>OY728120.1:461076732-462326732 GCA_963277665.1 Viscum album | reverse complement strand
AGTCAAGTAACTATTCCATCGGTATAGGCTCTTTAATTTTAGAAAAGGAATATTGTTTCATTCATTGATAGTTTACAATGATTTTAGTAGGGTCTGTAAGTAGTTTTATGTGATTTATACTATATGGGAAAACTATAAAAATTGATAAATTACATTGAATAAATTTTGGGTTGTTTTATTCTCCCCCTTTAATATTACACCCTCGAATTTTGGTTTTACTAAAACAGTTGAGGGTAATTATCCTTTGTTACCTCATTTGATTCCCAACTCACTTACTTATACAAATGGTTCCTCCCAAACACTTTGACATGGGGGATATTTTGTTGCGTTGAACCATATATCTTCGGTCATGAATCTCAACCGTCTTCTCCTCATAAGGGTAATCATCTTCCTGCTATACAACCTATGTGGTTAGCATGTGTGAGGGATCTGGTATGTACTTTCAAGGAGAGATACGTGGAACATGTCAAAAATTTTATCCATACTTGGTAGAAGTTCTTGTAGATAGGCCACTAATCATTTTCGATCAGGGATCTCAAAGAGGACAATGTACATTGGGATAATCTACCATTTCATTCCAAACTGCATTAATCTTGTCTATGGTGATATTCTAAGGAAGACCTTATCCCGAATTTCGAACTCCAAGTCCCTCTGGTGATTGTCATCATAGATATTTTTCATACTCGGAGTGTCTTTGATATGTTTTTGGACGGATCGAACCTTTTACATTATCTCTTGAACAAAACTATGTCCATGTATATTTCGTTCACAAACTTTATCCAAACTAGTTTGAGTATTGCATTTCATTCCATACAGAGCATCATACGGGACCATCTGAATACTCGATTGTAGGATGTTGTATTATGAGAACTCAACCAATGGGATATGATTTTCACATCCCCATTTAAATTTAATTTAATTGGATCTTAACATTTCCTCGGGTGTCCTAATATTTCTCACATATTGGCTATTAGTTTGGGGGTGGTAGGTCATGCCAAAAATTAAATTCTGCAATCAAATAATGTTGAAGACTCCTCACGAATTTAGATGTGAATCATCGATCACGATCAAAGTCAATAAATAATGGAACCACATTCAGTCTTACAACTTCCTTAACATATATCATATTATGTTTTTCAAGCGAGATATCTTCCCAAATTGTGATAATTTGGTATGCATTAATGATTCAGTTCATCATAACCCTTATCGCACTATTTCAATTGGATGTCTTGAAGAGCCTAGTGAAAATGTCCATAGTAACATTCTACCATTTCGACATGGGTATAGGAAATGGTTTCATTATCCATTTGGACTAATTTCACTCTTCCATAACTTGATTACATATCAATCTCCTTGAGATATAATCTACAATAATGTTCTTCATGTACCCCACCTATGGTGTCTCAGATATCTTGATACATCTTGGTACTCCTGTGATGGATAGTTAAATTTGAGAAATGTTCATTATCCCAAATCTTCTTTATTTAAGGTGATTAAGACACATGAATCCTTATTCAAAAATGAATCACACCATAATCATTGATATGTAAATCTTAATGATTCCCTTTATTTAATACATTTCCATTCTTTGGAAGCTCTATATCATCCATTTGTGCCTCCTTGATCTTCTATTAGATATATGGATGAGAATGAATTTTGGAAGGGTTGGATTTATTACCTACCATATTTATTTATATATTAATACATTTTATATCCATGAATAAAGGGACTTTCTTAACCCTCAACATATATAGAGTTGACGGTTCTTTTCTGATAAGAGCATCACCTACCTTGTACACCTTCCTAGGAAGATAGTGTATAAATAAATGATATGCATTGATTAACTCTAGTTATATCATTTTATACATGTTGTGATCCTTTTGTGTCAATATATATATTAGCATATTGTTAGCTTTATATTTGTAACACTTGTCACGATAGAGGTAGTGAGGCCAGATTTTCGTGGTAAAAAAATCAAAACTTCTAGCTCCCTATCGTACATCAAAATTTCTGCTCATGGATCTTCTAATATTGTCAGGTATAGGCTATCAATTTTACATTCATCATTAGTAACCAAACCATGATATTCTTGTAATTGTCAATGTATATCAAAAAACATTGTCCATAAGCCAGTAACGTGAGTACATGTGCAATAATCATCCTCTTATTTACCTATATTAACATTTCCTCTAATTATTCCATCTAGAAAAACATTAACCCTTTCCTTATTCACAAGGTTGTAAGGAAAGAAAATAATGAGAAATGTCTCAGAGAACATAGATATTACCCCCATATTCAAATAAAACTATGTATTTCCATGACACTAGTGGGTTCGGGCTATTCCACAATATCAATTGTTTTTAGGGGTCCATAGAAACTACCTCACTTGTGATCAAGTATGCTAATAATGTAACATGATACATAAAAAAATCATATTTTCTTTCCTTTGTGTAAAATTTATCCTTCATTAATGTCTCTAGTAAAATAATTAGATGTTACTCATGGTCCTACATGTTATTGGGGTAAATAAGAATATCGTCAGTATACACTACAAAAAAATTCATGGTAATTTAAAATTCAGTATTTATAAAATCCATGATGATCACATGGGAAATAGTAGGTCTGAATTTAATTACTAGAAACTCGTATTTCTTATACATTGTGTGGTATAAATCCTTCTAAATACCATCCTTTATCACATTAAGCTGATCACAAACAGAATGAAGATCCACTGTTGAGATGTACTGAGCTACTCCTAGTTTATCAAACAATTAATAAATACATATAAGATGATACTTTTTCTTATGGTGATCTTGATGGGTTCCCAATAATCGATACACAACTACATGGATCCATCTATCTTCTTAACAAATAGAATGAGTGTAGCCCATAGTGATTCAGTTTTGTGTATGAATCCTTTGCCCGAATTCACTTGAAATATTTTATTTATTTCCTTCAGTTCGATTGGAGCCATCCATTAGGGGCCTTTTAAGATAGGGGTAGGTCAGGGTATGAGTTATTTTGACAACTGAAACTCATGATTTGGGGGATGTCTGTGTAACTATTTGGGAAATAAGTCATTTTATTTCCCCAAAATGGGAATTTCCCCTAGGTTTATTTCTTCCTTAGACTCAACCATTTGAGTGAGCTTTACTTCTTCACAAGGAATCAACACTCACACCATTGAAGGAATTTTCAAATGAGATTCATGATCATCCTTTAATTTTTAAAGGTTCATCTAATGGATTGAAATATGCAGATATTTTTACTTTTTTTGATAGTTGATGTGTAATACATATAATGAGATTCAATCCATCCCCAATATAGCATACAATTCCACCTAGGGATGTTTTATGAGATTTAATGTTATAATAATCCCACATATGACAATAGGAGAAGAGTCCAACACATAGTTTTCAATGATCACTCCACTAGGTGTTTTTAAATAAATCTATACTTCAAGGATTCATGGATTTGTTTAATAGTTTCTAGAAAAAAATCAATATAAAAAAATGTTTACAACTAGAATAAAAAAATACATTTCCATTCTTGAGTGAATTGGAAGTGTACATTCCAAAACAAAATTTTCTTTCTCCACATCAAAATTATTGATGGCATAAGACTTACCATGCTCCATTGACTTTGGTGGATCATGAAGCAGATTATACATCAGTATTCATGGTTTAGTTCAATGGTTTTTATAGTTCCCTTTCTCCCTATAGTTGTAGAATTGTACTATGGGTGGTTCTCTCCTCTCCTCTATTGTATTGGATGAATTCATTATGCCCCTTCCACAATAATGAGCTTGGTGGCCTTCTGTCCAAAATATATAGAGTTTACCTTTCCCTTTTAGGTAGTTCAAATTTTGATTCTTCCCACATTTTCCACATGTGAGTATTTTACATTTCTTCCAACTTTATCATATGGTCTTCCAACATGAATCTCTATCTATCGGTCCTTATCAACATAGCCCTGGGACCATTCTCCCAACTCAATCTATAATCTTAGAGCACAAAAAAACATATTTATAACTAATAATGTCTCAAATTAGTAGATCCATTCAAAGGTGTAGTTTTATGCCCCTGATAAATATATCCATTTTACTATCACTTCAGATAACAAAAACCCAAAGCATACCATGCAATCCTTGTGATATATTGTTTGTAGGTCATGGATGATTTATATTCCTTTGGATTTATCTCTATGAATTATCTATCCATATTTTTATGATGTGAAAGAGGTAAATAATTGTTATGAAACCCTATCATAATGTCTTCCCTCTCCATATCTTCAATTTCTTCCTTTGGCTCAGTGTTATTAATCCAATTCAACCCCTGGATGGCCTCTCCACCATGAAGATAAGCATACAGAGTCACCATCTCCGTATCAGAATCATGAAGTTCCAAAATGCTATTCCCCATTGAGTTAGACAACTTTTCCCTGAATATTGGATAAAAATATCCACTAGCAATCAATGTTCATTGGTGGATGAAGGAATCAATTTCTAGTTTCTGTCTCCTAGGTGAAAAAAGGACCTTACACATAGTTCAGGTTATTTTTCATAGAATGAGATAGTTGGATTAGGATTTCTATAAAATTATTAACACCACCAACAAAGGAATTGGGTATGTCATTCATTCAATAATTTCATTATCCTCTCGTATGGGTTGTTGGTCTGGTTTATCTAGATTCCCACTATTTTCTAAAATAGAAAATTATTGATGGAAACATATGATAAAATTTCATGACTAATTTTATAAATCATATAGTTAACTATGAATTAATATCTTGTGAAATCACTATCCTGACCCATACTAGAGGGTCCCAATCTATGAATACCTCGAGCATTCCTTCGATAGGCTAGAGGCTAGAAACTGGCACTGAGTAGGGATATCCCACAAATGGGAGGAATTTTCTTAAGTACCTATAAACATGCACAAATCTCCATGACCAAAATGATGAAATGTAAAAACAAAAAGTAAACCATGAACGCATAAAATAATATACAAACCATAGAGTAAAAAATTCAGAAGCAGGAAAGTAAAAAACGTCCAAAATAAAATCCCAGAAAAAGAAAGAGTCCGAAAAGTGAATTCACAAGTTCCTGAAACTCATCCCCAAAAAACAATCCATGAACGGTAGCTACAATAATGTTGTATGAAGCCGCAAGAACACACCTTATTAGTATGATATATCTAATAACCAACTAGTCCTAGTCCACCAAGAACTTTGTTAAAGTGTCAGTCATCCTCATAAGTCATGACATATGCAGGTGAAGCCCGTGTATGGGATAGTAAAAAAAATACTTAGTTAGAAACCCTGAAACCAAAAAGGAATACCACTAAGAAATACATGCAATATGCCACAAAGGAAATACATGATGTATAGTCTCCTCAAAATGGTATATGTAAACATTATATATTTTAATAAATTCCTAATATTCTCAATCCAATGAGGCACATAGTGTTTATGTGACACAAAGTCTTCCTAAGACACATAGTCTCTGAAGGACACATAATCTCAGTATGACACACAGTATCAGTAAGAAACACATTCTTAGTAAAGTACATGGTCTCAGTAATACACATAGTCTCCGTGGGACACATTTTCTCAATGTAATACACCTAGATCATAGGTCACACAACTTCTATGTCACACAACATCTTGATCACATACAACCATAGGATCCCACACGTAGTTTGCTAGTTTTGGGAGAACCCACTCCTGGAGAGAATAGGTCATACTATAACATCCCCCAAAAACATAGATAGAGTATATAAAAAAGGGATATATCAAATCAATTTTTCTATAGATGAAAACAGATATGAAAACTGACACGTTGTTTTAAGGTTATGATTTTTTTTATAAAAAATGTCTGACCACGGTCTGGTCCGGGGCCAACTCCAGCCACTGGCCAACCCTACCCAGTACGGTCTGGTACAAAACATCCTTGCAAGATGGGTCACAATGCCCATCCTATGTGGATTTTGGAGCATCATAGCTCCCCCTGGTCTAGAATGCGCTGCAAGGTGATTTGATGTTCCGCACATGGTCTGCCCTCTCTGTTTGCCTGCCTTATAACCCCCGTCATAACCATTGTGATGGGCTTCTCCATTGCTGCACTGAGCCACATTCCACCTAGCCACCATTTATACATAATCCCCTCTCCATGTCCCTGGGTCAACTTTGTGGCCTCTATTAGTGGCCCACTCCCCATGTCTTCTTTTTTCCTGTCATCGTCTGCCCCGCCCGAGACCTACCATATCAGATCACTATCCACCCAGACCAGCCCCATGCATCCACACAACCTTGCTTGAACATTCCATACTCACCACCTACATCTTCCCTCATACACCACCACCTATCAATTCCATGTTCGATTTTCCCATCCAAATCAAGCAATTCCTTTTGAAGCTCCTCCTTTGTGTCGTCACAGGTTTGGATCCCTGATCTCAGATCATTACAACATAAATAGGAGGTTCAACAGTTGATCGTTCTTAGAGGGTTTTAAAAGGATGGGAGATGAAGTAGAATATAGGAAGAACACAAGATATTGAGGCGTTTAAATAAAGGCACCTGAACACCAAAAAAATACATTGGAAATTGTTCATGTAGGTGTGGATTCATTTTTGTCAAATGGAATACTGAAGAAGCATAAAAATCACAATGATTTGTCTCCCATTTAAATCCATGGAATCATAGCACCCATCCCACAAGCGATCGAACCATGGATTAACCTATTCATGGGTTGTTCTGTATGCATCATCGTATTTAAGAGTATGGAATGAATTATAGAGAGAAAACACCCTACCATGATTTTGGACAGGTTTTTATGATGAGAGAAGTTGCATCATCATCATTCGATGATCCATCAATCTTTTATCCATGTCTGAATCTACGATCTTCCAACACCGTTAAGGGAACATTCAAATCCCTGTATCAGGGGAATTCTAGGTTTAGGGTGATAATCATGTTTTAATGAAAACTTTTAATGCAATGAAAATAGTTTCAAGATTTAAATAAAATATTTTAACAAAATATTATATTCTCAATACATCAAAAAATGATCTTTCACTGCCGAACGACACTGATCAATGTTAGGAACTAACTATATTAAATTCTCTAGGTTAACCACAATGGTTACATTATATTTCTGATCTAATAACTCATTTAGATGTTATTCTGGTTTTATAGAAAAAATACCCTCATGCTTTATTAAAAACATAACATTTGTCATCAATTGTTTCCTGGTACACTGGGCCTTGGAATCACATATCGTCTCAGCCCCTAGTCTTGGAATTTTTTAAATTAATTTATAAAAATAAATCCATAGAAATTCTAAGTTATTAATTACTCCCCACTATAATGATTTACGTCCCAAAAATCCAAAATAAGGGCTACTCAACAAAATAAGAGGACATTGAGCATGAATATGAGCATCCCACTCTCATGTTCTCTCTTGGAGACTCCAGTGAATACCACAAATGTGCACCATAAAATCTATTGCCCATTAAGGGTCTACTATTTTCAACCGTCAATATCTATTGAGTACTCTGCAAAAGTCACCCATCATCCACATCCAACTCTCCCTAGTAAATGAAAGGTAATGGACCATGCATGTACCTCCTCATTTGTGACATGCCGAAGAAATTATTTACCCAATGAAACATTAGGGGTAGAGATAGTGAGTATTCCATGTCTCAAACTCTATGAATAATATTAAAAAGGGATGATGAACCTCAGAGATATCTTGTCACCCCCAACCAAATCTTCATATCCTGCATCGAGGAGAGACCTAAAGGAACACATGGCCCCCCTACATGAACTCTGAAGGCCTCTATCACCAATTAACATAAGACTTATAATATTTTTATGTCGTCTTAATCATATCCTGAATAACCTGCACATTCTCTATAGTGGCCTACTCTAACTCTTCTCCCATGAGTTCCGACTCTCCTAGGTCCATCCAACAAAGTGGTGACCTTCATGGTCTCTCATACAAGGCCTAAAAATGTTCCATGATAATGGTGGAGGGTAAGATATTGTTGTACTCAATATCCAACAGGGGTAGGTGATCCCACAAAATGCAGCCAAAATCATGGACGCAAGCATGAAGCATGTCCACTAGAACCTGAATAGTCCACTCAGTCTTGTCTTCCTTCATTGGGTGAATATCTATTCTCAAGCACAATTGAGTCTCAAATTCCTCCTTCAATCCATTATACAAATAGGATGTTAAATGAGCATCGTGATCTAATTGATCATTAATGGTAGTCAATGGATATGAACTATCTATTACAGATAGGGGTGTACCATGCTCCCTATTGAACCCTTCTCCTTGATTGGTAGAAAGAGGGAAAACCTGGTGAGTCAGTCAACGATCTCCGAGATGGAATCATGTCCATTGGATGTGCATAGTAAACCAAACATCTAGTACATTGATATCCCATCCCACTTCCACTATAGAACTCATGGGTTTTGGTCAATCCCACTATAACCTAGTGATCATCCTTCACTTATAGATAAGTAAGGAATCTATAAATGAACACTTCCACTGCCTTCTTTATCCCTGACCACCAGAACTAATGTTGGAGGTACTCATACATCTTCACCACACTCAGATGTTCCCCCCTTGTGAATATATGAATCTATATTAAGAACTCCTCATATATCAAAACCAGTATCATTGTGCATCCTCTGAAAAGAATGATGTGCCCCCCACATTTGGAATATCCATCAGGGTTAGGCCTTGTTGATATCTGAGAACATATAGTCTCATAATCGATATCCCCAATCTATGACTCCATGACTCTCTAATACTGTGTAGGGGTGACAAACATTGATTGGAGGTAAGCTGATCCATCTCCATCTAAAAGGATATCTAAAACACGACCAACTACTCAGATATGTCAATCAGCAACTGCATGACAGGTCTCATACTGAGAGAATCTTTCACCATGTCCCCATTTGCATAAGAATTGTATTTATCAAAGTCATAGTCCATGAGGAACTTTATCTATCACCTATATCCCTTTTTTAGATCCTTCTAAAAGAAGATATACTAGAGACTCTTATAATCAGAGTTGATGAGAAATTGCTCACCCATCTGGAAGTATCGCCACATATTCAATGTGAATACTACCACCACTAGCTCATGTTCATGGTCACATAATTATGATAAGGTTGTGTCGACTGGCATGAACCATGCGAAATAATCTCTTTCACCTTCATCTGTATATAACCATGCCTAATCCCAGATTCCTCACAGAATATTTCGTACTCGACACCCTCATATGGATTTCTCAATATGAGATCACTCGTCAATACCTACAACATCTGTTGAAAAAAAAATCTTATAACATCTCCGTACACATTAAAGGATTCACCTTTAATTTCATAGCCATCAAGGGGTTTTTTACTCAATAAATTTCAGGTATAAACCTCAGGTTGTATCCAGCCAGACTTAGGAAACTTTGGACCACGGTAACACTCTTGGTTTGTTCCCAAGAAAGAACCACCTAGATCTTCACTGGATCCACTAAATATCCATACATTAAAATAAAATTTCCTTGGAAATAGACCTCTCAAATATAGAACAATCACTTATAAATGTCTCCATAAATTGGATTCTCTCATAGTGTGTCCAGGAGCATCGTCAAGTGTATCATGTGTTCCTCTTCAGATGCTATGTACACATGGATTTCAACAAGGGAGACTGACATAAACTGATCTATGTAAGGATAGAATATCCTGTTCAAGAGTCCCATGAACATTGTCTGGGTGTTCATCACAACAATTTAATCACCATGCACTCATAGTGACCATACCGACACTGTATTTTCACCTTTAATACATCCTCATCTCGTACATGTTGTTGGTGTTAGCCTGATCTGAGGATGATCTTTGAGAACCACCTCGCTCCGTTTAGCTGATCGAATATCTCAACTATACTCATTATTGGATAATTGTTCTTCACGGCCACCAATTTTTGGCACAGAAATTCTGTACAAATCCACACTCTCCTTTACGTCATCTTGGATAACAAATCTTGGTAAAACCAAGGTGAAACATTATGTCTCACGAAGTCCTTCCTCAATAGGTCCTCTAATTGTACCCTTATCTTTTGATGCTCAATGGGATTCATCTGATATATATGTGTATATATCTATTCCGTCATAGGGTATAGATCAATAAAGATGTCTACCTACTTATTCGGAGGTAATTTATGAACATCCTCAAAAAAGACGTCCTAATATTCCACCACCACTGCAGGATACTGATGATTATGTCATCGACTATACTGAGGGTGGGGCTATAATATGTTGAGTAATAAGCGTCACCCTCCTATGAATATGTCCCACCCACACTGCAAGAGATTCCTTTTCACGAAAAAAAGAAAAACCTAGTCACATAACCAAAGACACACCACACACTATGCAATAAATAGTCAATTTGACCATGGACTATGGATGACCAGTCTATACCGATAATGACGTCATAAGGCCTTGATTACTCTACTAAGATATCACAACTAAAACTCTTGCCTACAAGAGTAATATAACACTATCTATACTAGTCTGTGATAATAAAATCATCTCCCATAAGAGTCTCTAAGTGTAAGGGTTGAGTCAATAGTTCTATTAGAATCTCTAAGTCCAGAATAAGGACCGTGGAATGAAAGTAATGACTGACACTATTGTCTATAAAAAATGCAGATAGGGTGGAAAAGACACAGATCGTATGTCCGATAATCCCTAGAGCACTGGGGTTGTAGGCCGCCATCATCTGCAGTTGTCCTCATACATGTCCACTGGCTCTTTAAGCCTAGTGTAAACCAACTTGTGGTGGTGGTGGTAAAACATTGAACAAATGCACACCTCATATAGCTCTATATGCACATTTTCCACATCCAATTCTTGGTTGACCACCCTTATCATTCCTCCTCCTCCACCTCTATAGTCCCTCAATTGTCTGTACATAGAGTTGGGAATTCTTGATCCATATATTCATGACCGCCACACTAGTAACACAACTTGAACTTCAGCTGACTCCCTCTACCCGGGGTGCCCTAAACCACTGATCATATGTCCTAGTGTCGTCCTTTAGAGCTCCTCACCCACTTAGGTCCTTCCATCTATTGATGGGTACCCACCTCCCGACTCAAAAACTGGGTGCCTACTGGTAGCTCACAATGCCGGTGTATATCACCCAGAATGCTACCCACATGAAGAGCATTCTCCAATACACCATCATATTTATGAATTTTAAGGGATATTGTGGATGACCTGTTCTCCATGAGTATATTATGCTAAATGGTCTAGGCTCAATAGAATGGTTCTCACACCTTATCTATGGATTAGTGAGAATGATCAATAAATCTTGTTAAGACTTGTTCCATAGGACTTCCCTCATATAGATGCAGGATATCATGAATGGAAAATGATCAAAATGTTTCTAGAAAGAACTCCTCTTTGAAGAGACGATAAAAGTATCCCAAAAGTGAGTCACCTCATTATGTGTCTTGGTTATTACACCCACCATCACCCTGGTGAGCCCTAAATAAGACTCATGACTTGGACTACCATCTTGTCGGAAAGCGTCCTCACAATTCATAAGACACATATGACTACCTTCATCTAATCCTCAGCTACGTGTGGGTCTGTCTCTCCCAAAAACCTGGGTGGTCGCTACCTCTGGAACTCATGCAATGCTTTTAGCCTGCATGCATCATCATACAGTTTTGATGGTAGTAACTATTTCTCTATGGTTGTTGGTATCACATGTCAACCACCTAGAGGAGAAAACTATGGTATAGGGAGTATATCTGACACATGCCCTTGTATCAAAACCTTGTTTCAAAGTAGATCAACATCATGATCACATAGTAGAATCCTGGATGTCTGCTTATATAGAGGCATTCTGAAATGAAACATGATGTACCATGGCCAATATAGTTTACATGATGAGTAGACTAAAGAAGGACGTAAAAACACACCCAAATCCTATATGATGCATGTACCAACATTTTCCCTACAACTTATGTTTTCATGTACCAAATAGAAAAGAAGGATCCCAAACACCTAGTGTAAGGATACAATTGATTCCGCACCAACATTGGATTCCCTCGCATGAATTCCAAACTGAAGACACTCAACGCTGTTTACCCAAACCGACCTCCTAGACATCTGTTCATTTAAGTATAATCGACCCCATTTATTACCAATCTGTCAAAATATATCCTGCAAGAAATCTTACCATGACTCCCTATGTTCATAGGATGGTTCATGTTCATTATCAAAATTATGAATGGGGAACGAATCACAACAAAACAACACAATAACTGGAATTTTTTTTGGTTGTTGACAATGGTTGAAGTTTCATCATTTTCGTTCAATGATCTATAAATCTTTGATCTAGGTGCCAATCTCTGATTAGACTTCACTCAAGAGATATCTTACTTCTCCTATTCTTAGGAGAATTCTAGGGTTTATGGGGGTAACCCTTGTTTCTTGAATTACTCTAATATATTGAAAATATTTGTTGTCTAAAAAATAATTTTATTAAATATTTAATTCCCTGATATGACCATTAACTAACATTCATGGATAACCCATGTCGGTCGATGTTTGGACCCAAGTAAGGTAAATTGAATGTTTTGAACCCAATAGTGCCCTTGGATTTCCTATATGGGAACTTGTTTATATGTTATTCCAGTTTCAAAGAAAATCATCCAACATGATTTATTAAAAATTGAACATTTTTCATTGATTTGTTTTGGTAACATTGGGTCTCAAAATATTTCTCCATCTCAGAACCTGCTCTTAGAAATTTTACAATTTATTTTTTAAAATAATTTCATTGAAAATATGAGTCATTAAGATACATTTGATTAAAAAAATTTGTGTTTTTAGATTTACTCAGTCTCATACTAAGGGTTATCACTAAGGTTCTCTAATCCTCATTCCCAAATTAACTAAAACATTCTCTAATACCTACTTTAATGACCTTTTTTTATTAATTGATTAATAGAAAATTAGAAATATAAAAAACATAAAAAAATAAAAAAAAGAATTCAAAGGTTTAGAATGATGGGAAAATTAGGACCATACATAAAATTTGAAAAATAAAACATATACATTTTCTTAATTTCTTCTTTTCTAGATTCATAGTAGTCCTTGTGTTCTCCTTAGTCAACATAATCACCAATGGATGTCTATCAAAGAAAGAGGTGAAATAAATTCCTAGAAATAGGATAGATAATAACACGAATCAACATAACATGGGGTGACCACAATCATCATCATCATAACATAACCATGGGATCATTATCATAATCATGATAGGATGAATTAAATAAATGCATGGATTGTGGCAATGTGTAAAAAATAAACATCTTGCCTCAGTGGTCAACTACCACACATAGTTTTCAAAAAATATTGATTAATGTTCGTGAATATTTCCCTTTATCTCATGAGATTTATAAATTTATAGAATTCATTTGTGTGCTATAAAATTCTGGGTTTACTCATTACATCATAACATTTGGATTATGATGCATGAAACATTGAATGTATATCAATATTGGATATAAAATAACCCATGAAAATAAATGGGATTAATTTTACAAGAATACATTAAGGAATAACATTTTGGTTCCCAAAAAAAGAGTTAATAACATAATTGGTATTAGAATAATCAATCTTTACTAAGGAAGAAACACTCTCACGTGAAATAAAATATGTGTTTTGAGAAAGAATAGTTGTTTTGGAAATATCGTTGGATTTTTCATAAAATAAACATTATAAAAGGTATATCAAAAATATAAAATGGAAGGATAATGAAATTATATTTAAGTAACATAAATGTAATATTAATATATAAAATAGAGTGAAATAGGGAAAACCCAATGGAAGATAGCAGGGTTCGAAAATCTATGTACCTTTTGTCAAAGTGGTTTCATAACTATAAGATATTAGATAAAAAATTATAATAAATTAGTAACAAATAATTATTCTATTACACAAGGATTTTATTTATTATCATTTTATTATATACATTTATATCCTTTTAGAAGAGTTATAGAGTTCAATTCAATCATTCAAGAGTGTTTATTTTCGTTGTTTTCATGACCAGTTGACTTGAATATGAGTTCGTATTTTATGTTTAATGTGTATAATTCTCCAAAATTTAAAAGATATCATAATTTTTAAAATATATAGCTTCTAATTTATATATATATATAATTTTTTTAAAATCATACATGGATAAATCATTAAATAAAAGGTTAGTGATAATCATTTAGATTTTATTGCAGTTTTTCAAACATCGCAATTTAGTTTGTCCCTTTAATTATTACAATGTATATAAGTTAGTTCCATAAATATAAAATGAAAATTAAATATATATTACCATATATACCAACAATTATAGAGGTTTTATGTACATCCATGAATGAATTAATGTAAAATGAAAACAACATCATCCATGATGTTAGTATGTAGGCACGTCTCGAGTGATGATTTCATTTTCAAAATAAATATGGGGGAGAAAGGTTTTTTATGATGGATATTAAATTAAAATTATATAATTAAATCATTTAAATGATACTGGAGTTATCATGCTCATTTTGATATAGGTGCTGAGGAGAGAATAAAAATAGAAAAATAAATTACAAGAAATTAAAAAGGAAAAGAAAGACGATTTTACATCTTCAATTTATCCCCCTTAAAAACCTCATTAAGGAAAAGGATTTAGTATTTTGAGGAGTCCAATTTCTCATATATGTGGGATAGGTTCTTTAGAAGATATTTAGATATAATTTTTACATATCCCAAATCATGGAACGTGTGAGGAGAAGAGGTGGTGAGTGGTCGAATTTATAGGCTGTGAGAGGGGTGATTTCTCATTATATTATTAATCAGTTTATTATTTTGGGTCCTGAATAAGTATAGTATGAGATTTTCCACTAAATATATTAAAATAATGGATGATATTTCGATATTATCATCTTATATCATCCCTGACTCAAAAATAATTGTATTTATATACTATCATAAACTATCAAATTTCACTATTCATCACAAATTTTGGTATTTAAAAAATACCCAAAATTTACCCTAACAATTTTTTGATACGTATAATTAAAAAAATGAACTCTATTTAAAAAAAGATTTTTTTAAATATGATAAATTTAATTTTTAATTAAAGGTATCATTTATTCAAAAAATAACAATTGTAAAATTATTTCTGATTTTATGGAACTTTGAATAATTAACTAAGGGTTTATACAATTATATTATAATAATTTGAAAATAAATATTCATTTATGAGTAAATTTTATCGAAAATAAATTTTCCTTTATGTCATTATAATAATTATACAATTTCAAATAAATATTTATGACTTATAGAAATACAAATACAAAATTAATCATTTATAAAATAATTGTTTAAATATTACATGATATAAATATATTATATTTTTATTCATAATACACCTAAATATTATTTATACATTCAAAGGTTATGTTACTATTCTATTGAAAAAATTATTATTCGTTATGGTAATGCTAAAATTCCAAAGGACAAGTTACTCTTCCATCAGAATTGGTTCCTTAATTTTTGAAATATACTTTTATTTTATTCAATATTCATTTATCACATTTCTATTGTGGTATAAATGTGATTTTATGTGATTTATAGTATATGATATAACGATAAGAAATGCTAATTTCCATTGATAAATTTTTTGGTCATTATATGAGAGTTTAGATCAATGTAGTGCAGGGTCTATATATTTAAATGGGTTGTCTTCTTGGCCAAAACCATCCAGGATAATGGTATCTCAGTTTGGAAGTCGTGGAGGTAGGGCTGGATTATCTTTCAAATAGAGATAGT
The DNA here is from genome assembly GCA_963277665.1 of Viscum album. NCBI lineage: Eukaryota > Viridiplantae > Streptophyta > Magnoliopsida > Santalales > Viscaceae > Viscum > Viscum album. The sequence continues at coordinate 462,310,836 of OY728120.1, read as the reverse complement.
TTAGGGAATATCGACAAGGAATTATTCATTCTACAACTCTATATAACACATTGAAACTTCAAGAAACGGATCGAGCACCAATGGAATCGGATGCAGGGCCTGCGATAGTTCAATGATCTATTCAAATTACATCAAACTAATCTATTGTTCTCTTTAAAATCGGTTCACCAGTTTCATTATTTATTTATTTTCTTTTTTATGCATTAAGGTTACAAATCATGATTATGTGTTTCGAGATAGAGTTGGTAACTCTATATGGTAAGAGGTGAAATAAGGGATTCACATGTCTATCATGTTCACTCACTATGTCAGGCATTCAGTTGGAATGGTATTTTCTTCTTTTAGAGATGTACCTCTTTGATGTGATACGCCTTTTGAATTGGATGGTGCATTTTCAGATTCACATCAATTTCTATCACCAACGAGTAGGTTTTATGTTTCCTAATGGAAGAATCCATGTTTTTTAGAGAATGGGATCCTCTATTGGGACATGTTGGACCTTGATATCTGAAATTAGGCATTTTCATTTTTTACATCTCTTCGCTCGCATTGAAGTAGGGTGACTATGACCCTGATGGTGAATTAACTCATATTTTAGAAGACATACCAAATGTTTTTAGAGGTTTTCATGGGTTTTCCTCTTGATCAATATGTGGAGTTCACTGTCGACTTGGCACCGAGAACACTATGGATATCTCTCACCTCGTATCATATGTACCCCACTAAGTTGAGTGAATGAAAAAATAAAACTAGATGATTTGGAATCCAAAGTATTTTTTCCCCTATGTGTCTCACCTTGGTCCACCACAATAAAATTATTGAAGAAATCCTATAGTTCTTTATCATTGTTCATTGATTACCGAATGCTCCATAAATTAACAATTAAGATCAAGTACCATTTACCCCATATTTATGACCTTTACGATCATTATAAGGGGGAAACGTTGTTCTATATGATTTATTTATGTTCTAGATATGATAAAGAATTATTTATAGAGGGGGATGTTAAATAAATATCTATCTAAAGAATGTATGACCACATTGAGTACAAGGTGATGACCTTCGGTTTGAGAAATACTCCAATAGTCTTTATAGAGCTCATGAATATGGTCGTTTCATTAGTGTGTTGAGTAAATTTTTGTAGTATTTATAGAGGACATATTGCTTTATTTTGGAACTAAGGTAGAGCATGGGAATAATTTTATGATTGTTACAGGCACAATTCAAGATCATAGTCATTATGTAAATTTTTTTAAGCATACATTCAAGATTAGAGAGGTGAAGTTTCATTATCATGGAATTTTAGAATGAGGGGCTTCATTAGAACCTATGTTTATCATTACATTGATTTCATGGGAACAACCATAGAATTTTCTTGAAATAAAAAACTTTTTGGGCTTGGAAATGTTGTTAATGCATATTTTTAGAGATTTCCCTCAGCTAACTTCTTCGATGACATCACTTACCTTGAAAAGGGTAATGTTAGAATGGATCCTAGAGTTTTATGCATCCTTTGATGAGAGAAAGATCTGGTTTAAAATAGTTCCATTTTTTATCTTAACCTTATCTAGAAAAGAATATGTGGTTAATTATGATTCCTCATTTATTGGTCTTGAGTGTGTGATAATGCTGGATGATCATTTTATGGATTATGTTTCACACCATCTATAAACACATGATAGAATTACTAAACCCTTGAATTGGAGTTAGTAGCAGTGATTCATACCCTGAAAATGTGGGATCATTATTTTTTTGGGATATGTTTTTATTATATTTTAATCCCAAGATCTTATACTACATTTTCTCCAAGAAATAAATTATTTTAATTGAAATTCATTGGATTGAGTACCTTCAGGTGTTTCATTTCAATATTGTATATACCCTATGTAAATGTAATGTGGGGGAAGATTCATTAAGAAATAAAGTGTCAGTGTTGGTATTAAAAAACAATAATTATTTGTGGAAATTGATGTGTCTCTTTAATTAGATGCATTTCAAGAACAAGTACGATAGTATAGGAGAATTATTAGCCTGTGTTCAGCTAACACCATACCTTCTGTAGATGATTTAACAGGACCAACATGGTGATGAGTTATTCCACTATTCTATGAAATTCCTTATTTGTGGGTAGCTTCCTTGTGAGTAGTCATTGTCTCATGACGATGTCTTGTGTTTTAGGGGTCTCATTGAGTTTTTGTTGTTATTTAAGATGGTGGTGATGCAATTTAGAAACCATTATTTGTGGTCCATTAATACTAGTGCTACCGAGATGGACAATTATGTGTTTGTTTTTTTATTTCAGAAATGTATGAGGTGAGATCTAGATTACAATGTATCATGGTTTCATATATTTTAGAAGGTCAAAGAAGAGAACCAAATTCTCTTTGGATTCCTTCAGAATTAAATATCCCTACCATGAAGTGGGACGATATATCCAGGGATTTTATTTTTGAATTACCTCGTACGCCATGAGTATAAATTACATTCTCGTAGTGATTGATCAATTGACCAAATCATCCCATTTCATTCCAGTCAAATATTCATCCAAGGATGATGTGTTGGTCAATTTTTTGTTCAAGAGTTTGTTAGGATTCATGGTGTTCCATCCTAAATTGATTTTGATAAGGACTCCATTTTACCTTGTGGTTTTGGGAAGGCCATTAGAAGGTGATGGGGTCACATCTCATGTTGAGTACGTCATACTATTCTCAAATAGATGGTTATATGGAATAGGTGATTCATATTTGAGAAGACATTCTTCGAGCATGCATGTTGTGTTTTGACAGTTCATGGGATAACCATTTAATATTGTTTTAGTTTTCATATAAAATTATTTACAAATCCTTTATTTGAATGGAAACCTTTGAGTTTCATTATGATTGGCTATGTCAGTCACTTTTGCATTAGGATGAGGTTGGTGAGACCTCATTATTGGGACCATGAATGTGCACAGAAACTCTCATAATGTGATGTTTATTATGTATAATTTGTTATGGATCAGAGTAACTAATAGTCTTATTATGATCTTTGGCCTATTATTTGTATTTTTCTATTGGTGACCAATTATTTTAGGAAGTTGCATCCGAATAGGTGAACTGTTGTTCAAGTAAATAGGGGAGGCTAACACCATGGTATGTCTGACCATATTAGATTACTGAGAGGGTTGATAAGGTGGAATATATGTTATTTTTTCCTAACAATGCAATCAATCAATGAATTGTTCCTTGTTTCCTATTTGATGAATTAAAATCTGGATATGTCTAATGTGTTTAAATGGTAGGAGTTGGAGTTGGAGCCTGATATATTTGTTTTTGAGAGACCATTGCAAATTTTGGATTCTCAAGAAAATGTGATTTGGGAGAATACTATTTGGTTAGTCCATGTTTTTTTTCACCATCATATTGATGAGCATGAATCCTGGGAATGGAAGCCATTAGTTGAAGATGAGTTTCATTTTTTCTTCTCTGATAAAGCTTCATGTTGACTTTATGGGGACAGAAAGCATTCATGATGTGGAGAATTGTCACATTTATTTTTTTTAAGGTAATATTCTATTTTTTCCCATAGGTTTCCCATATTTATTCTATAAAAAATAAAGAATATGGGATTATCATAAGGTAGTTCATGGTTGGTGCATGGTTTATTGAAACTGTGTAACTTTCCTATAGAAACCACACACCATATCCCAATAAACCTACAATTGAAATTCCATTTTTGATTATGGTGATTGGATTATTATTTCATGGATTTTCAAGCCTTGTAGGATAACCATGTGGCATATTAATCTTAGAAATTGTAGGTTCTATGGTTATCATATGATTAGGAAATCCATGTAGAAAAACAATGTGACTTGTAAATTTCATTAAAGAGTATAAAATTACCTTTTTCCATATTTTGATTTACCCAAATTCACCTCCATTCTAACCACTCATGATTTCCATCCATGGGATCTGCCTTCAAGTTTCCTTAGACTTATTGATCATAATTCCTTGGTATTTTCTATCTGGTAACTTCAAAGAATCATCAAGTATGTGAGTTCAACCATTTGTTTCATTATTTTTGGTTTTTTCTTCCACTCTATCTTGTTTCTTAATTTATAGAAGGTTATTTTACCTAGCTAGGGTTAGATCGTATGTTTTTGAGAAATATCATAATGATTAATGTCTAATATTTTGTCCAAAAGGTCTTATGGGGGTTCGGTTGTCATTTCACACCAATTTCTATATTAGTGCAATCGTGGGGTAGGTGGTTCCATGATTTTACATTGTTAAATGTCTTTGGAGTACTTTATTGAGTTTATAAATTTGTTATATGGATTATATATGGGGTGAAAAACATGTTTCATAAGGGTTTTGACAAGATTATGAAATGAGATGGATTCTATAAAGGAAAATGGTTGGTATTTATTGTGTGATTGATAGTTCTCATACATGAAAATGTTATATAAATTATGTGTAAGGCATGAAATATGTTTTAAAACGAACATGAGTTTAGAATATGTTGAAAGTTGGATTTTAAATAGGAAACAAGTTGTTTGGCATGTTGTCTACATTTTTGCACACTATTAAATTGATTTTTGAATTATATAGATGATGGAAGAACATTTTCAAAATGAATTTGGAATATGTGTGGATTTGAAAGTGGTATGGGTTTTGGAAATGATAGGATTATTTGTGTGATATTCATGTTGTGTTTCCAAATGGGTTTCATTATTTGTGTAAGTGGTGATAAATGGGTTTTAAAATTGCTTTTGTCCTTCTGCAATGGGATGTGGTATTGATTTTGGAAATGGTAGTTTCCCTATGACGAATTGTGAATCCGGTGATTTAATTCTGTGATTATGATGCATGAAACATGTTTGTTAAAGTGATGATTTATGTGATTAGTGAAACAAATTTTGTGCACAAAGGGAATCCAAGGTATTTAGGTTGGTGAAAAAGAACTAGTATATAGTTGATTCGAAAGTTGATGAGGCCTAAAATCATCAAGATGGATTGATAATTGAAACATTAACTCAACATAAGATATGAAAACAGACCACCAGACCTTAGGATTCATTCTCCTCTAGTTGATCATGCACATGAACACTGTTGGTTTTGGCTTATGTTATAGAGACCACTGGTCCTTGGGATCAAATTCACTATAATAGATCATGCACGAGAATGATTTTGGTATTTTAGGGGATGATTTTGATCACCAAGGTACATGTGTTATGGTGTCCCATTAGATATAGTTACCTATAGGTATTTTACCATGGTTCCCTCTTATGAATTTAAATTTATATGATGTGGAGCTATCTATCTGCATATGATAGACCTGATTATTTTGAGGAAGCTTATTTGTTAAAAAGGGTTTTCTTAAAAAGTATTTCATTTGGTTTGAATTATACTAGGATTTGGCACACACCTTAATACAACTTTTGGTGTATACAGAACATTGTTATATTTGACACAAGTAAAGTAATGATGTATTGTGATGGTGATTGGGAGTTCGGTTTCTAGTGTTAACCATCGTGTAGGTGTTGATGATGGTGTCTTGTGGGAGATTTAATTTTTGTTTCATGGATTTTTTTTGGGATAGTCTTTTTTTCCCTTTTTTTAGTTTTACATTTTGGTTTTGGGAAATGTTAAAAACATTGAATCTGGTTTTCTACCTTTTTATCATTATCAATTATTGTATTGTTTATTTTATTGGTTTCTTATGCTTATATAAATGTTTTAAATCACTCCCAAATAATATTTTTGATACATTGGAACTATTTATCATCCCTTGGAGATTGTGAATGCCCTTAAAGTTATGTAATGAATTGAGTTGGGTGTTTGGATGGATGGCATCCCAACATAGTTTTGGAAAGTTTAAATTTTTTCATAGGGCTTGAGGATATTAGGGATATATTTTACTATACTAAATATTTAGGTTTGATAGTTTTGATTGTTGTTTTTCATTATTTTTTTATTAATGGGAAAATATCATTTTAAAGATATTATAATGGATGTAAGAGGAATTATTTTATTAATTCGATAATGATAAAAATAAAAAATGGTCATGGGTTTCTATAAGTATATTGTTTTTAATACTAGATTGTGAAATATGTGTTCGATGTATCTCAGTTTCCGTAAATGTAGGGGTTAGATAACATTGGAGACAAAAATGTATTTGATTAATGGTAATTTATGAGTTGAAAACTACCATTTAGGCTTGTATGATTATATTATTAAGATCACTATTAGGATAATATTTATGAATATTTTATCATGTCAATGTGATCTTTAGTGGGATAATATTGGCTTACAACAACTTTATTTCTTTGAATTTTTCTAAATAAAAATCAGTAGTGTGTTATTTTAAAGTGTAAATTTTCTTGCTATAAATTCTTATGATTATTTAGGCAAAATTTTAATTACTACATTTTAGGAAAACATATCTAAGGAAAATAAAATATATTTTTTTTTCAAATTATGATGTATGAATTTATCATGTTATATATAATCTAAATTATTGGATTTTTCATTGAGTTATTAAATACATGATTCAAAATTATAGGGGGAAGGTGTCAAAAAAATATGTTGTCACTTCAAGATGATAAACATGAAAATATTGTTATAAAATTGATCATAATAAATACTAAAAGGTTCCCTAATATATAAATATATTTTTCACAAAAATATATTATATCAATGATATCATTAATATGTAGAATCCCCAAACCCATGTATCCCAGAGCTAGAATCTACCTTATTACGATGGTATAAGAGAGAAAGTATCACATCCAAAAAGACTAATTGGATTAGTAGTCATGATGAGCTAAATACATATATGAATTATAACCACAATCCATTTTTTTATTTTATAAAAACCACCTTTTGAGAATGTGAGAACCGTACATAAAGATCCACAATAATACTGCATGAAAAACAAACCCCACCACACCATACCCCATTCAAAGATCATAGAAATCATTCAAATTCTACAAAAATGAAAATCAAAACTCCACAAGTTCCAAAACCATTTCGTCCATGGATTTCATATTTTAAAATCCAAAGAGACAATTAGTCGTACCATCATCACAACCAATACCGCTAAACCTCCTCAAGACCCTCACTGACACTGAAGATGTCGTCCATCAGATCGATGTGAAATCTGTCCACAGTAAACACTTGTCATCTCCTTAAGCATCATCCTCATCACTATAGTGCATCACCATAAACACACCATCATCACCCACAAGAACCATCGTCTCCACAGACCACTATAAAATCCACCACAGAACAACAAGAAAAAATAACTTCATCTTCTGCCGTATCCCACAAAAAAGAATGAATGTCGGTCGAAAAAAACATCATTCACCACTGATAGAGGTGGGAGCACTGAAGAAAAACTGAAAAACAAAAAAAAATTGAAATTCGAACATAATTCCAAAAATACCAAAGCATAGAGGAAGAGAAATTGATAGCAGTCGTGCAAAGAAAACTGCCAACTACCATGTCCCACATCCCAACGTCTTAGGATTACCACCACTTGAGGTCCGACTTGGAACAGAGCAGAGGAGCTCTAAACCAGAGCAGATATTTCAGCAGTTGAGGGTTCTATAGGATGCCGAATCACAATCTAGAAGCCGAATAGAATAATTCGGCATGAGAGCCCTTGGATAAATGCTCGAATGAAGAACCAAAAATCCTAAAACCCTCTTTGAAACCACATTCTATATTTGACCTTGAGAAGAGCTACAGAAATCAGGACCAGAATAGATATGAATGGCCAAGGGCTCCCGTAGCAAAAAATATCAACATTGGCATCAAAACATCCTTTTAGCGGAGATGGGAAACCATAGAACCCAAGAGTTGCATCGAGAGATAGCAGAATGCCCTAGATATAATGTGGGAATTTTTTAGACATCATATATGAATTCTCATATTTCATTGAAAATATAAAATATATAGAATAAAAATATTCATTCAGACTCGATATTATTTATAATATCCTTCATAATTACAAGGGGAATAGAAAAAAAATTAATGGGTGAGATCATTAGCTAAGTATGTTTTTTGTACAATAAAATCTGTCATGAGTAAATAAGGAAAATTCAATATGTAAAGGTAAATAACTAATAACTAATTCCATATAATTAATAATATGAGAAAATAAATCATCCCCAGATAATATCAATATACTTATATCCTGGATAAAATATTAATTTCATTCTAAATGATATAAATTCATAATATTGGAATGCATGATCATTGAAATAATGATATCTACACAATCAAGACCATACACTAGGATGATTTAATTTATCGGTAGGTATACACCAAAAATCCATTTATGTTGGATAGAAAATTTTTCTCTTGGGACATATCGATACATTAAGGGGATAAGTAATTTTGATCCCCACTCATAACTGCATGTCTAATGCATTTCTCATTTATTGAATTTAATTCATTATAATATTTCTTATTAATATTTTTTATTGAGTAAGGAATACAAATTATCAATTTTTTCCTTGTTAGTGAAATATCATTCATTTTAAAATACAATATATAAGAAATATAGGTATTTTACGAAATAAGATGTTAATAATGTTTATTTAAATTAATTTTAATTTATAATGATCAAAAAAAATTGAAGGACTACAAATTAATAAAATATGACTATAGATTTCTAAAAAATATTGTTTTCGTAATAAAATATTATACATAGGAGAAATAATGAAAATTAAAGTTAAATAATACAAACATATTTCATTAATGAGAATTGTTTATAAAACAATTTGAAACATATATAAGAATATAATATTTTAATATGGTTATAGTGGTTTGAATATTTAATAGTACTATAGATGTTCAAAAAAATTAATTTTTTTTTTCATAAAGAAAGTCAAAAATGACCATTTGGGAAATATTAGAATGATACCTTCGAATCCTTTTAATAAATTATAGAAGAAATTATAATTCCCTATCAAATTATTTGAGTATATAAATATTAATTTAATAAAACAATTCTGAAAATTATGGATATAAAAGAAAAATATTACTAATCAAATGAAAAATAAGACTGCCATTTCATTTAAAACTTTCCCTCAATAGTGTAAAATTATTTGAATCATTAATCATTAAGAATAAATATATACTCATGTTAATTACTCAAATTTAATTTATATAAACCACATTAAGCTAAATATTTTCACATTATGAAATATATGGTAATGGCGTGGAAATTTAGATTAAATCCCTTAATCAATATCGAATTTCCTCAAAGGTTCTCTAAATTCCAACATAATAAAATTGAATTTATAAAAATTTCATAAAATAATAATATTATTATATATAATATCTTATATTATCCACTTATAAAATTTTATCATCTTTTTATTACCAATTTTTGATTATTATTATTATTTTGTGGGTTTATTACTTTTTTTCTATGTATGTTTTGATTAGGTAGTCTCAGTCCATATATATTTATAATGGTTAAATCATCTTTAGAATATTAAATATAGATTTAAATATTGTATATATTCAAAATATATAATCTTACATGAATTATAGTGATAGTTAAATTAACAAGACAATTTAGGGAGGTGATAGGTTATATGTATGCATGATTGTTGTTTTGACTTTTCAACATATAGAGAAAAAGTATGGTAAATATTAATTCACATTAATAGGAATTTGGATATTATATATATACTATATATTTATTAAATATTTCCTTACTAATTACTATGAGTATCATAAAAGAAAGAAAAATCCAATCACTCTATGGCGGTGGTACGTCAAACATATGCATGTGTGACATAATAGTTTTCCAATGAATTAGAAAGTATGCAGGTAGATGTGGGATTATAATTTTAGAAATATAAATTTTTGATAAATATAATATATCTTAATATGTAAAATTGATGTAATCATAAATGAAAAGTTGTGATGAAAAAAATTACACCACTTCATTGGGACAATAAGTTGTACGCCTGAATGAACGATGTAATAATTTTATATATTATATAAAAACATTGAAAATGGTTGTAATATATCCATAAGAAAATATCAATATATTTATGATACTGAAGTCATTATTTTCATGGTAAAACACACTGATAGGATGTATAATAATATATAAACACGAAAGAGTTGGTAATGAAAATTAACACTTCTTCGGTAGACTACCTTTAGTTATCCTCTAATGGACAGAGGGTTAGTCTATTTGGAAGAAGAATTTTTTTAAAACATTTACAAGGATTTTTAGAAGATTAATGGTAATAGTTGGGTTTTTGTAGGTTGATAAATATGTTTTAATGAATAGTGATAAGGGGTGTACTTTAATAAGTTATGGGAGGTACATTCTTTGAATTTATTAGACTATTAAAATAATATAAAATATCTATCAATTACAAAATAATAAAAAAATAATATAATTAAAATATAAGATGTGTAAAAGTTATAAATACATCTCCTAATAAACTTATATTGGTCTTTGCTATGTTTTCCCTGGTATATTTTATTTTTACCCCTCATTAACCGTTTTGATAATTAGAACAAATTTAAAAGATTTCAATATTTTATGGGTAAAAATGTAAAAATATTGGGAAAACAACCCATAAATGGAAAATTGTTAATTATTTCAATCATATAACATTATCATATATAAATATATAATTTTTATGAGTTCCAAATAAGTTATCAATATAATATTTATTATAATATATCATTAACATCATGTCTACATTCTTAATTTTTTTGACATTAAAAACATTAGAAAAATATGTAAATTCAATATAATATTTTAACTTATAAATATTCATTTTATGAGATAAAAATTCACTAGAAACAATAAATCGCCAGAATTTTATTACTTTTAATATTTGCAAAATTGTTTATTATATTTTTATACTAAACGATTAAATACACTATCAAGGTTTTATATGAATTGATGATAATTATTAAATCTATAAAAATTAAAAGTAAGTTATGATAATTGGAAAGTTATAATATATTTTAAGTTAACATTAATAACAGATCATTAGAAAAGTTTTTACAAATTTAATCATGCTAGAGATATTAAATTCAAGAGTATGGTATTTTGTATTTATTGATTTCCCAAATTTATATAAATGTCATATTCAAATACATATGAAACCAAGTGGTCATATATTTGATAATTTGATGGAAATGGCCTAATTAAACACATAAAATATGATAAATGAATGTTCATTGTAAATACTAAACCCTATCATTTTAGTTTTAAACCATTAATTCATGACTAATCCTTTACCAAGATGCTAAATTTTACCACTATTACTATTCAAAATGATAGAAAATAAAAGGGGAAAATATTAAAAAATATAACCTCATGAATAAAAACTATATATACATATTATAAAATTAAATTAAAATATGTTAATGTCATTAGGATAAGATAAAAATGCAAAATACAAGGAAAATTTTTTATTTTTGAAAAATGAGTTTCACATCCAAAAATGATCTTATACAAAATGTTTGATTAAAAATGATTAAAATGAAGTTGATTAGTATTTTTATAAATAAATTATGGTAATTATATATTGAATTATAATATTTCTAGGGATTTTAAATTCAATGAAATGATACGTATATAAAAAATAGTACTAATCAATGTTCACATTAAAATAAGTCATTTCTGAAAAATTACAAGTTTTAACATAAGATAATATTCCTAAGGATAAATTATGAAATGATATATTTTTAACATAAAAATATATTAATAGATGTTCAAGGATCATTTAAACTCATTGTTTCATTTAATGAAATCCTTGAAGGGGTGACTTTCTGATACTGTAGCAGTAATGTAGCAGGATAGTGTAGAAGTACTATAGTAGTGGTGGAACTATAGCAGCGGTAGCACTATAGTTGCGGAGGGACTGTAGCAGGTACTATAGCATTAGTTGTATTGTAGTAGCGTAGTTACTGTATCAGTACTATTCACTAAGGGGTCCTCTGGGTAAAAATATGGTATTTCAAACCTTGTATTCATGCCACTTGGCCTTGGGACTTTAGGCTATGTAATGGGTCTCCCTCCACCCAGTCTAAAAAGGTCATTGCTTTAATAATAAATTGATGCTTTAGCCCCAACATTTAAAAAAATATTATACTCCACTTATAAGAATTTTACACTTAAAAATTCATAACTCTAAAACAAAAAAAAGTAGATACATTTACCTCATAACATCACCATATTCCCATTTATCATCATCATTTTTAAAATTTCACCACAAAACATTTACCTTATTAGTGGTCTCATTTGGCAGAACTATATCTCTATGATCAAATATTTCCACTATTTTTTCATAATAAGTGTGATATTGTTCTTGTGGTACAACCTTTGATTTCATTATAAGTGATGAATCATGTATGTAATTCTGAAGAAGAGATACATGGAATAGATCATGATCATGATATAGAATTGTTGGATGATCCAATACATAAGAAAACATCCAGGTAAAATCATCAATATATAAGGGATAGATATATACAATGCTAAACCATCATTCTTTTAAATATCATAACATTATTCCAAGGAGATATTCATTTTAATTTCTTTTCACCATGGGTGAACTCGATATCTCATTGATGATTTGTATAATATCCTTTTTTATGAGACTCCATAAGGTATTGGTGAATGGATCTGATCATATTTACCATTTCCTCACCCAGAACAGGTCCCAATAGATATTTTTCTGCAACTTCATCCCAACTCATTGGATTTCTACACAAATACATATAGAGGTCATTATAGGAATCTCTATAAATTCACATGTGAAATCTTTTTTTGTATTAAAATTCTACCAAATGAGAACATTGATCCTAAAGACATTTTACTTCTATAGAGTAAGATCTCTACATATAATCTTTAGTTTGAATGGTCCTCTTATACTAAAAATTTTTCTGAGGATGATATGTGGTAATGAAACTCAACTATATCTATAGAGAATGTTGAAAAATTCAATAATACTTTGTTATAAAATTCATATCATGATTAGATAAATTTGGGTGTGGAAATCCATGCAATCTCAAAACATCCTTAACGTATAATATAATTAGTTGATAAATAGAGAAATATTCTTTAATATAGATAAAATCTAGTGATTTGAAATGGTGATCACCTATAACCATAGTAACATGATCCCCTTTAGAATTTTTTGGGAGTCAAATTAAAAATATACATTTTAATCTTTTCCTATTTCCATTTTGGTACGTTAAGGGGTGCAACATACCCTTAGACTTTTTTCTCCCATCCTTAAGATAATGAATCATATGGAATTATGTTACATACTTTTCCAAATTCATTTTCATGTTATCCCAAGGAAAATATAATTTTAGATCATTATAAATATTTTTACTTATTGGATTATTTGAAAATGTTTAAAAATTAGCATCATCTAACATCTCCTTCAACATTTTATTGATATGAAACATACTCTGTGCTTGAAATATATCATACGATATGATCATATTTATGTTCAGCAGCATTCCTCACCTTCTCCTATAATTCCTCATCCTCATTTTATGCCTTATTAACCCTATAAATAATGTATTATTGAACATTCATCTTTTAAATATTGAGTTACCCCTTTCCTTAAGCATTCAATATCCATAATCTAAAAAACCATAAATATTCAGCCATTTCAATCATCATCATGGATAAACTATCATGAATAATATAACTCAGATAATTAACAACATTTTTTTCATTCCCATGGTTATAATTTATAGAGAATTCATAATATTTATCCAACCCCAAACATATTATCAAGAATATATGAAACTCTTTCTATGTAAATATATAATTCTGAATTTTATGACCAGTATATATGTATTACCATTCACTCATTAGATTATAAATAAATTATTTTAATGTAAAAATAACCACTATCAATTCTATATCATGATTTCAGTAATTCAGATCATGGATGTTCAATTGGATAGAGGAATAAGATATTACAATGACATTATTCATTAGTAATTATCATATTCCATTTATTAATGCTTAAATGTAGTTAAAAAACCATATTCACTACAAGGTAGTTTATGAATAGTCACACTGACAATCAATCTCATTAGTTCCTTGAAATTATCATCACATTCATCATCCCATATGAACATAATCGCCTTCCAAGTCAACATTGTGAGTGGATTAAAAATATGTGAGAAATATATCTCAAATAATTGAGAGTATCCATCCATCATATGAAATGAATTGTTCTTAGATTCTATGGTTGGTCTTAGTCATTTCTAAAAAATATTAATCATCGAAGGGTCTACTAATATACACTCACATTAGATTATATAACATATTAATTTATGACTATGAAGTAGAAATAATCATTTGGGAAATTTGTATTAAATATTTCCTTCCTCAAGTTGTTCATAATATTTCTCAAAATGTTCTTCATGATCATACATACTCATTGAATATATATGACTATCATATGTAAATAATAACATAAATTGATCATTGTAATCTCTAAATATTGAATTCATTAAATCTATAGTGATTGCAGATTTACTTGTAAATCCAAATAGAAAGGCAATAAATTCAAAATGACCATAGCTTGTAGAAAATATGTTCGTGGGAATATCAACATTCTTGTCCCTAGGTTTATAAAATCTATGCCAAAGGAATATTTTCCAAAAATATTAAGCTCTACATAATTGATCAAATAGATCATTGATACAGGGTAGAGGATAATTTTTCCTAATAGTTGTTTTATTGTTATTAATAATAAATTAAAATATGAATTGAACCATGTTTCTTCTTAACAAAAAGAATATGTTCACCATATGCTTATGAACATGGCCAAAATGAATCACTAATAATGATTATATTGAAGTCACTTCTCCAATTCATATAACTCAATCTAGGCTATTCCATATGCAGTCATTGAAATATGTGTAGATCCATGTAAATGTTATTTTAAAAACTCTACATCATTATTTAAGTGGAAAATATGAATCCCATATAGAAAGTAACAATAAATACTCATAAAATTAAAATATCATAAATTTTGATTTTCTGTAGAACCATACAAGATAAATATCCCTCTTGAATAGGTATTAAAATCCATATAAGGGATGTAACATCAAATGGTATTTCAGGTTAATTCTTACACTAAAATATTGGAATAGGTTGACTCGAGATAGCTAATGTAACTTAACCTCCAGGAAAATTTATATGGTCTCTATATAATGATATCCTATCGATGCCAAAAAATATATCAAATTTTACTATAGCCAGAATAGTAAAATTTTCATGAGGTATCTTCAAATATACTTCTATAAAAAATTTATAATATACTTTAGATGTAATAATTATACAACTAAGATTTTTCATAACCAACCTAACATCTAATCACTAATATAGCTACGTGATAAATTTACAAAAATTTAAGAACTATTAGAGAGTGAATAACAAGAATGAAATTAAAAAAATCCACGTTTAGAGTGGATATAAATTAAAACTTTCATTACATAAATAAGAATATACACTTCAATTATAGAAATTTCTTATGAATGGATTATTTTATGTAATTTTCCCTTTACACTTTGGGAACTTGTTTGAATAATGTCCCAAATCATTATAGTTTTTTCCCTTGATAACTATTGTTTCTTCCACCACCTTATAGTTTTTATTCATAAAAACCTTTTCCACCACACTTAAAATAATATACCACACCCTTCAGGAAATCCACATGGTATTTCAAACTACATTTTTACCTGATAGTAATGGATATGTTCCCTTATTATTCTTGGATGTGTTCTGTAATTCTTTGTGCTTAGATGACCTATTCACCTCTTTATTCTTATTAATGATATAATATATATGAGAATACTTCTCTATCTTGATGAAACTTGATAATATATCATTTTATAGTGAAAAAATATGAGAAATATTTCGATTTGGTGACTAATCTTAATCCCATCAGAGAAAATGTCAATCATGCTTTCTGGAATATATATATTTTCCAAAACATGCGTAGACAATCTTGATAAATTGTCCTCATACCATGATACGATTTCTTCTTCCTTCTTATTTATTGCAGGGAACTTATCCTCCTTTTCATCTCAGTGTTCTTGAGGGAAATATTTCCCAATAAAAATCACATTAAAAGTTGTAAATTTTTTAATTTCTATTTCATTACCTATTTTATTTTTCTAGATAAATGATCACTAATGATTAAATTATTCTTTAAAGTAATATTATTAAAAAATTAAATTTTCACATTATTTATATCCCAAATCGTGGAATATATTTTTGACATAATCCATTATTCAACTACCGATGGATTAATATTCAAACTAATATATAAAGGATTTTTCTAAATAAGAAATATAACAAATTAGAATAACTATTTTTAAAAAATATTCACTGAAGGAATAGTTTTTTTTTTCAAAACCAGAGTAGGATTCCATAATATATCTGTGATCTTCACATTTCCAAAAGACACATAATTGGTTTTGTCAATAGGGAAATTAATGTATTATCTAAAAATATTTATTCTCTTTACTCTAAGAGGAAACTCCCCATAATTTTGGGACACACTATGTTAGCTAATAATAATTATGAATATTAAGCCATAAAATAATAATACATAAATTCTAAATGTTGTAAAATAGGACAAGGTATTATCATAATTATCAGGACATTGATGTTCATTTAAATATTTGTTCCAATGGGTTCTACAAAAGATCCAAATATACAATCAATTGAAACCCCAGACTCCAGTAACCCTATGTTAGTAAATACTTTAATATATTTTTATAAGAAAAAGTGATCCCATCTCTAAGGACTGACCAGTTTAGTATTCTTGAAGAATAACTATCATACATGATTCTAATATTATAATGGATGAAAAAATACATAAATAATATGTTTGGACTATATATTTTCATAATAAACATCTTTATATAATATAAGAAAGGAAAAAAATAAAGGTTGAGCTCAGATGTTTAGTAATTTTATCATTTTGAGTAATCTATCATGAGTAAATATGGAATAATCCAAATGTTATGTTAAATAACCAAAAACACATTCCATTAAATCAGATAACTTGATCACAAAATGAATCCATGGATTATATATATATATTAATTTTTGGACAAATATAATAACTGAATCCTTGATGAAGGAAATGATAAATATTGGAATCAATGATCTCAAATATCATTATATCTATATTGAAAAGACCCTAGTCCAAGAAAGTCTAATAGATGGGAGTCTATATACTGAAAAACCATTCAAGTATGAAAACATATTTGTATAATTTGATCCATCAATACATTGAGGGATTATATAATTCTCTTCACCATCATTCACTTCTTGATTGAAACATTACTCATATAATGAATTTAATTTATAACAATACTCATCTTAAAAAAATTTATGTATTTAGTAAAGAATATGAATTTATCCGGGATTTACAAAGTTAATAAAATAACATTAATGGAGAAAAACCCATATATTTGAATGACATATGGTTTAATAAATAATAATATCCCTGATGGAGATTTGTGATACATTTAATTTACAATGGTCAAAATAAATTTAATGTTTTATGAGAATGGTAACATCGACAAAATTATTAATAGATAAGTGAATATAATTGATATATTAGATATATAGATTTTTTTAATTAAATAATGTCAATTAGGAATAAGGAAAATGGTATATAAATTATCAAATAATAATTCATTAAGTATTATATTTAAAACCATTCAAAATATTTAGAGGAATCCAAGAGTGTAAATTTTTTTTGTTAGTGTGAAACCATTTAATTCCATGTAATTAAAAAAATCCTTTTGAATTTTTATAAAGTATGTAAAAATAGTCCATTTCAGAAAAATAATAAACAAAAATTTAAAACCATAGAAATTATTCAATGTTTATATAATATTTCCCTCATAAATAATTTGGGTAAAAAAAATTAATTTCATAATACAATTTTAAAATTATTGATATGGAAGGAAAATATACCTGATCAAATAAAAAATAAATTTTTCATTTTTTAATATTACTCTTGATAGAGTAAATTGAAATGAATGATTAATCATCCTGTATAAATTTATATTCATGTTTAACACCTGAAATGGGAATTATATGATGCTCATAAAATTTAAATAGTTTTATACTGCAAAATATGTCTTAATGGACTGAAAATTGATATTAAATATGTTACCTTAAGTTATAAATTTTTCAAAGGTGATGAACTTACATCGGATAATTGAACCACCAGGGGAGTGTCATATTCAATGGTTTTATGTTTAACAATTTTATGTTTTATTAAAAATGACAATTTCATCTTGTTAGATTCCTTTTCCTTATAATCCTTTATAAAAAATCACAATCCCAACAAGATAAGAAACTAAAAAAATCATAAAAAATTTAAAATTTTGAACAATAGTGTGAGGAGTTACTTAAATTCTAGGGTGACTAATTTCATTACATATAATGTTTCTATTTTAATTAAGTGGATACACCATTTAGACAATTCCTATCTGACACTTTTTATCTCCCCATATGTATTATTTTACCGATTTCCACTAGTTTACAATGGTTTTTATATGAAACTGATCCAATACAAAAGATGTATGCGACACAAGAATAATAATATATATATAAAATTAAGAATAATTTTTATAGGTTTATTTATATGAATCACCATGTAAATATTGTATTACAAAGAACACTAAGATTAGCCGGAGGTGTATAGAAGACTATTTTTTAACTAACAACAATATACTATTAATGTTTTATATAATATAAAAGTCATAAAGTTTATACTGTAATGAAAATCCAAAAAAGTATTAAATAAATTTGGAAACATTTGTTTTCACATGTTTATATAATTATTTGGGGAACAATAAATTATAAATTATTATAAAACCCATTTGAATACAAAGGAAATGTTTTTATAAGAAAATATTTTTAATAAACCGAATAATTATTAATCCTTCTAAACTAATGTAATTACTTTATGATATTAATGAAATTTATTTATTATATATTCATTAATTTTTTTCTTTTATCCAAAATACTGTATTGACATAATATAAGAACAAATAATATTTAATGCATAAATCTATATTTATCAAAAAATTTGTTTTTATTCCTTTTAATGGAACTCTTTTTTGAAACTAGATTTTGACGGTTTTATAAATCTATATTTGGAAAGTAAAAATTATTTTGAAAACATGATTTTCAAAATTTTCATAGGGCTATTTTTTGGTACTTTTTTGAAAATATTTATTTTCTAGTGAATAGTGAAAAATATCGATTTTAATAGAAGAATGTATATTTTTAATCCATTAAAGTTATGGACCTCCCAAAAGTTCATCCCTATGGTCTTCAAGGGGACATCCAAAGGAGGATTCTCATGGAGAAGAGAATTATCTTAACAAAGATATTTCATTTTATTTATTCCATTTTCACCTTAGATTATATCTTCAACAATAAAATATAATTACACAATTATATAACATATATTGCGATATTATTATGTTAATGTAATAATATGTATACTTCTCCACATCTATAAATTGTTAAACGAAATCATTGATCGTGCGTAGTGTAGACTATCATCTCCCGAACCTATGTAGATCATTATCCATCACCACAGTTCTTGGATAGATGTAATGATTGATTCAAAAAATTTATATGATATTTATGATGTTATAATACATATTTAATATTATTATCACATATAGCATTTTATGTACCATTCTGTTCCAAATACAAAAACAATGCTCCGGTGTTTAGTGGAATATCTTCTTAGGAAGTGATGTGATTCATTATTCCATATTATTTACATATAATTTAAAAAGGATAAATTTAATGATTATTTATAATATAAATTAAAAGATTTTTATTTAAAAAATTAACTTATCATCCAATTTTTTACCCTTTCAATTGTTATGTCAATTATTTCTTCAATCATCCGTACGTACGACATACCATCTCATCGATGGGATGAAATTCATTTATCTTGTCCAACATTAATAAAATGATCTAAAAATATATATAATGACTAAATATTATATTTATGAAATTATTTTAATTCTATATAACATATATATATATATATAATATTTATAAGAATGTTAACATTCACGATAAAACTCACATAAGAAAAAGGCATTAAACACGTGAAACAATGAATATAATGAAACATTATTAACTAATGGATGGTATAATTACATCATAGGAAAATAGTTGTTATTTTAAATATTATTATGGTTATATTAGAAATTAATAACATTTTTAAAACAATTATAATGAATTTATGAACAGAAATGATAGAAATCAAACAAGACTTTATGATTTATCATCTCACTTATACTAATGTAAGACACTTGAAATTTTCACAACATATTTCCTCTATGTGGTTTACATTATTCACCATGGATATTTTATATTATTAATATATTTTTATTCATTACAGTTAAGGATTCATTATATTTAAATTTTTATTGGGCTTACGATTTAGAAGTTACCATAGTTGTAAGATTTTATTTCAAAATCTAATCAGTTTACAATATTGTGTGTATTTACATATTTATTTGGGGAATTATTTGATATTTCTATCTTAAAATCAATCAATTTTCGTTAATATTGGTTATTCTTTATCTTTTTAATTTAATTTCTCCATTTTACACTCTTTGGTACATAAATTATTTGATAATATGTTTTTAAGGAAATCAGACATTATTTCTCTCTTCTGTAAAAAATCATTATTTAAAAACCCCAATGTTTTCAAAAATATGTATAAAAATATTTTTAACCATTTAAAAATTATTTATCAATGAAATATTTTAACACATTTACTTTTTAGAATATTTTTCTAACAGAATTTTATTTTATATTTCAAAATAATTCATGTATGGATTTTACCAAAAATTGGAAAGGGTTTCTTTACATGTAAGTAAGGATTTCATTTTGTTTAATCATGAAAAATACATATTTGAATTCATTTTTTAATATATTATGAGATTATTGTTGGTGCCAAAATCTGAGATTTGGAATAGCTCAGCATAGGAACAACCATGTTTTCCAAAAAGGGACGCCCCACGAATCTAATCAACAAAGATTCCAGCACCCCAAAGCTATGAAGCCATATAGATACTTCCTCTTAGACCTCTATAGAGGATGTGATAGACTCTTATGTGAGTCTGTGGAAGTTGACATGAGTCGGGAGACCCTGCGGCCGCTACGAAGATAATGACAGATTACTCTGTGAGTCTGATGAAATTGACAGGAGTCGAGAGCCTCTATGACCACCACAGAGGGAGTGATGGACTTCTTTGAAACTCAGAGAAACATTAAATATCTATGACTGAAATATAAATGATTATTTTTGTAACACATATACAGATTATCCTGATTCTATGTGCCTGGAGACACTTGGCCCACACTCATTCCAAATGGTTAACATCCCGACAATTCTCCATTCTACCTCTCAAAAAATTAAATATCATTTTCTCTATAAACCATAGTATAAATGAATTATTAGAGGTAAATGAGCATTGAGAAACCCCTTTCCTTTTCTAAAATTTACCCCCACTTCAAGAAGGTATTCCCTTCGCAAAGCCATTTGGACATCGCGAAGGAAGGATACACCTTTGTGTACTTGGAATTTCACAAAGCACTCAGTCTTTGTGAAGAACCCTCTAAACACATGTATAATCCATGCTTAGGATTGGTCACTATTCTTCCAAAATAATAATCCTTCCAAAATCCCCTTCACTCTATAAATTATAATAATTTTTATAATCCGTTGTCTGCGAGACCATCTTCTTTGTAAACCCCTTTTCTATGTGGACCTCTAGACAAGTATGTAGTGATTTCTTAGTACCTCAAGTGGTGTTTAATATTGTGTTTCCCTACCTCATGATTCTACTTATAGGAACTCTTACAACTACTTTTTATTCTCATTTCCAATTTAATGTGGACCCTCCCAAAAGGATCACTCCACAAACCCATTAACCAATGAAATTTTTGGTTCCTTCCCTTCACTGAGGGTTAATGCACTCTAGTTATTTTAGTCCTGGGGGTGAGGAGTGTATCATCATCATATGATATGTAGGATGGTAAACTACGAACCACCCACGTCCTCAACACATGATGGAAAATAGTGAACGCCGCATGAGTGAGGATACATGGGACCCAAAGGGGATGTGCCCTACCACCCTTTAACTATCCCTCTCACTCTACACATTGTCTCTGCGTGCACCTCGAGCAACCTATGCGTAAGCCCTGATCCAACTTGAAACGGTGCTCCTTATATGAAAACCATATCCTCCTCGTACTTCTATAAATTCTCTTCAAGATCCCCTCATTGATTAATTTCCAATCATCCTTTCAAGGGATGCTATCTAGGAAATAGCCCAGCTCCACTCCTCATGAACACACATTTTGTGACGCTATTGTTAGACCATTTGTTTCCACTCGGTTATCACACTGATAATGACTCACATTGGATTGGAGTAAGCATCGACCATGAAATCCTATATGGACCTCCATAGAGTGTAATCCACATTTCATGGATGGATCCATTCTCCCATGGGCTTTGGTGCTCTCACACCTCCATGTCCATCACCTAGGGTTTCCTTCTCCTAGGGTTTCTACTTCTTCTTCGCTTTCTTGTTCTCTCCCCTGGTCTTTTACCCTCATCCTCTTATAGGTTTTATATTCAATGCTCTTACCTTTGTTTTCTCTCTTATGGTGCTCTTGATGTGGGTTCCCTTAGACACCCTAACCCTTCTCTGGCCTTCAATTTCTCTATGAATCTTCTTGTTAGATCTAGTGTGGTGGTAACCAAGAGGCTTTGGTTTCTGTGGTTTGGGGGACAATGGGATTCAAGGAACTTCTTTTGTCAGTTCTATTTTCGTTGTTTGGTTCTTCCCCAGCCACCTCAACCAAGCTATGTCCTTAGATTCCATTGCTTCTCTCCAGGTTGGATATGGAGCGATGTATATTCTATGGTTTTGGGAAATTAGTATGGTGATTGTGTGTATTCCCCTTTGGGTTTAATCCCCAGTTTTTTTAGGGTATTATCATAAGTTTCCTCTTTTCCTAATCCCCTTTGGGGTCTAATTCCTGGATCTATTCCTCCATTCTTTTGATTTGTCTTGATGGGGGTCATTTTTTCATTTTATGGCTGTTGTCAGTGTATTTCAGTGAGGTATTAATGTTGTCATCCATGATAGTGATGATTAAAGGATGAAAAAGGTGATGCTATAATGACAATAGGATGTATGTGTTGTTGGTGGCATCAATATTGGTGGTGTGACATTCACATTAAAGGCGAGGACAATGAGCTTTTGTGTGACAGTAGTGACAGTGATTGCTTTCGCAATGGTGGCAACGGATTGGCAACACTGTTCTCTGGTGATAATAATTTTTCTATTAGATTGAATTATTTTAGGGTGACTAGTTTTTCATGGAAAATGGATTAGGGTTTAGTGATATGTGGCTTTAATTTTGGAAATGTTGGTGAAGATGATGATTGGAGTGATCAACGATGATGTGTTGGTGAAAGTGACAATGTGATGATGGTGGAAACAAAGTGGTTGATAAAGTGGTCGCATCATGACAAATTTCAATACAGGTTTGGGGATCGAGGTATTAATGAAGTTAATTTGTTTTGAAATTTGAAATAGGGTATATAGAGACAGTTCGAGGCAGGTTGATGTTGGTTAGTTTGGGTTATTTGGAATTTTGGAATTTTTATTTTGAACATTATTTTTGAGGGTCTGTATATGGTTCCTACTTTTAGTTATGGATTTTTAATAAAAAAAGATGACAAAAAAATGTAATCCACATTCCCCTCATGACTAGACTGTGTTGACTTTTATCCTTTTCCCTATTCAAGAAAGTAATGTAGGATGTCTATTTGAGGCTCAAGAAAAACAATTAACAGTCCCGATCACTTCACGTTAATTCACCCTCATCCCCCAACACGTTCAATAGTATCACCCTTTCAACCTTCATGGTGTTTAAATGTATTCTCTCAATCTACGTGCAATTTTATCCTCATCTTCTAAACATGGTATGTAGGAATCCTCCATGAGGTTTAACCCCAAAATGATGGTAAACTTCAGTGTCCCCTTTGTTAGGACCCAATACATCAGTCCACCCATTAGAGGCG
This sequence comes from Viscum album, assembly GCA_963277665.1. Classification (NCBI taxonomy): domain Eukaryota; kingdom Viridiplantae; phylum Streptophyta; class Magnoliopsida; order Santalales; family Viscaceae; genus Viscum; species Viscum album. The sequence goes on along the minus strand of OY728120.1, from coordinate 462,286,664 downwards.
TCGGACAAGTTCATGGGATGTCTTAGTGGGTAAGTCCCACAATGAATCCTTTCTCCTCCAACCATGAGTTTCCCTCTTGTGAATGGATTATATCCTTGTGTAAGCCCCTACACGTCTTCAGGTTTCTTTCCTTTGTGTACGCACCAATTATGTTCCCTATTCTGTAACTATGGGGACATTTATCTTTTCACTTTTTAGGAATGTATGTCATAATACTCCTAAAGATTCAAGCCCATCCCCCATGTCCCATCTTGGTATTTACCTCGTGCCTTTAAGACACAAGAATATTTTTCCTTAAACCATGGGTTTCACTTCCTTCAGGACCCCATCCATGTTTCTATTCTCATGAGACACCCCATCAGATAAAATCTCACAACATTTCCTATAACTATGTGTAATTTGATTCCCCAACATAGTGATATGTTGGAAATCTATTTGAGGATCACTACTAATACTATCACCTTCACATCGGTTTTTGGTTCCATCACCATTCATTCTATCCTTTGACACTTCACCCATGTCCATCCTAATTTTACCTAGGCTTCCACATCCCCATGAAATCATTCCATCCATATGGGATTTTAACCATCTGTAATCCCCAAAATGCTCCTAGATTGTTTTCCTTTTTGTACACACCATTTCCTTGCCACACCCATTCGAACGATGTCGGTTATGATCTCTAATATTATATATAGGGAACATAGGAAGCCTCTATGAGGTTCTATGACCCAGAAACACCGCCAAACCAATAGTCTATTCGTCGAGCCACTTCTCCCTACCCAAAATATAAATCCTTTGAGGTGCCTCTCCACAAAATGACTTTAGGACTCAATCCCTTACGCCAATGATGTGAGGGGTGTATGAGTCTGCCTAGATGTGACTCCAACCAGGGGACCACAAAAGAGGGATCCCACTATGCCACGAAATCACCACCAGGCAGTCCTCGTAGACCAAAGAGCTGGTGGTCCATAACCCCACACAACCACCCATAGCTCTGTTGAATCGACGCAATCATCGGGTATAAGATCAAGAAGACGTGTTCTAGGGGGCATCATCTTCCATTTCTTGTGGCCCGATCCACCACTGATGTGTTTTATCATCTCCACGTTACTGTAGAGTAGGGGAAACACTATTCTAGATCGGGATTGAGATTCCAACCACCCCCTAGGTATGTTGGGTCAACTTTTTTAGACGTCGGTGTATGGAGAAGCTATCGTGGGAAAACCCGTGGTGAGTACATTCATTACGGAGGCCCTCCCTATATCAATGATAACTAGAGTATTGGTCATCCCCACACCTATGTTCATTATAGAGTTCTTACCCATACTACCACCATCCTTCCATGCAGAGGTCTTCACTATCATGATTACCCTCGAAACGAAGGTCCTCCTCATACCAATATCTCTAGAATAGTGGTTCTCCCCGTTTTTCAGTCTATCAATAGGAATTTTCTATTATCATCATCACTAACAAAAGGGGATTCCCTCATTTATCAAGAATTCCCAACCACAGAGGTCATCCTCGTGTTCGATTAGAAATACTCCTGAGTGCTCCTCGCACCTTGGCTCCTCAAAAAAGATGTCGTACCCATGTCAATGATCTACCCTACCATGAAGATCTATCCTGGGGTTGGAGGTTGGGTCGGAACCACCATAGGAAGAACCAGGAGAAGCATCATATCACAAATAAAACCTGTCCTATTTTTAGACTCTGAAGAAGACTAGGACTTGGTGATGGTACCCTCACCCTTATCATTTGTATCAGGGTCTGGAAATACTTGTCCTACTAGAAAGTGAGATGCACTGGATCATTGAATGCCTACACTAATAAATACTAGATGAGGAAGAGTTTTCTCCATTCCATGGTATTATACTGCAATCCTTTCTTTCATCACAAGGATCCTTCTCTACCTCAACTTTACATCACAAAAAATGTTTGGGGACTGGTTATTGATGGGAACCAGCCTTATCCACTAATAATGACAACCCCTCCAATGAAGGAATAAGTTTTTAGCACCCCATTCTACATGTATGTGGTGATGATGATAGTGAATTCCCTGAGAGATACTCCAATATGCATTAGATTTTCATCTCACGTGTGGTAATCTCCATCGAAAAATCTACTACTACAATAGTATGCATCAGATCGATTACCGGTCCCACAGCCTCCCCAATCATTGAATGTGGAAACCCGTGGATGGATCCTCTATCCAAGATGATATGTTTTGGGGATGTTCTCATAGAATACGATATCATTGAGATGTTCTGAAATATTCAAACTACATTATTCAATATTCCAGAGTCCCACACCAAGAATGAGGTTATGTTCATCAACATAACCATAGGGATGATGGATTTCCATCTATTTCACCGACATTTAGCTTAACCCTAAATCAGAGAATACTTCGACAACATTGGATAGCAGTGATTCCTAGTTGAGTTGGATGTACTCCTCATTTCATGGCACAATATGTAAAATAGTTATCACAGAACACTCCAACAATGAAACATTCAGATACTTACACTGTTTAATGGAGTTATTAAGGAGGCTTCCCCACATGTACAAATCTGTATGTGGGGGAAGTGTGCTACCCAGTATTTCAGTCCTCTTTTATGCCAGCCTAGTTCAAGCAGTGATATTGAGGATATTCCTTTGAGTCTCATCATAGTAAACATGTTCATTCCTGAGATATAACTGAAAGGGGGAATTTCATAGATCTTATAGAAATCAAACCCCACATGGGTGAAACAACACCCAATAGTCCTCCCATGTGTCCAAAATCATTAACAAAGTATAGAAACATGGACTTCTTGAATATTCTGAGTCATTGAATATTAGTGGAGATCCTAGTATGGTTAAAACACACACTGGGATATTCAAGCCTTTTTATCTATCTGGTCGAACAAAAAATACTAATAAAGATACTGAAAAATATATAACGCATCAGCAGGTTACTGAACAGAAAAATATTGTTGATGAACTCCTTGAAAATCATGATGTGGAATGGTAGATAGATTATAGTAATCCTAGACCAAGGCAGCACATACAATCATAAATCCCCTGGTGAGGTGCCTTACGGTGATCTCATCAACCCCATCTATCTAGTTTGGGTAAAACCTAGAGTTTATGGAATGTGATCATGGAATACCATGTTTAACACACTCAAACTATGTGACAACATTTCTCAGGACCTAGCTCAGGTTCTACGGCCACTCCACAGGTCCTACTGACCATTCCACATAATATTTTCTAAGCTCCATAGGTAATCCTTACAGTAGCTCCATGAGAATTGGGTCCCAATTTCAACATTGAATAACCATCCAACATATTGGTGGCAAGGGACCCTCAAAAAGATCTGAATCCTTGTCAAGATGATCAGATGGCTGCTCTCATTTCCCTTCTCGAGACTCTTGAAACCAGATAGGTGGTGACACCACTTGATGTAAAACCATATCGAACATGGCTATTAGATATGCCATAACCCATAGTATTCTGAAATTTTACCTTCTACCCTTTAAATGGGATGTGCGATCTGCTCCAGCATCTGGATCACTTTATTTCAGATTGTGGACCAATGATGGGAACTCCAGTACAACAGGTGGCAGCTAAGCTCTGGTGTTTCTTACAGACAATGGAAGGGACTAAATGTCTCTAATACAAAAAATTACTAATTGGGTCCATAGTTCGTTTTGTTGATTTTTATTGGCATTTTCAATACAAGTTTAGTTACACCACCCAAAAGATGATAATTTTCGACCACTTAATGTTCATGAAATGGCCAGACAAATGTGTCACATAAATTGTCACTATGTGGAAAGGCCTAACATACTAATTCGACGTGCCTCTAACATAAAAGTAGAAGCTAATGATGTGTGTAGGGAATGTGAAAAATGAACTGGTCCCTTCTCTAAAAACATAGAAATTCTGATGTGGATTTTAGGATTTCTATGAAAAATCTCAACAATAAGAAGAATCCTCGTAGCAAGCCAATAATGAATGATTTTTGCCTCCTTCACCAACTGTAATAGGAGTCCCCAAAACCAATTTCACTGATTTTTTATAGATAGAGGCCCCTATTTAGATGAAATTTTTATAGGACAATCCACATACACATTGGCGTTGAGTGCCACTACCTCTAGCCCATAATCCGACTCAAAAATCACCAATATAAGAACCTGTATGAACCACAACATAATGCACCTCCACCACCTAGGCACGAATATAAGGTTCCCCCACCTTTCTAGGCATCAGCCCTTGTTAATGTGAGGTTCATAGACCCCATTTCCTATAATGGATAAGCTGGTCCTACTCATTCAATGAGGCCCAGGTATAGCATCCTTGCCTTTTCAATCATTACTATTAAATCATTTTAATGATAAACAACATAATAGTATTAAACATAGAAGATAAAATGGTTTAGTGTCCTGGGAAAACTAGGATTGTACTTAACAATTACAACATCATGAATAATCATTTATTTAATTTCTTCTTCTCTAGCTACTTATTGGCACTTGTCCTATCCTTAGTACATGTAGCCACCTGAGGGTATACATAAATAAGGGTGAGAAAAGAACCCAGTAATGGGATAGATAGGAAGAATATAGCATGGGGTGATAATAATCATGACATAGGAAAAAGATCATGAACATGAGAGGAGCATAAATAAAAGACTTGAAATGTGGCAATGCATAAAAATGAAACATCATGTCTTAGTGGTTAACTACCACACATGATTTTGAACCAAGATAGCATCTAGTTGAAAAATCATTTCACATTTACTAATGAGATTCAACACTTTACCCAATGTATTGAAGCACTGTATAATTCCAGGCGCACCCTTCACTTTGAAACCTTCATATTGCGCTATATAATTCAGGGCGCACCCGTCACATCATAAAATTATCATTATCATGATTTCCACATAGAACATACATCAAAAGTGAACATTAATAACCCAAGGTAAGGAATGGGTTTCATCTCATAAAAATACATTCATAATCTTTGGGTTCCCAATAGGAATAGGGAACAACATACTTGATCCAATAACCATCAACCTTGAATGAGAGGTAAAAGTTGAGTTCTTAAAAGAAGAGTTCTTTTGGAAAACATTCAGATTGACATATGATTCATTAGAAAACATTTATATCCAATAAAAAGTAATATAATGATGAAGAAATTATTTTTAAGAAGTGACCATACTAAATTGGAGTGAAAGAAGGATTACTCGATGAAATAAAATTGGGTTCCTGATTTTTCCCCTTACATTGTTTCTTAATGCTTCCTTCTCTTTAATGTCTATTATAATGACATTATATTCATTAATTAGAAATAATTAACCTTTTGTACATTAATATGTTTCATTATGGTTCCATTAATTTATTTTATGTTCCTTTGGATGAGTTATAGAGTTTAAAAACATTATTCAGGAATGTTTTTTATGGTTTTCTTGAGTGGTTCACTTTTATTCTTAAATTGATGTTCAGGTAGAACATGGGTAAACAAACCAAAATAATACCACATGTTATTAATAAAATTAAATAATTTAAAATGATCTTATAATGTGATATAATATATACCTTTTGGATGAATCATTATATAAAAATTAAATGAAGATTGTTTGGGTTAATTTGAGATGTTTTTTGATCACAATGAACCTGTTTTAATTTATCACTGAGAAATATGGACATAAGTTACTTCCAGAACAATAAATAGGAGATAATACATATAACATATTCTGGTTAAACAATAAAAATGGTTTCATGACCAGATATGAAGGTATAAATATAAAAATAAAGCATGTTGTTCTTGAAGGTGATAAATTAACACCTCACGAACAACATTCACTTTAATAAAATATAAGGAATAGGGAAGGGGGTTGGATGATATAATATCCTATTAGCATCATAACATTACAGTATATGTATAATACTATAGTTAAAATACCATTTGGGTGAAGATAAGTGGGTAGAGATCAGGAAATGAACTTGAACATGAAAGAAAAAAAGGAGAAGAGGGAGATAAATTGCCTCTTAAATCCTCCTCTTGAGATCCTCTTTAAAGAAGATAGTCTTGGTCTTTTGAAGAGACCAGAAGATCTTGGAAGTGGGATAGGGGATAGGGAAGATGTTTGGGAAATTTTTAGTTAATTATTGGATCTTGAGAGGTGTTTGGAAATGAGGGTGTGAAGGATGGTATTTATAGAGGAGGGGAGAGGGGTTGCCTTAATATAAAATTCATTTGTTTATTAATTTCCCCTAAGTCAAGGAATAATGAGGCTTGAATGACCAATAATAATAATTTTATCAAGTGATCCTGAACCAAGTGGGATTACATCAGCTGAATATCACACATGACTCTATAATTATCTTATTTAGCTTTTTTAAATTACGGTATTACACTATTCATAAAAAATTCATGTATTTCTGAAAAATCCCAAATATTTACCCCAACTATTTTTTGACATATATAATCCAAAATGGAACTGATTTTTTCTAAAATAATTTTATAAATATTATTAATTTGATATTTAATTAGAATCAAAATTTACTTATAAAACAATTTCTAAAAGTTAAAACTGATTTTATTGCGCTTTCAAAAATTATATATGGTCTTTTAAAATTATTTAATGCTATAAGACATTGTTTTGATAATTTATGAACACATTTTAGGAAAATACATTTTATTTTAAATTAAATAATTAATTATAATTAATTATTTATGGCTTACAAAATACCAAAATGTTTACTAAGGTCGAATTGTCACTTTCTAAGATGTCTACATTTTGATTAATTATTTAGGTGTAAGGTTACTCTCAATATGGATGATTTAATATTCGTAAGGGTAATAATAATATTCATAAGGGTATGTTACTATTCACAAGAGTATGGTACTATTCACCGAAAATCATTTTTGTTTCAATAGACTCCAAAAATCATCTTGAACACAAACATGTATGTTGGATTTCTGAAATTCAAAACACAGAAGTGAAAAACTTATGTTTAAAGGTCACTTAACACATAGTAGATCATTATGTTGTGTTTTCATGTGCTTTTATGACATGATTATAAGAAGGTAATTTCCATTGAAAAATTTTGGGTCGTTACATTTTCCCCCCTTAAGATATTTAACCCCAGAAATTTCACTTTTCACAGACAGGTGATGGAGTTTCTCCTTCATTGAATTTTTTGGTTCCCAAGATGCTTCTTCAAACTTATGGTTCCTCCAAAACACTTTGACAAGATGGGTTGTCTTATTGCATATAACCTTATCCCTCAGATCCAGAATCTTCACAGGTTTCTCCTCATAAGAGAGATCATCTTCCAGCTGCACCACCTCTGAGTTTAGTACATGTGAGGGGTTCGGTATTTACTTCCTCAGTAATGACCCATGAAACACATCATGAAATTCAGCCATATTCGTTGGAAATGAATGACGATAGTCCATTGCTCCTATGAATTCAATGATCTCATAGGGACCAATATACCTTGGGATTTTCTTCCCATTCTTCCCAAATCGCATGACTCTTTTCTATTGAGAAATTTGAAGGAAGACATTATCTCCAACGTTGAACTCCAAGTCCCATTGATGGTTGTCATCATAGATATTTTGTTGAATTTTAGATGCTTTGATGTGTTTCTGGATGACTTGAACCTTCTCTGTTATATCTTGAACAAGACGGGGTCTAAGTAGCTTTCTTTCTCCAACTGCTTCCCAACAGGATGAAGTTCTACACCGCTTCCCACAAAGAGCTTCATATAGAGCCATCTGAATACTCGAGTGGAAGATATTGTTGTATGAGAACTAAAAAAATGGGAGATACAAATCCCAAAATCCTTTTAATTCATGAGAGCATGCTCTTAGCATATCTTCAAGCATCTGAATAGTTCTTTCAGACTAGCCATCAGTTTGGGGGTGATAGGCTGTGCTGAAATTTAATTCAGTACACAAAGCAAGATTAAAGACTCGTCCAGAATTTTGATGTGAGCCTTAGATCACAGTTAGAGACAATCTAGATTGGAACACTGTATAGGCTCACCACTTCTTTCACATTTATCATTGCAAGTAGTTCATGCGATATATCTTCCCGATTAGCGATAAAATGGGCTGTCTTGGGGAGTCGGTCAACCACTAACCATATCACAGTATTTCCCTTCGACATCTTTAGGAGACCCGTGACAAATTCCATAGTAAAATTTTCCCATTTACAAATGTGTATATGCAATGGCTACATCATACCGTTGGACTTTTGTCACGCAACATTAACTTGCTGACATACCAATCACCCTGATATATATTCCGCAATCTCATTCTTCATGTAATCCCACCAGATGTGTTCTCATAGATCACGGTACATTTTGGTACTCCCAGGATGGATAGAGAATGTTGAGCTATGTGCATTATCCAATAGATCCTTCTTTATCCCTGGTTATTAAGGCACTCAAAGTATCATTCCAAACTGAATCACACCATAATTGTCGATATGGAACTCATTCAGATTCCCTTCCTTTTTTTCATTCACCCTCTTTTGTATCTGCACATCATCCCTTTTATCTTCGTTAATCTTCTCCTAGATGGAAGGTTGCACAATCATTTGGGAAAGGTTGGTTGTATCCCCCACCCTTATGATTTCCAAATCCATTCTTTGCATATCCATGAAGATAGGTTCTTCGTCAATCTGCAACTAGGATAGAGTAACAAGTTATTTTCTGCTAATAGAATCTTCTACCTTGTTCGCAATTCCAGGATGATAGTGAATATAGAAATCGTAATCCTTGATTAGCTCCAAGCATCTCCTTTGATGAATGTTGAGATCAATTTTTTTGAATCTATACTTTAGGAACTTGTGGTCAGTGTATATATCACACTTCTCACCATTAAGATAGTGCCGCAATACTTTCAAGGAAAAAATCATGGATGCCAGCTCTAGATCATGTGTCTGGTAGTTCTTCTTGTGGATCTTCAACTGTCGTGAGGTATAGGCTATCACATTTTCATTTTTCACGAGTACATAACCCAAGCCTTTTTTTGAATCATCACTATATATCACAAAAAAATCTATAATTTTTGGTAGTGTGAGTACGGGTGCAGTGATCAATCTTCTCTTTAGCTCCTTGAAGCATGCCTCAAATTATTCCATCCAGACATACATTACCCCTTTCCTTGTTAACTTAGTTAGCGGGCTTTAAAACGATGAAACGTTTCTCAAAAAGCGTCCGTAGTACCCAGCTAATCGAACAAAGATATAGATTTCTAGGACACTAGAGGTCCTACGCCATTCCTCAATCGCCTTTGCTTTTGTAGTATCCACCTGAAATTCCCTAACTTGTGATCACAAGTCCCAAGAACGTGACTTGTTTAAACCAAAAGTCACACTTTCTGAACATGGTGTAAAACTTCTCCTTTCATAATGTTGACAACACAAGTCATAGATGTTCTTCATGTTCCTCCATGCTCTTGGAGTGGATGAGACTATCATCAATAAACACTACCACAAATTTCTCAAGGTAATGTATAAATACTCTATTCATCAAATCCGTGATTATTATAGGGGCATTAGTAATTCCAAATGGCATCACCAAAAACACATAGTGCACGTACCTTGTTTGGAAGGTAGTCTTCTGAATATCTTCCTTCTTCACCTTTACCTAATGATATCCATAAGAAAGATCCACATTCAAGATGTGTAGAGAACATCTTAACTAATTGCACAAGTCATCAATCCTTGGGAGAGTATACTTGTTCATTATGGTGATCTTGTTGAGTTCCCGATAATCGATACACAGATTCATTGTTCCATCCATATTCATAACATAGAGCACTAGTGCACCTCGAGGTGATGCACTAGGTCGTAAGAACCCTTTTTCTAGATGCTCTTACTGCTAGCTTCTTTAACTCCTCCAATTCGATAGGAGCCATCCTATAGGGAAACCTCGAGATAGTAGTAGCCCCAGATAAGTTCAATTGATAATTCTACCTCATGATCTGGGGGAATTCTGAGTAACTCATCAAGAAATACATTGTCGTATTCCCTCCTGATGGGAATTTCATCAAGGATGGAACTTTCCATCAACTCAACCATTTGGGCGAGGTATGCTTTATCATAGGGAATCAACACCCACACCGATGAAGGATTTTTCAAAGGAGATTAATGATCATCGTTGAATTTGTAGAGGAGAATGGGATGGTTTGAAATATGAAAAGATATTTCCTTTTCCCAATAGTTGATATGTGCTCTATATAATAAGAGCCAATCTATTCACATTATAGCGTCAAATTTTACCAAGGGATGTATTACATGATTTTCTGGAAGAACCTTCCCACATACACCAAAAGGAGAAGAATCAAACACTTGGGTTGCAATAATTGAACCACTTGGGGTTTTTACAGATATCGATACTTCATGGTTTCGGGGATTCGATTCTATAGATATTGAAAACATGCAAGATATAAAGGAATGTGTAGAACCTTAATCAAATAACATGTTTTCCATTATTGAGTATATAGGAAGTGTACCTTGTGTGACTTCATTATCATGCTCCTCCTCCATAGTAGTGATGGAATAGGCCTTCCCTTGTTTCTTTGGCTATGGTGGCTGCTGACGCTGATTACCCTTGAGGACTCAAGGTTAAGTGCACTAGTTTTTATAGTGCCCTAGCTCCCTACAGTTTTATCATTAAACCATGAGTGGTTCTCCCCTTTCATCGGCTATATTCTCTTTATTTTTCGTGTCTTCCTGACACTCTTGAGCAAGGTGTCCTTCTTTCCCACACTTCAAGCACTTCCCCATCCCTTTGAGGCAGTTCCCACGGTACAACATCCCACAATTTTGGCATGTGGTTTGTTGAGTTTTCTTCCCTCTTTTGTCATTATATCCTTTGGCATGAAACTATATCTTTTATTTCTTATCCCCATATCCATGGGACCATTCTCCAAACTCCATATAAACTTTGAGATCACATCGAACAAGTTCCTCATTCTCATCCTTATGTCTAGAAATTACTTTTTTTAAGCTTTTGTTGTGTTGTGGACTTTGTTCTTATTCACTAATGGTTTATAATATCCACAGAAGGTGAATCCCTTAAGAATATATCCCAAACCCTTGCGTCCACAGTGTAACATCCCAAGTAAGTAAAGAATAATAAATTTTCATATTTATTAATTTTTGTGAATTAAATATTAATTTTACTTTCAAAGGGATGCTATGATAAATGGTGTACATGATACACATCAATGAGTATCTTTGAAGTCTTATGTTGCACACAACGTTGAGTTATACTAAAAAATAATAATATAATATTATTATTTTAAATGGTAGTTAATGCATAGCCATTGTAATGGTAGGAATGAACAGAACTAACTAAAAAATGATTATACATGTCTGTGAAATGTTTTTACATTTATCCATTAAATTTTAGATTCTTATAGTAAGAAATAATCCAATTTTTATAAAAAATACTCTAATATTCTTTAAAATGTCAATTTAACGCCTTTTGATGGAGAACCATTTTGAAATATAGTTTTTTTCACATTTATATGTTCTATATGATAATATAAAATTATTGATTAGAATTGGGAAAAACTAATTTACATTGGAATACATTTTGGTTTTTTTTATGGTGTTCATTTTTTAATGAATACTTAAAAATATCATATTTGAATTCAAAACATCCTTTTCATCTATTTTATTTATATGCTCATATTATATATTTAATTGTTTTTAAAGTGTAATTAGAATATTTTTTTACCATTTAATCTATTTTAGGTCATTGTATGCAATTTCAATTTGAAATTGGACATAAACAAGTGTCAATCTTATTATAGTTATTATTCTTTAAAATCACTTTTTTTTACTGCGAAAATTAATTTTAAATTAATTTATGCCACTTATGTGTGCTTAATTTTGGAAAATGGATTCCATATTTTGAATTTGGTGGTTTTTTGTGTGTAAATAGTTATATTTTATTTTTATACATTATGAATATTTACTTTAGTAAATATTTTATTTACTATTGTTAAAGGATAAATATTCTAAATAAGGGTAAAAAGTAGTATTATAATAACATTAAATTACCCAAACATGTTTCATAATCATATTTTATGATTCAAGTCCAACCATGGTCATCCTTGTGTCTATTTTGTGACCCCATGGAGCCACTTGGGAGTGATAAGGACACTTTGTATTAATCAATTAAAAGTTAAGACAAAAATGACATAAACATATATCTTTTAGGAAATAAATATTTTCATGGGGTTATATAAGATATATCTCATACTATAAATATTATTCTGAATGACCAAGAGATTTACTACATCATGGAATTTTTTTATAATTTTTAGAAATAAAATAAATAATCTTATTTATGACACAATAATGATTCAATTTTAACATCATTAATAAATGATTTAAATAAATGAGATGATAAAAATTTAAAAAAATATACCCAACCAATCCAGATTTTATTGGATGATTTTATTTAGAACCTAATTCAGCTTATCCTCTACATTAATGAGTTATGGACCTTTAGAAACCTAAAATCATTAAACAATAAAATAACATTTTCAAACTTTCTAAAAAGGCCCCTCATCCCTCTTATAAAAATCCCTCACCTCTATCCAATTACACACACCTATCAAGCCACATTTCTCATCAAACATCAGCCCAAATAATCTCTAAATTTCTCACTCTTCCACCAAGAAACATTACCTTAGATATAAGGCACATCAAAAATCTTTTTGGTTCAAACCGAAAGGGGTTACACGATTTATAGGTAATGTCTTCTCTTAAGTTAATTTCATTAATTTTACTTCCCTAACCAACTAAAATAATTTTAATCCATTCTTTTATAACATCAAAAGTATCCTAATTATAATTGGTTGATGTTATGATATGTATTTTAACTACACTTACATCCACCTCCATCTAATGGGTAACAAACATATTGTTTCTCTAGACGACGAACTACTGCCTCAAGAAATGATGATTGTTCAATCTTTTCATACCACTTATTTTGGTGTCCATTATGATGGAACTATACTTATATGTGATATAAATTAAATTTATATTGTTTATATTCTTATTTAATTTTTTTATTGAATACCTTTATGGTTTCCACAGTGGGTAAATATGATAGTTTAGTTTGAGAAAGTACGGACCACCACCCCATCAAAGTGATATGACTCGTTCATGCCATATGTGGAACATATAAAGGATGGTTTTACTGAAATTATATGTTATATTATAACGGAATTATAATATACCTATTTATCATTATGTTTTTAATCCCATAAATACTATATAGAAATGAAAGTAGCATTTTGTCGTAGGTACGACATACCATCTCAATGAACATTGATTTTCATTTACTTTCACCAAATGTTATGTAATATTATAAATACATATATAATGGATATATATAATATATATGATAGATAAATGATGAATATAATTATGGAGATAATGTAATTTTTACCACATGAACAACTCGTAATTATAAGAAGTTCATTTTTGACTCAAGTCCCAAATAATGAGAAAACAACAATTATTAACTTAAATGATTAAATAATGTTTATAACAAGGTAATAAGTTATTTAAAATGAATAATAAACTTGAAAAAGGTTCATTCTCAAGTAGAAATTATATTTAGTTTATTATTTTGGACAATAATTAACGAATGGGTCAACTCTGACACGAGGTAAGAGACTTCATCTAAATCACCATTCATTGAGGTATATTTTGATTTATACATTACAATATTTGATATGGTGTATTACCACCATTTAATTTTCATTAAATTCAAAGGAATTTTTTTCAATGATTTGTTTTATTAAATGACAAAAAAAAGAATGTTTCTTTTAACATAATCAGTTACAATAACCTTTTCCACCGCCATGAGAATTATTTGATCTATATATTCCTTAACAAGCCGTAATATATTGTATTGAAAAAATACAATATACTCTTTTACGTATTTTGGTATTGAATATTATTTTGATAATGAATTTTTTATGTGAATATATTTAAATGATATATTGTGAGTGAAATGAGTAAATGTTATTATTCTATTTTGTTTGTTCTATGTGTTATGAATATGTTACGATTCATGGGAATTATTTATGTATATGGGTGGTTTCGTGATAAACCTTGGGAGGGTGAGCCTGAGATTGCTCTCCAATGCATTGGGTAATGTGCTAGAGGTAAATTTTAATGTTTCTACAAAGGTATTTAGGGGATTTAATGTGAATGGTATTCCAAATGTTACTCTCTACATGGTTGGGAAAGATACAACGTAAGTATGTTATGGATTCCACACTTTAACTTTATGATTTGTGATTACTATGTGTCATTAATAAATATTATGATTTCACGAGGTATGTTAAAAATATTATGTTATGTATGTATTCATGAACTAATGTTTTCTTTCATTTCATTAAAACCCTTAATGAGGTTTTTATGCTCATCCCCTATTTTAAATTTTTTTCACAGGACTTAAAGATGAATAGGGTCAAGGATGGGATAAAGGAAAACTCATGTTGTCAAAAACATGGAACTAGCCATGACACTTTTTTTCAAGAGTTTTTATTTTATGAAAAAATTGGAAAACTGAGTAAAAGTTTCTAATTTATAATTTTTGAGATGTAATGTAATTGTTATGTATTGAATATCTAAAACTCTAAACCGGAAAAGATTCTAAATGAGAATTATTCATTTAATTCAATATTATGTAATGTTTTATGGAAGTGTCCTTATAGTTAGTATCAAAGGTCAGTTTAGTCATCTTTAAGAGTTGGGATATTGTTAAATTAATTTATATAAATTAATTTATGGTAATATTGAAATGATATAGCATTTACATATTACCATGTGGCTTGGAATATGAAATTTCAGTGTTTAGATTGGTTTTCTGCAGAGGAAACATACCAATAATGATGGGAAGACATCAGGAGTAAGACAACCATCAAAACCAGCAACCTGAGATTGTTGGAATTGGAATGGAATAGTTTTTTGTAGTGATAGAATAGTTGACTGAAGCTATAAATGGTAGTGTTATCCACACACAAGATTAGCCAGATCAACCACAGAAGAAATTTATAGTAGTGGAGCATTTCAAGAGGTAACATCCCCCATCATTCAGAGGATCGCCTGACCCTGTTCTAACTGAAGGGTATATTCAATCCCTGGAAATGATTTTTTATGTCACGGGGTGTTCATAACATCAAAAGGTTAGTCTTGTTGTTTATTGTTTTGAAGGTGAAGCTGACCAGTGGTGTTCGATGGTGAAAAATATCATGGATATTGAGGATATTGATGATCTTGATTGGGATGAATTCAAAGGTATGTTTCTAGAGAAATATTTTCCAATTGTGGTTTGCCTTATGAAGGATAAATAATTCCTAGAATTGAGGTCGGAGGATGACTCAGTGGCTGCTTATGAAGCACAATTCACTGGATTGGCAATGTATGCTCCATATTTTATAAAAGATGATGATAGTAAAATAAACAATTTTTTCTCCGGGTTAATTAAAAATATTCAAAGGGATTTAACTTCTATTGAGTTCAAAAGTTATGAAAAAAATATTCCATGTGTATAAGAGGTGGAAATGGAGATTTCTGATGATCAGGTGTTATTCTACAAACAACAGAATAAGAGGTCGAGGTCGCTGACAAAAGGGAAGAACTCTTCAAAAAAGTTTGATGGTAAGAATGTTATGTTTATTGTTTGTCAAAATTTTGGTAAAAATCATGCTGCGGAATGTCTTTTGAATTATGGTATGTGATTCTGATGTGGTAAAATGGGACATAAGGCTAATAATTTCCCTAAGATATATCTTGCTATTGGTAAGAAAAAATCTGATTTATAATCAGTAAAATGTTTTAAGTGCAATGAATTGAGTCATTATGAAAATGAGAGTCCAATGAAGAACTCAACTAAGGGAATGTAGTAGGAATACAAGAAGAATGGGGTGGTGAAATAATTTTCAAATACATAAACAGATTTTGGGCCATTGAATGAAGTAGTATCAGGTACACGTTTTTTTATTCAGATTTTGCGAATGTGTTTTTTGATTCGGGGTATACACATTCATTCATTTCTGAGAATATTTATAGTAAATTGGGAATTTAATCTCAAGATATGAATCATAATCTTATGGTAAAAGAAATGAGGGGGGATTTTTTAGATAAAAAAATTATAAGAACCTTCATGTCCTTGTTTGTAGAAAGAATCTACCAGTAATGATTATTGGATTGCCTCTTGTACAGTTTGATGTTATTTTGGGTATAGATTGGATTTATCATTATCATGATAGGATTGACTACTGAACTAAAGAGGTTTATTTAATGAAATATTATTAGTTTGAGTACTACAATGAACACTTATTTTTTATAACATATCAGGAAGCTGAGAAACTGTAAAAATATGTTAATGAATGTTACATAGCGCATATGGTATAAAATAAAGGAAATATTCAGATTAATGATGTGCCAGGGGTAAATGAGTACCTTAATGTTTTTACTGATGTGTTTCTGGGTATTATACCTGATCCAGAAGTAGAATTTACAGTTGACTTAGATCGAGATGCTAAGCCAATTTCAAAAACCCCTTATTGAATAGATGAAATATAATTTTTATATATAAAGAAGAAATTACACGAGTTATTAAATAAAGGTTTCATTCGACCTGGCACGTCACTATAGAGTTATCATGTCTTGTTTTTTAAAAAGAAATATTGTTCAATGAGACATTACATGGATTATAGAGGATTGAATAATGTCACTATTAAGAAAAAGTATCCTTTTCTTATTATTAATGATTTATTGGATCAGCTCCATGGAGATCAATATTTTTCGAATATTGATTTGATCTTGCGGTAACATCATTTGAAAGTAAAGGAAGAAGACATTATGAAGACAACATTTCATACTAGATATGGCCATTTTGAATTTATAGTTATGCGTATTGGGTTAACCAATGCACCTGCTATATTCATGGATCTTATGAATAGAATTTTAAATTAGTTTTTCGATAAGATTGCAGTAGTGTTTATTGATGATTTTTTGGTTTACTCTAATAGAAAATAAGTCCATGAAACTCATTTTAGGGTCTTCTTTCAAACTATAAAATAATAGAATGTGTATGGGAAATTCAGCAACTATGAGTTTTGGTTCCAAAAAATTTCTTCCTTGGTCACATTGTCTCAAAACCTTCCATAACTATTGATCCTGCCAAAAAAAAGTTATATAATAATGTAAAAGACCCACCAATATTACTAAGATCCATATTTTTATTGGTTAGGAAGGTTATTATCTAAGCTTAGTTGAGTATTTTTCATGGTTATCTAGTCCAATAACTATGTTAACACTAAAATTTTTTGAGTTCATTTGGATAAAAAAATGTTATAATAGTTTTTAGGAATTGAATAGAAGATTGGTGAATGCTCTAGTTTGGGAATTACCTTCCAGAAATGGTGATTTTTTTACCTACAGTGATGCTTCGTTGAAAGGACTTGGTTTTGTATTAATGCAGAATGATAAAGTAATTTTATATGCTTCATGTCAGTAGAAACCTCATGCATTAAATTACCCTACACATGATTTGTAATTAGTTTCTCTTGTTTTTTTTTCATTAAAAATTTGGAGGCATCATCTGTATGGAGTAAAATGTGAAATATATACTAACCAAAATTGTTTAAACTATATATTTACCCAGAAATAATTGAACTTGAGTTAAAGGAGATGGATTTAAATATTCAATGACTATGATATCATGATTCATTACCATCTAGGATAGGAAAATAAAGTGGATGATGCTTTGAGAGAGAAAAAATAATTCTACATTAATCATGATACATATAGAACAAGATCATTTGATTAATAATTTGATGAAATTTATCATTTAAGTTGTTGGTGCATGAAATTCCACTTTTTATTTTTAGGTGATAGTGAAATGATCTCTATCATACAAAATTAAGCAAGAGAAGAAGGAAGACAATGAGTTTCAAAAAAAGGTCTAGTTGGTTTACAAGTTTATATTTTCTAATTTAGACATTGATAATGACTGTATTATGAGGATTGGAGATTGATTTTGAGTGAATTTTGATTCATAGTTAAAAAATGAGTTGTTATGTGATGCATATTGTTCTATGTTTTCTATTCATCTAGGAAGTATTAAAATGTACAGTGATCTTTAGAATTATTGTTGGTTGGATGGAATGAAAATAGATATTGATGACATTATTTTGAAGTGTTTGGCTTCTCAATAGTTTAAAGCAGAGAAACATTTAATAAAAGGGATGGTTCATTATTTAATAGTGCTAGAGTGGAAATGGAAAATATATCTATGGACTTTATTTTAGGATTAATAAATAAATAATTAGGTAATAATGCAATCTCAGTTATTTTTGATCGATTGACTAAATTTGCGCATTTTCTTCCCATTCGAGATACTTTGACTCAAGATCAAATATCTCGTTTGTATGTTAATGAGCAAGTTAGTTTACCTAGAGTCCCCTCTCCATTTTATCAGATCATGATACAAGGTTCACGTCTATCTTTTGGAAAGGTCACTAGAAGATGTTGGATACTGAATTAAATATTTGTATAACTTTTCATCCTCAATCAGAAGGGAAGTCAGAATGAAAAATTCTGACCTTGGAGGATATGTTATGTGCTCTCTCAATAGATTAGCTTGGAAGTTGGGACCAACATATTTCATTATTTGATTTTTTATTATAACAGTTTTCATTCCAGCATATAGATGGCTCCATTTGAAACATTATGTGGGAAGCGGTGATGAACTCCAACTTCTTGGGATGAAGTTAGTGAAAGGAAGTTTTTGGGACCAAAATTGGTAGATGAGAGGGCATAATAAGTTCAGTTGATTCAGAAGAACATGATATCATCTTAAAAAAGTAGAAACTTTATGATAATAACCATAGGATGAATTATTCTTTTAAGGTATGTGATAATGTGTTTCCCAATGGTTGTCTATGTAAAAATGTGATGTGTTTTCGTAAGAAGGGAAAGTTGAGTTCAAAGATCATTGGATCATATGAAAAACTAGAGAAAGATAGATTGGTTGCCTATAGAGTGGGTTTACCTTCATGTTTATCCTAGTTACACAATTTTTTTCATGTTTCAAAGTTGAGAAAGTATATTCTAGATCTATCTCATGTTTTGAGCCCAGAGGAAGTTCAGTTGGAAGAGAATCTCTCTTATGAGGAACAACCATTCCAGATTATTGACCGAAGAGGGATATTCTTATCGAATAAAGTAATTCTTTAGCTAAAGGTTTTTTCGTAAAATCATATGGTTTAAGAGGCAACGTGGGAATCTAAAAATTCCTTGAGGGATAAATACCCCAACTTATTTGGTAACGGAATAAAAATTACATGGGCCAAATTTCAAAAAGCGGGGAAGGATGTATCATCCCATTTAAATAAAGAATAATATGTTTTCCAATTTATTAATATTCATGAATTATATAATAATTTTACTTTTAATGGGATTCTATGATCAATGGAATACCCAGAACACAACAACAGGTTTCTTTGAAATCTTACGTTGCACAAAGCATTGAGTTATACTGAAAATTAATAATCTAATATTTTAATTTTAAATGGTAGTTAACGCATAGTCGTTGTAATATAGGTAATGAAAAAATTAACTATTAAATTATTATACATGTTTTTTAAATGTTTTTACATTTATCCAATAAATATTGTTGGCTTAAAAAAAGAAATAATCCAATTTTAAACTTAAATACTCTAATCTTCTTTAAAGTGTCAATTTACCACCTTCTGATGGTGACCATTGTTTAAATCTAGTTTTTGTCTCATTTATATGTTCTATTTGGAAAAATTAAATTCTTCTTTATAATTACAACAAAAAAATTTACTTTGGATGAAATTTTGGTATTTTCCTAATAATGATCATTTAGTAATTAATAGTAAAAATACTGTATTTTAATTCAAAATTTCTTTTAATCTAATTTATTTATATGGATAGATTAACTTATAAATAGATTTTAAAGTTTAATTAGATTTTGTTTTAACCATTTACTCCTACATTGGATATTTCATGTAATTTCAATTTAAAATTGTACATAATAAATTGTCAATCTTCTGATAGTTAATATTCCTTAAAAACTCGCTTTTTGTTTTGACCATGATAATAAACTTTAAATTAATTTTTTCCACTTATGTGTCATGAATTTGGAAAAATGGATTCAACATTTGGAATTAGGTGGTCCAAATTTTTTAAATATGTAACTCTTATTTTTATACATTATGAATATTTACTTCAGAAAATATTTTATTTACCATGGTTATAGGGTAAATCTGGTAAATAAGGTTATCAAAATAATATTATAATAATACTAAATTAATATAACATGTGTCCTAATCCTATTTGATAATACAAGTCCCAACATGGAAATCCTTGTGTCAATTTTGGGACCCCATGGATCAACATGGGAGTGATAACGACACTTTATATTAATTAATTTAAAGTAAAGACAAAAATGACATAAACATATATCTTTTAGTAAATCAATTTTTATACGGGGTTATATAAGCAATCTATTCAACTATAAGTATTATTTAAAAGATAAAAATATTTCCTATATCATGGTATTTCTATTATAATTTTTCGACATAAAATAAATAATATTATATACGACACAATAATTTTGCAGTGTTTACCTCATTAATAAATGATTTAAATAAATAAGATTATAAAAATTAAAACAATATCCAAAACCTGTCAATGTTTTATTGGATGATTTTATTTCGAAAAAAAGATACATTATCTTTTATGGTATAGAGTTGTGGACATTTTGAAGTAGAAAATCATTGTATAATAAAATAATAATTTCAAACGTTTCTAAGAGCCCCTCATCCCACTAATAAAAAGTCCTCAACTCTAACCCATTACTGAAACCTCTCAAGCCCCTTATATCAACCAAAATCATCTTAAATAAGATCTAAAGATCCCTATCATCCACCTAATGTCATTAACTTAGTTAGAAGGCACTTCAAGAAATTTATTTGGTGCAAACCAATGGTGGTTACCTAATCTAAAGGTATTATCTTCTCCTAAGTTATTTTTTATATATACTTATCCTACCCCCAAAACTATTTTTATCCCATAATTTTATAACCACACAAGTGTCCTAAATATACTAGGATTATTTTTATGATATTGATTCGAACTACACTTACAAATACCTTTGTCTAATGGGTAAAGAACTTACTATTTCTGTGCATGGCGAACTACAGCCTCTTGAAATGATGATTGTTCAATATTCACATACCACCTCTAATGGTGGAAAATATGATGGAAATGTATTTAAATGTGATATATGTTGTTTTTATATTGTTTCTATTTTTATCTTTTTTTATTTATGTAATACCTTTACTGTTTCCATAGTGGTTAAATACGGTTGTTTCATTTGAAGAAGTGTGAACTCCCACCCCCTGAAAGTGATATGACACATACATGCCATATTTGGAATGTATAAATGATAGAGTCACTGAAATTATATGTGAAATTATACTGGAATTATAGTATACCTATTTATCATTCCGTTTTAAATCCATTAAATTTAAATAGAAATGAATGTTGTGTTCTTATGTACATACGACATACCACCTCTGTGAATGGTGAATTTCATTTCTTATCGCCAAATGTTATGTAAAATTATAAATAAATATATATACTAGATATATATTATATATATTATATATAAATCATGAATATAATTCTGGACATAATAGAATTTTGACCACATGAACAACTTGTAATTATAAGAAGTTCTTTTTTGACTCAAGTACCAAATATCGACAAAATGACTTTTTTTAACTTAAATGATTTAATAATGATTATAACATGGTAATAAGATATATAAAAGTAATAATAAACTTGAAAAATGTTCTTAATAATGTATAAATTAACATTAGTTTAATATTTATGAGATTAAAGAACAAATAGGTCAAGTCAAACATGAGGTAAGGGACTTCGTCTCAATCTCCTTTCATTGAGGCATATTTCGATTTATACGTGACATTCATTTATATGGTGTATAATAAAGTTTGAATTTTTATTTCATCCAAAGGGAATATTTTCTCTCTATGAGTATTTTTACTAAACAATAGAAAAGAATTTTAATTTTAACATAAGGGGTGACAATGAAATTTTCCACCGCCGCGAGTATTTTTTGTTATATGGCTTGCTAAACAAGATGTAATGTTTTTAAAAATAATATTAAATACAACATACACTTTTACATATTTTGGTATTGAAAATGTATTTGATAAATGAATTTTTATGACTATATATTTAAATGATATGTTGTGACTGAAATGTCGAAATGTTATCATTCCATTATGTTGGTTTTATGTGTTATGAATATTTTATGGTTATTGGGCATTGTTTACGTAAATTAGTGGTTTTGTGATAAACCTAGGGTGGGTGATCCTAAGATAGATCTCCAATGCATTCGGTAACAAGATAGAGGTAAACATTAATGTTTCTTCTCGGATATTTAGGTAATATACATTTATGGGTATTCCAAATGTAACTCCCTACATTGAAGTAAAATCCACAAGGTATGTATATTTTGGATTCCACATGTTTACATTATGATTTGTGATTACAATGTGCTATTTATACATCTTATGATTTCATGACGTATGTTAAAGAGATTCTTTTATGTATGTATTGATGGAAAAATTGTTTTTTCTTTATTTTGTAACCCTTATTGTGTTTTTTATGATTATCCCATGTTTTGAAATATGTTTCATAGTAATTAATGATGAATGGGGTGAAGTATAGGATCAAGGAAAAGTCGTGATATCAAAAAACATGGAACTAGACATGTCTCTTTTTCCATGAGTTTTTTATTTTATGAAAAAAATTGAAACTGAGTATAAGTGTTTGCATATTAATTTTTGAGATGTAATATAATAGATATGGCCTAATTCAATAAAACTCTAATCCTAAAAAGATCCTAAATGTGAATTATTCATTTAATTAATGATTATTTAATGTTTTAAGTCTAGGCCCTTATATTTAGCACATAAAGTTAAA
Source organism: Viscum album (assembly GCA_963277665.1). Classification (NCBI taxonomy): domain Eukaryota; kingdom Viridiplantae; phylum Streptophyta; class Magnoliopsida; order Santalales; family Viscaceae; genus Viscum; species Viscum album. Next base: position 462,263,581 of record OY728120.1, on the reverse strand, counting down.
CAACATGGTAGTAATGAACTATTTGTGGATTGATTCCTTCCCTCAAAAGATATATAGGAATTCCCAAATTTTTATAATCGGGTCTAGCATTAGGTTTTTCTATTCATCTCCCAACCCGATGGCATGGGGTCTTTCACGAGATCATGAATGGTGTGCTATATAGACTTATTCTGTCCTCATTCACATTCAGTTATTCTTCCATTCCATACATATTTCTCTTTTGATAAACATCTACCCCATGTGTCCTCACCGTATGATGTTAAAATGAACAAAATTTCAAGAACAATGTAATGATTAATTCTGAATCTCATAGGATATGTAGGAACAAACCAACATTTTACCTCAGATCTAGTACCAAGTTCACTAACCCACTATAACTATTTCTTCTACTCGTCTCCTAAATATCAACACTTTTTACTAGACCCTACAACCTCTATTATTCCTCTCCATTTTTCTGATATACACTATGGTTTAGGACCTATATTTTTTGATTCTGTTTAGACATGATCCCATTCAATTTCAATGCTTCGCATGTCACCTTTTTTGGGTATCAATTATCTCTCACACCCAAAAGGACATTTGAGTGGTATGGATGCTCAGTCTTATCAGTTACATACCATTTTGGCCAACAAACCAGAAGATATAGAATGATATTTGAGATAGGTACCACAACATGAATATAGTCAACAGATGAACCTAACATGTTTTTTCCCACCCCAGGTCACATGATATGGATGATGTGTTTCAATTACAGTGAATAGTTATCATCCATCATTATTCCAACTCCATTTATTACAAAAATATTGTTTTCAGGATTCTTATTCATATTCATTTTATCTTGTTTGAATAGAGCTTCGACACCCTCTTTGTTTTTCTTTCATGCTCCTTTTCATGTTGATAGGACGAAATGATGTCATGGGTTCAACCTAAAGTACATGCCCTTGTTCCCTACCATGCGGTTGTCTATGTTGTAACGTTATTTACATCCCTTGTTTCTCACCCCAAGCATGGTTTGAGCAGGATTAGGGATGTGGTTATGGTTTTCTCCCCCATGGAAGAATCACACATCCCCAAGTTCTGATCTATATGACCATAAACTAAGATCTCTTGGTCCCTTATCGTATGATGTTAAACTACATCGTCTTAATTTGGGATGTGTGATGAAAAATTACTTAGCCATATGATGTCCTCATTCGAGAAGACATTACCCCTTCACCATAATCCCTCTTCCATGTATGCCTCTATAACTATTAGTGGCTTGATTCTCAACCCTATGAGGTACATAGTGACACCGACGTACATTAACCCTAGGTCCATCTACATATTCATAATATTTTATACCCCCTATCGGTCATGGATTTCTCTATGAAAAGGTGCAATTTGATGTGGAATTTTTTTCCTCATTCACGTTGGGTTTTCTCATGTTGCAATACCACGCCTCTCTACCCCATGTGGTTTGTACTATATGACCTGAAACTAGGAGCTATGATCCTCTAGTCTAGGTATCAGGAAATTAAACCGTGTGTGTTATCTAGGATAATTATAATATGGTGAAGACTACATAGTCCTTATTCATGCTGGGTTACATTATAGCGTTGTTCCACATATTTCTTCTTTAAAATTATTCCCTTTTTTTAACTCTATAAATATTAATTTGAGATGTCCAGTGTCCTAGTTTGTGTGAGATTAAATTTTTTAATAGCTACAATTTTCCTTTCCTAAGAGAATATCACTTCTTTTTTTGTTGACCATCTTCCTTACCATCATCAAGAACAATGTGTGTATTTATTCACATTCTCATGAGATACTTTGTGATTCCTAGAATCATAATCTATAGTTCAGCCACAATCGCTTTAATCATTTCGACCACTTCACGCTAGATCCCCTATAGGAACATGTGGTGTGGTGTGGACTACTTTTGTATTCATTCACATTGGATTTAGGTGTTACACCACATCTCTCACCTTTGTGGTACCCTATCCTTAAACAAATGACCTTAAACAGTGGCCCCACATTGGATAAGTTCTAGATTCCCCAAAACAATTATGGGATGCTTCATTTTCCTCCCCAGAAAGGATTAATGCAACTAGTGTTGGTTTCCAAAAACATTGTGATTGAATAACTACATTCAGCTTGATTCCTACCCTCACAGGATACGTAGATACACTTGGAAATCTTGTATCGGGCCCAACAACAAGTTCTTTAACCCTTATGGATCTCCACACCTAATTACCATCCAAACTATATGAACCTAAATTATGATTCCCTAGACCATGGATAAAGAATTTAATCTATTTACTAGGGTCAAGGAAGTATGAATTTAAATTATATACATCATCCTGGTAATATGAATTTAAAATATTCCATATATCACTCTCAACATATGACACAAAATTATATGTATATTGTTGTCATTATCACGACATAAAATTGCAAATCATTCTTGTCCCTCTCCAAAGGGGTCCTCTTTTGAATAGGTTTGACCATTTCTCAGACCGGTATGCTCACCCAATGTTCTTTCAACATGGTGGAATAATTTAAATAGTGTTAAAAATTATTATAATGAACCATCATTCCATCACCATGATTTTTGTGCCCTCTATCTCAGATCCCCATTCCCTTTCACATCTAATGGGAACCCCCAAATGGTGGGTATGCTTGGCCTTAAGGCTCACCACACATCCTGGGTAAACATTCTAGAGGGCATCTGATGAAAAATTGAGATTATCCAAGTGTTTTGGAATATGGTTTGTGCTTTGCCTTCATTTTATTGTTCTCCATTCAAGCTAATGTGATTTAGATTATGTGTTTCGAATTTGGTGAAAAGTTATCCTCCATCACCACGCTATCTTCATAGTGTTTTTAATTTTGGGTATCATGATTCACACATTCCATTAAAATTCATTTGAAGTTAATCCAATTCTAATAGAGTTTTCCCTTTCATGTGCTAGAGCATGTTGTAAAAGAAAAATTTGACTATTTTGAGAACTCTATTTTCTAACAACGCGCCATATTTCCTCCCAGATATTTAGTGTGGTCATTTAGACCCCATACTTTCTGTGATTGTTCAGTGATCTCATATTCCTGGTGAATAATTACATTGTCATCCCTTGTTTCTCAAACCGGGCATGAACCGTGTTAGCGTAGGGATTGATCACTTCCTATTTCATAGATATGATTGGGTTGGAGTAATCAAAGTAGATAATGAGACTCATTCATGCATCCAAAATAAGAAAGCAAGAAGGAATGAAAGTATTTTTGTGAGTTCATGGAAATTACACCCCCTGTGGATTGAACCCTACAATGTATGGGTTGACTTCTTCATTAGAGAATCTCAGATCAACAACACTCTGGCTTGTGGCCTCTTGGATTTCCTATCTCTTGTTATGCTCCCTCTCTACATCACTGGATTTTGGGAAAAATTAAATTTCCATGATATGTGCCTGAACCTCATCAGTTCGGATGTGAGCCAACTCCCAGGATTCTCACCTCATCTCCTCCTAGACCTCTACCAACTATGCGATGAATTGCAGTATTTGTTATAATTATGGGTCATTGAAAATAGAGTTTTCATTCACCCATGTCCTCATGAATTGGATCTCTAGTTCAGCCTCCTAATGATTCTTAGTATTGATAGACATACTCAACAGCCAACTAACATTGAGGCCACCATCTTATTCCCGTGTTTTCTCTACCATGTAATCTCAGATGAGCATATTAGGGCATCAATAATCTACCTTCCTAGTTTATAGTTCATGTAAATGGGAATGAAGCCTCCCCTTTTAGTTTACCAACTATGGTTATGGGGTTTCTGTGATAATGATCATGTTAACCTTCCTTGATAGATGAAGGATATCCTTATTTTCATCCTCATCACAAGAGATTTCTTCTAGCTCTCTAGGGTCAACAGGTTTTTCTATGGGAATGCCTCTTAAATTTCATCATCATTGTCTAACTCTGGTATCTTGTCTGATATGCTAGGTTCCATATCATGTGGCTGGTCTTCGTCATTGGATTCTACCTCAATAATCTCTGGTTCTTTCATTCCAATCACCCTAACCACGACCATATCTCATGTGGTTTGTTATGTTTTGTCATCCAATTCCATGACAATTGTAGTTCCCTCTCAGGGGAGGGTCTCCAGGATCCCTAGCCATCATCTCTAGTATAGACCATGCCATTTGAAGAACATTTCAGATAGAAATATGGAAAGGTGAGTTGGTCGGGTTTGACAGACAGCTGTTATGTATTCTATGAGGGGGATGGTTTACATAAATGAAATGATTGGTCTCACCCTAGAGTAATTCATGTCCGAACCCAAGGATGTTCCCCCCAGATATTGTGGGAATCTCTAGTTGGGGTGGTAATGTTTTATCTAGATGTAATTTTTCAAGGACATTCATTAGATTTGGAGTACCTAGGGAATGCATGAAGTCCTCTAGATCGGTGATGTATCACTCCCCTTCTTCATAAGACACCAGAAAGATGGACTTGGAATAAACTATCTCTAACAGATCCATATGATGATAGTCGAGATGGTCCCAAATCTAGTAAGGAATGAGAAATTTTATTTTGATTCCCTACGTATCCTAATCCTTTGGAAAAAATAATTCTCATGCATATGCATGTGTTGCAGTTGCTTCCCAATATCTTGAGTTGATATTCTGTGGAACCCTCATGGTGTCTCCCTTCCTACTGACTCCTCACATCTGGGCTCTTATGGTGTGCCACTGTCGCTTTCCTCCCTCTTGGTGTAGGCCCTAGAGTTTTTTGACCTATCACTACAACAAACTCCATATCATATCATGTTATTTCCAATTTCTGACCCCATCCTCGAGGTTGAGTAGTTTCCCTATCACAAGAACTGATGGTTTGTCACATCAACATTTTCCCTAGGTACATTTTATCCAATATTTTGGCAAATTTTTTTGACTATCCCATAGATATCTGTGTTCTGTAAAACATCATTATGCATTTTTATATCATCCCAAATATTCTTGAGCAACATATGCATCATCACTCGTGGATGATCATTATGGAATAACCCTAGGTAGACTCTTACTGTAAATCTTTCCATGCACCAAAACTACCTCACAAAATGGTGTTGGGTATATGGCTCATAAATGGGCTCACAGTCAACCTGTGAAACTAGAACTCCACCCAAGAAGGCCAGGAGATAGGACGAATGATCCTCAGTTCCCTGTCCATCATTAGTTAATACCCATGTCAGTAGCAGAAACATATCAATTTTAAATTCATCCACCTTCTAGACCCAGTTCTACATTAGTTTTGGATTCATCTATGTTAGAATTCTCCCCACCGTATTCATGATGGCTGGTCGAAAGTCTAACTTGGGGGTGGGGGGAATAAGTTTTGGATATTTATAGATGCCCATGTGTGCCACAATCTATCCATAGAATAAATTGGATTGATCTACATACCCTTTGTGTCTACTTCCCTCGGTGATGTGCCACAACACCTTGTAAAATGTCACTTGGACTGGGATCCCAATTTTGATACATTCCCTCATTACTAGCATGAAAACTGTAACAAATGTACTCAATCAAACACCAATGTTCATATCCCTGACTGGCAGAATCCATCTACAAATAACTGGAGAGATAATTCCAACTACCAAACCACCAGTTGTTTCTCGATATTGACACTAGAACTCCATAGCTTCCACAAGCTATTCTATAGAATTACCAATCTGGAATTCTATATGTTTTTCTAAGCTCCCTTGGGATAGGGGGATCACACTGGTAGATTCCTAGGTGAATCCTTCCCTTCAGCTACATGCTTTGGTGGGATGTTTATGAAACATCCAAACCAAGTCAGAAATGGCCATCCCTCACCGACTATTTGTCACTACCCAAATCCAATCCCATCAGTAAATTTTCCAGCCACTATATGTACTCTGCAACCTCCCTTGTGTTCTCCATAGGGAAGAACTCATTGTACATCACCCCTAGAATGGGAATCCCTGCGATCTGATTCAAATCTCAGTGGAAAATGATGACCTCCCCATGATAAATATCGAACATGTCATCCCTCAATGACAACTATTTTAGAAACCCTGGAATAATTTGTTTTCATAGGTAGAAATGGAATTGGAAATCCCACACAACATCATACAGGTCTACCCACATCAGCTCTACCCTAAATTTATTTTATGATTACCAAACAAAATATGAACATGCCATGTAATCTGTGATGTTTCCGCTTTAGCTCAAGTACCAATAATCATTCAACCCATTCACTAGGTTTCCCAAACCTTCCTATAGGATGGTGTGGTAATATGAGAGAATATCACTGCCTACATCACTTTCCCATTAAAATTTTCGAACATGGATGTAGAGGCTGTCATCATTGAAGGGCATGTGCTCTTCCCATGTATGACTGTCAGTAGCCCTGAATCACTAGCACTGACATGGAGTACGCATGGACCAGTAAGCTCTTTCATCCATACATTCTTGATGGATGATATTTTCATCACTCAGACTGAATCCATATAGTGGAAAACTCTTGTAGAGGCAGCATTTCATTTTACAATCTAATAGTAACACCACTAGGGACCTGTGATTAGAATCAATTTGAAAATATTAATTGATCATTAGATTGTCCACCATGTCTTCTCTTAGTGAAACATCCCTAAGGACCTCCCGATCAGCCTCTTGGTTGGCATTTATGTCCCAAATACATTGGTATATTTCTTTCTCGGTGGCAGAGCTCGATCACAGTTTCCAATCATATAGAACTTTTTCTGAGGTACCCTGTATAGAGCATTGTAAAATCCAGACTCAGTGAGTGAATAGTTATAAAGCCCAAAGAATTTATGCATTAATTATATCCAAAAGGGATCACAAAGCCTATTGAAATCCAGTGAGAATTCACAGAGTTCTAGAGTTTCACAAAACAAGAGATCTAAACATTAGTTTTCATGGAGATATAAAAAGAAACGAGGGGTCCTCTCACTCTCTTTATTAGTGAAGACTTCTCGATATTCCCAACACTCTTGGTTGTGGCAAGATTGGCATGGCTCTTCACACACTCTCCGCCTACCCACAACATGAATCCACTTTGGGATCAACCAAATCTCAGTGATCTTCCCTCAAAATCCGACACTCTTTTATACTCAGATCCCATTATAAGGGTGGGGGGATATTTTGGGACCAAAATCTGAGCCTTGTAATACATCTTCAAAGGAACAAGAAAAATTTCCAAAAATGGATGCCTCGTGAAGCTCCTCCGCAAAGAATCCAGCACCACAAAGACATAAAGAATCCTTGATGACGCCTCTGCGACAACTAAAAAGGAATTCATAGACTCCACTTTGAATTCAAGGTACATGAAGGGAGTTGGGAGCCTCTATAACCTCCATAAAGAATGTGTTAGACTCTATTATGAGTCTAATGAACTTGATGGGAGTCAGTGGTGGTTGAGAACGCCGTAGAGGGACTAATAGATTCCTATGAGACATTGAGAAACATGATAAATTTTCTTCTAACTATGAAATGTGATTTTCTTCAGATAGCTTCTATAGAGTATCATGGTGCACATTGCCTATAAATACTTTTCCCACCCCCACTCTAAAGGATTGATACCCCAACCTTTCTATTTTCGACCTCTCAAATAACGAAGAATCCCTTTTTATGCAATCCAGATTGAAAATGAATCATCTAAGGAACATGAGAATTGAGAAACCCCTTTACCTTTGCTCAAATTTTCATCCGATTCATGTGGGGATTCCCCTCAAAAATAAATTTTGCCATCACAAATTAATGAGAACCCTTTGGGTTCTTGGAACGTCCCGAAGCACTCAGTATTTGTGAAGCACCCTCAGAACCCTTGTAGACTCCATGCCTTTTTTGTGCCACTATACAATATGATGAACCCTCCTTAGTGATGCACCATCACATCTTGAAGCACCAGAGATTTTGGAATCTATTCTCTATGAGGCCATTTTCTTCGTGAACCCCTTTTTTTTGTGGGGCCTGCATGGAATGTACGTAGTGATTTTATGGTCCCCCATATGGTTTTATGTGTTGTGTTGCCATGCCTGATTCTTTTTCATGTAGGCATGCTAATTACTATTTCTTCTTTTTGTAGCCACACTAATGTGGTCCCCTAATAGATCACCCTAAAACCCCATTATCCAAAGAAAATGATTGTGACTTCCCTTCAACTAGGATTAATGCAATACTACTATGTATGTCTTGGGGGTGAGGAGTTAATCCCCATTTTCTGAGCTATTGGATGTTAAATTACTAAGCACCCACCTATTCAACACATGATTTTATAATATGAACACCACATGAGTGTAAGGTTTGAGATTACCAAGTAAGATATGCGAACGCACATCCTCTCACTCCTCCTCTTGTTATGTGGTTTATTATAGTGTGTACCTTGAGAAACATTCGTGTAAGCCTCAACCCACCTTGATAGGGTGATCCTTGTACGGTGTCCATATACACCTTTTATATCTGGACATACAACCAAGGCTTTCCTCCTAGAGTAAGTACCAATATTATTATCATGGGCTGCTAACCAGGAATAATCCCCGCTCCAATCCTCGTAGATGCACCATTCATGATATGATTGTCCTATCATTTTCCCTCTTTTTTACCACATTGAGCATGAATTGTCTAGTATTACAGTAAATATCAGCCATGAAATCCTATATGGGTGTCCATAGAATGTAAGCCACATTCCCCTCATGACCTAACTACATGAACTTTTACCCTTCCCGATTGTCATGCACGGTATGTGTGAAGCCACTTTGAAGTAAAATCCCAAATCCTACCAGTCCCAAGCACTTCAGATTCGTTAACCCTCATCCTACATGACATTAAATTGTATTACCCTTTTGTCCTACATGATGTTAAATTTTATGGTCTTGAACTACATGGGATTTGATCATAGCCTTTTAGATGGGGTATGTAGGATGCCTCCATGAGGTTTAACCCCCAAAAAATAAGTAATCTTAGGTGTCCCCTTGTTGGGTCCCACAACATCGGTCTTACCCTTAGTGGTGTCTGACCAGTTCATGGGTTATCTTAGTGCATATGTCCCACACTCAATCCGTACACCTCTAACCAAGAACGTCCCTCTTATGATAGGATGCTAATAATGTGTAATCCACAACATGTCTTTGGGTTGTTGTCCTTTGTGTACACACGGATTCTGTGACCCATTCCCTAATTACTTGGACTTCAATCTTTTCCCTTTGGGAAAGGTACGTAGGAAGCATCCATAAGGTTCAATCCCATCACCCATGTCCCATCCTGGTATCTCCCTCAATCCTTTTAGCCTGAGGAATATCATGAATTATCTCGTGGGTTCCACTACCTTCAATCCCCCATCCATGCATCCATTCTCACAAGACACCTCCTCAGGAGGCTCATCACCACATTTCCAAAAACTAGGTGGACTTTGATTCCTCGCCACAGGGATATATAGGAATCCTTTTTTGTGGTTCAAGTCCAGTATTGTCGCCTTTACACTAGTTTTCAGTTCCATCCCCACTAATTCCATCTGTCTACACATCATCTATGTCTATTCTATTTTTACCCACACTGCCACATCCCAGTGAAATCATGTCATCCATACGGGCCTCATACCATGAATATGACCAAACATGCTCCTAGGTTTCTATCCATTGCATACACCCGGATTCTAAGCCCCACACATTCAAACTATATGGGTTTTGATCTCTGTATTCTTTATAGGGTATGTAAGAAGTCTTCATGAGGTTAAATCCCAACAAATGTCAAGCCTTGGTGTCCCCTTTTTGTGTATCCAACCTCATCTCTAATAAACCCTTTATGGTGTCCAAATCTGTCTTCACGGTGTGAAACTCTCCCCTTTGTGGGTCACGCCATCCCGAGTCTATCCAAATTGTGCATTCAGAAATATCCATCCAATAATCATTATAGGTGATACCTATTAGGGATGTAAACATCTGATCCACTCTCAAAAGTGTTTTGATAAGTCCAATCCATCTCTACTAAACACTAAGCTCGTGACATACCCCATTCTAAACATGGAAAGATGAGGAAAACCTCATATACATACCTCTGAAAAATAAATCCCCCCATCTGATGTGGGATTCCCTGGGCTTCTATGCCCTCGATATGCCCTCTGACAAGGGAAGATCAATGTGTACCAATGTTTCAGTGTCCAAACAAGCCAATAATACCCTAACGTGACTACTTTCCATACTAAAGGATCCTACCCTGACTAAATCCCCTTTGTAATTTCTTGACATAAGCATTGAAATTAACTAGTGTCCAGAATGATATGGAACTAGGAAGAGTTTCACAAATAACATCTTAATATTTAAGTGAGACTCAATCTAGGTGATGAATTCGAATAATCCAAAAAGGGAGAAAATGACATCACATAATCTCATTTCAATCAAGGAGAATACATCTCTATAAAAGTGATGAATTCCAACCACATTTGGAAAGAGGGAATATGGGGAAACAATAACCATTTCCCCAGAAGAAGATGATGTGTGCCCGGACCAAAGCTTTAGAATCCATCATTTCCTACTAAATGGATTTTTTTCAAACCTTATTTTGAAAAGATGACATTCAAAATGAAAAGATTATTTTTCCCAAATAATATTTTTACGGATATTTTCCCTGTATTTTTTCATGAATAAATACATACTAAATTTTACATATTACCCACAAAGGATATGTTATATTTATACCATTCTTATTAATTATCTCGATTGATTATGATCCATTTGGTTAAAGAATTTATTACAATTCCCCATTTTACTGTAGAAGGTTTGCGATTATATTTATTGAATGCGGTAAATATTAAAATTTCATTTGATATTTTTCAATAAGAATATTTTTATAGAATATGTTTCACCACTATAACTTGAGGAATGAATTAAACACATTATGTGAGGTGTGATTCCTGGTATAGACCGTTAATATGTTAGTATGTCTCAGGATGTAAACTAGATCTGGTTTTAGATAAGACCTTCCCCATTTATTTATATGTATTGGAATAAGTGTTCACTAATATACTTCAGATGTTAGAAATTATTTATTACATCATTATTAATTCAATTATTGGTATTCCATGTCATTAATCAATTAGTTATAATATCTATGTTCATGTTGACAAGCTTATTTGATTGTTTATATGGAATTATTTTACCATCATATCTTTCTTCCATATTATGAGACATTTATTGATAAAATTGAATGTTTTTTTACCATTCCATATTGATTATTCTTTATTAAATTATATCTCACACCATATTCTTACCCTTATTTAGCATCTAAGATATCCAATTTCATATGATTTAATTTACCTAGGGTACCAAGATGTATTTTTTGATTGATATAAAAGGATAACATATGATGAATAATGGTGTCTCAAATAAAATACTATATGTATTTCATGTTTTCAATTTCAATATTAATTTCATGTAGGTATCCTTCATACCAAGGCTAAAAAACTGTTTGGTACATTAGGATATGATTTCTTTTATATTATTTAAAAGTAATAAAGTAAACACTAAATCCAGCTTCTAGGGTCAGTGTCTCTACACAAAACCCCTAATCTGACTCATAATATTCTCATTAAAACCTACAAACCGTATGAAATGAATGAAACCTAAAAATAAAACAATATATAAAAAATATCATTTACATTAGTAGGAGATGAATAAATTCATCAATCTATGGTGAAGGTTTCCTGAAAATTAATTGAAAATTAGTTTATTAAATTAAAAACCAAAAAAATGAAGGGTAAATTATTGGAAAGGTAAGTATAAAAGTGTATGAGAGGATAAAATAAGTGGAAATTAATTGAATGTATTTAATTAATAAAAAATAATCAAAAACACCATGTAGGAATGGTAAGTGGGAACAATGGCGTTAAAAATGGAAGCTTACATTACATTAGAATATTAAATTTTATTGGGCAATTTTTCTAAGGATAATTTATCTGAGAGTTGATCGATTAAATGTTGGAGAACCAATGTTGTTTAAAAATTAATGATATTTTGTTGATATCTAATTATTTTTATTCTCTCATATTTATTTATTGGACAAGTTATTTTTTCAATAAAATGGGATATCATTTGATTATTTAAATATTGTTAAAAGAAGAATTCAATGGAATTTAGTGTACATATTTTCATTCTAGTGTGATGATAATCAAATACTACTGAGTGTTCAAAATCCTTCTATTGTGAGGTCCTTTTAATGTAATGTGTCATTGGAAATCTTACATGATAAGTGATACATTTAATGAAGTGGTGATTCTTAGAGGTTTTTTTTGAAGATTTATCCCCTAATATACATGAGTAAATGGAAAATTCATTTGTTACATAAGTATCATCAATGCTAAATGTCACCACAATCTATCTAAATATATGATAATCCAAAAATTACATGACATATCTATGTAAACAACATTTTTTATCTTACAATCACTGATATACCCAATATATGAAATATATAATCCTACACAGGGGAGATTATCATATATATAACCATGAATTGAGCATGCATATACATAATATATATCATCATACCCATAATATTTTCATCATAAACATCGTTGTTGCTATATAAAAATCATTATTATAAAAAGTTATGGGGAGGAATGTTTTTCCTATTTATTGTTTCAAGGATGATCAATAATTCAATCTTGGTATTCAGGTATCCATAAAAATATTCATATAACAGTTAGAGGTGGCCATGTAGATAATAATATATTAGGCATTTTGATAAAAAAGTGGTTGATGATGGATATTTTCAGGGAATATATAATCTTGGTAGTGAATGAAATGTTACGAATTATTTTTTTTTTTTAAAGTATAAAAGAAATGATATTATATGGTGTTGACCAACTAAAAGTGTATAAAACCAGAGCTCTTAATAAGAGCACGAAACCAAGAGAGGAATGGATTAGGAGTCCATTTTAGAGAGTTTTGTCAGATAATTTCTACTTTAGTTTCTTATCTTCTATATTTATTTAATTTTAAATTGATTTATTAATATTCGTACTTCATATTTATTTCACTTTGAAAGAAAGGGTAAAAATAGTGTGACCGGGGAAGTAAATTTGATCCATTATAATGTATGGTCCCTAAAATAAATAAATAAAACTACATTCTTCTGACTAATTTCATTTTTTATTGATAGTTTGTTGCATTAATAAAATTCTCCTTATTGTTTTTAACTTGTTCTCTCTTTAAGGATTAGGATAATAACATATAATAACCTTCACCCATCGAATAATTTCAATGAAGTAACATTTTGTGTTGGGTGGTGAGCGTCTACATGTTATTATAAAATGTGTGAAGGAAGATTGTTATTTTTAACTACCCAATAAGAAAAAATATATATATTTTTTATTTACATGTTATTTTATGAATGGGTTAATGTTTGGGTATTTTTAAACTTCTCACACACAATGTAATATTGCATAACAATGTAGTAATAATTATTAGACTAGTCTTAATAAGAACACTATACCTCAAGAGTTCGATGAATCAAATGATGAATCGATTGATAAACTCATCAAATATTAGTTAATAAGAAAATAGGTAAAATTCTTCTAAATACAATGATAACATTGAAATTTTCATTCTAACCATAGAAAAATCACCTTCTTTATTAAATGAACATTATATTTGTTATTTATATTTGTTTATAAATTCAAAATATCTTAAAAAATCCATTTTCTTCTGTGGAAATTTTTTAATCACTCCAATCTAAAGAAAACAATATTTCTACAATATAATAACATTTAAACTAGGAAAATAATAATAATTTTCCACACCCTATAAGAGGGTAATGTAAACAACTTTCACTATTTCTAGGGTTGTGGTTCCAAAATTTAAACATAAAATTTCTTAAATTGGATTTATAAAATTACATTTACACTTTTTTCTAGTAATTTAATGAAAATTTCTTACCATATATATGGAATTAACATACAATTATATTTTTAGGATTTTTACTTGATTGAATCAAGTGAAATAACTAATGTTCATCGTAATACTTATATCATGATAGAAAACCCATTTAATGCCTTAAGTGACTTGTGTGCACGACAATTTTTCCACGTAGAGAATTATATTTCATTTCATGTGTTATGTAATGATTTTGATTTGAAATCTAAGATAATTCAACATATACCAAAATTTCATGTCTTTCTAAAATAAGTCCAAAATATACACCTAAAAGGAGTTCATGATTTTATTTTCCATATTAAATCATGAAGATGTTTATATGGAATAATTTAGGTATAGGTCATTCCCCTTTACACTATATGGAGTAGATAAGGATTGGTTTTACAACATGCAATATAGAGAAGTACATGACTAGGAGGACCAACAAAGATGTTTCCCTATGATATTTTTTCCCCAACTCCAAAAAAACATCATACTAGTGATCCATACTAACATTAATGTATCCAAAGCGACACCTTATACATATTGTGAACCATTTACTAATATCTATTTCAGTTGAACACATAAATCTAATAATGAAAACTACTTCTTAATCATAATTTTTCATGGTTATCTAGAAAATGAAAAAAAAATATTTTGGATGCATATTTTTTTGGTTATTTTATAGATAAATAAAAAAATGTATTATTAAAAATATAATATATTTCTCAATATATATAGGGCTCCAATGTATAATCACCTGAGGTATACATATATTTGGAATCATCTCCAATGTCCGAATCATGACCCATTGATGTAATCACTATTGTGAAACAATTATACCTGATAAAATTAGTGATGAAAAAACATAGATCATTATGTGTGGTTCTTTCTCATACCCCAATCATTTTAATTGATATTGTGTTGAATTTCAGGGATCAAAATGATCTATAGAAGTATTTCAGCACAGGGAATTCAAATAGCAGAGTGAAGGATATGGAGTGAATTCTGAGGACAAATATAGATTTTTAATTAATTAAAATAAGACACAACCACCATACAAAAAGCAATACTGATAAACCACACATTTTTAACCACAACAGATGTAACCATATGCACAAAAATCATATAAACGATACCCTCCATTACAATATAAAATACCAACATAATAGTTTTCCAGTAGTACACAACCACATTTAAATTAGATCTTGGGGCCTGAATTGGAGTAATTTTTTCATGAATTGAAACTGATAATGAATTAAATTAGTAGTAATATAGATATCCAATAAAATATTATAGATTATATTATGGTTTTAGTTGCAGAAGAAGTTCCTTAGTGGGAGATTATCTATTAATTGTTTTTTGATTTTGTGGATCAATATCAATATTGTAGATGATATTAATTAAACAGACAATAATTTTCTACCATAAATATTTACAAAATGAAAACCCAGATCCCTAATAAGAACATAACATTTAAAATCTACAATCAATTTATTTATTATTATAGGAAGTTGTTACCTTTTCTTAGGAACATTCTCTAATTTTGATGTTGTTGATTGTTTGAAACCCCCTTTTCTAGATTACCTTCACAATTTTTTAGGATCCAAGTGTATAATACCTCTAGTGGTGATCCATATGTTTTTATTTAATCTCAAATGAATTAAAATTGATATCCAGGTTCCAAATGGAAAATAAATTTTATAACATTATTTTTGTTGATCACCTATATATCCTTCGAGCTTGAAGGGATCTCTTTTGTGCATCTCATTCTTAAGAGGAAGGGAGGGGGAGGAATGAAAATATAATTATATTTTGGGACATAATACTCAAATATTAATCAAACATACCTAATAGAAAGAATAATAAATTTATAGAACTACTTTTTTGGTTAAAATATTATTTAATTTTGTACAATCCCAAAAATAATATTATAGTCAATATGAACTCTACTTCCATAATAACAATAATAATATAATTATATAATGGAATGAATTATACTAAATAAAAATTAAACATGTTATATCGACATGAAAATAAATATACAACATTAGAAATGAACTTTGTCCACTCCAATGCTGCATCATTTATTTGAGACCCAAATAAAAATTTAATAATATATTACATTAATCAACAAACTAAATATTTAATCCAAAATCGAGTTTATTGTTATTTATTAAATATTGAAATAATTAAATTAGTTATTTATGAATGAGTAAATATTTTTTATTACCTTTTAAATATTATTAATGAATAAAACATGAAAAAATCATTAATTGGTCTTGAGAATAATATTTAATCGAATTATTAATTTCGAAGATAATTTAGACTAGATCAGTATAGACAAATAGTGTGTGACCCTCTTTAATTACTTATCATTGTAATTAGGAGATATTTCCAAAGGTCCATTAATAATATCTAGATATTGGTTATTTCACTTGAGAGAAATAAATTATTTTCATAATGTTGAAAATCAATAATAAATGCTTGATGGGTAAAATAGTCCCTTTGTATCAATATCCCCCAACGAAATTTTCTAATTTAGTTTCATCAAATTATATGCATGATATTTTTTATATGAATATATGAAATAATAACATTATTACTTCATGTCCATGGAATTTAATCTAATGGTTCTATTCCAATAAAATTGAAAATAGATCATATTACACAATTACGTAAGGGACAAATCCTTCCCCAACATATCTATTAACAAAATGTCAATTTGTTTGCACCTAGCATACCCTAGTTAGTTTGAATATATGGCCTCTTTTTTTTTGTCCATAAATCTATGTGAATGAATCAGAAAATGAATTAATAATAAATATATAGACTAAGGAACATTACAAAAACAGACCTATTTGAATATTAGATCACACTAAAACATTTGGAATTTATACCATCCGGCATGTGCTCATACTATTCCATCATTTATATTACCATGTGTAATCATTATAAGAATGAGGCTTATCCACATATGAGTTTTCACAATTAGATGTATACAAAAAATGTACCCAATCATAATACCACACCTGATAATAGAATGATATTTATGAATATTTTAATGGAATTTCAAGATTCTAACCATAACATAGAACTATTATGACCTTATCAAAGAAAGTGAAATTCAGTGACATTTTTATATTTAATTATTATAGAATAACGAACACTATAAATTTAAATATTCCATTAATATTGGAAAAACTTATATACCATTAATTCAAAATATAAATAGTTGGTTCTGGAACACCAAATCTAACAAACTCAATCATAATCTAGGTCTAAATACCTACAATGTTCAGTAAGCTCGACCTCAAACGATAATTATCAGACTTTTGGGTCAAGTCTTAGTCCTGATATGTCCTTTATTTTAATCAATGGATATTATTCACATTTAAACCCAACCACTCATATTAAAACCCATCAATAAATGATACATATAATATATTTTTTCCACTGATGTGACTTTGTATTATTAGCGATATCTGTCATTATATTATTATCATAATAGAGTGTCATAGGATATTTACTAAAAGGTACCACTTCACAATTTGGGAAAATATTTAATATCTATTATTCTACATTATCATACATAAAATATGCAGTATACATCGACTATAATATATAATCATTGACCATTCCCTTATTTGAGAACTTCTAATTAACATCACATCCATTAAATGTGATGATATATCTAGTTTTCAATTTCAGATCATCTAAGTCTATTTGGAAAATATCATATGAATATCCTATATGGAATAATTACTCATATCCTCCCCTGAATATGATATTATACCAAGTATAGTTCAAATATATAAGGATATTCATGATTTCCATCCAAAATGTGTCACCTTTTCCATCTTTATATCAACATACTATAAGCATGGAATAGGAAACATCCAGTGTGGTATAAAACATAAAATACATGATTATTCCAATCCTTAATGTGTATATAATCCATCACATTAACTACATTTCTTCATGTTTCCAATGAGACATTTTATTAGACATATGAATTCCATGTGTCATTAGAAGGAATTCCCTCATATATTGTTCCATATTGAATATATTAAGTATTTTTTTCAACATACTTACTTTGACTTAGTACGAGAAACCTGTTGGATATTTGAATATGGGTATTGATCACAAAAAATATATGTTTACTCACCTATGTACTTTATGGAGAATCATTTAGTCAACTAGGATTAAACTAACCATAAAAATGGTATTTTATTTCTAATAAGTAATATTTTATTGACATATAAAATTATGAAATATAATGCACTCCAAATAGACTATGTATTGACATAAAGATTATATTCATTATTTGTTAAAAAAATTCCAATATGGTATTGTAAAATTAATTGGTCGAGGAAATATATGAGTTTTTTATACATAAATGGATTTTTCCCAGCATGTACACCTTGTTTAAATTAATTTGAGTAAAAAACATTAGTTGTATCATAAAGACATCTACATAAATGTTCCAATTAAGGAGGAAATTTGTCTAATATACATTCACAATCAAATAGTCTTGGAAAGAAATATCTAAATGTATGATTATTATTAATTTCAAAATAGAATCATGTGAAATGGTTTCATTGTAGTCAGT
Organism: Viscum album; assembly: GCA_963277665.1. Lineage (NCBI taxonomy): Eukaryota > Viridiplantae > Streptophyta > Magnoliopsida > Santalales > Viscaceae > Viscum > Viscum album. The sequence goes on along the minus strand of OY728120.1, from coordinate 462,245,039 downwards.
TCATTAACATTTTGAAACCATTTTATAACTAGTCACTCAATATAGCTACTCAATTTCCCATCCATCTCTAGTTTATTCATTAATAATAATTTATAACAATTGGTTTTTTATATCTACTGTTGGATATACCAGAACCCAAACATATTTTTAGAACATGGAATTAATTTATGAATTCATAGATTCATTCAACTTGGCAGTATCTATGAAACTTACAAATTCCTTATAGTACATAGAATAATTATTATATAACAATAATGAATCACAATACTCAAGGACTATAGAACCATTCCATTATGGTTCCCTAACACATCATATACTCTTATACAATACATGAATCTCGAAATCATTTTCTTCAAATAGGCTTTGCTGGAATTTTTCATTTTCCAACTCTTGTGTACATTTATCCTCGAGTAAACGAAGCCTATAATTCTCCTAGTATAAATTTTATATATGTTTTCCATATCAAGGAATATGCCATTTATTTCTACTATAATATTTTTCTATGAGGGTTTTCATAGTTAATAAATCCTTTTTTACTGTATCTTATAAAGGTATACATATCACCTTAATGCGATTATTTTTTAGCTGAAGAAGAAATTAAAAATTCCTCATAACAACACACATTTAAATTTAACAACATGATTTTTTTCCACTCAAAATTGAATATATAATTACCTTTTTCAATTCAATGTGTCATTTGATTATTATATGTGTCACTATATATATTTAATATCTCCAAAAAGATAATAGAAGACTATCATTTCTCATAATTTATCGCACCATGTATAACAATGTACGGTTCATCCATTCACATACACCTTTATATTGAGATGTATAAGGATGACTGAGTTTGGATAATATCTCTAACTCCTATAAATAATAAGGGAATTCTTGATTAAGTTATTCCTCAACAATTTATAATTAGAGTTTCATAATATTCTAAACATGCTACTCTTGATCATCTTTATTGTATTTTGAGATTTTTTTCAAAGGAAATCAACTTATACCTGATCAGGTAGACATATAAAAAACTAATAAAATATTCAAAAAAATTTATGAAGTGTGAGTTTCCAACAAATTCATCTATAGTAATTTTCCCACACACATTAGTGTGAACTAATTCAGGAATTTATTTGGACCTTTAAACTTATATAGTAAATATGGATTTTATTTAGTTTTCCATTATAAAGAAACATGACTTACATGATTTGGTTTAAGTTCAAAAGAATATAAATATTTATCATTTTGTAATTTTGTTCGAATTTTTTCTTTTAAAGGACATAGGCGATGCTTCCAGGGTAAGAATGGGTTTGTGTTTTGTGATTTTTTGTCATTATTTATTTCTATTACTTGGTACCTTTTATCCAACACATAATGATCATTATTTAAATATTCCTTTAAATATGAAATTTTATCTTTATATATAAATAAAATTATATTCCAAAACTATAAAATATATATATATATTTATAAAATCTTACTATACAAATAACTTCATTGGTAACATTTTTAATATAATTACAACCTTCATAAACTAATATATTTAAGATTATGAAATTGAGGCGATGTTCCACAATACCCATAGTAGAAATTCATTATTCATTGGATGATCATATATATTCATTCCCTTAGTTATTATTACTAAATAAACGTGGTTCCGTAATTTGAAAACACATTTTTCACCACAAGATGAATCTAATATATAATTTTATAAATAGATCAATTTCACTCGATAGATGAAATTCCTATAGATTCCCCATGTATCTTTAACTCGGTGTGGTTGTTCATCTATAATCCCCTCTTTCAATATGGTAAATTTATATAATCTTAATCCATTTCTTTACCCTTCACAATTCTCTTAATAGAAGAGTTTTTTGAAGAATAAGTCATCATATAGATCATTTCCTGGCCTTTCAGTTTATTCACATCAATGATGTAAAGAATTACTCTCTTCATATAATTTTCTACAATGTAAATAAAAGTGATTAGATATGAATGAGTTTTATAAAATAAGTAAATATTAAAATTTAAAAACTAGATGGGGAATATCTGATGGAGTGATGTAAGAATGGTATTGGTGTACCATTTGTCATGGAGATTAAGAAATATAACTTCTTGGTGCTTAATATAGACAATGAGGTGACTATATAAGGCTGATCGTGCATAATATCTCAAAACATTCTATGGGAGAGTGATTTAGATATCCTAAATAAGGTTTGTTATCTCCTAGTATAAACCAAATAGATGATCAATCATTATATAAGAATTAATTTTTTTTGTGAACTCATGAGTTCAAAATCCATAAATGATAGAATGATACATTGAACTATGAGAAAGTAATTAATGTTTTAATCATAGAAAATGAAATATGCATCACATTCCTTCAGTGTAGGAAGATCAGTTAATGAGTATTCCATATGTAAGATTTGTGTTCAAAGTAAAACATTTCATGGAGGAATATGAACCAATCCAAGAAGTTACATTACATAGGGATTTTTTATTTCCCTAATATTGATATCATGGATAGTGTGGACAAAGACATTCCATTTACTATAAAATTTTATATTAACGATCATCAGTAATTTTTTTAAGAAAATGACAAGATAAATAAAAAATAACAAAATTGTTATGTTGCTAACAATATTATCAAATCCCAATAACCCATAGGAGTGGAATTAGAATGTATAGTATCTAATATGTTCAATTGGTGTCGATACATATTCCATTTTTTATATCACAAAAAAGGTATTTTCAAGATACATGAATGTATTTAGGTATGATGGAAATTTTAATTGTGGGCATGTATATCCTTGATCTATTTAGTGGACACTGAATCCCTAAATTGTGAGTTTTATTTTCTTAGATAATTCCTCCAAGATACACCACGTGTTGTATGGTATACAAATCATAATGTAAATTTTTTTTGTCGAACTAAAGAATTATTATGAATCTCCCTTATAGAATTATGAGTCCTAATAATATTGGGTAAAACAATAAGTTATATTGTTATAATTAGAGATCAGTTAATGGAATTTAATTATTGACATAAAATTTTTAATAGTGGGATTTCATTTATTATGCATAAATGTTAACTTAATATATCTTTTATATAACATGTTAATATTATGTGGATCCTCATTAATTTATTATGCATGATTGACCAAAAAAATTATATATTATCCTTTTTATAAAATTCCATCATTTCATATAAATTGATTTTCTTATTAGATCATGGTCTTGAATCCTTAATAAAAGTTATTGATAAGACTAAAATTAATAAATTAATTATTTAATGAACTGATCAGGATCTTATCTATTGAGTAATTTTCTGTGAGAGAAATAAATATACGTATGACCTAGGTGAAAAAAGAATGTTCCAGTCATATCATGTTTTACAGTATTCCACCCATCCACCGGTGTATCACCTTATTTCACATCGTCAAGGATCCATCAATAACATCCTCAATGGGAATCATGGTACACCATTTATTAAATGTCTTTGAAACACACTTGTAGGAGAGGGGAACCAAAGGATTGGGTAAGGAGAATTACATTAATCACATTGGAAATATAGATCCTCCATACAAATGGAGGGAGGGTTGACTTGTAGGTAATAATATTTAATTTATTAATTAATATTTCAATCCCCATGCAATGAATTTAATCAAAAAATTAAATCAAAAACATGTGTATTTTTCAAGCTCGTGATTGTTCATACACATGAACTAGTTACACATTAGTATATCTAATAAAATAAATTTCATTTCCTTATTTATTATAAATTTAAAAACACATTCACGAATTAATTATATAAATAATTCCATTTTATTTTAATGACTGTCCATATTCTCTTGGATATTTATATCATAATTACATTCCTTTATAACCAATGGAAAAACCATTAATTATAAATAATTAAAATAAATTTTATTAGAAAATTTAATAATTCACTAAAACAATTATAAATTTTCATATAATGCAGGTGAAAAAAATTTAATAATTGAATTGTTCTATATTTAGTAGTCCAATGTTATTTTCATTGTACCCAATACTAGGAAACTACACTATGTGTAACATTTTACAACATGGCGTGTACATTTATCATATTTATGATGGAAAAATTCTTGATAAATATGTCTCTACCTGAGATGGGCAATATAAAATGTACATGATAGTTACACACTATGTATCATGATTATCATGTGTCTACATATCATGATAAAAGACTATGTGTGTTCTTATGATTCCATACCCCATTTTCGGTACTCCTATAAAATGTCATGTGTTCTAGTAGCTGTGTGTCTTCTTGGATCACTGAATTTCTTAGCATATACTTCAAACATGATAAATAATGAATACTTAATTTGTATAATGGATATAAATCATTTATTTCAATATTTATTTTTTTCTTGTTAATATCACATAGTTTTAACCAAGTATATGGCCAATGGGTCTGCATGAATTTTCCACTAGGCTGTTTAGACTCCACTGCATGTATTCCAGCTACACACTGTGAAATATGACATATCATATTCTATGATGGGCCGATCTACAAGTGATGTTTAATAAATTGACTATTTCTGGTTACTGTTTGGAATGATGTGTATCCTATGAAAAGGATGGGTTTAGTGCACATGGGTACACATAGTTTACTCTAGATACACTCCATATAAGACCATGCTATTTGGAGAGAGTCCTCAACAAATCTCGATGTCATATATGATCATTCTTCATCAATTATTAATCATTTTAGAAAACTAAACTCTAATTTTTTATTACTAATATGTTGAAAACTTGATAATTAAAATAATATTAGAGGACTAATAATACTAAAAATGAAAATATATTCACTATTATGTAAATATATCAATAAATAAATAAATAAACAAAATATAAATAATGACTTCTCTGATACATCTTGAGGGATCTAGGAAAAGTGTTGTCACCCCAGGGGACGAACTAAAAATATGGGTTTTTATATGATGGATCATGTGATGTATTTTATGTGACTATAATTCCCTAAGCAATGAATGTTTTCTAGTCAATATTGACGAAATGAAAACCTATACCCTAATGATGATATTTTTATATTAATTTTGAAATTTGTTTATTTATGATTGGAAGATATATGATATTATCATCCAAAAAATCCTATGACAATTTTATATTAATGTAACACATATAAAGGAAAGGTATATAATATTATGATTCATTAGTATGTAAAACATATAATATACGGGTATTCAGAAGTAAAAATTGTTAATCTAGAACACCAACTCCATTAAAAACCTACTATATAAGTCTTTAATGCAAATTGTAGTGTGATTACGATGACCATGAGCAGTGTAAATGAAATTTTACCACCAAAATCACATGAACCAAAGAAAAATCGACCTTATAGTGAAGATAATGCAGTGGACAAATATGGATATTTTTTAGAAAACTAATCCAGAAAATGAGAGAAAATAGTGGAATATGAGAGGGTTCTTCCTAGTATAAATATGAATGGGACAACATCATAAAGGTAGTAAAGGGATATAAAATTACTTCCCCTTAAATTTCGAATAATAATGATCTAATCAATGAAAATTCATCAGGAATAAATTTAAACTGAAATTATCAAGAACATCATGAATTTAGAGATTAATATTAACCTTCTTGAATATCTTAAATACAATCACCACGTAATCTACATTCCTAAAATATATTTAAAATAAAAAATATATGCCTCAATATAATAAGAGGTTTATCATTGGAAGAAGTGTATCATCTTTGATTACACTATGATTTCCAAAAAATGCCCTAATCTTTGGAAATTTTATATCCATTACACTATAGGTTCCATAATTTATTTGGTTTTTATAGGATTATGGTGAATCCATTAGTATTAGCCCTCACTTATTTTATAAATCATTATATATGGAATAATTAATGGCTATAAGAATATAGCTATAATCTATAAATAAATTGGGTAATTTTTAGTAGGAATTTTAGAGAACATGTTAATTAGAAGTGTATAAGATTTTTTATACTCATGAAAACGAAATATTGAATACTATCCTGCTCACATATCAATTTTTTAATACAATTATTAAATATATCAATGGAGATTATCAAGTCTATGAAATAACCCACACCATGGACTTTGGAGACATCATTATCAATGTAATTATTTTTTAATGAACGAGTCATACATGAATGGATACTTCCTTAATTACACTTTACTAAAATTATTTAGTTGATTCCATTGAATATCCATGTGAATTTCTTGAAATTTTAGCTTTAGAGATATAATTAATTAAATAAAACTCTTTAGAGAAGGAATATGTGTACGAATAAAAAAAACTATATATAATTTAGAGACATATGCATCACTTGAACTCTTGGGTGGATTTGATTATTTATTTAATAAGGATTAATATTTTATTTCATTTGGGGGGAAGAAAATTCATTCTATTTACGTGTGAAAACTAAATATAATTTCATAATTAGAGCATCCCGATAATCTGGAATTTAAACCATTGGCCATTGATTTGGTTTATGTCTATGTAATGAATGGGGGAATTATTGTTGTAATAATTGTAAATTACATATACACAAGACATGAAAACAAATTTTGTTATATTATAAGGGATAATGATCATAAAATTGGTTAGGGATTAGGAGATATCCTATTCATAAATTTCAAAATTCTTATGAGTTAGATTTATTTTAAAAAATGTCAACCATAAAATGAAGATCTAAATTTGGAGTACTCTAATGATGATAGACATTGTTAGTAATAAGATATTGAATATTTTAGAACCATACATCATTGACCCCATCTCAGACTCAATATGTGTCGGTCCTATTCACATAGTTTTTAAAAATTTGTACTTAACTTACTGAACAGTGAGAAAAATGTGTTAATCCCAATGAGTATTGAGAATATCAAGATATTATGTATATATTTTTGGAAATAGAATGTAGTTCCTAGGAAATATAATTTTAAAAATCGCATTATTAATATTATGTTAAATATATTTATAAAGGGAATACACTACTTAATTTGAATGGTTTTCTTGTTATTTTAGGTACCCATTTCCCTTGATAACTCGGAGATGGTTGTCCATACATATCTATTTGGAACCTTTCTGAAAAATGATTCTATTTGGGTTGTGTAATTGGAAATTTTTTAGAAATACATGATATGTATATTTTGTACCAAAATGATGAATGTCTAGATTTTTTTTAGACTATTTCACTACATATTGTAATTATATTGAGCTGTTGTCACTAAAATATGTTAATAGTTTTTAAATATTTTATTTTCAATAATGGGATCATCAATTTTGAAAATTATCATTTTATGCGTTTATTAGGAATAGTCCTTGGGAATTTTAAATTACCAAAATTCATGGAGGGGGATAAAAATTCAATTAAATTGGTCAATTCATTTCTTTATATGACTTGTATGAAACACGTAAGATCTAATCTATGAGATTAGTGATTTTATTCAAGCTTCATCATGGAAGTTATTAATATTGATATTATTATTTACATGTTACTTTTGATAGAATCTTGTTTTTAAAAACAGTATTCATGCAATATTTTAATCAATTTAAGTTAAAATTAATGATGATTATAGTAATGTATCAATGAAATATTAAACAACCCTTTTTTATATTTTTAGATTCTTCCAACCATGAGGTTGTATTTTTCTTTCCTAAAAACATATAGAAAAATAAATCCATTTATTATTTATAAAATATATTATACTCCTCCTAGTATAACTCAAGAACCACTAAAAATTAGTTTTTATAATTTTTTTCATTTTATAAATTATGTTAATAAATTTTAGGAATCAATATGATATTTTTTATAATCATGAATCCCTAATATAATTTATAAATAAGTTAGAGAAAAATAGATGTTTTATGAGATGTTTGTGGCTAATTCAACAGTTCAATATATAGATTATATATAGGAAATAAACTAAGAACCTAGTGGTCCATTACTTATGTCAGAAACCCAAGTCAATTGATGATGATATTCTGGAAAAATAAATAGTTATTGGAAGGAATCAAGGTGACCTATTTTTTTATTTAATGATAAGAACCTTTGTATAATACTATATTAAACTATTTTTTAACTTTTAGAGTCACATGTCACATAAATAATCAATAAATCATACAAATAATTATAAGTCAAAAAATTACAATGAGTAAGATATATATCTTGGAAAAATATATAATTATCACATGACAATAAGATGCTTACATGAGAGTGGAATCCAACCAGTTTGTAAATTGTTCTATAACTATAGCTTCATTAGGAAACATTTGAACTCGAGGGGTAACAATAAGATTTTAGAATCTAATATTAGAAAATGAACGTTATTTAAAGAAACACATGTTTTTTATGTTAGAAATTAAAGTTCACTATAATCATGTTATGAAAATAATTAATTATTTAACTTTTTTTATTTTTCGATATTTTCTTGTTAAAAGAATTGATTTAATGGGACCTTTACTATAACACATATTTTCTCTTATATTTTTCTTGTTGTTGAATCTTTTTTAAAATGGGTTAATGAAATGGCCATCAAAACTAATTATGCAAATGATGTGTCTCTTCTGTGGGAATTTTTTTGTAGGTTTGGAGGGTTAGGATACGTCATTAATGATCTACGAACTTAATTATACAATATGATGTTGAGTACTTTTATAATGAGTAATAGAGTATTTGATAAGAAATAAGTCCTTAGATCCAATAAATAAATGACCAAAATGAAGTGTCAAATAGGCATATAAAATAAATTTTATCGAAAAATGTAAAACCGAACTAAAAATATTATAACACACCTTATGGGACAATATAAAATTTTATACAAATTACCATTAGAATGGTCCCTCATGTACTGGTATGTTATAAGAGGTGTCAACTACACATGGAGTTAGAATAAAAGGAATAATATTTAGTTAGAGTGATAATTTTGAAATTGAAAACCCATTGAAAAGGGATAAAAATATAACTAAAATAGATAAAAAATATTTGGAATATAATATTTTTTTAAAAAATTAATTTAAAAGGAAAAAATGAGTGTCTAATTAAAAGTTCATTCAATAGAAAAACATCCATACTCGGGACCAAGTGTGGTTTTACAATTTATTCCTTAATCATAATACAGATATACTTTATTGTATATGGGAATGTCTATTTTTATTTACTAATGTATACCCCTTCAGTTCTCTACATATAAAATAAAATGAAAATAACAATCCATTTACTGTTAATTGGGAAAAAAATAAAGAAACTACATAAAAAATTCCCCATGAATTAGTGGATTAGATCACACAACATGAACTTTTATATATATTAGAATCATCAAGTAATACATATTATTTACATGTAATTATCTATTATGGTCTTGTTTTAAATATACTTTCACTGAAAATTTACATAACATAAGTTGAAGAGACATCATCCTTTACATATGTGATATGGATATTTTTAGATGAAAATTTTTAATTTATAAATTTGATTTTTTTTCTTATTTTTCAATCATATTTACTAATACAGATTTTTACAGACTTTATTTTTAACGTTTCACTGTTTTTTAAAAATGTTTGATATTAATTTGAAATCTATTATAACTTTTAATCACAAATAATATTATGAGAAACTGAATTGACTACATTAATAAATATATATAAAGGAATAATTAATTGTTTTTTAATATTATATGTGAGAGTAATTAATAAAATACCATGGATTTTGGAATTTCATATCATTACATATTGTTCTATATTTTAATCATTTACAGGAGAGGTTTCTAGACATATTTTTATATATTCCTATAATTCCATTTTTCTTTAGAGAGAAAAGAAATTCATTAATAAATATAATTTTATAACCAATATAATTGAAACCATGGATTGTGAAGGACCATGTATCAAAAATTATTGAAGCATTATTTTAATTTGAAATCCATTTTCGAATTATTTTAATGCTGACCTTGACGTTTGACCCATGAATCAATTTTAATCCTTGAATAACAATGTTAAGAAACAACATTTGATGTCAAAAATCCATATCTTCCATTATCTAGAAACTAATGCATTATATAGGATGAATTGAACTACAGTGGAAGGTAGAAACTAAGTTAGAACAAGTTATTTTGAAGAATTTTTAGATAAAAAGTTAAAATAAATGAATCTTTTTAGATGATGATCAATGAAGAGGTTCATGGATATAATAATTTGGGCAAGTCCTAAATATCATCTAACACATGGTATAGAATTAGACCACTTATTCAAATGAAAGGGACCATTCCTTCCATTAAAAGTTTTATTATATAGTAAAATTTATTCTTTAAATTTTCTATAAAATTGTGACACAAAGGGGGAGGAGGGAATATAAATATCATTAATGCTTGTATTAAATATGTATTAACAATATAATATTCCAAATTAGATATTGAATAATAACTACTTTTATTTGGAAGATAAAACCATTTATGAAATATATTGTAAAAGTGGTGTACAATATGAGTTATTCAGAAAGATGACCAGAATAGATTTGATGAATAGATCCAAAATAGCTCAAAATGAAAATTCAAAATAATATATGGTAAGGTTGATCTAATATCTAATAAAGTATCATAATGAAATCTAATCCATAAATATAATAATAGGTTTTAAAAAAATTGAACTATGACGAATGCAATATAGAGAGGATATACTAGAAACTCCAGAAATGATAATAGAGGAATCAATGGGTGAGGAAAATATGAAGGAATCCATTCGTAAAGAAAATTAAAAACCATGAATTATTATTCATATCTATCAAATCGTATTAATCTACCGTAAAATTTTTGTCATTAAAACCCACTATCCTTAACCTATAGAAGAGGCCTAAAATCCCTCAATATATGAAAAAATACTTCAATCATTAGGATGAGATGAAGAAATTCATCAATGATTTGGAAACAATTTCCTGAAATTTTAATTAGAAAATAATTATTTAGAATTCATACTTGATTTTTGAGTGATAAATTACACGAATTGTAGTTGTAACTATGAATGAGGGGATAATAGAAGTTGTAATAAGTGGAATTTACCTAATGATGAAAATGTAATCCTGAACTCTAATGTGGAATTATATGTTTAGAATATGGTGTTGGAAGGGATAAACTCACAATTACATTGATGTTTAATTTTTGTTTGGTAATATTTTTTTAGATCACTTGTTTGGGAGTCCATGTAATATGTGTCGTGGATAAATTTTACCATAATTTCATGATATTTTATTTTAAAATTAAATTAATTTTATTTGTTAAAAAATTAATTATTTTGTTCTTAATATGTTTTGAAATTTATGAGAAAAAACTATAGTTTTGTGAATATTATTTTATGTAGACTTGTTAGGATTTTAATATTCATAGATGAATTTTTGAGAAATTAGAAGTGATTGCCTCTTATTATTTTATATCATTCTATTATGATATGAGGTTTGTAACTAGGACCTTTACCAACATATAAATTTTAAATTTGGTTACTAGGACATATAAAAAATTAGTTTTACCTTAAATTCAAGAATTTGAAATTCATTTTCTTGGCTGACTTAGAAAATTAAACATACAATATTAATTTTATGAATTTTCCAAGAAAAACGAAATTGAAACTTCATGTGTTCATCTTGATTCATCTATTATTGTATCCAACACAAATTAGAGATTATGGTCCTAATGTGGACCAATTTTTATCAACAAAATAATATAATTTACATTCTTATATAACATAATTATTTTTAATTGAAACGTTCCTTCACCTAACGGTTACAAAAAATTAAAATCTTAGTTGCTGAAATTCCAATTTAACCCTTACAAGTGTTGAAAAAATTTTTCCTTCAGTAAATCCTTGAGTACTAGCTATAGGAATAGAAAGTAGAGAGAATTACAATATTCAAATTATGTATTATCAATAGAGTGGTTATACATCCTAAAACATGAACAATTGTATAACGATTATGTTATATGTATACGTTTACTTCAGAGATTCATCCATACCATCTAAATCACTACCACTTGAATAGAGATCTGTACCATTAAGAAAGAATCAAAAGAGACTTTTACTTAGTTTTACGAGTGTTTTAAGAAGCTCTATGTCATTTGTAACATCAATCAATTAAGGAACACCACTTCATTGTCTTATGTCTTTTGGGATTCCTTAACAATGATATAAATATTTTGGATGTATCATTTAGAATGTCCACAACAGGAAAATCACAAGAACATGTAAAATGACATATTGAAATGATTTTAAAGAACTAAAAATATATAGGAAAAATATTTATAAAAAATGGGGGTCTATATGATGCAATATAGTTTGAATCATATAAATTTTTTGGATATAGATCAAAATGACTACGTAGCCATATCAGAAAATTGTTCCTGAAGTAAAATGGTGAACACAATGCCTCGATCAAGGTATACGGTTTGTGCTCATCTCTCAACCATTTTTAAATCATTTGTGATGAGGTATAGAGAACTAAATATTTTGAATGTTCATTTACTCTGAGGAAATGATAGAACCCCACTAAAGGGTAGATAAATAATTCATATATAAATTTGAATTTGGAAAAAAATATCATGCTCAACCTCCTTACCAAAACAAAAAAAATCCCCACCGTTTCAACAACTATTGAAGTAACCTCACCCCCTGTTGGATTAAAAAATTTACTCTTTTCTAAAATAAAAAGGCCACAACAATGTCCTAAAGTGGAATACAAAAGTGAAGTATCCAACATATCATCTATGTAGTATTATGGAGACCATATCCAAAAATTATGGGAAAGTAAAATACTAATAGGTCCCCAAACTTTATAGTTATGAGAGTATGATGGAAATAATAAATGGAAATATAACTCCACAAACAACTCCACCTATACCAAAAATAGCTCTATGAAATACCAAAATTAAAATACCAAAATCTATATTGATATATTATAATAATACCTGTAAATAATAAATAATGAAGAATATGGTGGTATTGGGATAAGAAGAACGAAACAGGAGACCCCATTTCAAATTCATAAAAGGTTTACGAAATAAAGTCCACTCTCACTCTCATAACCAATGATATAATAAAATAAATTAAAATATGATGTACAACCAAACTAAATTCCTAAAATTATCTAGAAAGTTGATATTGTTATTCCCATTTTGCAATCCCTCTTTTAAATGCCCATTTATGATATGTTACAAATGAAAATATCACTAAAATAGAGATATTAAATGGAATGAGGGGTTTAACATTAGAATATGCATGTCTGCATTGATTATATAAATACTACCAATAAAATGTCCATATCCAATGAAATATTCATTTTATTTCCCTATTGGTCCAATAAATATTTCTAATTAATTTTTTTGGTTCACTCACTAATGTTATGCTTCAAAATTTTATCATGCATTACTAATGGATGAATTGACGCCTATAATAGTGATGGTATAAAATTCAATCATATCTGATGAATTTATAGAAGTATATTTGGAGAATATATTAGTTATAGGTCAAAAAAAGATAATTATATTATAACATTATATACTATACATGTAGCAAGAGACAACATTACTCTAAAAATACATCATATGGTAAATATCCATCTTAAATACTACCAAAAAAATTATCAATAACACTACCAGATGAAACATTTTTTACTTTATGGGGAACATTTCAGATGATTATTAACTAATTACAAATTATTAAATTTATGGGGATAAAACTAATAAATATCAATGTATATATCCAGAAATCATACGCATAGGGAAACACTTAATTATTTAGAAATCCTTGGAGAGGTATGCTGTTTTAGAATCATTAAAACTGATTATAACAAGGACGAAGAGGTAAACATAAAATAATTTAATGCAATTTATTTCTTATTTATGAATTAAAATTCATATATGTTGTATTTCATGAATGAAATCATATTTATGGTAGTGTTAAACCAAAATACGTTTTTAGATTTAATGTACCCTAAACATAAAGAATTAAAACCACTTCCCACTGAATTGATGTTTCATAAAATAATGAATGGAGAAAAACTACCAATGATAATTACAAATAACCTATTCTCACACTAAGAAAATCATTTGATTTAAAATTAAATGGATCATATATATGTAATAATTTTGAGTTTAGGATAAATCCAAGGAATAAATTCTAAAGTATACACACATATAAATTTTCTTGGAGAAAATTACCATACAATTAGGAAACCCAAAAGGATGTCAACCCAAAATTTACATATGTTATAAATAATTAGTAAAATATGTTATATGATATGATATATTCTACCACATTCTAGAATCACAACAGATCAGTCCCATTAAAACTGTTACTAAGAAAACAAGATAGAGCACAAATAAGAATGAGAAAAATAAATTAAACCCTTTGATAATTTACAATTAATTGATAGTATATATAGGTTATATGAAACTTAATTATACAACATTCAAATATCATTTTAATACACAATTTATTGAACATATTTAGGATATACTAGAATAGAGAACTCAGTATTGATTTTATATGTATTTCGATGTTAATTTATGTTACCAAATTCACTTAAGAACTCAGAAAAGACTAAGTATACACATTATATTATCATATTTTCATATAAAATTATTCAATTAGTGTGGTGTTACACACTGTGGATTTTTTCTTAGATGCTGGGTATTTATATTTAATTGATAACAATGAATGCTTCCATGAGGAAGTTTTTTTGTTAATTTCACTCATTTTATTAATTGTTTTAACATAATTTGTAAAAAAATGTTTTTTAAACATTATTCTAAAATATTATCATTATCTATTTTTAAAAGATTTCTTTTATGGTAGAAATATGGAGTGTTCTTTGAAATTTCATTTCAAAAATTTCATTAAGGTTAATAAATAAAAAAATAATGTAATATATCAATTCCCATATTCAATTTTTTAAAATATGGAGGATATTTTCATAGACATATAGGCTTTTATAAATGGTTCATCATGGATTATAGTAAGATTTATATTCCACTTTTGAGGTTATTTTTGAATGATGTTGATTTTTTTTAGTGATGACTGGATGTATACTTTTGATGGGCTTAATAGAAGCTTAAACACACAACAAATCACATGACCAATATATTAGGGATCATTCATGTTATATTATGATGCATTAAACCATTATTCTGGAGATATTCTATAACAAATAATGAACAGAAAATACCAATCCATTACATTTGTGTCTAATACACTAGATACTGTAGAAGAGATCTATATAACCACTAACAAATGTTTTCTTAGTAGTAGTTTTTTGTTTGGATAAATATTGATATTATTAATTATTAATTATAGTTATTTATTTAAGGATATTTCAACTTTTCATACTTAATATTGATGGAAAAAAGGAAAATATAGGGATTTCAGTGAAGATATTTATACATAAAGAGTTCAAATAAGAGATTAAAGACCCAAAAAATAGTTGTGAAAAATGTGGTAGGTCACATGAGAAATATTACAGCAGTATAAAAGAAAAGATTCATGAATCAAGACCAATTTATGACCATATTATTGGTGAGTGAATTTATTTTGTTAAATGAGAAGTACATTTTCATACTCATATGATAAATTATTTGGTTAGTTCACAAGTCCCATATCACATGATTCATAATAAAAATTCATAGAAATATATTGGAATAAAATTTTAAATTTGAAAATAACTAAATCTATATGAAATAATTAATGATTAAGTGATAAAAATATTATTTCATAATTTTGAAACCAAATGTTTTATTGAATTTTTCTTTACTCTAGTATATAGAGGACACTTTGGTCCTCAAGGAATGGGGACAAAAGTTTAAGGATTAAAAATCTATAGGATTTATTTTTTCAAAGATATAAATGTTTATTTGTATAAAATTTAAGAAACTTTAATTCCATGAAGGCATAAAAAACATAGAATTCATCAAATATAAATTATATTTTATAAATATTTTGAAGAATGAAGAATATAATTCAGGTGAACCTTTCCCATGTCATTTGGTTAATCTTACATTTTTCTAGACTATTATTTTGTTTCCAGGAAAGGTTGAATCCATGTCCAAAAAAATTATGATTATAATTGTGTGTGAGATTTTTAGGAATGTTTTTATAGTTTAGGAGTTCTAAGAGCCATTATAATTAATCAAGGAACTCCATTATGAAATTGGAGCATGTAGGATTTTCTGAGAAGATAAGTAGTACATTGTTTCACATCAACACCATAACTCCAACAAGAAAATGGATAACAAAATGTATCCAATGGGGAGATTAAAATAATTTTAGAGAAAATAGTTAAATTAAATCAAAATTATGGACTCTAAAGGATATAAAACACCTTATGTTACTATAAGAAAATATTAAAATATACATTCTAATGAGTATATATAGGTTGATTTGTTCAATGTTTTTCACCCACATATGGAGTCAGAACATAAGTTATACTAGGTAGTTAGATATATAAATTTTTTCATGGAAAAGGATATAAAAAAAATTAATTGTAGATGTAATATTTGGAAGAAATAAAAAGATAATATATTGAAAAAATTAATTTGAAATTAATGTACATTAGTGAATTAATAATATTTTATTTAATATAAAAAAATTTAACTTAGGGATTAATAAAATACCCAAGACCTTGTTATAGAAGGTAAACACCATATCCTATACCTTTGTGAAATTATCACTTAAAGAGAAATTATTGATGAATTTTTAAATAAATTAATTTAATAAATTTAACTTGAATAAACAAATTATTTTTTGAATTCATCATATAAAAATTTTCATAGTATGGGTTTTTGAACGTTTTCTGGAAAAGTCTTTTTTATTTAAAAATTATTGTTTTCAGGAAAATTTAATCTTTAATAACATTAATATTATATAAAAATTAACATTTAATTTATAAAACCATTAAATTAAATAAAATATTAATTTATGGAATAAAAAATTATATTTTAAAATTTAATTTTTTACATATAAAACATATGGTAAACATTTATAAAACTAATTAGAATACAAATTTACTAAAAAATCCATTTTGGTTCCTTAAATTGAATCAATTATTTTCTGGGGATATTTAGATTTTATTAACCTTGAAATACTCATATCATTTATTTATTTAAATTTAATTCAAAATTGTCCCTTAAAATTAATATTCCAAATAATTTTACATTATATAAAAATTTAATGCTTAAAAGTGATTTCCCTATAAAAACAAATTTTATTCATTAAGCGTACATTTTTTAAAATTAAACTTTCATGCCTTGAGAAACCATATTTGATAAAGATATATTAAAATTTATAATATAATTTTTCAATTTATGTAAATGTAAAATTATGACATTTGTCATTAAAGTTAATTACAATGGTTTTAAATTAATTACTAACATAAACATTAATTAAGGTATAGGTTAATGGAAAAATACCCCAAAATCAATAAAAGTGGTCATAATATGAAGTGGTAGAAGAGAGGTTTGCACCATAGTAATTTTAATCTCCACTAAATTACATTTTTTGGAGTTTCAATGTTGAAATATTACCTTACATTTTTTAAAATTTAATTTTTAATCCTAAAACAACCATTCCATTCACTTATAAAAGGGTAACACCTTCACCAATTAATGGCCCACTTATCATTAAAATTACTAGATTAAAATTTCTCATTTTACACTCCCTATATCCCAATCCCCTAAACACAATACCCTTGTCAATCATATATAAAATTAGAAAATAAATTCATGGATGCTTCCATGAAACAATATGTCCTCAATTTGAGTATTATCAACTAATTAGATTTAATCTTAATTATATTATTCAAAAATTACTATAGACCCAATAATTTAATTATATTAATCTCATTTTTATACTATAATGAATATATATTATGGTTTTTATTTTTATATATTAATATACTACATGCACTAAGAAAAACAAAGCTATTGTTTCTGCATTGTGCAGAATACCACCTCTATGATGTGACCTATTATTTTACATTACTACCCTACACAATTAAGTATGAGGATTATATTAAAGGAAAATAATATTTTTATTATTTAATAAAGGTTATGGTAATAAATATTTAACAAAAAATAAGGATATGACGAATAAAATTCATTTCTAGTTTAATCATATAAAATTATCATACTACGACGGTAATATTTTATTCATTTTTTGATGATTTCATATCTTTATTTCATATATTACTTAAAATTATAATTTGAGACATGAATAAGAACTAAATACAGTCATTATAATACTATAAAAATGATATTAGAGTAAAAAATAGTATAATCATTCATCAATTCATGGTATAATCTTGTCTGGGTCAGTATAACAATATATGAAAGCAAAAATATGTATTTATATCGTTAATGAAAATAAAAACATATTTATTTATATAATATTATGTAAATTATTAAATAATTTTTCTTTCAGATATATTCTATTAATATTTAAATCATTAATTTGGGAAACACACAACTTTCATCAAAAATCACTAAAACATGCTTATTATTGACATCAACATCAAGGATATGGTCGAAAACACTTATGAAAGGAATTTAAAACATCAAAAATTGTGAATAATAATATTAAATATTAAATTTAATGACATAATAATAATAATATAATTTTGATTAATGTTGAATATGAACATTACTATTGTGAAAACTGAACAATTGATCAAAACTATAAATATTGATGAAAATCAAATGAATTCCTTTAGAAAATTAATATTTATAATTTTTATAAATTAAAATTGATATGATAATGGTTTTATATTAACTTATTAGGATATATATGTTTATGATACTAGTTTTTAATGTATGTTTGAGGAATAC
Organism: Viscum album; assembly: GCA_963277665.1. Taxonomy (NCBI): domain Eukaryota; kingdom Viridiplantae; phylum Streptophyta; class Magnoliopsida; order Santalales; family Viscaceae; genus Viscum; species Viscum album. Next base: position 462,226,135 of record OY728120.1, on the reverse strand, counting down.
ATGACAATATGTAAGTGTTTTTCATATCAAATTCAACAATTTATGACATACTTGGTATAATGCATGTAATTTAATTTCTGTCTTCTACATAATACCTATTTGATATTTTATTTCATGAAATTACATTATCAATGGTTTTTTATTATAATTATTAATACCTTTTTTCATGTTATTATTTTTAAATTTTATACCCAATCCTTATTTGGGGGTTTCCATCTATATTTTTATTGTTCCAAAATCATGTTATAATAACAACCGAATTAATTTTTTCTGGTTTTTAAATATCCATTAAATACATAATTTTATGTTAACTATGATATTTATTGGATTTAAAATCCTATATTCGTATCCCTTATAATATTCTTTTGATTCAAGAGTTTCCTTTTCCATTTTCTAAAAAAAAAATTATGTCTATGTAAAGTAATGTTGTGTACATGTTATTATAAAATAAATCTATATCTAGATAACGACAATTTTATATGTATATGGAATTGTTGAACCTAGCTGTATTAACACTAAAAAGGTTCTTTGAGAATTTTCTCGATCATCACTCTAATTCTTAATGAGTGAGACTAACACTGATCACCCAGTGGGACACTCCCGGGGGGTATGCTTTGAATATTTTTCTGATCTTAATAATCATTAATAATTATTTTCCAAACCATTTCCACGGTAACATAATAATTAATACTATTGAAACAAATCAATATATTCCATTGATAAACTAGAACATTAACGTAACCATTTCTCCAATATATTTTCGATATGGGATTCACCTACTACTTTTTTGATACCTCATTGCTTACATGTTGATTAAGGTATACTCTCCTACATATAAATATTTTTTTATTGATTGGGGTTGAAATTAATGTTCATATTTATCAATATATATATATATCCATGTTTTATATATAATATGGTTCTTTAGGAAATTGTATGAATGTAGTTGAGGAATCTTATGGTGAATGAATTTTATATAAAAAAAATGGTATGTGGGTCCCGACATCATATATATCCATGATGCATTGACAGGTATCCCAAGAAAATAAATATTCGGTTTTGTTGTATACATCTTCCCATTGGAATTCATATTGGAATAAGTCCTTAAAAATGTTTTACTGGGTTTGGGATTATTCATTCCGTCATATAGAGATCAATGATTACTATTATCCTTGCTTTTATTTAATTTCAACAATGAATAATTCCATCAGTATCTATTATGTACGACTCCAATATATGTTACCCCTTACTATGAAATTGGCCACACCTTAATTTGTTTCATCAGGAATCATAGAAGACTACGTTAATTTCTTTTGGATATGATGGAGTGGATAATCATTCAAACTCAATATGACAATGTTGTATTTTATGTTTTAAATTTATTTTATACCAATATATAGTCTTCTATGATTTTAAAATTGTTTTATCAATCATTATCGCTTATACATTATAAAAAAAATGTAATATAACTATAAACTCTAGGTTTTAGGAAACTATGATTTTATAGATTTTTTCAATAGATGTTTTGTGGATTCATGGGGGTTATATTTTGATGAATCATGCATGATAATACATGTAATTTGAAAATCCATGAGGATTTATATGTAAAAATATATAAAAACATTAGTAAATATATTTTATAATTTAATATAATGAGATAATTATGTGTATTCCATTTTATATTGTTTCTGATAATGATATAAATGGGAACTATACAAACACCCATAGTTAATGTAGAGATATTATTCCTGAATAAAATAATGAAGTTGTAGTTGTGGTTAGTCAATTCATAACCATGTTGGGGTAGCAGACACATATTATAAATAATAATCCTGATCCCGAAAAGAATAATTCTGATCAACAACCTGTTATAACTCTACTTGATGACTTAACATGGCAACAACCTCTAATATTTAGATAATCTACTAATACATTGGTTGATAAATAATGGACCATTTGACTAGAGACGATCTTTCTCACACTATGAAGTAGTGTAAAGAAAAAAAAAATCATGAAGTTATATCATTTGAAGGGATATAAAGACCATGGGTGGTCAATCATTCAAAAACTAAAGAGTATACTAATATTAGTTTCATGAAATGAGTAACCTTCAATTAAGTGATCTATAAAACATACAATAATTATGATTAAATTGTGAAAATTGAAAGGCAATTCCATAATATGGGAAAAAAGAGGAGTAAAATTTTGTTTATTTAGGGGACAACTCAGATATGGTAGCTAGAAACATTTCAGACTATATATGTAGATTGGAAATAATCATTTGTAATTTTTTCGAAGGGCAAATGACGAGACATATATGGGAATTATCCTCTTAAGAATTTCTTTTAAAAGAGTATATTGTCTAATGTAACATTAAAAAATAATAGGAGTTCTCTAGGATATATACATCAAATAAACATTTGGGAAAAAATTATTAAAATTACAATTAAGGGAAGAAAATATATATAATAGGATTAAATGAAGGGTGTTATTTGCAACACATGATAAATATGTGAAAGGAAACATAGTGAATACTGTAATTGTTCATGGATTAAATACATATGTATAGAAAAGGGAACTATAGATCACTAATTCTTGTGAATGGTAGAATATGTTGATGTTTTAGACTTTTAATGAAAGCAGAAGGGACTATATAAAAATCATTTCTGTAAAAAAATTTAATTTAAACGACATTGTTTCATGCTATTGTGACAATGATTATATAATTAATAAAACATAATTCAATGATTGTAACGATGTGGTCTTAGGTACTTTGATAATTACATCAAATTTAGGTATTATTCTAATAGATTATATTTATTATCAACGTATTATATATTATTTTTTAACCAAAAATATTATATACTTACTTAGTATGATAGAATGTAAACACTTGATGGTTTTATAAAATATTATTTTCAAATAAATTTAATTTCATTGATAGTCTGTATTATGCGAATCACTATGTTTTAACAATCTAAAATATAATACTAATGTTAATATTTCATCATATTCCTTACAACATAGACATTAAACATGGATGCATGAATTTGAAAAAAATTACAAATCAACTTATGTGTAAAAGTTGTAGAAAAGAAAATATTGTTATATATATGTACAAAAGATTCACTAATGCCTCAATATGCTATAAAAATAAATTTTCCCACATACTTTTTTTTATTTTTTTATGAATAAAGAATAAATTTTATTTTCTAAACCTATAAAAAACTTATTTGGAAAAAATAAATTCATTTTTGGAATCAAAATATAAAACCTAACATAGATTGAATATTTTATAATAGTATAGAAAATTTAATCTTTTAATGAATACTAAAAAATAATGATTATTAGAAGCAAATAACTATTAGTATAAGGAATTTAGAAATTTTTTTATTTTAAAATTATTTTAAAAGAGAAAATATTTTAATTAAGTTATTATGAATCCAATTATGTTCATTTGACCAAATTTCATGTCGAATTATTATATAAAAACATTTTATACTTATGAATGTCTTTTTACTGAAAACTATTATTTTTTAGCCTATGTGGGTCTTATTATAATAAATATTATTATAATTTTCTTAATTTATAATTTTAAAATTGAATAAATATTTTTAATAATAATAATTACTATTATAGAGTAATATCAACTAATGTTTTGTTCTTATTGAATAGTTAAAACAATTAAAATTCATTACCATGGTCAAAGATATGTTGTGTTTTCAAAATATTAAACTAAACGTATAAATGTTATGGTTTCCTGAAAATAAAATAACAATTTGTATTTTATTGAAATATTTATAACATATATTATCTCTTGTTTGCTAATGGTCTATTTTGGAGCCATTTGGAACGTGTAAAACATAGATATATTTTATTCATTCCAAAAATTCCAAGTGAGACCTCTCCCAAATGGGAACCCCCTATCCTCCCCTATTAAAACATAGAAAAAAATTTCAATTCAATTAATAAATTCCCAAATCCTTTACCTACCTTCCTACCCACCTTTTATAAAATTATTTTTATTATTAAACCTTCTTAATAATTCTTTTGGCGGAATCCTAATGATGTTATCTGAAAAAGAGGAGTCATTCTTAATCAAGATTTTTATTTTATTTATTTTTTCAAGTCTATATACTTTAATAAAACCATAATTAAATAGTATAATTAGTATCTTTTATATTCTTATATGTTATTTTATTAATTATATAAACAATATCTATCTCTTATTCCATAAATTCGGAATCAAATCCATTGATTTTGTGTTCAGTTGATTACTGCCCCATGAACTGATGTAATTTGTTTTCCCCCACTACATAAAAAAGATGGATATGATGATGTATTTAAATTAAATATATGGAATTTATGACAGAATTATAATATCACATCTACATCCACTCCATTCAATCTATTTAAAAAATATAACATCACTCCAGCGTATGTATAAACTACATCATCCACGAATAGTTGTAATATGTTTTTTATTTTATATTGACATGAATTATTTCAAGGATATATCAAATAAATATATATGCTATATGACATGAAGAAACTTTATTTTTAATTTAATTAATATTTACCATCATTTACATCCATTGAATTTTGGGAAAAAAACATTTATTCCAACATACATCCTACCATCTCTATAAAATAAGAAATTCATTTTCCTATATCTATTTTTTATAGAAGGTTATAAATATTTATATAATTAATGAATATTATATTTATATCCTAATTAAATTTATTTATATTATTTAACCATAATAAATTAAAAATTAAAAAAACTACTGAAATAAAACTTACATGTAAAACAAAGTAATTATCATATAGAATAGCGATTTAAATAAATAATTATTAATAAATTTATATAAAGGGTTGCATGTAAATAATATATGGTACAATATATACACATATATGATTATGGGTTTATAAAAAAATATAAGAAACTTATACTTATTATATATGAGGTTTAAACATTTTTGAATAAATTCTTTACTTGAAATAAGGGATTTTTGTTTCACACCTATTTCCTTAGAAAATATATAATATTAACGAATTAAATGTTTTTTGTGGTTTATATTCATCAAATGAATGTATTATTTTATTAATATCATGAAAATTATAAAATTTTCTAATCCATATTGGTTTATTTCTTTCATGTGTATTTTGATTCCAAATTTACAATAGTGTTAAGGGTTTTATGATACAATCTCATTGTGTATCGAGATTATTTGTTATTATGTTAATTATGTTGAAATATTATTATCTATCTCTCAATGAAGTCATGATAATTCTTATAATCTAGTTATATATGTAGAAAAAATTATTTTTTATATTTACATATCTTTATGTGCTAAAGATTGTGATGGAACTGTTTTTATATAAAACTGAACATATTTCTCTTTTGGGGAATAAATTTCTTTTTTATAGACATTATTTTTAAAAATATTCCAAATAATTTTTTCAATAAAATAAAATTATTTCACAATGAAATTTATAATATAATTTTATTTTTTAAAAAAATTCAAATTAATCTTCTTTTCATTTTCTGAATGTTGTAATTTTGACTTATTACCGAAAATTTGTATTCAATACTTTTTAAATGTTTACTACATTAAAAAAATTCCACTATTATGAAAACTCAATGACATTGAAATAATATTTATATTCCATGGTTATTTCAAAGAAAATGATTCTGAAAATAATTTTTTAATTTTTAGTTATAAAATGATATTTGTTTAAAAAAAGAACATTTTTATCTAGAATGGTTTAATAATATTTTTCGGGAATTTTTATTCATTAATGATAATAAAATTAAACCCTTAATATGATTTAATAGTTATAATACCTAATGATACCAACCTTATACATTATTTTTTTGGTTTAGGATTATATTGAAATATTTTTTCTGAATATCATTCATTTTTAGGGGATATGTTTTCATGAATTGATGTAATAATTATGATAAAAATTTATTTTCCATAATTTTTTCCATGGTGAAATTTTTAGGAATCCCATTCTTTTTCTATAAGTTATGATTTGTTGAATTGATTAAATGTTTTTGAACCCCATTTATATATAATAGTTTATTATATGATGAGTGGTTTATTATCATATGGCATTCAAACATATAATTTTTATTATGTGGGGGAATGCATAAGTATATATTATCCTCTAAATTCATTGGTTAAAGATAAATATCTCATTATAGAAATAGGGTTGGGATGGTGAGTTGATCCATTAAATTAAGGGACATTATCCTCACTGATAGTCATGCAGTAGAACCTTGATTATCATAATGGGTTTGGGAGTGAACCCATTATACTATGACAGTAATGGTAATGGTCCATGAATACTAACGAAATTATTATCTATGATTTTATGTATGCACCAATTATATTCCTTATTTGAATATTATTCTATCATGGATTCTGTGATTTCACTCCTTTATGATTCATGTATTATGAAATACCATGATTTATTTTTGTGACAAAGTATAATGATCTATGTTATTCATGGGTTGGTTTATGAATATTTTTTCCATTTTAACATAATCATAGTCTCATGTTTTGTTGATATGAATATTATTAACCCATACTAGAGATTTCAGATCACCATTTGTTATGTTTCCATTCACCAGGTTAGGAAGACGGATATTATGTTTGATATATCTATGAGGGGATATTATTATGAATTACTCAGTCATAGACAATGTATTCTAAATAGAAACATGTTATTTTGTTATGCATGTTTCCAAAATAAATTGAACAATATGATTATGGCATGAATCATTATGTTATTAAATGGTTATTAAACTATTTAGATGCAATGTATATTTATGATACGTGGGTAAATATAATTTAAATCATATTAATGTTTAGTTTTCTTTTGAACAATAGGATTATAAAACAATTTCTAGAACCCAAAGGATATATATATGTTTAATAAAATATCATGAATTTTTCTGAATGATAGAGTGATCAGTTTCCCAAAAATTATATCCCATTTTGGATAAAACATGGGGATTTATTGCCCAAAATTATCCTATGGGTAATAACTACAAAAATTGAGCATTGGTATTTGAGTTGATCTTTACCTAGTTCCCAACAATAGGCCTTTCTACACAACTAGTTTGACACTCTTATTTGATATGTTTTAGAAATTCACAAACACATTCTGAACCATTTTGAATGATTTAAATATTTGATGACCATGAATTTCAATGTTTAAACCGATTGTTTCATATTTTAAAAATTATGTGTTGTCATTTAGACAACCTATAATTGTTTTTCAATATTATGTTGTTTACATTGTGATTATTGTTTCTCAAACTTTTATGGTTGGTTTTATTGTATTAATGGAACTTGAAAGAGTGATATTAATGCTGAATCTGATGGATAATGAAATGGTTTTTATTCTATGTAAACAAATTTTATTGGATATATAATTACAAATATCATATATATTTTCACTCATATTTCTCAAAATTTGAATCATGATGAAAAACCAATATATAAAAGGAGGGAACAAGGTCTTTATTAGTTCTTAATGAGTTAAAAAAACTTATTTTAGTGGTTCCACTAAAACTATAGTTTCTATATAATGGATCAGTTCCATTGAAAATATATTTTAAATTCTCTTGTTTTTAGAGCATACAAAATTCATAATGGAAGTATATTATTTGGATGGTGAAGAAGAAAAATGGTTTAATCTTATCAATAATATAAGGCATCATGATAAAATTAACCCCAAAGATTATGATGAAGTTAAAATATTATTTTTTTCAAAAATTAATTTCCTCATATTCTTCATATGAAAATAGAGATCAATAGATATGAAGATATCATTTGTTGTTCTATTTTGTGGGAAATGGATATTGGACTTACGAATTAATATCATTGATTTGTACTAAAATGAAAAATGGAATTAAAAGGAGTCTCAAAAACTATAGGGGGAAGAAGATAATATTTCATTCATGCTCATAATGTGGAAGGAATCAAAGAGTAAATTTTCTTGAGTGTACATGTACTTGTTTTCTATGTGGAAATGATGGTATCTAGGAAATCAACATTTCAACAGATTGGAAGAAGTTATCTAATGATGCAAAAAAATAAAAACATCCATAAAATCAACCATACACACTCAAATGTTCAAAATGCATGGTGTATTGTAATTATTCTAACAATTCCCCAAATCATATGTTTAATAATGATGCGAGATGTCAATAAAAATATTTGCTGAGAGATAAGGGAAGATTCATGCTAAAAATATTTCTAAATATTGTTATGATAAATACATAGTGAAAGGAACAATTTTCATCTTCTCAATAACAACTCACATATTATTTTATTCCAGATATACCCACAATTTTATATATGAAGAAAATTATAAGGTTTCAAAATACCAAACAAACGATTGGATGTTTAAATATCATTAATAACCCATAAAGATATACTGATTCTCTCTCTGGTATAATAATATTATTGTATTAAATATTATTAGAATGTCATTGTTGGAAATGTTTTTATTCTCATTATATTTTAATTAGATGTTATATTAAATAATAGTTTGATTTTATTACATAATTCCCAGATAAATAATGATGGAAGGAAATAAGGCTTGATATTCACAAAATACATCTAATCCAATATGAATGTGATCATAAATATGAACATATGTTGGAAAATAAATTCATTGTATGGGTCTTGACTCCCAATGAAAAGATATATTTATCTGAAATGGTTGGTGAAAACACCACATCAATGATATTCCTATTGTGAGGTACTTGTTGTGGTCATTCAATAATATTTTCCTATTCTTCCACCAAATCGTGATATTCAGTCCTCAATTGAAATCACACCTACTACTACCCATATATAAAATACTAAATATATAATGTCCTTGATTTTGTTTCATTAAATAGTGAATAGACTATTGGATAATCCTGACAAGTGATTTATTTGTCCATCTATGTCACCAATGGGTTCACCTGTTCCTTTTATAAAGAAGAAATATAGACTAACGAGAATTTATCTTAATTATCAAAGTCTGAATTTAATCACAATCAAGAATCTTATCTCCAACCACATATTGATGGATTGTTTGATCAACTATGGTGAGTTCAATAGAAAAAAAACTATTTTCCTTAAATATAGATATTATATTGGTAGAGTTAATATGGATTACATACCCATGAAAAAGTTTCATTAAACCAATAGAAACAATGAATTTGTAGTGACTCTATTTGATCATAATAATTCCCCCACTATGTTAATGGATTAAATAAATAGATCACTTAGAGAATATCATAATCATTTTTTGGAAGTCTTTATAGATGGCGTTATTATATATTTAATGTGAATGTTAGAGCATGAATATCACATGAAAATTTCACTGAAGACCCTGAGGAAGTAGAACATTTATGTAAAATGTACTATGTTTTTAAATTGTCTATGAATGGTTTCATTTTTCAGTATTATAATCATAAGAGAGGGTATATATATTGATATAAAAAGGACACATGTTATTAAATGGTGCATAAAATAAAAATTATGAATGAGATCTGATGATTTCTAGGTTTTCCAGAATAATATGAATTGTATGTGGAGAGTTTTTCATGATTTCATAATCCCATATTCATGTTAAATTAGCAGGGATCAACTCTCCTCTTGAAAATTTAATGTGAATAGAGTCTCAAGGAGAAAAAGAGATGGTTAGTTAGTGAACCTATGATTATGTTACCATATATTAGTGAAGGGGTTGTAATCTGTATTGATTTATCAACTTAGGGACTTTGATGCGTTGTCGTGAAGAATGATATGGATAAAAATTTAACCTCAATGAAATTATGGTTTCTTGATAAAAATTATCCATATAATTATATAATGTTGGTTAAGATACTTATTACATTGAATTTATGGAGGAATTATATTTTATGGAGATCATTGTGGTATATACAATTATAATAAGGTTTTTAATTATATTTTCACATAGAATGAGTTGATTATGTTCCAAATGTGATGGCTAGAATTTATTAAATAATATTATTGTTAAATACATTACAAACCTTGGAATGTGAACAAGGTGGCTAATGTTGTGAGTCGAACGAATCATGCTTGATTGTCTATTAGGAGGATCACAAAATATGAAATATTAATTGATTTTCAAAGCACGGATAATTTAATATTGAATGAAAGAGAGAAATATTATATTTATAAAATAATTATTGAACAATCTGTCTAAATAAAAATTAATGAGCTATAACAGGTGGACGTAAAACTTTAGACCTATTTTTTACCTTTATTTTGATGGAATAATAACATTTGGGTACCATGTATGTGTTCCTTCTGTATCAGATTTAAATAAATATTATTCATATGAGTCTTGTAACTCTTCATTTTCTATTTATCTTGGATGTATTATGATGAATATTGATATAAATGAGTTATTATAGAGGGAAAACATGAAGAATGATATTATTTTGTATATATTTTAGTCCTTGGTATGTTAGTATGTTAAGGTTAAGATAAATATTTGAAGGGGAATTTACATCCATTACCCATAAAATAATGGAAATGGGAAAACAACACCTGTTATATTTAAGCTAGGCTCCCCAAAATGTATAAATTAAATAATACTATATCAGTTGCAGTTGATCACCTTACAAAGAAAAAAAATCTTCATCGATATCAAATATAATTTCTCTATAAAATACCCTTCTATTATATACATTATGAATGTTTTATGTTTTAATGGAGTAACACATTATATTGTATATTATTTGGATTTAATTTTTACATCATTGTTCTAGTGATGTCTTTAGGAATCCCAAGATACTGAGTTCATTGTTCTCATGGAATATGAACCTCATATAGACGGTCAATCTTTGGGGACCATTCTATCCATAGTGAATATGATGAGATCGTATTCACTATATTTTAAAGTTGGTTCGGATTAACACTTTCCTCTTGTTGAGTTCCTATATAATAACATATATCATTAATTCATTAAGAAGGATCCTTAGAATATCCTCTATATAAATACATGCAGAGCTACAATGTCTGAGGATGAATTAAGGGAGATAATTCTATTGAGACCCGTGATAATTATGGAAATGGTAGAGGGAGTTAGAGCTACTAAAAAAATACATCAACGCATCTCATTGTTTATTGAAAAGTTATGTCGACATTCGTCATAGTGATTTGGAGTCCACTGTTGGTGAAATATTTGTTTATGAATTTCCTTTAGTAATATGGTTATGATATTCACAAATAAAATAATATTGATCATTCGGTATATTGGAGATTTTGATATTATAAATCTAGTATGTATGGTTTCTTATTTCATAGAGCCTCCACTGAACCTCTCTCAAGCTCATGATGTGTTCATGTATCTCTCATGATAAATTACATACCTTATCATTCAAATTAAATGAACTAAATTGTTGTGTCAAAATATTATTATATTACCTAAAAATATTAAAAAGTAGTGATTCCTTATCAAAGATTTAATTAAAATGATATATGACCACTCACCTGGTCAATGTTTTGTGGTGAAACCACTAACCTGACTATGAAACATGAGATCCTATGGATATAATAAGTTATAATTTCCCTTAGTTGTTTTCATGAATGTGATATAAATTCAAGGGAGAGATGAATTTTTTGGTTTATAATATAATATTCTGAGAGTTTATGAAATATATATTTTTCAAATAAATTTAATTTTATTATAACATTCATTACATTCAACACCGTGTTTTAATGATCAAAAATATACTAATAATATTATTATCTAAACACGACCATTATTAGAAAAATGATAAAAAATGGTATAAATGAGAATAATAAAAATATTAAAATAATGTATAGAGGTTTTACATAAAGAAAATATATTTAAATAAAATTGAGTTATTTTTAGTAATGTATTTATATGTTTCGATAATAATTTTCCCTAAAAATTTATTATTATTGTTTTTTGTGAAAAACAAAATAAAATATATTTTTCCCAAATGTAGAAAATTTATTTAGAAAATGAAATTTATATTGTAATAATCATGTTAAAATTATCTTATAGTTAGTTTTTGATAATTTTAAGGAAAAATAATTTTTTGATAAATAGTGAGAATGGTATTATTATTAAAAAGTTTCTTTTAATTTAATTAGGTTTTCAAGATCAATTTTTCCTTAATATTGGTATTAAAAAAATACTTTAATTAAATTATTATTAATAATTTTTTAATTATTTCAATCAATTTCATGTGGATTTATTAAATAAAAACATTGGTTACTTATGAAAGCATTTTCACTGGAAAAAAATATTTTTATAGCATCTCTGGGTTATAAAATACATTAAATTATGATACTATTGTTAATTTAGTTATCAAAAAGAGATCAAAAAAATGGAATAACAATTAATAATATTATAAAAAAATTTACACCCTAATTTTTTCATCCATATGATTAAAAATAATTACAATTAGTTACTATGGTTTAGGTTAAAATGAATTTGTTGAGGGCTAAACTAAAAATATAACGGTTGAAAGTATCTAAAAACTAGATTTATTTTTATTATATTTATTTACATGGATATTATCTATATTATGGTTTTGTAATAATTAATTATGAATACCTTTTTCTTGTGTAAAATGTGGTTTTATAAAATTTTCATCAAAATATCCAATTATTTCCTCTCCCTTCTATTAAAATGGAACCCACTCTCCTCTGCAATTAACTCTTACTAATATAGTTGTGATGTAAATTAATTATCTATATCCCTTAATTAATTTCCTCCCCACATCCCAGAGGACTTATTTTTAAATGTAGAACCTCCTACAAAGGTTTTTAATAAAAACGTAATGAGATTTCCTGATGAAGGGGTATCATTTTTAACCTGACATTTTATATTATTTCGGATTTCTTCATAAAATATTCTATAAACTATATGATTTAATAGAATAATTATCTAAATTATAATAATATTTTAAAATTTCATTGTTTTTAAATATATCTATCTCCTCATCCATAAAATGGGAAACAAAATAGTTGATTTTGTGTACGGTGGACTGCCTCCTCGTGAACAAATATAATTCATTTTCCGTAAATGACTCTTGTGAATTGATATCTTAGAAATGTTAAAGAATATATCTATATTTATATATATATATTTATATATATGTGTGTGTGATAGTTATGACATAATTAAACATATGTAATTATAATATCACATGGTACTACTTACCTTCCAATACGTTGAAAATTTATAAAATTTCTCATTATTATGTTTTGAGTACCTCCTCTACGAATCGATGTGTTGCAATTTTTTATTTTATTTTGAAATGGATTGTAATATAAAGAAATAAAATGGATATATATCATATATATGATTTAAAAATTATTATGTGTTGGTATATTAAAATTTTACTTTCTTATATTTCATCTGTTGAAAAATGAAAACAACATTCATCCATATGTATGTCCTATAGTTTTCGTGAATGTTGTAATTAATTTTTAAATAACTCATTTTATGGATGAATATATTTTTTTATATAATGAATATATTATTTATTTGTATAATGAATATAACTATAAAGATGATAGAAGCATAATAAATGTATAAGTACAAAGACAACCGAACCAAAACATTATTGAAATAAATGAACCAATTATTGCCTATTACAATTATTTTAATAAAAAATTGTTAATAAACTGATGATAAATGGTTATAAGTAAATTATACATGGTATGAAATACATTAGTATGGTTATATGATATATTTATTATAATCCTATATTTATTATACATGAGTTGTGAGTTTGTACATTGAAATTCATGACTTGATATACGAGATTTATGTCTAAATTTTATTTCTATTGGACACATCATATATTTTATAGTTGTTTTATTTGTGTGGTTTATATAAAAACATTAATTTATTTTATGATTAATTTCATTAAAATGGTTAATCATACATATCCAGCTATGTTTATTTGTTTCCTGGGGCTTAGAATTCAAATTTTTCCAAAGTATTAATGATTTTATGGTAAATTCTCAATGCAAATCAGGATAGTATATGATTTTGCTTCTAAAGAAAGAATCATATTTTCTATCTCTCAAGATAATCATGAATATTTTCATCCAATGGATATTTATTTGGAATATGTTTCATCCTTTCATTTCCAAATCTTTAAGAACTAGATATAATAAATAAATGTTTTATGGTAATCCACTATTATATATCTATTTATTCAAAAATTTCTTCATCTACCACGTCCCGGATTTCGGAAAATATTTTAAATAATGTCTCAAATACTCACCATTTATTTCTAATTTCACTCTAACATTTTTCCTCTTTAATTTTATTTAAAATAAATACTCATTACATTTTCCAAATGAGGTACTTTTCACTTTTTATGAGAAATGTGAAAGGATATTTTATTTTAACATATATGTAATAAACATAATGTTTTCTTATCATGATCATTCAATTATTTGAGAGTAACTTAATATGATTACAATATTTTTTCTAGGAAAATGATTTTTAAAAAATTTGAGGAATTTTAACTTTCAAAAAGCAATTTTGAATGTGGAATGTCCATTTTTATCAAGACTGTTTCAATGATCTTTTAAGGTATTTAAATTTATTAAAGACAACATATTCGAGTATTCATGATGATTTATTGGGTATATAATCTTATTATACCATATTTTTTCTTTATATGAATGGTTTATGATTACCAGGAAATGATTTTTTTGAAACATGTTCCTTTACATGGGATATGTTAAGATGAATTTAGTTGATAATTATGAAAAAAATATTTTCTCCTTGTTATAACATGATAAAATTACATATAAACATGTTATATATCAATGAGTTATTCTATGATGAAGTGATTATATTATTTTAAAAACAATTTTATTTTTATGGTTTATGAAATGATGAATTTTTTACGATATTTTGAAACACAAATATATGATTTTTACTATGTGATTATGAGGATAGGGATTATATGGCCCTAAAATGCAATGAGTGGAGAAAAATATAACCCAAGAAAAAAATGGGTTAGAATGGGTAGTGAACCTAGTTATTTAAGGTAATTTTTACACTATGACATTATTGGTTGTTAACCATTATTACTATGATAGTTTAGGGACTGAAAGCATTCCACTCTTATAGAATTGGAAAAGATCCTAGAATACAAAGGAAATGATTTTCTATATATATTTCTTGATATAAATCATTATCTTATACCAATGGTATTCACTCATGGATTATTTTATATGAATTTTTTATAATTCATGTCTTATAAACTACTTTGATGTATGCCATGAATTATGATTATGATACGTCATATCCATGATATAGTTTTCAATTGTTATTCTAATCCTCAAGTAACCTTACACTCATGTTATATAGATATCTCCCTTTATTACCCATAATATGTATTTAAGCTAACCCATTCATGTATTTTCTATTTTAATTGATTTTGAAAATGATATTATGTATTATATTTCATCGAAGTGTTCTCGTAATGTTGATCTTTGTTGGAGGAAATTAAGTCTACATAAGAAAAATGGGTTTACAATTTTATGTTTCCAATGGTAATAGACCAATATGATTCTCACATCTATCAATATGTTATGTAATGAAAATTAATCTATTATGATATGATATATATATATATATGTTTTGTTTATAAGGGTTCGTGGCGGTAGAAGCTCGATGCTCGCTCCTACTTGATGACGACGGTGGACACTATATCCATCCCTTATAGATCGAAAGGGGAGGGTTCTCCAACATCTAACATGGGAGTGGGTTTCTCTTTTCTCCCCTTCTATAACCATGACCTCCTTCCTCCTTTTCCTTGAGCATCGCTGAGTCTAAAATTCACTGACTTGTTCGATGGGAGTTGTAACATATCGATCTCAATTTCAGAGTTCAAGAAAACAATGATGATTCTAAAACATACATTGGTTGCTCGATTAAAATAGTGATTCCCCTCAGTTTATGCTTTTGATAAGCATGTTTTTTGATCTTGGGACTAAGAAGAGAGTGAGATGGTGTGTTTTCTTGACTCCAAGCATAATATGATACACTTTTCTTCAGATGATGGTATATTCAATGCCTAGTCAAGTGCACCTCATAGCATCAACTAATTCTATTTCACCCTATTTAGATGGACCTACAACTATATAAATTGTGAATATTCATCGATTGAGATCTGGGTCAGTTACCATAACCTTCCTCTACCATTTCAAAACCCATATGGGATTATGACTCTTGGGAACATATTGGGAAGATTCTTGTGTTCCGATAGTCGTACTGAAGCTATTTGTCATCTTGTTAACTCGTGAGTCTGTGCGGAAGAGATGTGTCAATAGTTCCTGTCAATAATGTTTGTATCACAGTAGGTGGGGAGTTTTGGTACAAGGAGTATCATTTTAACAAATCATGGTCCGATTTTTCTGCTGTCTGTAAGAATCTGGGTCAATCATTGTTAGCTTGTAGTTGAGGATCTTTATATCCCATCATGAAGATGGGTTCAGACAGTGGTATAGATATATATAATAGTGTTGAGGTATCCTTGTCTGAATTAATGTATGTTGGAGTGGACACTAAGTCTAAATCATCAATTCAGGTCAAGAGTGGATCACAAGTAGCATATCATTTGATGTCCGACATCTTCCATCACCTTAGGAATTATTTGGGAGCACCCAAACCCCATCTTCCTGCTATTTTGTTGCTATAGGGTCCAACTTTAGAGGAGGAGCAGTATGATAGGGGTCTCATTCTAATGGATCCAATCATGGTGGATTAAGGAGTCTCCATGACTCCCATAACTATTTCATACACCGAGGATGTAAATTCAAGGACTAGTACTTTTGAAAAGGGTCTAGATAAGGCCACCAAGTAACCAATGGATGGTGACTCATCTGGATGTAATGTTCTGTATTGTGAGGAGGTGGTCTCTACTGTTTTGAGCAACAAATTTAGTGGATTATTGTATAATAATATGACTCAAGTTGTTTAAATTTAACCAGTTAGGCCTTCATTGGATCAAAAGTGGATCTCCAAGTCATTCTCCAGTGATATGGATAGTGAGAATTTGTTGAGAAATATAAAAGATAACACCAATGGTGAATGGATTTCATATCCAAGAAGCAGAAATAACCAGAGGGGTACTCCAAATGTGATGAATAATTAATCATTTTTTACTCCACTAAAGGAGTCCAGGTCAGTGAATAAATTGACTGGATGTGTTCCTCCCTCCAGGGTTGATTTTGGATAAAAGTGGGAGTTTTGGGTGGCGAGCGACTCTTCAATGGAGTTTCTTGTGAACATAGAAGAATAAATTGATGAATCAGTTTCAAAAATTAATGTTACACAAGTAGAATCTGCAAGATGATGGAAAGGTCATTAAGGGTGGTTTTCAATGAGGATCAATGTAAATAGATTAAAATTAATTATCTAATATTTATCAACGGATTCAATGCTGGGATGATCAGTCGAGAAGAGTTTATCCAGTCTTGGTAGAGGATGGTGTATCAGTTCTGTGTTCTTTTGGAGGATGATCAATATTCTCAGGTTAATAATATTTCTTGGAAATTATGTTGGGAGATAAAATCTAATATACATAAGTTGATTTTTAATGGTTCTACTATTTCCATTAATTCATGAAATATGGTTTCTAACTTTTTCGATAAAACAATTTTCTATAATAAAAAGTTAATTTTTAGTCAAAGATATGATATCTATATAAGAAAATTGAAATTCTCTATATAAATGGAGTAATTAAAGATGACACAATGGGAGAAACCTATCTTCCAACTATTTATTTTATCTATGGATGAATTTTACAATATCAGTGTTATAGATTATATTTTAAAGTGTAATAAAAAATTTTATTTCCAACGGAAAGAGGATACGATTCATGAAGGTGAGGTGGAATATCATATTTTAGAGAAAAAAATTCATCAATTAAATTATTTCCAGATAATCTCAAAGTTTCTCTTCAAAATAATATAATGGGTGAATATAAAGATGAATAATAATCAATGGTTGTTTAAGTTATGTAAATAATAGAGTATTAACCCATGGTAATAATATCTTTTATGTTTTCCCATAATAATTACCTTTTGATCCTCTAAATTGTGACGTTGAGTTCTCTATTTAATTCATTTTTGATGCAAGGATTATAACTGAAAATTATTATAGATTGACACTGATGGTGTTACAGGAGTTACGGAAGCATTTTTAAGAGTTGAATTATAAGGGATTTATACACACTAGACTTTCTCCTTATGGAATCCCGGTATTATAAATGAAAAGGTATGATGGGACTATCAGATTGTGTTTTGATTATATGGATATCAATACCATCTCTCTAAGAAAATTAATATCAATTACCACGCATTCATAAATTATTTGATAAACATATATGATCACTATAATTTTCGATGGATGATTTTCAATATGGTAACCATCAGCTAATGATGAAGATGGATGATATATTGATGGTGACATTTTGAAAAAGGTATAGACATAATGATTATATGGTAATTATTTTTAGATTAACTAATTCACTAGCTATTTTTAAAGATATATTGAATAGATTATTCAAAGAGTATCAAGATAACTATTTGGTTGTATTCATTGAAAATATATTGATTACACCGTGAATTATAAAGATGATCAGAGTTATATTTTTAGAGTTTTAGAGGCCTATTGAAATAATTAATTATTTGGGATGATATTAAGTGGGATTTCTCGGTCAATGAATAATCTTTTCATGGATATACTATCCCCGTGGATTGAATATCTGTTCACCCTAAATAGAAATTGGTATTAAAATAATGTACTACACTAATTAAAACAACTATGATACAATGATTATCAGTCTTACAATGTTAATATTAGTGGTTTTTGTTTTCCCATTTTCCTTCCATGATAAAATTTTTAACATGTAAAGGGGTTAAATTCACATGGCTAAGTGATTGAATGGAATTTTTTAACGAGTTGATTTAGAGAATTTTTTATTCAATTGTATTTAATATATCATCATGTAGGGAAGGTTTTGTAATTTATAGTGATGTATTGATGAAAAGATTTATATCTTTCCTCATGATTAATTATAGATTAATTTCTTATGCATCAAGGAAATTTAGAATACAATAACAAAACTATCAATATTCATTCCATGATATGGTAGCCATAATATTTATTTACAATATGTATGGATGACCTCATTGAGGAAAGATTCAAGATATACATGGAACGTAATAGTTTTAAGTAGAACATAAATCAGATTAAGATCATCATTAGAAAAAATTCATTGTTAGAACAAATCAAAGTCTATGTTTCATCAAAACACTACCACCATAAGAAGAAAAACATTGTGTAAGATGAAATTTTTATGAGATACCATGGGGTTATGAGAAGAAGTGGATTTAGAAATATTCCATATACAATGATCTAGTAATTATGTATTTAGTGATTTCTATGAATGGGGATCTATCATTACTCTTCAATGAAATTTCTACTCCTTCATTAATAAAAAGTATAGAAAATTCCAATCATGATGAATTGAACTGAAAAAGTAATATAATGGTGGTAAATGATGTTAAATTTATATAATTCATCTATAAATGTGGATATGTACAGGGTTGACCCTTAGATAAATCACATAGATCAAATTTATCTATACATCCTAGAAGCAAATATATGTATAGGAATTTTGGGGAACATTTATCAAGGGATCGTATAAAGATAGACAATATAGTCAACATTTCCAAAATCTAAACATTCTAGTATATGAAGGCTAAAATACAAAATCCTAATAGAGTTATACAAACTGATCCTATACTAATATAAATGTTAGACAATGATACAATGTATTTTTTCCATGACTTTAGAAGGCTCTTTGGATGAATGATGTTATATGGGTCATCAGTGATCATCATAAAAATTTTGATCATATATTTAGGATAAGAGTTTATATTCCCCCTGAGATACCCACCCCTATATAAAAGAAATAATAGGGATTTATAAGGAACCATTATCAATTGAATCTGATCATCACCCATGATTCACATTGATGTTCTAGAAGCATTAATAAAGGGATGTTCAACACTAAGATACATTTAATCATCACCCACAATCTCCAAAATGATAAACAATTTTAAAGGAATATCCAGATAGTCGATTCCATTATTTTATCATTTTCTATTGACATCCCATGTTTGTGGGATATGTATCTAGATTTTATAAATTTTTATACAATAATATTTTTATTACAGAATTTAGGTGGCGCCATAATAATAATTTAATTGGATGATGTTCCATAATCCAATGTATTTGGAAGAATTTATAGAAATAATGATTGTTAGCCAAAATATTATGTATAGATGATAGTTAATGTATGAACTATTAAGCATTGTATTAAAGAACCCGATAGTCGAAAAAAGTGGTATACTGATAAGTGATGGAAAAACATGGAATATCATATTAAGGATGATGTATTATTGATGGTTTCACCATGTAACAGAGTTTTAATATCTGTTGAGACATGTAATTTAATCCTAGGTTCATTGAAGTAATTGAAATATATGAATAAATTGGGGATGTAGCTTATAGATTTTCCAGGACGCTCACCATTCTTATTTATAAAATGTATTATATGTTCTATTACTCTAATAATATATGAGGTATAAAAAAAATTCTCAAATTAAATGGAATATAGGTGTATCCAAAACAATTTTTTAATGAAGAATCAAAAATTATTTTTGACATCGAAGAACACATGTTGTAGAATCGAACAACTCAATTAGTGAATGTAATTTGAGAAAATAAATAACTAAAAGTGGAAAGCATGTAGCTCAAGGTACTCTAAAAGAATATGTTTCCAATTTTTTATAATACATGATATGTAGCCAAATTTTTAGGTTAATTTTCTTTAAAGGTGAGAAAATATAATACCTGAGACCCTAATAAAGTAGAAGAACATCATATCCTAAACTATCATGCAATGCACTATTACCATTATTGAAGATCATATTATATATTATATATATATTAACATTAAATTAACTATACAAAAATCAACTTCTGAAGTCATCTTATGAAAAATATCATAGAAAGTATATTTTTTATTTTTTCTAAAAGGTGTGTTTTTGTTGAATATTACTATTTTCTTTTAAATTTTAATATTCATGACATTAACATTTTATAAGAATGAAAGTGGAATTTATAAAACCATTTAAGTAAGAAAAATTAATTCAAGGGAAAAATCATACTTTTAATAGTATTCTTTGAACATATAAATCTTATGAAACAAATTGTTATAACTAATTAAAGCGTTACATTAACTTAATAAAAATTTTCAGGATTTTCATTAAAATAATTATTTCAGGGGTGATTTAATTTTGGATCATCTTGAAAGCCTATTGTATTATATTAATTTTATAAAAAAACAAAATTTAGATCATTAATATATGTGTCCAATTTTTTTCTAAATTCTATAAAAATTTAATGATTTAAAACATGATATATCTCAGAAATGATTTTACAATTTTAAGTGAATTTATTTTAAAATTAAAAACACACATCTCATGAAATTTAATTTCATAAACTTATTTTATATTTTTACATTTGATCTGTCAAATTATTTATCATTTCATTTTTAATCTATTTCATAAAAATGAATTGCAAAGTATTTAAATTTATTTCAAAGGTAAATGTAAATTTTTGTGAACCATAAATACTAAAAAGCCCCATGTAGCTCAATTTTGTGTAAAAAAAGAATGGTGAAGGTGATTTTCTATCCATACTGATTTCACACCCTGTATATTTTTCGTTTTAATTGAACATTGAAATATTAATGATATCCTTATATTATTTAAAATGTAAGTCTTTCTCTGAGAACTACCATTCCCTTTACTTATAAAAGGCAATCATTTTTTCCTATTCAATACTCATTTCTATTTAGAATTAAAATTTAAATTCAGAAATTTTCCTCTCCTTAAAACTCAATCCAATGAACATATTCACTTGATTAATCATAGTTGGAATTTTCCCATTAAATTCAAGGTCACATCCTTGGAAAATTCATGTTTTCAATGTGATTATTAAAAACTATATAATTTTATTCATAAATAGATTATCTAAAATATTTTTTATCCACACTAAAATAATGATACTATTATAATTTATAATAATTAAAGTAAGTATATTACTTTTATTTTCAATATTTACTCCAATACCCATTACATTAAGAGAAAAAATATTAATCATGCATTGTTCGTACTACCAAATACTTTTCATAACATGTTTTTTTTTCTTTCACTTCGCTACACAGATGGATATAATGATTTTTTTCAATGATAAAAAATATTGACAGATCTCTGAGCAGAAACTCTGTTCCACTATAGTGGCCTAGGTTTTCTTTGTTGTCAATCTAGAGGGGGGAGGCTAGTATCCTCGGTGTCACCTCCCATTCTCATTCTTTTTTTCACCTTTTTGCTGGATTTGGGTTCCTATGTGGGGTTTAATTTTGATGCTTTGCAGAGTATCTCGCAGTGGTGACAATATCAAAGTGTCATATCCCTTCTCCGTAGGAACCTTCTTCTTCACGTAGTTTGTTCGGTTAGGAATCCAGTGTCTATTCTTCGGTGGTTTCACTCTATCCCACTCCAGCCCAAAGAGGAATTGATGGTCCAGATCATCTCGGTTCCTCACAATGGTGATGCTCCTTTGAGTTGCAGTTGGTATTCTCGTTCCTTGGTCAGGAAGACTAGGATCCATACTATCTAGTTCATCTTCCTCTATGATTTGCAGCATTTTTTGGTGGACAGTCTCATGTAGATGTGGTAGGGTCTCTGGTTTCCGTTCCAGTGGTGGGTAGCCTTCCATAGATGTTTTTTGGTTGTTTTGGAATATGATGGTTACATGTGATTTATAGAATTGGTTCAGGTAGTGGAAGATCTTCAGTTGAGGGAACATGTGTGGCTGTGTGTGGTTTTCACCTTTGATTGGAAATAAAGGACTCTCTATTGGATGTGATTTTGGATTTGGTTATTCTGGGTAGGATCGTGAGGTTCAGATGTCATTTGTTGCGAAGTATATTGATTTTTTCTCTATTTTTGGTTTGTGGCATCATTGATATTCTGGTTGTAGTGTTTTGTCTTAATGATATACATTTTCAGGTTATGGATTCGTTGCTCATGATGGTTTTTGGCGTTGTTGAATTGATTTTGGTCTGCAGTGTGTTCACTTGTTCATGGTTGTGCTATGGTGTCTGCTAAGTATGGTGTGACATCTGGTTGGGAATCTTTTTCTCATTCTAGTTTCATTTTTCCCTTTGTTGATGTTCTATGGGTCATCTCACATTGTTGGAGGGTTTGGGTGAACTCTGACAGGTGTCCTCCGAGGGTTTTGTGGATTCGGTCATGTGTTGACAGTCGCACTAGGGGCGCGCGAGGCGATCAGTTATGTGGTTTGACTAGCTCTTCTAATTCTCATGCTTCCCAGTTTGTGGTACCTCTTCCATCACTTGATGATTTCTTCTCTAGCTATAAAGGATTTTCAGTTCTAACAATTCAATGGATTGTCCAACCATTGTCCATGAATGCCATTTGTTGTGAAGGCCTATATTGTTTTATGTGGGGATGTGGGGAAGTGGTGAAGTGGTGAATTCATTTATATTTTCTAACTTTTTCTTAAAATGTGATTGCATAATAATAAAAAACAATTTTCAGTCAGTATTCAATGATAAATATGAGGTTTTTATATCTTTATGATATTTTTAAATATATGATGCTATTGATGATACGAATAGGAGACCATCATTGTAAATATAATTTTTTAAAATAATCATAATCAGAATATAAAAACCTTTTTTATTGTGTCATGATTTCATATGAGGCAACTCTTCTTCTAAATCATTTCAATTATGACATAAAATACTAACAAACACTAAATAACAATATTATTCTAATATCGTAAAGTGATGAAAAAATCCCACTCAAAGTCATCCACTAAATCTAGGTATGTTCATGTGAGGTTCTATTTAACCACCTACATGAATAATAAATTGGATTTATATCATATATAAATAAAAAAACTTATTTAACAGTATAATATTATTAAAATTTTCTATTAATTATTTTTTGGTTATGATGATATTACAAAAATATCAAAATAATCAATTATGTAAACACCCCTTGTTGTCAAAAATATCAATAAATGAATATTATCAACTTTATCATGAAGTATAAGGTCTAAAACACTCATTTAAATAATTTTAAACATAAAATATTATTATCAATAATTTCAAATATTTGAATTAATTACCATTTAATAATTTATCATTTTAGAAGAATGAATACAAACATTGATATTATGAAACATCCTCAACTACTCAAAACAATAAAAACAGATGAGGAAAAGTGAGAGAATTCATATAAAGTTATTATATATAAAGATTATGAATGAAATTGGATATGATTATGGTTATAATTTTTTTTTATGATGGGATTTTTTTCATACAGGTGGTTAAAGTATGTTTTGGAAGTCATTACAAGAGGTATGGATTTCTTGTCTCATATTCCACTCTTTGAGTCATAGTTTTCAGTATTCACTATATTTACTATATGTGGTAAAATTATTTCCTATTTGAGATGTTATTTTACCAAATTAATTTATTAATGATATTTCATGATCATGTTTAAGACATAAATTTTAGGTTATAATGGAAGTTCTATAAAATGCATTCGTGGGGTTTTTTATTACAATTTTCATTTTTGGGACTCATGTTATGATCAAAACCAATTTTATTATGAGTGGTGAATTCATTTTGATAGAATTTTTTTCCAGGTTGAAGAAAATATTTACGGGATTTAAAATCCTATATTTTTATTCCTTTCTCATATTTTTTTATTTAAGTTTTATCTTTTTCATGGTGGGAACCCCATCCTATATTTTGGAAAAGGAGATGAGTGATTCTATTCCAAGATTATAAATCTCTTTTTGGATATTGGAATGTGGATGTAGCAATGGTACATATAAACCTAGAGGAAATAAACCCAAATAGGGACAGTTTAAAAATAAATCAATCACCACACTGATTCATGACGAGTAGGCCTGTGAATACACACCTTAATAGACCCACCCAGCTGTCATGTTTTAGAATATTCTCACTCTCATAAAGAACCATTATTAATGAATTTTTTACCATTAACATGGTATCTTATCAATGCAAACTACTTAATCATTTACTATCTTACATGCATAACCTAATAAATTTATGTTACCCACAACCTAATATTTCATTTATAATGTTACCCCTTATAAGTTAAATGAGACTCGAGAATATCCAATTTGTTTAAGGGATATTCTCCAAAACAACCACATTATTCTATTTAATGGGGAAATATTTGATGTTTTTATTGTGGTATATAATCCACTCCTATGTTTTAATCGATACTAAGTATTTCAGCTCATAATTAAATTTTTTCCATTATGAGATAATCCAAGAGGAGGAAAGTGTAAAATTTCAATGGATATCATGGAATATAAATCATGTTTTAACTAATTCCTTTTTTTAATTTTATTCCTTGATATTAATTATCTATAGGTATATGGTATTCCATGAATAGTAAATTGTTCAAACAATAGGGATGTCTTATTTTACAAATAATGTAATATAACCACCATGTAGTAGATTTTAGTTTCTCGGATATTACAGCCATGCTCAATTATTAAACTAAAAATTAAAGATGATACTATGTAAAGCCTATTTAAGATAGGTAGGTCTATTTACCATTACTAATTTATATTCTTTTAGTTCTACGTAGAACACTATGGAAGTAAAAAATCACTAATTAACTATTAATTTTCACATGCATAGAAAATTATATGTATTTATTCCACATTAACTTGTAGAGGAGATCACAATCCTCCCACATATTTGTCTGTGAGAACTATCAGGTAGAACACCTCCTCAACATTTACCTATTTTCTGGGATTTCTATTGAAATATATCTTAATTATAAATTTGATTATAATTCCTTAATGAAGCTTTACAATTTCTTTTGGAGGATCCTTTTTTATTCTAGCATTCTTAATTAATTATTTTCAATTTTTTTCATTTTTTAAATTTTTTCATTTAATAAAAATTGATTTTATTATTATTTCTATTATAATTTAAAACATATTGAGATCAATTTTAATGTTCATATAAGTTTTAAAGCCATTAAAGTGATTAAAATCTAGATTAATGCATTTAATAATAATATATAACACTTAAATTAACATGATTTCAAATTCTAATTTAGGTGGATTCAAGTAAGACCGGTGATTTTTGAATATCATTCCATGCTATGTTGGATTATAATTTAATATCCTAAATGATAATACTCAAATAATAGTATGGAATGTTCTGATAATTCCATTTTTTGTATAAAAACTATATCAGGATTGAATAGGAATAATTTTCCATGTCAACTAGTAAAAACGTGATACATTAAAGGCCTTCTGTTATAAGAGATTGGGGAATGATTTTTGATTTTTGAAACCATTTTATAAAAATATATATATTTTCAATACTAACAAGAAATTTGATCCTTAAAACAATTATTGTGCATGAAATAAATATTTTACAACATAATTTCAATCCATGGATCCCTATCCATTGTTATATAGAATATACTATATGGTCTTGGTTGAATTCAATTACAGGGGTGCTAAAGGTTAGTTAGAAAAAGATGTTTTATGGTGTTTTCTTAAGATTAGGTGAGATTTTATTTATATTATATATTGTTTTTCTATAAGAAAAATAATTATAGGATTTTTGGAATAATGATAAGATAACATACAAAATTGGGAATGGATTTCCCCCGCTATTTTAGGTCAAAGATACTTTTATTTCAGTAAAAATTTTATTTTTTTAGAAATTCAAGATCACGATTTATCCCAAAATATTTCTTCTATAGGTAAAGTAGTAATAAATTTATATTTTATGAATATTTTCTATATGAATAAAATAAAATATACATTTATGTGGAGTTGATAGAATCAGAAACATTTTATGAATGATAAAATATACTAAGAAATTATTGAAAATGTGTTGTCCAGTGTGAGATATTTTGAAATATGTGTTATTTTTGTTGTAATAAAGTCCTTATAACATATCAATATGAAGTTATATAATTCCAAATGTTATTTGATGAATATATCATAACTAATTTTTTATCATTATCCTTTTTCTACCTTTTTGATGATGAGAAAATTTAAAAAATTAAAATCTTATGAAGGAAAGGGTGAGAGGATGGGCTAGATACTGATGAAATGTCGGTGGTGGTATATTTCCTATAAAAATAATTGGGGTATAATTAAATCAATTTAATATGAAACTAATAAGGATTACATTCTTTATGGTAACTAAAAACCATGCATTTTACTTTAAAATATATATAATCCTCCTAATCTGCCTCAATTTATTTTAATAAAACCTACTTACAATCTGACATAAAGACCCTAAAATGACAGATGATATTAATGAATAAACAAAAAATTTCATATAGATTATGGAATTCAAGAAATAAATACGAACAATTTGGGAAAATGTAATAATATTTTTTTTAAACTATACATCAATATTTAGTGAGAAATTCAAATAATACGAGGTATAAGTTTTAATGAGGGGATAATATAATAATAAATTAATTGATTGTACTTAAAAATATATATTGTATTAGTAAATATAATTATGAATTAATTGTGGTTATGATGCTATCGAAAAGGGTAACCCATATTTTCTATGAAATTGAGTTCTCATTGTGTAATCGTTTTGAAGATCGATTTTCTAGGAATCTATAAATTTAATTTAATGGAAATAAAATATTCTACAAAGTCATGATATTTTGTTAATATGTAATTCTTTTTCATTCAAAATATTTAAATAATTTTTTAGTTTAAATAGGATTTGGTAATAAGATGTCATATGATTTTATTATTTAAATATAATATAAAGTGGACATGTTGGGAATTTAATTTAGTTGATTTTTTTAGAAATATGAATTGATAAATGGGTATTGTTATATATAATTTTATTTTGAAGTATTATATCATGTAATTTGATATTTTTTAATGTATGATAGAATAATTATTTAAGGTATCTCTAATGCTTGTAATTTTTTTATTGAAACCCTAGGAATCTCAATGAAATGGATTAAAATTGGTTGTCTAAGTATAATTCATGCTTTGTTCAACCATCATCCATCATCTATGTAACTATAAAAAAACATTTATAAACTTATCCTCATTACCATCACAAATGTTTCCAAAATAATTAGTATAACCCTCAAAATCATTAGACAATCAGGCATAAGGACTATCCACATATTCAAACCCATTAATTCATCATGTATATGCTTCATTTGCAACCTATATACCCATCATTTTGGTAGGTATAAAAATCACAACTAATGCATAAACATCACGAAATTTATAAAATTAGTTGAATAATATTGATCCATGAGACATTCTTATATATCATCTACACTTCAATATTATGATCCTGGTATCCATATTGACATTAATGTAACATATTATATGTATTCATGTGGAATACGATATGACTGGTATTTTATCATGAAAAAAGAATAAAAAACATTGTCTTTTCCTGGAATATATGATCCCAAATAGTAATAAAATATCATAAGGAAGTAATATCCCCAAAAATTAAATAAGTAAATTTTTCTTGGATATTTGACCAACTAATGTCGAATGAAATTGGAGCTCCACAAATCATGTAATCCTAAAGGAGGAAAGGGCTAATTGTACTTTTAACAGTGTTTAGTGGGACCACTACTATAACTATTTTCTTCTTATATTTTTATTTAATTATTTTATTTAATTATGTATTGTATTTTTATACTTACTTTACCATCTTTTTTACCCATAAAATTTGAGGGTGGAAAACATTTGTGAATGGGTAAGGGAAGTAGATCCATTATAATGATAGAGTCTTAAACGTATTGAATGCAAATATATTATATTGATTAATTTATATATTTAGTGGCTGTTTGAGATGGTAAATATAATAATTTTATATTTTTTTAAAATGTCATTATTTACGGATGAGGTTGATAATGTTAAATATCCCTCTACATAGAATAGTTTGACTATAAAGGAACATGTTCGATTAACAAGTGTGTGATTATATATTATTGGAATATTCTTGGAGGGATTATGTAAATTTATAACTTCCTAAGTGGACAAAAACCCAATTGTTTATCTATATAGAAGTTTTTAATTGATTTAATACTTGTATTTATTTGATGCTTATTTCATACAAAATAAGGGAGGTTGACTAAGAAGCAATCACTATTTTACCAGTATCCACAATAACCTTCAACCATTTTTAAGTAATGAATCAATTAAGGAATCATTCATTGATGAATTATTATTAAAAGAATTAGTATAGTTTTATATAATGTGATTTCATCACAAATTTAAATTCCAACATAAACCAATTACATTATTCAAAAACATCATTCATTTGTAGTTCTTTCCTCATTATTGATAAAGTCAAAAAACTCAAACACAACATTTTTCTTAAGCGCCAACTGATTTTTTAGCACTCCACTATTTAGAAAATGATAGGTTATCAATAATTAATAATTTTATCGTAGGGAAATATATTTCATTTCCACACCACATGATATGTTATTGCCACCAATAATAAGATATCACCACATCCATTTTATATTTATCTACTAGGATCCCTTCCTCTAAGATCAATCTCATATAAATGTGTACCTCATGAATCCAAATTTAGAACTTCTAATAAATTTAATAAAGTATATTTTCTTGAAGAATAATCAATAGAATCTAATTGATTTCAATATGTTTCTCGTGAGTCCTAGAATATAACTATATATCATTGATAAACACTATAATAAATAAATCATGTTTTGGGTGTAAAATATGGTTTATGAAGAACATAAACACCCCTAGAGAATTCCCTAAACCAAATGGAAACAAAATGTTTTCATGTAAAAAATACCATCTCTTGAAAACCATATTTTTAATATCCTTTTCCTTGAAAATAAAAGAGGAAATCGTCATCATGGATTGTTCATGGAAAATCATCAAGACCCCCTTAATAGTTCCAATAATTTATTAATCCTTGAGAATATATATCACTTCATCATAGTGACCTAATTTAGATTTTGGTAATCCATCCACAACATGAGGACAACATATTCTCTCTTATATTTTATAATTAGATCACCCTAGGAATAGTTACATGATATTTTAAAACCCTTCACCTAAAGGTCATCATTGTTTTCTTTTAACTATCTTAGCTCAAATCGTGTCATATGATAAGAAGGAATCAATTCCTGGGTTTCACCTAACATGATATAAATTATGAACTTGATAACACAATAAATATGAATTCAAAAGAAATCATATGGGAATATATCCCAAAATATGTCCACCACTAAAGGAATACTAGATTTGATAGTCACTTAATGAGTTGTAAATACCATTCCCACAACTTGTGATATAATTTCTCATACCCAACTGATGTTTGGTCCATAAGTATCTTTATCTACATACCTGTCCTCCAAAATAACATTGTCATAATAAATATGTAAATTATAAGTAAAAATACCATAGTAGTAATCAATACCATATTATAATCACATCAGCTAGTTCATATAGTAAATGATATAAACTTTTAATATATTCAATACTATTAAATCTGACAATTCATACTAGATCCAAAAAACTAAAACACATTCTTGAATAATCTATGAATTGTTTTTACTCTTTAAAATAAGACTATTAAGTGAAAGAAACTATTTAAAAAACACTATGTTAAACCCAATCATTTATAAAACAAATATGTAAACGATATTAATAGAAACATTGGTATCAATAATGTAACTAAAAGTACTATGGTAATTAAATTCATGACTTTGGTTGTATAAATACACAAAGATCTATCCTATTAAACTTAGAATGAAGAATAAACTTTAACTACCTCATATCCATAACCTTTTTCTCCTAATTAATGTCATATCATTCAAACTGATCCTTTAAGAATTTTGAAGATTGCCTTCTTAGATTCTCAAATAGATTGATGTTTGAACCACCCAAATGTATTCTTGTCATCAATATGTAGTTGATATAACCGAGATATTGGGTCTTGTGTCTATCCTATGTCATTTATTATAACTTATTATATAATTACTAAACAAAAATTATTTATATTTCACATCATATTCCATGATTGGAAATTCCATTGTGAACTAGTTCACTTACAATGGTAATTTCCATTCTTCAAAAAATAAAATCTTATAGTTGAATTACATCCTAGATTTAATACAGATGAACCTCCCCTCTTACAAATCTACATATATCTATATTGAAAAAACATAAAATACATCATATTTCTACTAATAGAAGAGGAACTAATATCCTAAGATGGAAGGCCACCACTTTTCCCCCATGAAAAATGGGGGATCCCTATGGTGTTGTCTTCTGGTAGGCCCATATCAATAGTGACACCTATATGTAATTAAACATTGTAATAGATTAGATCAATGTTCCAGGAAAATTTTATTTCCAATAGATGAACAATAATCTCAATCCTCCCAACCATCATAGCCTCATCCCCAACCAACAATAAATAAAAATATATTAAATCATTAAAATAGATCACATAGTTGGTCGCAAAAATCATCACCTATACGAGCTCGATAAAACAATAATATAATTGGATGAAGATATAAAATAAGTTCCTTAATTATATCATTTGAAATGAACTCATGTATTTAATGCTAGATCACCAAAACCCCCACCTCATGGTAGGTCTGTACATCTAGTAAGCTTCTACATTTTTTTGGTGACCATAAAGAACCTACACAAGCACAATAACTCATTAAAGTATGTTGATCGATTCCATCATATCCTGAGTTTAAACTTTAATATAAAATTATTTAGGGTGGTGTAGGTTAAACTACAGGGAAAAATTCACCTTTTTGGGCCCACCTAGATGGAATAAGGCTCTAACCTTAAAAATTAATTAATCCTGAATTATTTGAAAATTTGACTTTAATTGACGTTGAGGGTCATTTCAGGATTAGGGTTTTAGATAATTAGGTCATAACTCATAAATAGAAATATAAATATTACAATTATACACTTCTACACACTATCCATTTTTATATAAAATGAAAACTCTTAAAATAAACATGGCATCGTTTAATGTTTTAACAACAAAACATTTCCTTGATCCCATCATGGACTATATTATTCATGAAGTCTAATGAATAACATTTAAAAACATTATATGATCATACAATTGTCAAAAATAGATACATAAGGAATGAAAACTATTGGACTTGGGAAAAAATGTAAACCAGGAATACTTTATCATAAATAAATACTTTTTACCTTTAAAAGTTACAAAAAGACTTCACTGAATTTAATCTCATTGCGTACAATTTTTGTAACAAAAACATTACCATAACTCACATATAATAATGCATTTTACTTATAAAGGTTACTTGGGACATAAACATTCTAAAATTTAATAACTATACAATTGACTGCTACACATATCACTTAATGAGTTGTAAAAACCATGACCCCCAATCGGTGCTATCATGAATCATTCCCAGCTGAATTCTGGTCCATCTGTGTCATTATATACATCCCAATATTTTAAAAAGAAACTTAGTCCAATTAAATATATAATATAGAAGTAAAATTCCCCCAGAATTAATCAATATCATACTACAAGCGCATCAGATAGTCCATCCTACAAATGATATCAAATATTACTATATTCAAGGCTAGTAAATATAAAAACCGATCAAAGCTTAAAAAACCTACATCACATTCTAAAAACCTCTATGAATGGTCTATCCTCTTCCTAATAGGTATATTATGTTAAAAAACTAATAGAAAAACACTATGTTGAACCCAAATAAAGATAAAACATAGATGGAAATTATGGAAATAGAATCATTGGTATCAATAATGTAACTGAAAGTACTGAGGTAATCAAATTCATGACAATGGTTGTATAAATACCCATGGATCTATCATATGAAACATTGTATCAATAAATAACTAGAACTACCTCATATCCATAACCATTTTTTAGGATTAATGTCATATATTTCAAACCCATTATTTAGTCAATTTGTAATATGACTGTTACGATTCTCAAATATATCTATGGTCGAACCACCTAGATGTATCCATGTCATCAATATGTAGTGTATATAAATAAGATATTGAGGTCTGTTTCTACCCAAAGACAATTCTTACAACTGAATACATAATTATTAAACAAAATTTCTCGATATTCCCAATCATATTGCATGAATTGAAATCCCATAGTGGACTAGTTCACATCCAATGGAAATTTCCATTCTTAAAAAAATGAAATCATATAGGTGAATTACTTCCTAGAGATAAAAGACATGAACCTCTACCCATCAATATCTGCATCTATCTCTGTTGGAATAACGTATACGACCTCATATACCTTCTAATAGAAGAGGAACTGATATTCCAAAATGGAAGGCCATGCCTTTTCCCACATAATAAGGGAGGAATCTCAATGATGTGGTCTTTTAGTAGGACTATATCAATAATGATACCTATAATTAATTCCTCTATGTAAATGATTAGATCAAATTTCTAGGCCAATTTTATTTCCTATAGATGATCAAAAATCTCAATCCTCCCTACATTCATATCCTGATTCCTGACACAAAAAATGAAAAATAGATTAAATCCTTAAAATAGATCACATAGTTTGTCACAAAAATCATCACTTTCTAGATATCCATAAACTCGTTATCTATATATAATAACAATTTATCTGGAATGAAATATTCAAAAATGGGTCCTGGAATTTTGACTTTGAAAGGAACTCATGACTTTAATCCTAAATCACCAGAACCCGCCACCTCATTGTAGGTGTATACATATTGTGAGCTTCCTGATTCTCCAAGTTACCATAAAGAACCTATATAAGCTTAATAATTCATTAAATAATGCGGATCGAGTCATCAGTGTCCTATGTACCAACTGTAACATAAACTTATGGATGGTGGTGTAACTAAAACTCCCAGGAAAAATTCATTATTGTAGGCCCACACTGATGGTATAATGTCCTGACCATAAAGAATACCTAATAATAATAGAATTCAACAATTGACATTAATTGAATTCAAGGATATTTTCTAGTTTATATTGTTAGGTAATTATGCAATTATTCATACATATCAACTTAAATATTACATGTAGACACTTATAAACACTATACATTTTTTCATAAAACAAAAACACTTCAAAAAAACAAGTTATCGTTTCATGTTTTAATAGAATAACATTTCCATGATCCTATCCTTGACTCTATTATTCTTCAATTTTTATGAAAAATATATCCCTACATGGTATGGGCATAAAAAATATCAATAAGGGATACATAAATATGAAAACTATTGGTCTTGGGAAAACATTTAAACCTTAAATACATTATCACAATTTAATACAATACATCTTTAAGAAGTTAGAAAAACAATTCACTAATATAATTTCATTTCATACCATTTTTATAACCAAATGATTTTCATAAATCCCATTGAATAGAACATAAAACATATAAAGGAATCATGGTACATAAATATACTAAAATAGAATTACCATACAATTGACTCCAAAACATATCACTAAATGGAATAGTCATACGACTAACTTCCATGCCCAATGTATTGGATGTTGTAAAGTAACCACCCATATATGGTTTATCACAGAACCACCCATATTTGGTTTACCACTTAACCACCCTTTTTTGTCTTATCATTTTACCACCCATCATTTGTTTATCACATAACCACCCATAATTGGTTTATCACAAAACCACCCTTCCTTGGTTTATTATGGAACCACCAATATTTGAGAATGTGTGGACTCCCACACCAATTTGAAATACATTGAATGAAATTAAATGTCAAAGCGGTTGATTATTCACCCTTTAAAATGAGGAAATACTTTTTTTGAAAAACATGTCTTGAAGAAATGATATTTTTTCGTAGCCCGTTACCATGATTCCAAATCGTCATGTATGTTCCTTAATCTTCTTGAATAATAATTTTTTTAAATTATAATTGTTTTAGAACCTTTTTCATGTTTGTTAATCAATTTATTTCACTAATTACCATGTCATAAAAATGACATAAATAATTAGGTTAATATCGGTCTTTTATCGAAATTTTCTTCACGAGTCAAAACTGATGTTTTTTGTTGTTGTAAATTTTCCATGTAGTTAAAAGTACATAATCTACAGAATGATATTCATGATTTAAGTATCATATATATCCAGTATATATTTATTTATAATAGTCTATAAAATTTGGTGATATGAAATGAAATGTACCATTCATGGAGACGGAAGGCCATACATACACATAATCACTACTGTCATTTCATTGTCATATTAAGAAATGAAAACTAAATGATAAATAGGTATTTATAATTCTAGTATAATATATAGGTTATATTTGTTGAAAAATTCTATTAACTCCATCCTTTATATGTTCCATGTATGGAATGAACGAGTCATACCACTTTGAGGGGGTGGTAGTCAGCACTTCCGCAAATGAAACTATCCTACATAAACATTATGAAAATCCTAAAAGTATGTTTTAAATAAAAATTACAGAATTATAGAGCCAGTATAAATATAAAATATATCATATATATATATATATATAAATTTTCATCATAAAGGCCACCATGAGAGTTTTTAGGTGATAATTGATCATTCATCGTTCTGTGAGGTAGTTGTTCACTGTACACCGAAACAACATGTTAGTATCAATTAGATGGAGGTGTGTGAATTTTTAATTCTAATCCATCTAATAAATAAATAAAATTATATTTAGGATACTACTGTTGATATGCATTCAAAGAATTAAATGTGAATATGAAGTGGGGAATGAAAAAAAGGAAAGGAACTTGAGAGAATATGTTATCTCAAAATCGGGTAACATATTTTAATTTATCCCAAAAGAATTTATTAAGCTACCTTGGGCACAAGTTAAGGCTTATATAAGGTAGGAATGGATGTTGGATCCTTATTTGAGTATATGTGGGGTGAGCCAGGGGGCCTGAGAGGTGCGAGTAAGTGGGTAGAGGTTGTAGCCTTTTATAAAAGGGGGGAAGGGAATATTAGGAAAGTCTTGAAATATTATTTTATTATAAAAAGATTTTTGAATTATAATCGATCAAATTTGATATATTTATATTATAAAATAATAATGGGTCTAAAGCCTCTATATTAATAGGTTTTAGACATGTTTAGGTCAAATGTTTTGGTCTTACCATGCCATGTATTTTTATAATATATGGTTATTGTAGTTACTATAAAATTACAAGAGAACCAAAATGGGATCATTAATGACCTTTGTAATATTATTTAAGTCATTTGGATGAATCATATATTTTTTATAATATTGTATCATTCAATAAAATAGTATTTGTTTTAAAAAATCTTTTATTTCAATTTTGATCATATTAAATAATTGATTTCTGTTAAGTTATAACATCTTTATTCCTTCTTAACAAAGGAATTAACTCAATGATAATATTTCAATATCATCATAAAAATTTGTGGATGAATAAAATTTCAAATTACTTTTTTAAAAAATTTATAATATCATTTATTTGTATCTTTCTTTAATAAGGTAATCACTACATCATGATTGGGTCATAAATAAAATTATATAATTAATGTATAAAAAATATCAAAAAACTACCATTAAGTAGGACATTATTTTAACATTATAATGACTATTTAGAGTCAAATCTATCAATTATATAACCCTATATTAAAAATTCTTTAGTTAAAGATACATTTTTATGTTGTATTAATCTTTACATTAAATTAATTCTTATAACATGTCATTATCACCCCCTTGTGGATCCATGAGTTCCAAAAATAAACCCCAAGACAACCTTGTTTAGACATATATCAAGTAACAGGATTAGGAAAATTTTTATGATAGTTTTACATTGTTATAATATTATTCTTTACCCTTATTTACCATATTTACCCTTTATCCATGGTAATTGAAAATAATTACTAATGTTACTATTCATAATTTACAAAAATAAAAGGTACCTATTTAAAAAATTTGGAACATATAATTACAAATATGGAATCCATTTTTCCAAATTCTAAATACAGAAATGGTAGAAATTAATTTAAAATTAATTTTTATTGTCTAAACCTGAAATCATGTTTTTACAATGTAAAAACTATTTAAAGATTTATATTTTTTATGACTAATTTCATGTTGAATTTACTTCAAATAACCATAAATGGATTAAATTATACAAACATAATAAAATTACACCTGAAAACCAATTGAATGTAAAATCGAACCATATAAATAAATTAGATAAAAATGATATTTTTTTATAAAATGTATTATTTTTTCCAATTCATTAAAATATGAATTTTATGAGAAAAATACAACAATTTCATCTAAAGTAAATTTATAAGTCCTAATTCTAAATAAGATGTTTATTTTTTCAACTAGTTTATATGATGTTTGTAAAAACTAAATTCAAAAGGGGTTCACTATCAAAAGGTGTTACAACTGTATTTATGGAAAATTACTTCATTTATCCAAATAATTTAATTTATTTTAATACCATATCTTGAAAACATATAAGATGAATTTAAAACATCACATTGATAATATACCTTATATTTTTCATTAATCAAAAATTCATATAGAGTGATGATTTTATAATAAAATTGTTCTCTTTTTAAATAAGATTTCATAAAAACACATCCTTTATATTAAATTGTTTCTTATTTCCATTTACAATTAATTTTTTTATCAATGAATCATTATTTAGAAATGTTTTTACTATAATATCATTATTACATTGATATTATTCATTCTATCCATTCCGACATCATCTTTATAATGGTATCATTTAAATAATAATATTTAGTTATTCATTTAATCTCGATGCAGTGTATCATGTATGTTATTGAATATAGTATTTCCTTCTTAAAACTCAAGATGTTACATCATTACTCCCTTTTGGAAGCTATGTCCTCACATTTTCAAATTTTTTCTCCTTAATTTAATTGAAAATATAAAATTTGAAAAATAGTCAATGATGGGAGAGATATTGGGAGCTTATTTGATCATAATGTTGGTGAAAAAAGTGTCTTGAGAGGTGTTAGTATGGGGATAGAGTGGGTGGCCTTTTA
The DNA here is from genome assembly GCA_963277665.1 of Viscum album. NCBI lineage: Eukaryota > Viridiplantae > Streptophyta > Magnoliopsida > Santalales > Viscaceae > Viscum > Viscum album. Next base: position 462,187,818 of record OY728120.1, on the reverse strand, counting down.
TAAGAGGGTGAAGGGGCACATTTAGAAAGTCTTGAAATATTATTTCATTATAAAATGAGTTTTGTATTATAATAGTTCCAAAGTGATATATTTTTAAGCTATCATCAAACTATATCTAAATACACTAAAAAATAGGTTTTACAGAAGTTTACATTACAAAATTATCCTTATTGTTTATCTTTTACCCATAGTTAAAAATCTCATCTCTTACCATGTCTTCTTGTATTTTCTAATATATTGAAAATATTATACAAGAAAATGTTAAGATAACCACATGTGGATAATTAATGAAATTTTTAACATTATTTTAGTCATCTTGAATAATATTATATATGTAATACTTTTATATCATTTATTAAAATAATATTTGTTATAAAAACTCATTTATCTCAATTTTAAAAATATTTAGTAATTATTTTTAAGTTATAAAAACAAGATTACATAGAAAGAAAGGAATTAATCTAAATATTATATGTCTTTATCTTCTAAAAAAGTCAATTTTGACATCAAAAATTTCAAATTACATTTATTTTAATATTTATAAAATCATTTATATGAATATTTCTCTAATAATGTAATCACACTATCATCATTGTGTCACAAATAAAATTATTTATTTAAGGTCAAAATTTATAAATAAAATTCCATGATATAGGAAATATTTTATATTTATAATGAAAATTTAAAGTCAAATATATAAATTATATTACCCTATATTAAAATTGTTTTATTTAAAGATACATGTTTTATGTTATATTTCACTTTAATTTAAATTAATTTTTATGACATATCATTAAAACACCCAAGGGGATCCATGTTGTCCCAAATACACCCAAGGATTCACAAGTGTCGTAAATATATCATCCAACAAATTTGTAACAATTTTAGGGTAGTTTAATATTATTATAAAATTATTTTTAACATTATTTACCAGATTTACATTTTATCCATGGTAAATAAAAACAATTACAGACGTTAATATTCTTAATGTCCCAAAATAAAAGGTTCTTATTTACATAATTTAGAAATACATATTCAAAATATGGAATCCAATTTTCCATATTCTAAAAATTGAATTTGAAGAAGTTAATTAAAAATTAATTCCCATTGTCAAAACCAAAAGGTGGGTTACTAATAAGTAAAAAAATGGAAAAGATCGACATGTGTTTATATCTAATTTCAATATTAAATTACAACCAATGAACATAAAAGGGATAAAATGATAAACACATAAAACAATAACTTTTTAAGACAAATTAAAATTATAATATAGCTATATAAATAAATGAGATGAAAATACAATTTTGAATTAAAATGCATAAATTTTCACTATTCATTACAATATGATTATTATCAAAAAAATACCAAAAATTAATACAAAGTCAATAATTATTTACCTATTGTAATTAAATATTTATTTTTTCAAATATCACATATAAAGGGGTTAAAAACTAAATTTAAAAAGGGTTTTCTTTCAAAAGGTGGAAAACTGTATTTTTTGAAATAATAAATCATTATCTGAAAAATAGAATTTTTCCTTTTATCATATCTAGAAGATATATAAAATGAATATAAAACATTACATTAAATATATAAAATATATATTTCATTAAATAAAAACTCATAAAGAGTGATATGATTTCACAAACACAAATATTCACTTTTTCAATAGTTTTTCAAAAAAACACATCCTTTATAATGCATTGGTTTTTATTTACACTTCTAATAATTTTGTTAACCAATGAATCATTATTTAAACATATATAAACAATAATTTTCTAATTTAGTTTATAGAATTTATTCCCACCATTCTAATGGTGAGGTTATAATAGTAACATTTAAATAATGATGATTAGTTCTTTTTTAAGCTTAATGTAGCTTATTATATATGCTATTGAACATATTGTTTCATTCTTAAAACTCATGATGTTTTATAATTTCCCCTATTGTGAATTTAATCCTAGGAATTTTATAATTAGGCTTGGTATGTTCTATGAAAATTCAACATTTGAAAAATATTCAATGAAACAATAACTTTAAAATATAGAAAGGGAAGTACAATGGTCACCCAACATAATAAATACTATGATTTGATGTAGGAAAACATGGAAATTGAAGAGAAACTAACCATTTTTTTATGATATAGAGCAATTAAAAACATAATCATGAAAAATTTAAATACCATAAAACCATAAACATGTTATGGGGAAAAAGGTCACTGATTTCCCAGAAGGAAAACGAAATAGAAAACGTTTTTATTTTAATATCATTTTCATAAAGTCGAGGAATTTATTTATGAGAATAATGAAGAACATAGGGAAACATACTTACCAGTCAAGTATTGTTTCATATTTTAATACATATCTACCTCAAACTCATAATTTCTCCAAAAAATGAGTACTCTAGATGACTTGGTCACACCTGGATCTCTAGAATCAACTTCAAGGGAGTCACATAATACAAAAAGAATGAACTATATATTTTACCTGTATTTAGACATTAACCAAATACAGAATATTTTTTTCAATATAAGATAATCCCTATAAAGAATATTCCTTTATAAAAATAAATATTGCTTTTAATCTCCAAGATTCAATAGTAATACCCAATCTTCAATAAAGTCCATTCAGTAAAAAATTTAACTAAAAATTCATTAAAATAATCCAAACTAATATTGAACCTCAAAATACATAAGGATTTGATCACATATTCATCCACAATAAACATTAACATTTATATCCAAATAACATCAAACACTCCTAAATTCTCATAAAAAATTTAATTAGCCTAATCAAATGTTCTCCCTGATAGGTTCATCATTTCCATACATAACAAAAATCACTATTTTTCCACAATAAAAACATTGATCATACAAAATTAAAATATAACATTTTTCATCAATTAATTCCTATAGTATTCTATTTTCCAGAATCATATATAGTTTCTAAAATAGGGAACATATTCCAAAATTAAATTTATCACTTAATACCCAAATCCTTTTTCAATTAATAAGTATATTCATTTGATAAAACATTTATTCCCAATATAAACTTAATCATGATGGACAAAATCATATAACTAAATAAAATAAGTTGTACTAACTAGGGCCATCATGTAAGACAGTGGTAGGTGATAAATACCAATTCCACTTCATTTTTTGATTTGATTCCCATATAATTTTCTGAAATGACCATTTGTCACATAGTCTATGTGTTGTCATTTTTCAAAAAATATAAAATTTTATAACATTCCCAAATATGAGATAAAATATTCAAAAATAACCATAAAATTAGTATCCACAATTTTATCTAATTCCATTAATTTTTCATCTTAAAATGTGATAAACCATATTTAACTAAAAATCAAGGATCATACAAACCATAAAAAATCTTTATAATTATATCTAAAAAAGAAAAGGTATTTCTTCCTCAAATATAATTTTCACATAACAATCATCCGGGTTACACATACTAGAGAAATGCCATCCAAATTAATCCCATCAATAGAAGAGTACAAATTATTATAAACATTTCATCACCCAATGAACTAACATAACTATCAAATTCCTAAAATTTAGACATCTTAATCATCCATAATTATTCATGATCCCTTAACTGTGTCTTTACATCTTCTTTCATGATAACTATTTAATAGAAAAAAAATCATGAATCATCTCCTATGATTCAATAATTTCACAACATAATCTAAGAGATAAACCATACCTTTCATTGGTGATTTTTGGTTTCTCCCTCTTCAATTGGAATGTAATTAGGAATTGGTAAACATATATTTGTTTGGTCCTACTGATCCCATTCCCATACCTTATTTATAGGAAATCTATTTTTTGTAATGACCATGCGAACCATATTTAAAACATTCAATTGGTCACTACCAATGAAATCCATTTCCTTTCCTGGAGTCAATTGGACACATTTTTTCCATGGTAGTTTATGGCTTTATTACCATCATTAAAACATAAATATCATCTTCCATTTCTTTAAAACAATTTTCTAGGTGTTTCTTTCCACATCCATGACACATAGGTTTATAATATACTTACCTTTATAGTTATTATATGAACATATATAAGGATTCATATATTGTATATATGATGCCTTAGAAAAATCACCAGGGTTCATGTGGTAAATCATGACTCCAAATAGTGGGTAAAGAATAACCACAATAGTTCCCATTTCAGATTCTATTTCATTTAGTTGCTTATTCAAAAAATCAACATAGTTTCTTTCGCATCAATTTTTACTTTGGTTCCTTCTAGATCCATCAATTTACTAAAACCAAAATGGTTAGTGTGAGTATATTAGTAAATTATTCATATTCTGTCTTATTGGGAGGTTAAACCCTAATATATCCTTATTAATGTTATCTTAAACAAATCAATTTATATAAAATAATTATGAATCGTTCTAATTTTCTAAGAATTGTGCTCATGTAAAACATTTCACTTATTCTTAAATAACAACCTAACCTATAATGATACTTAATCTATCCTATTATACAAACTATAAGTCACTAGCTTAAATCATTACATTAAAATGAGATATGTCAAAAATTGACTTCGTCCACATCATGTATATTTTCACGTTTAGAGTATATGATAATATTTCCATAACTCAAACGAAGATACTTAAATATTACAAGTATAAACTTGTACTCACTATCCATTATTTTATTATGAAACTAAAACTCTTTAAAAATAAACATGGTATTGTTTCATGATCTATCATCATATTTTTTCCTTGATCCCGTAATTGATTCTGTTCAATTGTAGGTCCTAGGAAATACAATTAAAAACATGGGAGGAGTATAAAATCTCATTAAAAGATACAAAAAGAATGAAAACTATTATTCTTGAGAAAACATATAAACCATGAATACATTATCATAAAGTAATACTTTTTACTTTTAAGAAGTTGAAAAAATAATTCCTTGAATATAATATCATTTCCTACTCATTTATAACAAAAATTATTTCCATAAAGCCCCTAGAAAGAGACATAGAACACATAAATGTTACTTGGGAAATACACATACATAAATGGAATAACCACATGACCGACTTACACACATATCACTAAATGGGATAACCATATGATCGACTTCCATACCCAATGCATTGGAGGTTATAATGTATCCAACCATCCTTGGTTTATCACTAAACTACCCCTATGTGGTTAATCATGTATCCACACTTCATTGGTTTATAATGTAACCACCCATCATTGTTTTATCACGTAACCACCCTTCAAAGGTCCAGGTACCCTTATATAATAATAACTTATAAAATTTTGAAATTATTATCAATTCATTCAATAATTTCATTTTCAATCAAAAGAGATCAGTTCTAGATATTGAAATAGTAAATCCACATTCCAAACCATTTTCTATACCAATACACCCAAAATGGGAATAAGTTATTTCTTTTCCCTTTAAAAAAATAAAGGCTTAAAGAGTATTCCAAATATAAAAAAATGGTTATGGCGATGGAGAGGACGTTGTCACCGCATATATTAATACCATTCATTTTTTTCATTTAGTAAAAAATTTGTATTAAATGATTCCCTTTGGAAAACCATTTAAAGAAATTAAAAAATAAAATGGGTTTATAATAAACTGTATAAAAGAATGTAGTTTATTTTATCAAAATATGCTTCAATGAAAGGAGATTGAGAGGATGTCCCTTACCTTCAGTCCAAATCATCATGTATGATCATTGTTTTTCTTGAATAATAAACTGAAGCTAAATTATAATTTTCTTGATAACCATTTTATTGATTTTTATTCCTTTCATGTCAATTTCTATTATGTTATAATAATTACATTATTATTTATGATAATATCGGTCATTTTTTGATATTTGGTTCCTGAGTCGAAAATGAACAAGTTTTGACGTAAATAGTAAACATTGTCAAAATTCAATCATACCTAGAATGATAATCATGATTTAAATATAATATATATATATATCCTGTAAAATATCTTTATTCAATTCTATAACATTTGTAGAAATTAAATGAAATGCATCGTTCATTGAGATAGTAGGTCGTACATACACATGAACGCTACTTTCTTTTCTTTTTCATTTTAATGGAATGAAAAATAAATGATAAATAGGTTTTTTATAATTCTAGTATAACATATATATTATATATCTTATATAATTTTATTACCACTATCTTTATTAAGTTCTATGTATGTATTGAACAGGTCATATCACTTTGAGGGGATGGTAGTCCATACTTCTAGAAGTGAAATTAACATATTTACAAATTAAGGAACACATACAGGTATGTTGTAAATAAAATATACATAATTATAAATAAAATTAAAATATAATATATATCATATATAAATAAAATTCCATCGTAATTGCCACCATGAGAGGTAGTAAGGAAAATTGAACCTACACCATTTCGTGAGGTAGTAGTTCGATTTATAATTAAATAGTATTTTTATATACACCAGATTGAGGTGTGTGTATGTGTAGTTAGAATACAGATCATAAAAACATTCAATTATATTGATTATTTTGTTATTGTAAAGTAATAAAATAATAATAATATCATAGGCATAAGAGAAGTAAAATAATGAAAAAGAACTTGAAAGAAGATGTTAACTCAAAATCGGGTAACTTCTTTTCAATTTTACCAAAAGGATTTATTAAATTGAATTATTCCAAAGGTAAGGCTTCTAGGAGGAAGAAAGATACATTGGTATATTATGTGATCAGAATTTGGGTGATCCATGTTTCTTGACAGGTGATATTAACTTGGTAGAGTTGGTGAACTTTTATAAGAGGGAGGACTATCACATTAGGAATGTCTTGAAATATTATTTTATTATAAATTTATTTTAGAATTATATTAGTTAAAAAGTGATAAATCCTGAGGATAAGAAGATAAGGGTTGAAATACTGCCATCCATGACTGTTTTGGATAGTTTAGGTCATAAAATTAACAATATCTTTTAGCTTTAACCCTTAGTTAACAACACCAACTCTTAACCTGTCTTATTGATTTTTCAAAATATATTGTTATTATAATTAAAATAAACTGAATAGAGAACCAAAAAGTAATCATTAATGACATTTTTAAAATTATAAAATTTTTTTGGCCGAATAATATATTTATAAGACCATTATATCTTTTAATAAAATAGTATCTTTTTTAAAATCTAATTTATGTCATTTTTGATAAAATTTAATAATTGTTTTTTGTTAAAGTAATAAAAATAATATATTCCATATAAAATTAGTTAAAACAAACATAATTTCTCAATATAATCCAAAACATTCTTGGATGAGATCAAAAATTTCATATTAAGTTTATTTTAATCTTTATACTATCATTTATTGGAATCATTCATTAATATTTTAATTACTATATCATAATAGTGTCATAAATAAATTTGTTTATTTAATGCCTAAAAATTATAAATAAAATACCACGAAGTATGAAATGTTTCTAGATTTATAATGACTATTTATAGTCAAATATATCAATTATATAACCCTATATTAATTTTTTTAGTTAAATATACATTTTTAGTTTATATTTCACTTTACTTTAAATTAATTCTTATATCATGTCATTATCACTCCCAAGTGGCTCCATGGTGTCCCAAAATATACACAATGATTCACAGGGTTGGAACTAGATCATCCAATAGGATTAGGATATATTTTAATGTAGTTTCATATTATTATAATATTATTTTTTACCATAATTTATAATATTTACTATTTAACCATGGTAAATAAAAATAATTACAAAATTTCCGATTCAAAATGTCCAAAAATAAATGGAACCTAGTTAAAAAATTTCGACCTTTTGATTCCAAATATGGAATCCATTTTTAAAATTTCAAAACATTTAATTGATGTAAATTAATTTAAAATTTATTCCCGTTGTCAAAACTAGAAAGAAGATTTTTTCGAAGTAAAAACTATCAAAACATTTAGATGTGAATATGTTTAATATCATTGTCAAATTAATTAAAATGAAAATAAATGGAATAAATTATAAAAACATAAATCAATTAATATTTAAAACTAATTAAACTTAAAATATAACTATATTAATAAACGAGATGAAATGGCAGTTTTGAATTAATATGTAAGATTTTTTACTATTTATTAAAATATGTATATTATCATAAAAATACCAATATTTCAAGAAAAGTAAATTTTGGTGTACTAATTTTAAATAAGAATAATATTTTTCAAAATATAACAAATAATGTTGTAAAAACTAAATTTAAAAAGTGTCATTTATCAAATGGTCGTAAAATAGATTTTTTAGAAAAATACATCTTCATCCGATAAAATTGAATTTGTTCTTATATTATATCTAGAAAGCATATATGATGAATTTAAAACCTTAAATTGAATATATAAAATATATTTTTTATTAAATAAATGTCAATAAATAGTGATATGATTTTAAAAACGCATTTATTCTATTTTTAAAAATATTTTCATAAAAAGACATCCTTTGTATTCAATTTGTTTTTATTTTCATTTAAAATATATTTGGTAATGAATTAATCAGTATTTAAACATTTTCAACCAATTTTAATAATTTAATTGATTCTATTCATTCCTTCTATTCCAATGGCTAGGTTATAACAGTAACATTTATATAATAATATTTAGTTATTTGTTTAAGCTCGATGTAGTGTATCATGTATGCTATTTAAAATAGTGTTTCTTTCTTAACAGTCAGGATGATATAGACAGGAACCTCTACCTACCACTATAACTATGTTTAAGACCCAGGGATATATAGGATTTACTTCCTGGATTAATGGGTAAAATTAAGGGACTTTCTCGACTTGACCCTCCTGACTACTTGTATGTATACTAGGAATATTCTCTGATTCATGAGCATCCTTACAAAGAACTCGGGGAGGTATCATTGGTTATTGAAGGGGAAAATTTTTCAATATTTAATAAAAAGTCATATATAATATATTTTAATAATGAAAATATTATCAATACATAAGAATTTAACTAGCCTACACAGAGAATCCTAGTAATCACACATTAATATCTACCCAAATCCATTTGATCTCACCACCTATAAAATTCATATGTCCTAATACCAGGTCATAAATACCTGAATTTTATTCATTGTTATAATGAAAAGAAATATAATCACGCAATGTTTAATATTATTTTCCGTCACCAATGATGTATTTGTTATTTTTGTCAATTATTCCATTTCTAGAATATAACAAAATATTTATCATTATCACTCACAAGAAATTAGTCATATGACATGTGAACCTATGTTTCTATCCATGACTCAAAATATCACCCACACTTTCCAGTAATTCCATGAAAAAATCACATAATCAGTAACAACACAAAAACAATATAGGAAAATAGTGAAACAATAACATCACTCCTAATACATAAAATCACTCTAGTCTAGTTTTCCAATTCACTAAAACATAGTGATTTTATAGAAAAAGATATAACCTATTACCGTAATTTTATTCATAAATATCTATATTACCAATCCTTAAATATATAATCAATAAGAATGTTGATGATAATACAATTTGTTGATTGATTGACCTGAATCATTGAATTCAATATAGAGGACCATAAGACCTCAGTAATCCACACTCATATGCAAGAGGATTCCAACTAGTGGTGAGGTATTAATAATAACTTATGTAAACTATAATCCCAGTATCAGTTAAAAATATATATAAAATCATACAATAGAAGAAGTAAAAATGGAGATAAAATATAGTGGAATAAATAATAATTTTTCCCATGAAATATAAGCAATGAATAAAATAACCAGCATGTCAACTCAAAATGGATCCACATGTGTAGTTGTTAAATGTTTATAGTATGAATAAAATAACAAATAGTTATTGTTAAAACAATAAAAAAATTTCAGATCATTTCTGAATTCACATTAATCATTAAAAATCCTTATATGCAGAACATTATCTTGAAGGTTCCTTTCCTAGGGATGGATCCTTGTGAATAAAAGGAACATAAGAATCAACATTCTCTTGTAAGGTGTGATTATAAACCCCATAAGACACCTCCAATAAGACCTTTGCATTATTGAATTAGTTTTATAATAGTGGATACATTTATAAAATTGAAAATATAAATAATATAAAATACATTCCAACTTATGTTGAGCTATGTAGGATTTCATGAATTCATAAACAGAACTGATTAATCTCCTTGTTGAAAGGATGTTTATAATAGAACCATTGATTAATTTCAAATCATGGAAAATGATTTGTCACTCAATACATTACCTCGTCATCAGAATAAAATTATGAATTTCTCACTCTGGGAGATCACTACAAAATGAAGAATTCATTATCACTCAATTTTATGCACATAATGTCTAACGTTAAAAATTATCACATAGGGTGGAACAAGACATTAAAATACAAATCATTCTTTCTTAACCATAGAATGTCTGATATCATGTCTGAATTCAAACCTTTTAACTCAAGCTGGAGACAGACTTCAAAATCCCAACCACACATTCTCACTCAAGGTAGGCCTCATATAACATCTCATGCCACACATTATCACTGAAGGAGTTCTAGGAAATTTAAAATCAAATTGTATAAATTATTAAAAATAATAAAAAAGATACAATAAGAGTGATATCTCATCACATGAACCCCTTCATGGAATTACCCGGAAAATCTAAATTTCACTAAGCCTAAAAAACTCAATAAAGATAGAATTACCATGTTTTATAGGATTTCGGTTACCCACAGATCGAGTTTTTGTTTCAACCTTATATAATCCTTAACCCATCACTCCCACTCCAAGGGGTAAACCACATACTTATAGACCTACATGATCAATTTGATAACAAGAAAAGAGTTATCAATGGGAAACAAACACCCACGTGCATGTCAAGACATATATGTTTTCAAAAAATTGATAACATTGTATGGTCTTCACTACATGTGAATAACAAAGTCTACTCTCAAATACTCACTTTATAAATGAATAAAAAAACACCCAAAACTGAAAAACAACCACAATGATTTATATTTTCTATTTATACCTGGATAAGATGAAACCAAGGAATAATGAAACCTCTAGGGCCTATATGGAATTTAAATATAAAATAAATATCATCCATATTGAAAAAACTAAAAATAGTAAATAAATATTAATTTAATATCTCAGATAATCATGTATAATCCTGAAATTGTGAGGGTTGATGGGGAAAAGTGGTAGGAAAAAATGGTGGTCATGGAAAAAAATATAGGGAATCCATATTAAAAGAATATTTTAGTGAGTGCCTCATTATTTGACTTATGGGTTGTTGTGTGACCCAAAACCCCACTATAAACCTTCACTGTGTTACCCCAATGGCCCCAAAGTGACCACAACTAGCTAGAGGGCATGTTTCTCTATGAAAAATATTATAGTGTGGCTCTTCATCATTCCTGTTGTATGTCTCATGCTTTTTTATGTGTCACGCCATGACTTCCACAGTTAGTATCATTTAAGATACATGATCTACATGGTCGTTCTAGACCACTCCCAAGTGATCACTAACACATTGAAACCTCAACTCATCAATATTAATTAAAATATATAAAATTTAAATGTGACACACCTTGTGATTTAAGGGGTGTAACTTTGTGACACATAATCATATTCATATTTCACATCCTCTAGTGTTCCATGAGAGAATGAATGGTCCAACAGCTTTAAATGAGAATCCACTACCACTCATTACAATAATCACGTTAACCATTAAACATACACACCAATGGGTGTATGGATATAAAGTTGATGAAAATAAAATTGGGATACCTATGAGAATCTATGGTTTTCTTTTTATTAAATATACCCTAAATTCTAGATTGAAATTAATAATGAAAATATTCTATTAAAATTTAGTGAATAAATAACCATGTTAATGATTTATATGATCCCTTTTTCAAATTAAATTATATAACTAGTTTGAAAACTAATTCAAAATTTTATTAACTTTATTATTTATTAATATAAATGAATTTATAAAATTTCTTGAAACAAATATGATGAAGAAAAAGCATGAAATAAATAATCACGATTTCAAGCAGAAAAGAATAAAAAGGTTCCAAAAGAATAAAAAATTTATTAATTATTCGTAATTACTCATTATATATCAAGAGATAACTTCTTAGATCTTGTGTAATGAATATAAAATCCTCATACCCACCCATAAACCATATGTATTTAAGCTAGTCATTAATTAAGAATCCTTATCTAATATATAAATATAAATTCAAGAATAAAATAATAATATCAATTGATAACACATAATATAATTTTCTAAAAAAATACTATACTAGTCTATATTGACGAGATTTTAATAATAAGATCGGTTGAGAAAACCTTAGTAGATTAGAATAATATCATATAAACATAACTTTCAATATCAACCCAAGGATGATTATAATGTTTTATAAATATGAATAATGTTTACTAATTATCACAATAATTGGAAATAATTAATAAAAAAGATAAGAAATTAAAAATAATAGAATTATTACATACCCATACTAATTGAATATTCATTAAAATAACCCCTTTTACACAAATAAAAAATTATTACCTAACCAAAATTTTAGCGATAATATAAACCATATCAATAGTAATAAATTTATTTTGGGACAAATGTAAATAAATTTATTTATCTTTTTGAAAAAGAAGTTATTTCCTTGAAAATATATATAGAATCATGATAAATTCTTTTTATAACTCATAAACAATACCGTTATCATCCGTTGAAATAATCATGTAAATTACAAAAAAAAATATGTATAAATATTATAGATATTATGTTATATAATTTTATTAAAATAATATAACATTGAAACACATAATCACCAATGGATTTGTTTTAAATAAGATTAAGGGAAAACCCTCCAACATAGACTTGATGCAACCAAGATGCCTTTACAAAAATGAATATATATTATTATTCAAAATAACATTTTAACCCAATAGTTTGTAGTTATTTTTATTTAAATGGGAAGACCATAAATTAATAATATCTTAAAATATAAATAATTGTGATATGGAGAGTAGATGGATAATAATAAGTGAAATTATAGATAAATAATGGAAAACTAGGCTTCTCATGTGGTGGATCTATCATTAATATTGAGAGACGTATTACATTAAGTGGGGAAGGTATGGTCTTTGACACTATTTCCCTATTACATTATAATAAAAAGGTAAATATAATAAAATTATCATTTTACCGGTAAATTTATACTAATAATATAACAACATATATTTAAACATAATATTAATGTAAATCAACACCTCATTCTAAGACAATATAAAATTTCAAATAAGAAATAATAATAATCTAATAAAAGAGATTATATTTCACTTACACCTATTGTTTTTATAAAATATAAAATAAAATATGAGAATAAAATTTTACAAATGATATCACTATTACAAGTATTCAATAATATAATTCTAACAAAATATAAATTAAAAAAAATAATCATGGAAAGTCTTAACATAAAATCCAAAAATATCATGTCATTACATATGATTTCATAGTAAAATTTCATGGTCTTCAAGAATTTTTGTGGACTCTAGAACATCCACTACCTTGATGATTTTACATTTCACAACCACTATGAATTGACTCTATAAATATAACCAAATATTACTTCACCCATAAATTATATATATATTAAATATTATTTTTCTAAAAAATAGTATAATATTAATATATATTAAAAATATAAAAATTATGCCATTACATGTTGGTCTTGGTCACTATTTAGAAACCAATGACTTGGACATATCTAGATATGTTTACCCACTTCAAATTACATGAGAAAAGTGAGATAATTTTTTTAACCGAAATTCACACTTTCTAAATTTGGAAAAAATATATATTAGTTTTTATGTTTTTCAAAACAAAATCCTCAAAGGCTCATAATATTTTACATTCTATTGGAATATATGACAATTCCATATTTATATACTATTAAAAATTTTCTATATCATCATATAATATATCTATTCATGTAATACATTAACATAACTATAATATTCGTAACTTCAAAGGCCATCACAATGAATTCATAGTGTCCATATATTTCATTATTATTTGTCATAGTAATATCTTCACTTTTCATCCTTAGGTGATGATATATAGATCATGGATCCCCCATTGAAATTTATTGAAACTCCTAAAACTGATTAAAATAGTTCCAAAATATAAGGTGGTCTACAAATGTTCCAAATTATGATCTTGTTAAGATCCTGATAATCCCGACCAAGATTCATTAACATATACTTATTTTTAAAAATTCACATGTTCACCAATGGGTTATGAACCTAAGTATATAAAATCCATATCTATATAATATTATAATTACTCGTAAATTTATACAATTAAATATTGTCCAACTATTACAGACTCATTGATATTGGGATAAAGCTAGGTTTGAGTTAAATTGAAAACGTAAAATCCCAATCCATGGGAAAAATATAAACTCATCAAGAAATAATTCAACAGTGTCTCTGATATTATTCATAGCATTAATTATGAGTTTATAAACAACCATTTGATCCAAATAACCATCATTATTGAAAATTATAAACCATTTTGGGAATTAGTTTCTAATAAAGGTTTTTGATCCAAGTTTCCTTGTTATGAGATCATAAAATTGTATATAATAATAAATAATGATTCCATATCATAGAAATTGATATGTATTTTTTGTAGGGAGATCCAATCCATTAAAATATCACATCAAATTCCACCAAAAGTATATTTAATATATTGTAAACAATTATTTCCTATGATACTCAATTGATTAAGAGTTACATACTTGGGATTAAATAATAATTCAAATATGTAACATAAAAAATAACTAAATATCCATTATTTTTGGTGATGAATCAATAGAAATATAAATATGAGATATATAAGACAATATGTAGATCCATTTTCAAATAAAATTCTTTCAAATCATTAATAAATGAAAACAATGTACATTACTACTTATTTAATAGAATTCATGTCCAAACCATCGATAAAAACTAAATTGTTTAATTCGAGTAATAAATAATGACATATAAAAAAGAGTTAAATATCATATGATTATGATAAATAAATACTAAACGATTTCATAAAACTATTGGTTCAACTAATTCAACTTTTTTCTCAAACTATAAAAATTCAATTACAATGTATGGAACCTTCAGTTCAGCCTATGACACTTTTTATTACACCAAGATTTATTTTTTAATCTTCTATCCCTAATCTAATTAATTAATTAATGTTATTTATGATAGAAACTAAACTGATCCAAACAAAACTTACGTTTGTTTTACATCATTTGAACTCATGATTAAATTACACTCCCTGAACCAATGGTTTTTTAGAATTACCTACATTTCATATATAATATTTAATACAAGTTTATTACCTTCTAAAAATTTCCTATATAATATTATTTTTCATTACCTAGGAAAATGGAATCATATAAAAATAGTGATAAAAACAAATAGTCAGGATGAAATTTTATCAAATTGTCGTAGATAAATTAACATTAGATAATAAACATGTTAGAATATGTGAGCATGGGATAAATGTAGTGATTAAGGGAATAAGATAATGAAATCATAAAAAGTAATTATTAGGTCTGTTAACTTCATCATAACATAAGGTATAGAAATATAGTGCCATCGAAGAATAACCATGAAATTTTATCATAAACCATCGAATAAGAAAGTGAAAATAATGTAACATAAAAATTGTGAAACAATATTGGAATGTGGACTAGGAATAATCATATAAGACCACAAAAAAATTAGACCACAATGTCATTGAATATTTGAAAATTAATTAATTATTTTCCTATATAAAAGTATAATGCATTGTATAATACGTAATCTGTGAGGGATGTTTAATGTCGGTGTGACTGAGAGATAAATAAAAACAAAAATTAAATTCAAAATAATTTCTAAAAAATAATAAGTGTTGAAAATACAATGTCAATATAAGGAGAAAATTTGGGGGAAGAGGTAGGACTCATTAGGAATTGAGATGATAATGATGGTATATGAGAATTTGATTGGATGGTTTAAAATATATCTTTCTTCATTCATTCAATGTGAAATGTAACTGGCCTGATATAAGAGTAGTTGGATATTTTTTTAATGGCCAACTATGTGGGGGAAGAAACATATAGTATTTCTACCGCTGTAAATATTAACATATCAAAATGATGACTATTGTTTATTTAAGTTAAATTATTTATCAAACATAGTATATTACACTCATGAATTATTTTATAATGATTTTAATTGAATTTATTCATGTATAATTATAATTTATCCTCATTTTTTAAAATATTAACGGACATAAAAGTTCATATGAGAGTAAAAACCAATTGATAAATTCACATATAATGTACATTGACTGCAAGATAAGTAATATTCCCTAGAATAGTTCATCCAAATGATCATGTTTTAAATTATTTTATAATAGAAATTCATTATAGAAATAATATATTATGTATAATAATAAGATATAAAACAATATTCATCTCTCTTGAAGAGATCTACATCCATCTTTAACTCATGTTTCATATATCTTTCCCTTAGGTAATATGTAGTCAATTTAGTTGATAACTCGATAAGTACTCCAATAAATCCCCCCAAAAAACATTTTGTGTCACATTAATCTGCCATAAAAACTAATTTCTAAATGACTAATTATTTTACATAAAATCAATATAAACACCATCTCTTCATGTCACTCAAAAATTTACTCATCAAACTCATTTTGTCCATCTTCCATGTGGCACCCATTATTGATCATAATATCCCATATGTGTCCTATAAAAATAGTTCAAAAAATGTTTCATATCCCATGCGCATTCTATTATCGCTCCATGAAAAAATGCTCTTCGAATAGTTCCTTGGATCGATGTATTATTTATTGGATTTACTAAAATTCTCCAAAATATGTCCCAAAATTCTTCTTCATAAGACCATGCTACCCATTTTATTTTATTTCCCAGATGTGTGATAAGAAATATGGAATTAATTTAATATTCATTATATTACTTCACACAAAATTTAGTGTTGTCATATTACCCTTTCAGAGTGATTATGATATCATATTATGTGAATGAATTTTAATCTTGATGTAGAATTTGAATTAGATTAATTTCCCATCCATGAATAATAGATCCACTATGGTAAAACTATATGGAACATACTGTATATAACCATATGATACTATTTTAAATGAAACACTACCATTAAGTATGTTTAGTAAAATTATGATAGGAAAAATTTTACCCTTCTGTAACATTTTCCCCTTCCACCAAATGGAATCATTCCCTGCTCAAACTCGCGCAATCATCCACGACATGTTTAGATCTGTTTTATCTCATTAAGAATTGAATAAAAATAATGTGAATATTAATAAGTCTAACCAAACTCAACTACACTAAATTATTTGACTTAACTTGTTGGATATGTATTCTATATTAGTGATAATTCTCTTATTTATAGAGAGTGATAATAAATTTCAATTTTTCTAATCTCAGTGGGTTAACTCATAATGCTCAGACGTCAATGGGGAAAATAATTAAACACCTAGAATATGTTTATATCTCATGATAAAACTGGTGCATTGGAAAAATGAATCCCTATAAAAATATAATTTATCACATTTCTATAAAAAAAAATTAACATTATCTAAACATCAAAGATTTGGTTTATATCATCTCATTGTGAATATGTCTACTCAATCATCAAAAAATTATCAATATTAGTCCTCTTAGATTCAATTCTTTCAGCCAATCTGACTTATCCAATCATTTAATAATCTTCTTTACACTACAGTTTTGTTCAGGCCTATAATAATCATGTTGTTAATTGAATTTTTTTTGAGATCATTAGAAAATTGGTAATTTGATATTGAAAACATTTTCTTCTTCAAATAATTGTGATCTAAAAGAAACTCATTATATATCATCTTCATTATTCATCCATGATTTATATAGATGTATGTCTATTGTGATTCAAATTAGGTTTACTAAAAAACACCAAACAATTTCCATACACCTATGTCTTCAAAAAAAAAACTCTTGATTTATTTTATTCATGGATTTATTTTATTATATAATCAATTCAGTTGAATAATTTTCCATCATTATCATAAATTATCTTTGGGGGATAAGTAATTTTATCTGTGTTTATAATATTAGGATAATCCTTTTTGAAATAATCTATTAATTATTGAGGAAAATACATCATGTAGTATTGGTTATCTTTTATATTGCAACTTAGTGGTTCATATAGACACACTCATAAATTAGATTTGATATACCAATTGTTATCACTCTTTAATTAGTTTGGAATTTGGTGTTTCATTGCACTTTATTTAGTTTTTTTTAATCATGGTATCGAGATGCATGGGACATTAACCTGAGTAGATATGACCTCCAAATGATTCAAAACTCACATAATAAATATTGAACATCATTAACTATTTACAAAGGAATAATTATTCAGATTATTCTGTTAGGAAATTAGTTTATTTTTCTCACTCATCATATAATTTAGTCCATGGTAGGTTAATTATTTCTCTTTCAATAAATGATTTCTTGTAACACCCCATGATTTTGTGAATTATTTTCTTAATTAAATTAATATTTTTTATTTTTTATTTCAATCAAAACAAAATATAGAATTTTATAACAATGAAATGTGTTTGGCTTAAGTTACATGAAAAAAAACATTTATAGTTCACAACACATAATGTAACATCCTTATTTTTATAATAATTATAAAGGCCTATTGTTATTAATTATTAAGGGAAAAAATTATTTATTAGTGAAAACTCTTTATTTTTGACAAATTCATCGTGGAAGGGAAAAAATACCGTTTAACACTTTGGAATATTTAGTTGAATATTATCAGAGTTAGACACTGAGTTAGTGAATGTTTCTGAGGTTAAAAAAGACTCATAGAAGATAGAATAAAAATATTACATATATTATTTTATATATGAAAAATTTATTTAAAATTATTTTATAACTCAAAAATATTGTGATGTGTAATAAAAATGAGATCACCATTGGATTCAGAATTCATTTTACCCCTTAAAGGTTACAAAATTCAATGACCATAGGTATTTGGATTCCTAACTCACAAGTCAATGATTTAATATAAAATGATTAATATATTAAATTATTGAAAATAATATTCAATTTCACAAATGGATAATTTTATATAAATTCTATCATTTATAATGATTCTAGAATGGGGTGTTTACCCTTGGGATTATATAAATTTTACGCATAAATTTCCCTTAATCATCTTTTGAAATTGTTTAAATTATGTAAGAAAGGGAAATAAAAAAATTAAAAAATTAATTTAAGGAAAAACATTGATTTTATCTTCCCCACACCCAAAACTCTTTGTCCCACATGTTGGGAACCACTAATAAAAATTGTACTTTTCTAAACCTTGGTTATTGACACCGTTTGTCCGAAAATTGATAGTAATAATTTCCTACTGATAATCTAATGGCTCTGTGGGAATTTATTTATTGAAAAATTGATTTAAATATTGGGTAATAAATTCCGGAAATGGAGAACACCTTTTTTTAATCCCTATAAATATAAGGGGTTATATACTCCATAGAATCACACCAATCAACACCCAAAATGATATTCAGTGATGATTGAAGGGATTTACCGAGGATGTTTAATGATAGATAATGTTTTTCATCCCCTGTATAGTTCCCTCCACTCAGTTTGTTTGTATGTTTTTATTTATTTTTTATGTTTTTATTTATTTTATTTATTCATTATATGTGTAATGTGTAAAAAAGGGAATGTTTTCTAAAAAATCGATAATCCAAAACCTATGTTTTGGGTTATATAAATAATTCAAATTATAGACATGAATATATATATATTCAAAATATTTTTGTGATGTATTTATATCGATAATAAAACTATTTATACATATATATATATGTATATGTATGTATAATCACTTGTCGATTAACATGGATAATTTTATTAATTTATATGATATATATATATATATATATTTGAATATCTATATATTGTTTACAATCAAATTATAATATAATGGGTGACTAATTTAATATTTTTAAAAAAAATTCATTTCAACTATAATGTGATAACTATTATAAATTAATCTAGTAAAAGTAATAATAAAATATTACTATTATAAGAATTTTAATATGATAATAAATAAATTATAAAAATATATTTTGTGAATAAAAAACAAATTTATCAATGTTTAATGATAAATTCATTAAATGAAATTGAAATTATTTAAAGGTGTAAAATTTATCACAATTCATTAGGGGATAATATATTGAATTATTTAAATAATTGTATGAAGAATTGTATAATAATAAATTTTACAAAATTACGAAATGATAGTTACTGAAGATAATTTCATGAAATTATAAATGATAATTACAAATAAATCATCTAGCGATAATTACATTGCTTTTCGAGGATATTTTGAAATATTAAATGGGAATAAAATTGATCAACATAATCGATAAATTTAAATTTTCAAAAAACATAATTATCATCACATTATAATTATCCACTGAAGAAAATTATACATGCATATGTTTTAAAAATTATAAAATTTATATTAAAATTATCAACTCATATGATAAATATGTACCATTTTATGTGATGATTGAAGAGGGTAATGTGATAATTAAAATTTATCAGTGCATATGATAAATTTAATGATAATTTGAGAAATTTTCAATAAAAATAAAGAATTATCACTTTTTATATTTTTTTATTTGAAAGAAAAAATAAATTTTATTATTCTATGAAATGAATTTATATACCACAAGATCCAATGTTTCAATAGATCAAGACCCTGTCATTTCACCCTAAAGTCAAAATAAATATTAGAGGTTTTCAAAGTATTAATGTAAGAATTACCATAACTTGTTGGGCATTATTACAATTTATTTCCAATAATATTATTCCATTCAGACATGTTTAATGACCATGATAGATAGTGAATGAATGTGTGTATGTGTGTATTCCTAGAAACATTATATTACACTTTATGCCATAATTACTTATAGTTGTTAATTCCAATTGTTGTGTGATTACGTGTACATGATGTGTTCTTGTACTCCTGATGACGTATCTCTATTATATATATATAATTATACATTATTAAAACCATGTGGTTTTGTAAATGGATCCAAGAGAGGAGGATCTTTAACTTTCATTATCCACTGGAGGAGGGATGTTCATGACTTATGATGAGGGTTTGGTGCATGGGGAAGTCACATGAAAATACCTATGGGATACCTTGCTGTCAACCTCCATGACATGTGTTATAATTTGGTGGAGGGATTCACTTGATTGACTATGAGGTTCCAATACATGAGAAAGGAATATAATTATTCCTTGGGATTCACTTAAGGAATAGGGGAAACTGATTAGCTCATGGTCCCTAGTCTGTTACATGCTGGTGTGAATCGATGAATAAATTTTGTCGATTAGAGCTTACTCCTCAGTATGACATCATGATAATTAAGGGAAACCGATTAACTATAATTTCCCTTGCACAAATTGTATATATCTTCTTTTATGGAATTGATATTATATCCCATGATGAAATCGAGAAACATTATTCATTACCCTAGTTGCTAATCATTGATTAATCTGACACATTCAATATCCATCTAGAATAGAGTAGAAATAGATACTACTGGGGGTTGTGATATCTTAGATAGAACATAACCACATTGAATGGGATTATCTATTTAAATTACATTATTATTTTTGGCATACAGTTCTATTTTGAGAACATCAATTTTAGGATGAATTGGTGGTGTCATACTGAGTCCTGTAATCTAACCCTGCCTTAGAATTTCGGTGTGCATTTATATTTCATGATCGGATATCCAATGAAGGGAAAGGTCCCTATGGATGATGTTTGAGCAATGGTCCATGGAGCAGGAGGTGACCAAGCCATGCACCTATGCACTCTTTGGATAATTTTTTATTTAATTTCTAGTTTTTCTTTTACAACTTACTTGGTTTTCATTCCATTTTTGGTGTTTTATACTTTACATTTCTTCCATATTCACATTTTCATTTTTAAAAAATATTTTATATTTTTATTAATTTCATCATATGACATGGTATATAGGATATTGTATCCCAAATGATCCACTTGAGACCCTTGCTGGTAATTGGAAACCTCTTGTGTACAAGGAGGTGGGAATGAAGCCATGAGGCATTCCTGGTTGAACCTAGTTATTCATGTCAGGATGTTACAAAATGGCATCAAAGGTTTTGGGTTTTACGAACATATTTATTCTCTTTAATTGGGTTTGGTACTGGTTAGACAAGAGCTAGGATGGTTGGGACTCAGGAGGGGGAACGTTGTAAGTGTATAGCCAATAATAATTTTGGACCTTTGAGTTTCCTTTATGTGGGAAAATTTTAATTTTCAATACTATTTTTTTAATACACCCTCTGTTATTAACATGTGTTTTATATCATTTATAATATTTCAATTATGATCATGAACCATGAATAGTCATGTTTCTTCAAATGACACATGTATACAAGTTATGGTGCTACATTTTAGTTCGTTACGTAAATGCACTGATTGTGATATCTGTTTGAGATAGTTGTTATGTATATATTTTTGGAATTAACTAGTTAAACAATGAAAGTTTTTTTAGTATATATATATATATATGATTTTTACTAACATGCAGGTATGGTGATAGGGGTTATTATTATAGGGTTCAACACTTGGTTAATGGATTTAATCTCACAGACTATTTATGAGAACCTTATGTGAATCAATAGAATGGTTAGGATCTATTCATATCGAAAATTTTCCCTATTTTGTACAGTTGAAAACTCAAGGACATTTGATGGGATCTCTAGCGGCTTCATCCTAGGAAGATCCCATACCCCACTAATAGAACATGGGGGTGTGTGCCAACATGAAAATATACCATCATAAGATATTCAAGTTATAAGGAATGTTTATATGGGAATTTATGGATGGGTCCTATAAGTGGTGAACCAGCACAGAGGACCATGACTGACAATACTGACGATATTCAGATTCATCACCCTCTACCATTACAGGTAACTAGTGTGTCACAAGATGATGAGGATGAGAGGGAATTATTTAGAGATTGTTTTCATAGGTCCAGACTCCTGATGAAGGGAGTGTAATCCTAGAGACATGTATGTTATAGGTGACCACTAGGAGAATTTGGACTATAATGATCTAGTATGGGAGACGAGAGTGACATACATGGATGATATTAAAGGAGTTGTTTCTTGAACAATATTTCCCACACACGTAGGTTCGACAGTGCCCAGTAATTATTGGAGTTAGGATATGGATCCATGAATATCTCTTCCAGTTCATCCAATCTTATTTAGTTACTTCACTTTGCTAATTTGTTATCTAGAAATGAGGCTCATAAGGCTTAGATGTTTGAGATAAGCCTTTTACATAGGATCAGACATCAGGTTAGGGGTTTTTGTTTGAAGATATAAAAACTATCATCCAAATGGCCCAAACATTTGAAAATGGAATCAAGGAAGATAGATTATCATTATTACACTAATCTCATTATGGGCCAATGAATGAGTTTCGACTCACCTCTATGAGACATTCTTATGGTAATAAGAAGATAAAGACTAGAGACAAGAATTTTTTTACGAGAATGTAGGTGGAGTAGATTGTGGTTGAATTAGATCCTTCGGTGGAAATTTAAACACATTTCAAATATGGATTGGATATATATGATCATAGGATATTTATAAGACCTAAAATTACATTCCAGCAATTATAGAAGAAGGTAAATCTCAAATATTTTTTCTACAGATAGTTGAATCCATATTTTCACAAGGTAAAAGGTCAAAAAGGGGCAACTCATTGGGGTTTCTAGTTACAAAGTCATAGTAGTCATGCACCAGAGGGATAAAGAAGAGTAGCTGAGGCAGGTCACATGTAGTATATAGACCAAAATCATGAAGATGTGGGTGTGGGACTATCCACTATTAGAGGAACCCTTCTTGTTACCTCTTCTTTTTCTACTACATTATTTTACACTAGTGATACCCGTTATTTAATATTCATACATGTTGATGTTGGACATGACTTACCAGTCTTGTTACCATCTAAGTTAGAATCCCTTGATACAACTTTGGGTATGAATGTGGAATTTCATCATCTATTCCCATGGTGTCCACTAGTTGTTTCCAACTATGTACATTTATATGATGTCATGATTCTTGGAATAACAATTGTCAATGTTAATATCGACATTTAATAGCTAACTATGTTTCATGTTAACATTTATTTCTATAGAATATAGGTATCTTTTAAATCATAAATGGTGATAAGTCACTAATGAATGGGAAGTGGGTGCTGGGATATAGAAGATATTGACCAAACCTAAGCCAAAATGTTCTAATATTAGAATAAAAGGAAGCTTTGGTTGTTTCAAAATTATTAGTGTAATCCTTGTAAAAAAATTCCAGTTCAATATCTCTATTTGGAAGTATTTCCTGATGACCTCACTAGACTCCCTCTCGATAGAGGAGATTACTTTGAGATAGAGATCATACCATGTGCACAACCAATTTCAATACCTCCATATTCTAAGGATCCCACCGATCTAAAATTTCTCAAAGTTCATCTAGAAGAGCTATAGAGAAAAGGATTTATCAGACCTAGTACATTACCATGGGGTGTGCTAGTTTTGTTCACCCAAAAGGTGGATGGTAGTCATTGAATTTTAGTTGATTACTAGAAGATATACCAAGTGATGTTGAAGAACTGATATACTTTTTGATGTATCAATAAACATTTTGATCAGTTATGAGGAGGCCAGTATTTCTCAAAGATTGATCTTTAAACTGTCTACCACTAGTTGCAATCTAGGGAGGATAATATTCTGATGATAGCATTTTGAATAAGATATGAGTTGTATGAGTATTTGGTAATGTTGTTCGGACAGATGAATTCACTAAATGTGTTCATAGACCTCATAAAAAATTATTTCAACCATACAATGACACGTTCTTCATAGTTTTAGTTGAAGATATCCTCATATACTTGAGAACATCATAACCACATGCTAAACACCTAGATTTTGTCTAGAGAATGATTCGATCTCACATACATTATGATAAGCATTCAATAATTAACATCATGGTTAAATAGTTTTTGTTCTATGGAAATTTAGTGTCTGAAGCATTTATATGAGTGATCCTAGAGAAGGACATTGCATTTATATCATGGAAATATCCCTGAAATGTGTTTCAAATTAGGATCTTATTAGGTTTATCATGATATTACCAACAATTTATTTAAGACATAACCCATCAATTGTCACCCATGATAGATTTGATGATGAAGGGAATAAAGTTCCAATGTCCAGACCAATGTGAAGAGTCCTTCCTCAAGCTGATGAAATGGTTGAAGACAACTCCAACAACGACACATCCAGATCATGGGATTGGTTATGCTTTGTATTGTGATGCATCAGGAGTTGTTCTGGGAGTAGTATGAATACACGGTGAAAATTTCGTACACTATGGATCTTTTAATCAATGACACCAAGTGATGAACTACCCTATGCATGAATTGGAGATGGAAGTAGTCATCCACACACTAAAATATTAGGGACATTGTATCTTTGTGATAGATTTATTGTCTATACATATCAAAACAACCTTTGATATATGTTCAATCTGAGGGAATTGATTCTGAGTCAGTGGAATTAGGATGAATATCTATATAAATTTTACATCGAGAAGAATTATTCCCATGGAAAGGGAAATGTAGTAGTAGATTCCCTTCACCATAAGACCTTGGATATGGAGGAACATAGCTAGAAGTCTGTAAAGGAGTAGTGGAAATTGACGTGATTAATGGTTGACAAAGTAGTTGATTCTTAGGAGGATCAAGGATCTATGAATTTATGTCCCTTTTTTATTACACAATCCATCATGGAAAGGATAAGGAACAATTAGGATTCAGACTCGTAGTGTACTATGATGAGAGAACGATTTGTTGGAGGTGACTCGATACCTAGATGGTCAATGAACAATAATGACCTAATCTTAATCGATGGAAGACTATTAGTTCCTACATCATCTTGAGAGGTACTGATAAGGATTTAAAATAACTCTTAGAGGAAGAGAAAAAATAATGTGACAAACATGTCTTGTGAATTTAGACAATCGTTCTTTTGGTCAAGGATAAAGAGGGACTTTGGATGTTTTGTCTCTTGATGCCTCTTTTTTTAGAGGGTGAAGGATGAGCGCCGGTATTTTGTAGTTTTTTTATGCCTCTCATGATATATATGTTGAATTTTGAGGATATAAAAATGGAATTTGGGATAAGATTACCCAGGACCACAAGGAGTCATGACACAATTTGGTTGATCGTCAATTAGTTAACAAAGTCTAATAACTTCTTATAGATTAGAGAGGCTAACTCAGTGGAAGTGTTTGGAAAACATTATTTTCAAGAGATTCTGAATTTACGTGGATTTCCTTTTATCATTATTTCTAAAATAGATTCACATAGCACAACATGCTTTTGGTAGGGATTATAGAAATCCATAGAGACTCACCTAAGAATGACCATGGCATACCATCCTTAGATAGATGGATAGTCTGAGAGGAATATACATATACTAGAGGATATTATATTAGTATCCATGCTATAACCTAGGGATAATGGTGGGATCACATGGCCTTGATTGATTTTTCATATAAAAACAGTTATCAGGCTTCGATTTATTTGGAACCTTACGATGATCTTTATGGGAGGACATGTCACACAACGATCTGTTGGTCTGAAGTGGTATTGGTAGTAGTTATTGGATCCAACATGGTTTTGGAGACCTCAATATATTTCATATGATACATAATATATTGATAACATCTTAGGGAAGATGGCCATATTATGTTGACCATAGCGGGATACCATTATATTTTTTAAAGGATATCAGTTATTCGTGTGAGGGACTCCATGGTTTGGGCATAAACATATAAGGAATAAATGAAAGATAACACCACATTTTTTTACCCTGTGTTGTGAATGAGAATATTGGGGATGTGGAGTGTATTATAGACCACCATTTACTCTATTGTGGTATGCACGACATTTTCGACGTGTCAATTCTTTAATGGTATATACTCGATCCTACACATGTTACTAATTGTATGGATTTTTCGATGGAGACTGATTAATATTAGGAGGATTTTTCAATACATATCCCAAATAAAAGTGAGAATGCATTATGATGAAAGATAGTACCACTAGTCTGGGTTTAGTGGTAGCATAAATAGATCCTTGAAGAGATGTGTGAAAGTAAGTCTTATTTTCAGGCTCAATGTCCTATGTTGTTCAAGAAAGACAACTAGAGATTCTTCTCAACGTCAAGAAGTAAAAATAGGGGGATTATTGTAAAATCAATATTTATAAATTAATCATAAATATATCATTTTATAAAATATATTGTGGAAAATATGATTTATCAGTTAAATATATTGATTTATGTTAAATGCTTTGTGGAAGGCTAAAAAGGCCTAGTTAACACTCTAGAATATTTAATTGAATATTTTAAGAGTCAAAAACTGAAATTGAACACCTCCATTATGTCTGTAATGGGGGGTTTAACCTAGGGGGCATAATATTTATGTTTAATTGACACATGTAACAAAATTTTTAAATTGGTTAAATTGTGTGATAGAAATAAATAAAAAATGAATTAATTAAATTTAGGAAAATATAGATTGTATCTTCCTGATGCCCAAAAAACCATATCCCAAACAAATTCCACGAATAACGCAAATATGAGTTTTCTAAAGCACTTTTTTAGATGGTTTGACCAATAATTCCTAGTAAAGATTTCCCACTATGAAAATTTTAACTCAACATGAATTTATTTGTTAAAAATAGATTTAAAATTGTGTTATAAATTCCCAAATAGTGGAACAAATTTTTTGATACCATATATAATATGGTTGTCCTATACTCATTAGAATCACAGTAATCAACAACATCAAAAATATTCAGTGATGAGTTAATGAGTTTCCAAAATTCATTTGAAGATCTCTGATGTTTTTTACCTTGTACAGCGCCCCCCCCCCCCCCCCCGCCCTAGAAAATGGTACATTTTTATTTCTTTATATTGTTTTTATAAATTTTATTTCATCATTAAATGAATTATTTTCAAAAATGGGGAAATTTTTTTAAACAATATTAAAATCTAGAATGTAAATTTTTTGTTATCTAAATAAATAAAATGATAGATAAGAATATGTAATATATATTCCTAATATCTTTGTGATTAATTTATATTGACTATCATAATATATATATACATATATATATATATAACCACTTGTCGGAAAACCTATTATTTTTTTATTGTTAAGATATATATATATATATGTATGCATGCATGTATGTATATATGTATGTTTGTTTGTATGTATGTATGTATGTATGCATATAGTTTCATTATCAGATTATAAATTAATGGAAAACCAATTAGAAATTTATAATTTTTTTATTCATTTTCAATATTAATGGATTAAGGTTTTTGAATTTATCTAGTAGATATAATAATAATGATTAGTACAATAAGATATGTAATTTGATAATAAAAATACAATGAAATAAATTATATTGAAATAAATAATATTTAAAAATTATTAATGATAAATTCGTTAAAAGATAATTATAAGGTTTATAGAATAATAATTTATCAAAATAATTAAGGGGATAATACATTGAATTATTTGGAGAAATGTAAAAAAAATTCCAATGAAATTTTTTAAAAAATTGCGAAATGAAAATTATTAAAGTTAATTGATTAGAAGCATAAATGATAATTAAAAACAAACCATCTTGTGATAATTACAATTACTAATCACTGATAATTTAAATAATTAAAGGGTAATTATATTATCAATAGAAGCGATAAATTTCAATTTTGAAAATCATTATTATCTTCACAATTTTATTATCCAATGGAGATACTTATCATCATATATGTTATAAAAATGATAAAAAGTTAATTTAAATTATCAACTAATATGATATATTTTTATCATTTTATGTGATATTTTAAAAGGTTAATGTGATAATTATAATTCATGAGCACGTGCGATAAATTTAATAATAATTTGGGAATTTTTAAATAGAGATAAATAATTATCACATGTAGTGATTTATATGTTTGAAATGATAATAATATTTATTATTATTGGAAACCCTTTTACATACCTTGATCACTGATGTTCCAACAGCTCGACACCTAGTCATGTCACCCTAATGTTGGAAAACGTATGAGAGGTTTTCCAGCTATTAAAGTATAAAGTCCCTTAAACTTTTTGAATTGTTTATAAATGATTTACATTAACATGATTATGTGAAGACATTTTTAATGACCATGATAGATTGTGAATTCATGTGGGTATGTGAATATCCCTAAAAACACTATATTACACATGATTCTATAAGTACTTATAGATCAGTATTCACATTACTATGTGATTATGTGTACATGTTTCTCTATTTTACACATAATGAAGTGTTATTCATGAATATATATATATATATATCCTTACATTCCATGTAAACCTTTTGGTTCTATTAATGATGTTAGGACAGGTGGACCATTAACTTTAACTATCCTTTAGAGGTGGGATGCACATGACTAACGACGAGGGTCCGATGCATATGGTCGACGCATGATGACGCCAAGGGGATTATATGCAGTGGACCAAAGAGACTTGTGTTATCCTTTAGAAGAATGATTATCATGACTAAATATGAGGGTCTAATAATGTGTAAGTATAATGACCCATACATTACATACATTGTCAATACTTCAAAATTGAAGTACACTTATTAAAACATATAACAAAACCATGAAAGGACTGTATAGGTATAGTGTCTTTAAAAACTGGGAACCATAAACAACTGGTTCATAAAGAATCTACATTGCCTCCCATTTATTTCATCATATATAGAGTCCCTTTTTGGCATATCTTACTCAATAACCTTCTTCCTGACCTGGGGAAAGAAAACATCCAAAAGGGTGAGCTGAAATGCTTAGTAAGGGTAGAAAATAGAAATAACAATCATATCATATTCATAAGAACATAACATTTTGGAAATC
The DNA here is from genome assembly GCA_963277665.1 of Viscum album. Taxonomy (NCBI): domain Eukaryota; kingdom Viridiplantae; phylum Streptophyta; class Magnoliopsida; order Santalales; family Viscaceae; genus Viscum; species Viscum album. The sequence goes on along the minus strand of OY728120.1, from coordinate 462,157,534 downwards.
TTAACCTGCAAAAGAGATCATAATTTCCTAACATGGGATAGATCATAGTTGTAAAATGTAATCCCAGTAATCATAATATAAAACATGAAGCTTTGTGGCATAAACACATAATCATAGAAAATCATTTCTTAGAAGTTAAGACTCATTGACAAGACTATCTTAGTGGACAATGTCCATTTCTGAACCGAGTTCACTCCTCATTTCAGTCATGTTTCACTGAACCGGTTTAACCTGTCATTCCATCCATGTCTATCTCATGAGATATAAATCTTTATCCAATGCATTGTAGGTTGATATAGGTCCCACCCATCTCATAATGATACCATTCATATGTGTGCCACAATATCATAAATCATACATCATAGCATAACCCATGTAATAAGAATAGGATTCATAAACATCATTCCATCATAACATAATCCATATAAGTTAAAACGGCCTCATAAAAATAAATTCCATCATAACATAATCAAATAAATGTAAAATTAACGAAATAAATAGAACCCTATAATATCTTATATGGAAAATAATTTTTATAAAACACTTGATCTTCATTCTTGAGGAAAATATCCTTTCTACTTTGAAAACATTTTTCCTTTCATAACATGTCATACAATTTTAAACTAAAATAATTTGATTAAAAATAAACTTGAAAACTTTTAAATAAATATTCATGGAAATAATTCTCTAAAAATCCATTCATGCCATATAAGTTAAAAAAACATTCTTCTCGTACTAGGGCCGGAAAAGTCAGAAAGTACCTCGTACGAAAAACGACAAAAGATTCCTCTCATATCTTTTACTAAAAAATAACAGAAGGGTATAATTAGATATAAACAATTGCAGTAGGATTGAAATAATTTTACATATTTAGGAAACATGGATGTAGATGATAAATATTCCCCAGTAAATTATGATGTATAAACAATCTCGGATAATGGTTGAGAATGCGGGATTGTCCCTTACATTAGGTCTGATTTGCTTCGTAAGTGTCTGAAACACCTATATAATGATTTAAATAATGTCATTGACTTATTCCAGAATCATAATCATTGTTATGATATCATATATGGTCATATTCTTAGCTTCTTATTAGTAATAGTTCATTGGTACTTGTTATTCAGGTGTTTATTACTTTTTGTTCTTATGCGTGTTTTGTCGAATAAATTCTTATTCTTATTTTTAGGTTATAGATACATCATTTCCAAAATGTTATTCATGTTATATATATCATATTTATTCACTCAATTCATTTATGTAATCATTATGCAATGAAAATCATGTCGAACGACTCGCATCACATCGTGGAGACGGTATTCCGTACGTACGCACGAGCGATGATATCATTCCCATGATTGTGGAATTGTATAGGAGTGTATGTATACTATTTCAGAATAAATATAACTTTTCAATAATCATATATAGTTATTATTTACACTATTATACCCATCCAAATAAGTTGGTCGTGGAAGATAGATTACACCACATCCTAGAGACGGTATTCCGTACGTACGCATGCGGGGTGATTTTGTTTTCCATATGATGGATAGATGGTGAAATAATATTGTTTAATACTTATAATAACATATAAGTATATGAGTGATACTTATGTTATTACTTCATAATGAAACAACTAAATAAGAAGAAGTGGTAAAACAAATAAAGTTGAAAGAATCGGTAACGAACATTACCTCTTCTTTGAAGCGCCTCTTTGAGACCTTCTCTCCGGGCACTAAAATTGGTGTTTCAATAAGACCAGGACCTCTATGATGTTTCTAGGGATGTTGAGAAGAAAATTTGGCTGGGCTTGGCCGAGCATGAAGGCTCAATGTGGTGTGAGGAAGAGAGGGAGGAGGTGCCCTTTTATAAGGGAGGAGAGGGGAACCTTTGGAAAAACTAAAAATATTATTTTATTATAAAGTCATATTCGGTTATAAATAGCACAAAATTGATTTATTTCTAAGATAAGGTGGTTATGGGTCGAAATAATCTCATACAATAGAATTTATACATGTTTAGGTTTCTATTTTAACCTTATCTTTTATATTTCACATTAAGTTAAATAATTTTACATTTACCATGTCTTCTTGTTTTCTTATATATAAGGTAAATAAATATACTATAACAAGCCTAAAGAACCCCAAGTTGTTTATTATTAATATATATAACCTTATATAAGTCATTTGTCCGAACCTTAGATTTTTAGGAATAAAATAAAAATTAATAATATAATATTTGTTTTAAAAACTATTTTTTGTCAATTTTGAAACTTTTTGGTATTTGATTTTTTGTGAAACTCCTAACAAAATGATTAGTTCTAGAAAAGATAATTAAATCAATTCTAACATGACATATTAACCTAGAAAATTATTGGAATTCCTAAAAAGTCTAAAATTACATTTATTTGGGTATTTATAACATCAATTATGTCAATATTTCATTAATAAGATGATTACTGCATCATCTTTGTGTCATCAATAAATTAAATTATTTAATGTATAAAAATAATAAATAAAATACAATTATGTATTAAATCTTTTTAAATTTCTAATGTATATTTATCGATGAATTTATCTTATCTATAAACCTATATTAAAAATTATCTACTTATTAAACTTTGATTTTAACTATTTTAACCCTTCTTTAAATAAATTAATATTAAATGTCCTAATCTAATCCAAGTGGGCATAAATGGTCGTAATTTATTGCTAAAGTTGTTTTTGGTCGAATTACACTTATCCAATAGAATTAGGACATGTGTTAGGGTAATAATAATATCATTTTCACCCTTAATTACCCTCTGTACTTTTAAACGTGGTAAAAAAGTAAAAAGTTACTATTCACCAAAAATTATTTTCATCTCATTGAACCTCATTTTAGTCCTTTATATTAACAGTGTCCCTCGGATTTTCAAAATTCCACTCACCGAAGTGGTAAAATTATGTTTTAGGTGAATTTTGAAATTTTCCTAGGAGGTGTGTAAAAGACGGTGAAACGTTCAATAAAATATTTATATATATAAAATTATAATTAAATGACTCCAATGAATTGCATTCAGCTTATATAGATATTATGTATCAATTTTGACCTAAAATAAATATAAATAAAATAAATAATTATTTAAATAAAAAAGTCAGTTTTTAAATTGTAATCCAGTGTTTTCACTATTCATCAAAAATTGAATTTTTTCAGAAAAATACCAAAATTTCACTCTAGGCTAATTTCGATATTATGAATCCAAAAATAAAGTCCGTTTTGAAGAATAGAAATTACAAAATTTCAAAAATGTGATATTACTATTCATAATGGCTAGTTTTAATAATATTTTAATAGCATATCGTTGTTTAGTGAAACTCGGTATTGCTTACGATGCAAGCTACAAAGGAAGGTCGCGATTGCATGTAAAGAAAGCCAAGATAGTGTTGTGTGTAGTGAAAGATTCCTTTGATGATTTATATAACATAAAATCAAAATATTTCTCATAAAAGTCTCGGTGTTACATTCTACCCCCCTTAAAATGAATTTCACCCTCGAAATTCGTCACTTTGTAACAAACAGATGAGGATACCACTCCCTCATCATATCCTCAAGCTGCCATGTAGCTTTTTCTAATTGGTGGATCCTCCATAAAACATTCACCAAGCTAGTGGTCTTGTTTTGTTGGACTTTTTCACTACGATCAAAAATCTCTATTGGTTGTTCTTCATAAGAGAGATCTTGTTCCAGCGGTACAACTTGTGAGCTGATTACATGTGAAGGATCAGGTATTTACTTTCATAGGAGAGATACGTTGAACACATCGCGACCTTGAGAGAGATTTGGTGGAAGCGCCAATCGGTAATCTACCTTCCCAACACGATCCAGTATTTCGAAAGGACCGATATACCGATGGCTTAGCTTTCCCTTCTTTCGAAATCTCGTTACTCTCTACCAAGGTGATATTCGTAAGAACACATTATCACCCACTTCAAACTCTAGGTATTTTATTTGGCTTTCGGCATAATTTTTTTGTCAAATCTGAGCTACTCTTATGTGTTGTTGAATAGATCTGACCTTTTCTGCCATCTCATTAACAAGATCAGATCCTAATAGCTTTCTTTCCCCAACTTCATCCCATCAAGTTGGAGTCCTGCATTTCTTTCTATAGAGATCTTCATAAGGAGCCATCTGAATACTGGAGTGAAATATATTATTATAAGAAAATTATACCAAAGGATGGTGTTGGTCCCAACAACCTTTGAAATCTATAGAGCAAACTCTTAACATATATTCTAGAGTTTGAATTGTTCTCTCAGACTGACCATCTGTCTGAGGATGATAAGCAATACTGAAACTCAACTCTGTATCCAGAGTATGCTGAAGACTTTTCCAGAACTTCGAGGTAAATCTCAAATCACGATCTTATATAATGTAAAGTGGTACTCCATGCAATATTACCACTTCCTTCACATATATCCTTGCAAGATGATCTAGAGAGAACCCCTCTCTAATAGCAATGAAGTGTGCCGACTTTGTAAGATGATCAACTATGACCCAGATAGCATTATAGCCTTTGGATGTTTTAGGAAGTCCAGTGACAAAGTCCATAGTGATGTTTTCCAATTTACATTTTGGTATGGGTAATTTTTGTAACATCCCCTTAGACATCTATCTCTCAGCTTTAACTCGTTGACAAACCAAGCATCGAGAGACATTTTTAGAAAAATCTCTTTTCATGCAATCCCACCAGAAGTACTCTTTTAGGTCCTTATACATCTTCGTGTTTCTAGGATGAATAGAGAATGAAGAACTATGAGCCTCATCCAGCAACTCCTTCTTAAATTCTGGGATGGGAGGAACACAAACCCGATTCCTGAAATTTATTATCCCATCACAATCAAGGGTGAATTCAGGAACATTTCTCACCATCATTTGTAACTCTACATCTTCTTTCTATGCCTCTTTAATCTTCACATGTATAGATGGTTGAACATTCAACTGAGAAAGATACGATTTTTTCCCTTCCATTATAAGTCCAAGATCCATCCTTTGTAAATCCATAAATATTGGATCTTTTGTGATCCTCATAATGGATAAACTGGCATGGTCTTGTCGACTTAATGCATATACCACCTTGTTTTCTTTCCCATGGTAGTAATGAATTGAGCAGTCGTAATCCTTAATCAGCTCTAACAATCTTATTTGGCACATATTCACCTCCTTTTCTGTGAAAATATACTTTAAACTTTTATGATCAGTATAAATATAACACCTTTCTCCATAAGGAGAATGCCTCCAAATCTTTAATGCAAATATTTCCGCAGCTAACTCCAAATCATGAGTTGGGTAATTTAACTCAAGTATTTTCAATTGTCGTGAGGGATAAGCTATCACCATATCATTTTGCATAATAGCACATCCCAGCCCCTTCTTGGATGCATAATTGTAGATCACAAACCTTTCTCCACTACAAGGAAGTGTGAGTACAGGTGCACTAGATAACCTTCTTTTCGATTCCTTGAAATTCTCTTCACATTCCTCTATCCGAACAAACTTAACTCATTTCTAGTCAACTTGGTGAGTGGATTAGATAATCTTGAAAAATCTTTCACAAAATGTCGATAATATCCATCCAAACCAAGAAAACATCAGATATTAGTTACTTTTGTTGGTCTCGGCCGTCTTTCGATAACCTATGTTTTTGCTGGATCCACAGATATCCCTTCTTTTGAAATTATTTGACCAAAAATGAAACTTTTTGAAACCAAAATTCACACTTGGTAAATTTCGCTTAAATCTTCTCCTTTCTAAGGGTCTTTAATTCAATTCTCAAGTGATCTTCGTGTTCTACCTTGCACTTTGAATAGATAAGAATATCGTCTGTAAAGACTACCAAAAACTGATCAAGATAGTCTCTATAGACTCTATTCATCAGATCCATGAATATAGCAGGGGAATTAGTAAGACCAAATGGCATCACTATAAATTCATAGTTTCAATAAATGTATGGAAATCCTTCTTTGGTATATCCTCTCTTTTGACCCTTAATTGATGATACACTGAACTAAGATCAATCTTGGAAAAGTATTGAGCTCTGCATAGTTGGTCAAATAAGTCATCAATGCACGGGAGAGGATATTTGTTCTGGATAGTGATCTTGTTAAGTTCCTGATAATCAATGCAGAGTCTCATTGATCCATCTTTCTTCTTAATAAACAGAACAGGTGGGCCCCAAGGTGACGCAGTAGGGCATTTTAATCCCTCATCAAGATTCTCTTGGAGTTTTTCTTCAATTCCTTCAACTCATTTGGGGCCATTCTATAAGGTGTCTTTGAAATAAGAAAAGCACCTGGTACGAGTTATATTGAATACTCAACTTCATGATTTGGTGGAAGACCAAGCAATTCCTCTAGAAAGACATCATCAAACTCCCATACAATGGGAATATTCTTAAACATGAGTTTCTCTCGAACCATTTAAGATAAATAACCCTCATTTAGTGGAATCAAGACCTATATGATGGAAGAAATTTCCACTGGAAGGTTATGTTCATACATGCATCGATAGACGATCACAGAATGATCTGGAATATGAAATTTGACTTCCCTTCTTTGGAAATTGATATGAGCTCAATATAAAGAAATCCAATCCATGCCAAGAATCACATAAAATTTCATTATAGGAAGGATCACAAGATTTTTAGGAAGCCCTTTCCCACAAACTTCAATCGGAGAAGAATTATAAACTTTTGATGCGACTATTGTGCCATTAGGTCTTGTCACAACTAACTCAACATCTAATTGTTGAGATAATACATCGTTACCCTTATAAAATTCATCATAAATAAAAGAGTGGGTGGATCCAGAATCAAAAAAAACATTTGCTACTTTAGAGTGGATAGTAAGTGTAACTTTCACCACTTTGTTATCGAACTCCACATTGCTGATAGAAAGTTCATGTGACTTTCCTTTGTCTTTAGCCTTAAGAGTTTGTTGACGTCGATCGTCATCAAAAACCCTTGGATTATGGAATTGATTAGCATAATGGCCCATCCCCTTGCACTTGTAACATTGAAGTGTATGAGGTGCACTCTGTGTAGGCTTTTCTTTGTTCGCATCACTAGAAATTATCTTCCCATCATTGCGGCATTCAAATTCCCGATGACCTTACTTTCCACATTTGAAAAATTTACTTGTCCCTTTAAGACAACTCCCTCCATGTTTATTTCCACACTTTGAGTATAAGATAAAGCTTATCTTATTTTCTGTGTGCTCTTTTGATTATCCTTTTAATTCCATTTTCCTCTTCTTATCAAACCCATATGACGGATGGGTTACTCCAATCTCCATCTCAACCTTGAGAGCACATCAAAAAATTTCCTCATAGCTATTGAAGTCCCTTATGGCTAGCTCCCTTCGAAGTCATGGTATTAATCCACTAAAGAATCGATTGATCTTACTCTCGGGTTGGATAATAATCCCTGAAGCATACCTTGAATTTCTTGTAAAATTTTCTTCATAGGTACCAATAGACTCATCATCCTTTTTCTTTAGTTCAAGAAACTCCTTCTCCATCATTGTTTGGAGAATAAGAGGGAAGTAAATATTGAAAAATAAGTTCTTGAACTCATACCATTCCATTGATTCAATTTCATACCGTTTCCTTGTATTTTCTGATAAGATTCCACCATTGATCAGCATCATCTTCCAAGCGATAAACTGCTAAGATGACTTTATCATGTTGAGAACATTGAAGAACTGAAAATATATTTTCAGTGGTACTGATCCATTGTTCAGCCACTAATGGATTAGAAGACCCGGTGAATGAAAGTGGATGCTGCCTCATGAAGGATGAAACAGAATGTTTCTCATTTCTCTACTCATTTGGACGTCCTACATGATTCATATCTTGAGAAAGTTGTGTGAGAATGGCTACAAGATTTTGCATTCCAGCTCCCAAAACGTTTGGTTTCTCAGGGGGACAATCATTTCATTGCCCGTCGCATTCCGCATTAACATAGTTCATTCGTGTTCTAGCCATTGACTAAAACCAAGAAGAATAGTGTGAGAAACACTACTTATAATAGTAAAAACACATAATCAAGAATAAAATTTCACACTTAAGGTCTTATCATAGGTTGTTCATGTCCATTTCTAAAACACTAATATTGTGTTCTATGCTTAGACATATCCTTAGGTTTCTTACTAAGTCTTTCACATCCTAGTTTCCAAAGGTTGACTATACCTTTCCTCTAATACCAACTATAACGACCCATACATTATATACATTGTTAATACTTCAAAATTTAAGTACACTTATTACAACATATAACAAAACCATGAAAGTACCGTATAGTTATAGTGTCTTTAGAAACTGGGAAACATAAACAACTGGTTCATAAAGAATCTACATTGCCTCCCATTTATTTCATCATATCTAGAGTCCCTTTTTGGAATATCATAATTAATAACCTTCTTCCTAACTTGGGGAAAGACAACATACAAAAGGGTGAGCTCAAATTCTCAGTAAGGGTAGACAAAAGAAATATCAATCACACCATATTCATAAGAACATAACATTTTGGAAATCTTAACCTGCAAAATAGATCATAATTTCATAACATGGGATAAATCATAGTAGTGAAATGTAATCCTAATAATCATAACATAAAAAATGAATATTTGTGGCATACACACATAATCATAGAAAATCATTTCTTAGTAGTCAAGACTCATTTCCAAGACTATCTTAGTGGACAATGTCCATTTCTGAACTGAGTTCACTCCTCGTTTCAGTCCTATTTCACTGAACCAGTTTAACCTGTCGTTCTAGCCATGTCAATCTCATGAGATATAAATCTTTACCCAATGCATTGGAGGGAGATATAGGTCTCACACATATCTTAATGATACCATTATTATGTGTGTTACAATATCATGAATCATACATCATAGCATAGCCCATGTAATAAAAATGGGATTCATAATCATCATGCCATCCTAACATAATCCATATAAGATAAAAGGACATCATAAAAATAAATTCCATCATAAAATAATCAAATAAATGTAAAAATAGGGATATAAACAGAACACTATATTATCCTAGATAGAAAATAATTTTGATAAAACACTTCATCTTCATTCTTGAGGAAAATATCCTTTCTACTTTGAAAACATTTTTCCTTTCATAACATGTCATACTGTTTTAAAATAAAAGAAGTTGATTAAAAATAAACACAAAAAACTTGAAATGGAAGCTTCATGGAAATAATGCTCTAAAATCCATTCATTCAGTATAATTTAAAAAAACATTCTTCTCATACTTTGGCCGGAAAAGTCAAAAAGTACCTCGTACAAAAAACGACAAAAGATTCCTCTCATATCTTTTACTAAAAACTAACGAAAGGGTAAAATTATATATTAAAAATTGTAATAGGATAGAAATAAAATTACATATTGAGGAAACGTGGATGTGTATGATAAATATTCCCCAGTAAATTCTGATGTATAAACAATCTCGAATAAAAATTGAGATTGTGAGATTGTCCCTTACAATAGGTCTGATTTGCTTCGTAAGTGTCCGAACCTCCTGTATAATGATTTAAATAATGTCATTTTCTTATTCCAGAATCATACTCATTGTTATGAAATCATATATGGTCATATTATTATCTTCTTATTAGTAATATTTCATTGCAACATGTTATTCGGGTGTTTATTACTTTTTGTTCTTTTGTGTGTTTTGTTGAATAAATTCTTATTCTTCTTTTTAGGTTATAGATACCCCATTTACAGAATGGTATTAGTTTAATATATGTCATATTTATTCACTAAATTTATTTATGTAATCATTAAGCAATGAAAATCATGTAGAACGACTCGCATCACATCGTGGAGATGGTATTCCATATGTACGCACGAGCGATGATATCGTTCCCATGATAGTGGAATTGTATTAGAGTGTATGTATACTATTTCAGAATCAATATCATATTACAATTATCATATATAGTTATTATTTACAACATTGTACCCATCCAAGTAAGGTGGTGGTGGAAAATAGATTACACCATGGCGTGGAGACGGTATTCTGTACGTACGCACGCGCGGTGATTTCATTTTCCGTAGGATGGATAGATGGTGAAATAGGTTTGTTTCATACTTATAATAACATATCAGTATATGAGTGATAATGAAGTTATTACATCATAATGAAACAACTAAAAAAGGAGAATTGGATGAAGAAATAAAGTTGAAAGAATCGGTAATGGACATTACATCTTCTTTAAAGTGCCTCCTTGAGACCTCCACTTAGGGCACTAAAATTGGTCTTTGAAGAAGACCAGGAACTCTAGGATGTTTCTAGGGAAGTGGAAAAGAGAATTTGGCAGGGGCTTTCCGGGCTTGAATGCTCAAAGTGGTGTGAGGAAGAGAGTTAGGAGGTGCCCTTTTATAAGGGAGGAGAGGGGCACCTTTGGAAAAACTAAAAATATTACATTATTATAAAGTAATAATCGGTTTTAAATAGCATCGAATTGATTTATTTTGAAGAGAAGGTTGGTATGGGTCGAAATAATCTCATCCAATATAATTTAGACATGTTTAGGTTTCTATTTTTACCTTATCATTTAGATTTTAACTTTAAGTTAAATAATTTTACTTTTACTGTGTCTTCTTATTTTATTACTCTATAAGGTTAATAAACTTACTATAACAAGCCAAAAGAACCAAAATTTGTTTATTGTTAATATATATAACCTTATATAAGTCACTTGGCGGATCCTTAGATTTTTAGGAAAAAAATAACAATTATTAATATAATATTTGTTTTAATAACTATATTATGTCAATTTTGAAACTATTTGGAAATTGATTTTTGTGAAAATAATAACGGAATTATTAGTTCTAAAAAAGTTAATTAAATCAATTATAACATGTACTATGAACCTATAAAATTATTGTAATTTTTAAAAAGTCTCAAATTACATTTATTTATTTATTTATAACATAAATTCTGTCAATATTTCATTAATAAGATAATTACGGCATCATCTTTCTGTCATAAATAAATTAAATTATTTAATATCTGAAAATTATAAATAAAATACCTTTATGTATTAAATCTTTTTAAAATTCTAATTAATATTTATAGACGAATTTATCTTATGTATAACCCTATATTAAAAATTATTTACTTATTAAACTTTGATTTTAACTATTTTAACCCTTCTTTAAATAAATAAATATTAAATGTCCTAATCTAATCCAAGTGGGCCTAAATGGTCATATTTTATTCCTATGGTTTTTTTTGGTCGAATTAAACTTATAAAATAGTATTAGGACATGTTTTAGGGTAATAATAATATCATTTTTACCCTTAATTACCCTATTTACTTTTAACCGTGGTAAAAAAATTAAAAAGTTAATATTCACCAAAAATTATTTTCATCACATTGAACCACATTTTAGTCCTTGATATTAACCGTGTCTCTCAGGTTTTCGAAATTCTACTTATAGAAGTGGTAAAATTAAGTTTATGTGAATTTGGAAATCCTCCAAGGAGGTGGGTAAAAGATGGTGAAAAGTTCAATAAAATTTTTATATATCTACACTTATTATAAAATGACTCCAATGAATTGAATTTAACTTATATAGGTATTATGGATCAATTTTGACCTAAAATAAATTTAAATAAAATAAATAATTATTTAAATAAAAATTCCGTTTTTATATAGTAACCCAGTGTTTTCATTATTCATCAAAAATTGAATGTTTTTAGAAAAATACCAAAATTTCACCCTAGGCTAATTTCGATATTCCGAATACAAAAATGAAGTCCGTTTTTAAAAATAAAAATTAAAAATTTCTAAAAGTGGATATTACTATTCATAACAGCTAATTTTAATAATATTCTAATAACATATCGTTGTTTAGTGAAACTTGGTATTGCGTACGACGCAAGCTATCGAGGAAGGTCGTGATTGCTTGTAAAGCAAGAAAAGCTAGTGTTGTTTGTAGTGAAATATTCTTTTGATGATTTATATAACATAAAAACAAAATATTTCTCATAAAGTCTTGAGTGTTATAGTACAGCTCACGATGATTCCCTAAGATACACTCAATGAAGAGGGGATGCAGATTTTATCTCAGTCCCTAGTATGTTACTCAAAGGTGTGAATTAATGACCAAAGGAGCTGGTTATCTCTCAATCCTCATTATGTAAAATTTATTATTAAGGGGAGATGATTATATCTCATTTCCCCTTCACACACAGTGTACATTTCTTTTTTTATCGAATTGATATATTGATGCCTAATGACACTGATAAAAATGATTATTTAGCATAGTGGATTATTGTTGATTTATCTGACACCTTGGTTATCCATTCAATATAGAGTTGAAATAGGTATGGCTGGGGTTGTGTAATGATGGTTATCCTGCAAACCTATTAGTTTTGGATTTTTTTTCTTCACATTAATTTATTTTTTCATAAACATCCATTTTTATCACATCTAGTTTAGGACACATTGGTGGTATCTTACTGCGTCGTGTACTCACACGATATATTGGAATTTTGATAATATTTTATATTTCATGACCAGAGATCAAATGAATGGAAATTAACATTTGTTTTATAGTTTACTGGTGGAGCATGGATTAGGAGCGGACTGAGGCAGGCATTGGAGCACTCTACAGATGATTGTTTATTTACATTCTAGTTTTCCTTATACAACTCATTTGATTTTATAACCACTTTGGGAGACATTATATTACATAAATTTTATATTTAATTTATGGATTTTATTATTATTAATTATATTTTTTATCTGATCATATGTCATGGTATAGAGGGTATATTATCCTGAATTTTCCACTTGAGATCCTCATTTCTAGTCGGTAACCTCCTACGTACAGGGAGGTGCACATGAGCCCATCTGGAATTTGGGATTTAACCTAGTTCTTCGGGTAGGTATGCCAAAAAGATACATATATTATATTTTTCTACATGAAACACCATGTTTGATATATGTTACACACAATACAATGTCACTTTTATAACTTTCCTTATACAGAAGACTGAGTTTTTACCACCCTACAATATAATATTAATATGGTAATTTAAATTTTACTATAGTTACCTCATATCCATTGGAATGGAATTTATGATTAAAATTATCTAAATTTTGAAAATATGATCTAAAAATTTCAATTAAATTATTAATTTTGTTGTAAATTAGTTTGAAACGAAAAAATAAAATATTATAGAATGACGAAATTCCTTTTGTTGGAAAACTATTTTGGAATGTACAAACCAATATTTATCTTAATAAATTAAAGAACCAATTTTGATTAATGTTAAAAATAATATTTTAATAGTATATATTTAATTAATATTTTTTAAAAACATCCAATTGATTTTATAATTATAATTATAAAATAAATCCAATTTTATAAATAAAAAAAAGTTTGTTTCCAAAATGTAATTTTATCACTTCTTAATATAGAACCCATTTGAAATGTAATATTTTTAATTAAAAAAATATTATTTTAAAAAATTAACTTCATTTTTTAAAATTTAATTTCAAAATTTTCTTTCAGTGAATTTTTTTTTAGATTTTTATTTTTTGAAAAATAGTAATAAATCATTGAATATTAATTCAAACATGCTTTCTCATTTAATTTATTTATATCAATAAATTAAATTTTTTTGGATTCAATATTTAATTATACCATTCTAAAATATATTAATAAAATATATATATCATTGTAATCAATTTCACTTTAAAATTTTATATAGAAACCGTTCATATTTTTGAACATTTTTCCTTTAAAAACATATGTTGTTGTCCCATATACGTGATTAAATTTAAATTAATTTATCCAACTTAAGTGATTATAATTCGAAAATTTGGATTAAATATTTGGAATAATAATAATTTATAATGTCCAATATGGTGGACTTAGTTTTTTTACCCAACTTTAAGTGAAAGTGATTTAAATTAATTTCAATTATTAAGAGAAAAATTTGCATAACAATAGACTAACCCATAAACATAAGGGAAAAAATTAAATAGAAACTTTTCTAAAAACCATTGTATGGAATTATTTTTACCATATACTCAATTCTATAAAATATTTTTTATTATTGGAGTAAAATTTAATAATAAAAATGTTTGTGGAATTCATATTAAAATAATTTAAAAGAATTTCACTCCTCTGCCACTAAATAATGGCACACACCCCTCTTACATATTCACACATCTCAATCCCTGTATCCTTGGATATATATTTCCAAATAATCTTCCCAAATTACACCTTTAATCATATAATTCTCCATTTGTTCATAAATCCATCAATGGCATCCCTTACATTAAAACCAAAACGAGTTACCCTAAGAAGAGGTAACATCCTTAATCAATATCTTTTTTTCATCTTGAATCCCATAAATATTCATCTTCCATGATTATATAAGAATATTAGTATTATTAATATTCTAAAAAATTTTCATTATATTTTACTGACCTAAACATACAAAAAAATTTACCAAATGAATAACGAACTTACTATTCCAATGTATAAAGAGCCACATCCTCAAGAAACGATGTTGTTCATTTTTCAATTACCACCTATCATGGTCGAGAGTTTTGATGGAAATAATATTTAAATATAAATTAAATGATATTTATGATATATTTATTATTCATTATTTATTATATAACACGGAACTTTTTCATTATAATTTTTTTAAATAAAATAATTTCATTTGTGGAGGTATGGACTACCACCTCTTCGAAGAAATGGGGTTCATTAACACTCTCCATGGAATGAATTAAAGATGAGTTTAGTGATTTTATATGATATATATGAAATATTAATTATAATTTAATTATATTATATACATAGAAATATATGTCATTTAATTTATTTTTTTAAATAAGTCAATAAAATGGAAAAAAGCATTCATGTGTGCGTATGACCTACCATCTCCATGAACGGCGTATTCTGTTTCCTATTTCTATAAAATAAATATTATTATAAATAAATATATTATTAAAATATATCATATTTATATCATGATTTTAATTCTTGAAATAATTAAATCATATTCTAGGTAAGATTAAGAATAAAAATCCATCATATATGAAAAACAAAGAAGATATTATGTGAAACCTAACATTAACATAGATTTTTTGAAAAATGGATATTATAATGTCATAACAAAATAATATATTGTATTTGATATTATAATAATATATATTTAGATTTTTAATATACATAAATTTATTATACCTGAATTTTTGATAATCTATAATGCAAGTCAAGACTTACAGTAAGGTAATTTTTTCTCGCATTTTTTCCATGAGATACATGCCATTCTCAGCACTCATTTAATTTTTATGGCCCATATATTTCCCTATGAAATTTTATACAATTATTATAATTTATTTAAGGACATGAAAATATTTAATTTAAGTTATTATATTATGGGGTTTATGATTCGAAAGATACTCAAGTAGTAATGGTTTTCTCATCTATTTTTTTCCTATGAGACACAAGATATGTTCAAATTATATTTATTATATATGGGGTGTATACTATAGATGTATTTATTTTTTAATTATTATAAGTATATTTATATATTTTTACATATCTATTTTATTATATTTATTTAATGTTATTTTAAATTTAAATGTCAACAAATCTGCAAAGTAATTTTGTCACACTTTTCTTTCATTGAGACACATGACATGTTATGAACCTGTATTTTTCTATGAGGAGTATATACTACAATTTACACATTATATATTGAATATAAATAGTTTATTTGTATTTAATTATTCATTTAATGTTATAATTTCAATTTTATTGTGATTAAATTTTACACAAATGGTAACAGATTATTAAAATAGTTTCATTATTTATCGAGATTATTTATTATTATTATTCCATTGATTACCTATTATCATACCAACCAAAATAAATATTATGAATTTTATTAACTTCTAATTATTGTTGTCATATACATGTTATGGTAGCTATTTTCCACTATTTTGTTCTGAAGATAATTAAGAATCACTTTTTATGAAAATCCAGCTTTATTTCTACTTTTGGTTAACACAATATGTTCTTTCAAAATATTTATTCACAAAAATGTATTCAGAAATGTATTATTTTTACCCTATAATATTTAAAGGAAATTTTTACCCATGTTTTATCTTCATAAAAAAACTATTTTAAAAAACAATCTTTTTATCCTTTTCTGATTGTGGAAATTTTCTAAACAATTACAACACCGAAGGAATATTTGGTATGAACAAATTTATCTATAGTATTAACCAACCTTCCATTGAAGCTTCCATAGAAATTTTAATTAATTTATTTTTTATGAAAAATTATATTCCAAATAATTTTGACCATCATTTTAAAAGTGGGTTTCAAAGAAAAGTTTTTTCAAAAAGGATTTATTTTTATTATTGTATTTAAAATGGTTTTCAAAGCTTCCATTTTTAAAATATATTTTAAATGAAAAATTATTTGAAATAATTTTTACAATTAAAAATTATTTTTATATATTTTCCATAATGATTTATATATTTTAAAGTTTATTTTCCAATATAATGGTTTTCAAATGTATTTATGTTTTAAAAAAAATAAACGAACAATGGATATTTTACTCAAGAAATATTTTAAATGAAATTGTAATGATTTTTTTACAAAAAAAATTGTTTTCTTAAATGTTTTATCAAATTTATTTTCAATGAGAATCTATTTCACATAACTAATTATATATATGATATTTATAAATTCTTCTCCATATAGGATGACATATTTTGTTATTGTTTATTCTATAGTATGGATATGATCCAATATAACCATTCAAATTTTTTATATAATGGATTATGTTTAGATGGAATGATATTTATGGTACACGTTCCTCTTCAACAAGTTATTTATTTTCAAACCCATTTCATTTCATGGGTTATTATTTTATGAAATTATTATGAATCCTATCAATTTTTTATACGTAATGATTTGATGAAATGTTATGACACCCATTTCATATCATTGGTAATGATATGATGTTTATGAATCTGATTCCTTTTCATGGTTCATTATATGCTTCATGTTTTATTATCTTATGGTATATGTATGTATAATATGATTATGTGATGGGTGAGACCTATATATCCCTCAAATTCATTACGTAATGATATATATATATATATATATATATATTGAGAAATTAATCAAAATCAATATTATGTTCACAATACACTATGGATGATTAAGAAATATCGTCCATTGTGGGAAGATAGGGAAATAAAATCCTCTATGGGAAGATGAGGAAAATTGATCCCTTAAAAAGAAATGATTATGACTAGTGATGGCGGTCTGTTTTTCTTATTAGGTTTATTCCTCATGAAGTGGCCAATTATGTTTTGTCAATGCATATTTAATTATTGGGATGATGTTACATGTTAATGTGTCTAACATACATTCTATTTCGTATTCCTTTCATATGCCAGCATGGTTCATGTTATGGATTATCTTAAAATTTAATAACTTATGAACTGCAAATATTTCTTCCATGCCTCAAGATTATAATATCTTTATGCATGGAATAATATTAAATTGTTATTCTCATTTTATCATACCCTTATGTCAATTTTATTCTTAATTATCTCCTTTATTTAACCTTACTCATAATTTTACCACACCATTTTCTTATGTTTCATTTACCAAGGTTTGGAAGAAATTGTTTACATAAGATTAATAATGGGTAAGATCATTAAAGAAGATGTTGAAGATCTTCAACCAATATAGAAGAATGTGATTTAGGTTCCCAGTGACAATAAAATTTTAAAGTCTTATTGAATTCATTTTTTGTAATGTGACAAATATTCATCTAAAATGATGTAATATCCATGTTTGTTAATAATTGGTCGAAATAGATTATATCAAAGTAATGTTTTATTCTACCATTAGATTCTAGAATGAGATACATTATTGATTTTCCTCCCTATATTTATAAATTTATTTCTAGGGATGTCTTTATGGATAAGTATAATGATGAGTAAAATTAGATTAATATTATGAAGAATTTTGGTAAAGGATGGAGTGAGTGATTTCCAAGAAATAAATCACAATCTAGATAATATAAGTGGATGTGGCTCAGTAAGAGATATACATTGGGGTAACATCCATGAAAGCACTATGTTGAACTTGAATCGATTGTGAATTGATGCACGATAAAGGGCCTCACTGCACACCAAGTTTGACACTACAAGGGGATATGCTTTGGTAAATCACAAACACTGTATGAACCATCATGAATGATTTAAATAACATATGATTAGGAATAAAATACTATAAACTACAGGATTCATAGGTTAATAAATTATGTTCCATTTTTCATACATCTTATAAGTAATTTTTCTCGCTTTTGAGGGTTTCTACTATGATAAATATATCTCACCATATTATTATAGTTTTATTCAATAGCAGGAACTAGGCGGAACTGGTTTAAAAGTGAGTTTTTCTAATTTGTAAATTATGGGAATGATGAAAATAAATTTCTTAAGTGGAAATATAATGAAGGGAATTTGGAAGGTTCCTGAGTATTTGTTATACTTCTATGGAAAATGAGAATGAAAAAAACATGTGAAAGGAATGAGAGGTTATATCAGTTTTTTTACATTAAATGTTGGAATCATGATAAGATTTGGGTTGAGAAGCCTTAATACCTGATTCATATTTAATATACTAGGAAATTAATTATTTACAAATAATATGATGAACCCCATGTAATGGGGTAAGAATAATGTTTGATTATTAAAGTGTATATGCTTTGGAATTTAATGATTAAGCTATATAAATCCTGAAATTTTTAGTATTTTTGTTATCATTTTTAAATTATGTACTAAAATAGATATTAAAAATTATAATAGAGATGTAGATAAGTCATTTAATATAATGGTGATATTTTTAAAAAAGTGAAGGTAACCCTTAATCTTTTCATAATGTTGATAAAATTTGGGTTCGCATGGACAAAGAGATGATTGATTTGGATAAAGTAAATTTGATATTATTAATGTCCACATAGCTGAGAAATTATATTATTTAAAAAAAATTATTATCTTATCATAGATTTAGTTTACAACTTCTTGGATTTATGGAATATATCTAGAAATTTTATAATAATGATGCATACATTTTTTCTGAAAGGATTTAGAGAAAATAAGGTTATTTCTATATTTTAAGAGTATTTAAAATGAGGGTATTCACCTGATGGAAATTTGGAATCCTTTATATAATTTATGATACTGAAGGAATCAATGTTAACCGGATTTGGTAACCTTATTTCAAATGTTTTGTATTTTTCATCTTTTGGAAGTGTTATAAAGCTAACCATTTATTGAATTTTTATATGAAAATTTAGATAATGTTTGTGAGATTAAAGTATGATCTTTACATATAAGGATTTATGCATATTTTATATCTTCTGATAACCATATTATTGTAATAAATATTGATGGAATGACCAATCATTATATCTGGGGATCTCATTATCTGACGTTTCTTCAAGATTGAAAACATCACCTTCATTTTGTGGAATAAGAGATTACGTGGAAGTTGATAAAGTAAAAACAAGGGGAATGGTTTTCCTAAAATCATGTATATATATATTCTCATGAAAATTATTCATCTTTAAGAAAAATTGTATTAAAATATTGTATTTTGAATTCACCATCAATTTTATGTTATCAATCAATATTTTCAAGCCTCTTTAGGAAATAAATTTTTTATCGTTAACTTTATAAAAAAATGTTATCCATCACTCTCTATTATAATTTAATAGTTAAATTTTTCTTCCATGTCCATGTTTTCACTTTCCACATATGTTCTCCCAAGTGGAATCATTGTTATGAGTTTCTTTCCATAACTGTTATGTTTCTAGTATTCCCTTTTTATGAATGTTTTATTATTTATTTTTATGATGTGCATTTCTATAAAAGCAACATTAAAATATTAATATTATTATAAATTAAATTAATTTAAAGTGATAAATTAATATTAGGTGGTTGAATGTAACACAAAGAGATTATTTTATTAAATTTCAATAATTTATTTAAGCTTTTTTATATTTTTCATTTAATGTAACACAAAATATAATTTTTTATATATTAATGAAAAATTATTATATTTTCTTATACACAACACCTTGTTAACAATTAACTAGAAAACACTTATAATATCATTACTTACACTCAAAACTGTGTTTTTCTTCTATTACCCAAAATGCTGAGTCCCTTAGATAGATTGTGTTACATAGAAGGATGATTTTTGTTGAACTACAATATAGAATTAATATGATTATTTAAATATTCCAATAGATACCACCTTGATTTTGCAATGAAATTTATGAATAATATTATTGAAAATAGGTAAATATAATCTAATAATTTATATAAAATTTTTCCTTGAATTTTCAATTTGTTATAAATTAATGTAAGATTTATTTTAGAAAGATGACATTCCTTTTCCAAGAAATTTTTTTTATATGTACAAAAAATTATTTTCCAATAAATTTAACAAAAAACATTAGATAAATGTATTTGAAAAACTATATTTATGATATATTGAATAAATATTTTTGATACTAATCCAATAAATTTGATATATATAAGATAATAATAAATAAAAGCATATGGGAAAGTTTTTTTTCTAAAAGGTAAAATTATTACTTTTCAATGGAGAAACCATATAAAATCTGAATTTTTTATTTTTCATAATATTTCATTAAAAATAAACTTAATTTTTTTATTTTTAATTTCAAAATTTATATTGGGTTAATTTTTTCTGCTTTTCTATGAAGATTCATTTTTTAATGAATAGTGAAAACACTGAATTTTAATTCAAAAATAAATTTTCAATTAATTTATTTATATAGTTAAATAAAATTTTTATGGGTTTTAAATTTTAGATAGTTGATTTATATATAAATTAAACTAATATTTTCATTTTAATAAATTTTACATTGAAATTGGATATAAAAACATTTCAATATTTTGAAAATTTTTTACTTTTAAAACCCGTTTTGTCATCCTGTATACAAGATTACATTTAAATTAATTTTATCCACTTATTTGATTCGAATTTTGAAAAATGGAATCATTTTTTGGAATTATAAAAAATTATAATTTCTAAAATGTTCAAAATAGTTTGTGACTAAAAAGATAAGGGAAAATGATTAAAATTAGTTACAACGAATAAGGGGAAAATGGATGAACAATGGAATGAAATTTTATATTAATGGACAAAATGACCATTAAACTATTCTTAAAAACATTTTATGGCTATATTTATACCATATCCAAAATTTTATTTATGTTCGTTCATTATTAGAGCCACATGTCATAACAAAAACATAGATGAAATTCCCTTATTAAATATTTAAATGAATGCCACTCCTCCTCCACCATAAAAATGATCTCAAATATCCCAATTATTCCAACATATAAATCCATTTAGATCGAAGAAAATCTTTTAAAATAAAGTGCCAAAATCCCTACCTAAATCCTATTATGCTTCCTTTGGGGAGAAATCCATCTAATGAAGCCCTTTGGTGCAAACCAAAATATGTTACCCAAAGAAGAGGTAACATCCTACCACAAGATCTTATGTTTTATTTTATTTCCTCACCCCTAAATTTGATAGATTAAACAATTATATAATAAACTAGTAAGAATAATTATATATATATATATTATTATTTTTCGGTTTATACCTACACTTACAAACACATCCATCAAATGGGTAATGAACGTGGCATTATTGTGTAGGATGAACTACCGCCTCACGAAACGATGTAGATCATTTTCCAATTTCCATCTGTCATGAAAGGGAATTATGATAGAATATATATATATATATCTGATATTTATATATATATATTATTCTATAATTATTATAGAACACATAACTTCATGCTTTACATTTTGTGTAAATGTGACTAATATATTTTGCGGAAGTGTGGACTACAGCCTTCTCAAGGTGATGTAATTTGTTCACACATGACATGTATTTTATTAAGGATTATTTAGAGAAATGATATTATATATATGAAATAATAATGAAAATATAATGATATATAAATACACATGTATGTAATTTACATTCATTTTTTCAATACAACAATAAAATATAAACAAATCTCATGTGTATGTACGGCCTATCGTCTCCATGAATGGTGTATTCCATTTAAAATTTATGTATTCTATAGATTTTAATAAATAAATATACAATTACTATAAATTAAATATAAATGATGATTAAAATTATGGATGTATTTGAATCATGATCAATGTAGGATCAAGCATAACAAGTTAAAACATATATGAAAAATAAAGCAGATATTACACAAAACAGAACATTAAAATGATGTTATTAATATACAAGTAATATAAAGTCATTACAAAATAATATATAGTGTTAGATATAATAGGGAATTTCTCTGTTATATTTATAATACAATTATATTTATTATATACGATGGTTGACAGTGTAAGAATAAATATAGTACTTAAGTTAAGGGAATTTCATCTCAGTTTTTATTTTCATGAGATACATGCCATATTCACCGCTAGATTATTTTATTTGGTTTATATTATGACTTCTTCTGTTTATTATAATTAATTATATTTATTTAATTAGATTTATCATATTTGATTTATGTAATTATTTAATGCATATAATGATTCTAAAGTTACTCAACCAGTAAGGGGTTTATCGTCTCATTTTTATTTTTTGTGAGATACATTCCATGTTCGCCTAAAATTTCTTATATGTGGGGTGTATATGGACCATGGATGTATTTTTTTATTATTATAATAAAAATTATAATTATTTAAATATCAATTTTTTTATATTTATTTCATGTGGTTTATACATCAAATGTTATTACATAGGTAATATAATTTTGTCTCACTTTCCCTTCATTGAGAAACATGAAATGTTAGGCACCTATATTTTTCTGTAAGGTGTATATACTAACATTGACCTATTTTATCATGAATCTACTTATTTTCATGATATTTTATGCTTCATATAATTTAATTTTTCATCTCAATTATGATTAAATGTTAACAATGTGGTAACATATTATTACAACAGTATCATATTTTATCAGAATTGTTTATGATTATGCTTCCATTGATGACATATTATGATACATATATCAAGAAAAATCATAAATTTTATAACCCTTTAGTTATTAATGTCATATCTAAGTAATGGTACAATTTTTTTGAATTTTTGTTCCTTATGATAAATAATAATATTTTTATGTAAATCCGAATTTTGTATCCTTTCAATCAAAAATCAATTTTCTTTATAAAATATTTTTTCCAAAAAAAAATCAGTTTTACCCTATTATTTTTAATGGGAATTTTTAACCCTAATTTATCTCTTTAAATTTTATTTTATAAAATAATATTCTTCTCAATTTCTAATCAAGGCACTTTTCTAGTCTATTATGGTGTAAAATGAATGTTTAACATGTACAGATTTATTCAGCATCATTATCATCTTTTATTTCAAGCTTACGTTGAATGTATATAATATTTCCATTTATAAAAAATTAATTTTTCTAATATTATGCATATTAAATGTTTTTAGAGTGGGTTTTAAATAAGGATATTTTCAAAAATATTTTTTTATTCAAGATGTGTATGAAATAATTTTCAAAGCATCCTTTAAGTTTTTTCAAGTATATTTTGGATGAGAAATTATTTCAAAGATATTTTTCATTTATAATGTTTTTTAAATGTTATCTATATTATTTTATCAATTCAAAATTTTATTTTAAATGTATATGTTTTCCAGAAATATTTTTTAAAAAAAATAATTTTTCGAAGAAGAAATAATAATTTCCTTAAGAAATGTTTTAAATGAAATGGTAAAGTATTCTTTCAATGAAAAATATTTTTTCAAATAGTTTAGTGAATAATATTTCCAAAGATGGAATATTTTATTTCTGAAATATTTAAAGGCATATTTAAAAATTCTTCTCTATCTATGATTTCATACTTTGTTTTAGTTGTTGATTTCTTTGGTATATGATCTAATAATACCACTCATATTTTTCCTACAATGGTATATTTTTAGTGGTAATGATATTTATGAAAAAATATCCTTTTATTGATTATATGATTTTGAAATCCATTTCATTTCATAGTTTTTTTTATGAAATGAATATGAATCATATATCTATTCCATGGGTAATGATATGATATAATGATATGATACCCATTTTATTTCATAATTTATAATATGTTGTTTATGAAACCCATCTCTTTATATGGGTTATGATATTTTGCATGTTTTTTTATCAGGTGGAATATGTATAAATTATTTTATTATGTGATGGGTGGGATTTATAGCCCCATTAATTGCATTGGATAATGATTTATATCTCAATAGATAATGATGGGAACCAAGTAAATGTGCATGATCCACTATAGAAGATGTGGATTCCTGATCCATAATTCGATGATGGGGAAACATGATACACAATTGAATGATGGGGAAACCTGATCCACTATAGAAAGATAGGAAACCCGTATCTACTGTGGGATGATGAAGACACCTTGTCACTTATAAGGAAAGGACTACGACTGGGGATGGTGGTGTGTCCCCCCAAGTAGTTGTGGCCCCCATGAAGATCCTTGTAACATTTGGGAAATGAACATTGATTTAAAGGGAATTAAGGTACATGTTTGCATTTTTGCAAAAAATTCTATGTCTTATGCCTTTGATTTGTTAACATGGTCTGTGTTCTTGATTTTATTATAACATCATGCGATATTAAATTCCAATATTTACTCTATGTATCAAGAATCAGATATTTTTAGGCAGGGTATGATATACAAATGTTATGTTTATGTTCTCATACCCTTATGTTCATGTAATTCTTATGTGTTTAATTTATTTACCCATACTGATCCCAACCCTTTCTTAGTTTTACTACCACCATGTTATGAAGAAATGTTTTATGTACAAGTATTGATGGAAATGTTATTTAATGAAGTTGGTGGATTTATTTCCCAAAAGTAGAGTAATATGGTCCATGATTCCAAAGACAATAAACTATTACTGTCCATTGGTTCGTTTTATTATAATTTGATTAATATTAATATAAAATGATGTAATATATAATATGTTAAGCTTGAGTCACTGTAATGATTTTTTCACTTGAAGGTTTCATAATAATATGGTAGAGTAGGTATCTCATGAAACATATGGATGATTTTTATTTCATTATGGATTCATGCCTTCATGTGGTCACTTTAGTTTTGAAAAACCACCAATTTTAGTTATGTGGTTAGTATAAATACTCATTTGGTTAGTTTATTCCCTCTAAGTTGATATGTTGAGTGGGTTTCTACAAGGTTAGTTGATGAAAAATCATATATTCTGAACCACATGGTTTGTTTTCCATGGATTTGTGAAAAAATGGAAAAAACACAATTAAACACTCTAAACGATTAACCATATCAAAATGAGAAATTAGAAAAGCATGAAATTAATTTCAAGGCATAAATATGATATTATGAAGATAATTCCAAAAAATGATATGAAAAAGAAGTACCTATGGTGTTTTTGATGATGTTTGTTTGGTTTGAATATCTTTTAAATATTATTAATGGTGTTTTTTAGGCTGATTGATGTTTTTGAAATGATTCCAAGTGGTCTAGATGAGTTTGATGTATTTTTGGGCATACATTGGTCATTATTTAATCCTTTGAGAGAGTAGTTATGTGGTATGTCCTTTTTTCTTGAGGATAAATAAACAGACAAGGGATCGATCAGTTGGTCATGTGTTTAGTTAGTTGTTTATAAGTTTGATCAAATGTTTTTCCATATTGTCTATCGCTTCATCATGCAGTTGATTGGATTTCTTATGCGGTCAATTGGTTGGACCAATTACTCAACCAATTTTTATCAATAATATTTTATTTTGATATTCCCTTTATGTTGTCACATAGGAATAAAACGTGTCCAATGAACACTGTCAATTCCAATGATGTGGTAGCTTCATGAATTCGATATGCCTCGTGGGTTATCTCATAGTTAGGGGATTTCTAATTGAATTTTTTGGTTGAAAATTGAGCTTTTATAGACTATAGTTTTTTAATAATGTAATCAAAATGATTATATATAAAGTATTGATGGTGTAAAACTTCACATGTAGTATGTTATTGAGTCCATTTCACATGAGATTTTCAAATTGTGGCTATTATTTATATAAGTTTTATGTTATGAATTTGTTTATTTGAAAAGCTACTATTGTAGCTCTAATATAAATAGATTTTTATGCATAATATCATGATGATATATATTTAATGTCAATGTGATGATTTGGTGATATTATCAATCATTAATAATCACTAGTATCAGAATATATAGTAAGTTTAGTTGAGATCTTCAAGAATAAATATAACATCCCGGACTAGTATCCAATGAACAAGTGCTTTGATCTGGTTCACCACAAGACCTCAATCCCACCTCGTCATACAACAGAGGCTACTAACTAGAAGCAGAGGACAAAAGTGGTTCTTTGAGGAGACTATACCCCCAATATAAAAGTTCACAACTATAACTAATTAAAAAAACATCATCGGAATCATAGAAAGAGGAAGAATAAATAAACTAAAACAAAACATGCTGTAATAGAATGGAAAATTACCCAAAGGCATGAAGAGGCATGTCCTACATAAAACCATGATCCCACACTAGGTCGATCACACACACAATATATATAACTAAAATGAAAATCTAATAGAAACTACATAATAATCTAAACTATATCACTTACCCAGTCTCCAATACCCCATCATATTTCACCAGCCTGACTAGTCGACTTCACATGATCTCCCCAATCAACCATGAAATTCAGGTCCTTATCCCAATCCATCATGCATCCACGTTCAAACATTATGTATAAAGAGGGTTTCTAAACACACTGGGGTGCACGTATATGTAGTGATAAATAAATATAGGCAGGCCTCCCAAAATAGGGAACCATAAATCTAATTCCATAAGATCATGTCCATGAAATATGACTAACCTAGATAATTTACAACTGAACCAAAAATACAAAACAACCATCAATTAGTAGGTATGAGATTGGGATTGACCATGCATGCTTTGGATAATTATTGAATGTATCTAAGAATGTCTCAAGGATTGTGCATCCTAAATGACCTAGGGGATCCATAAAAATCTAATCCACAACCAACTCCTCACAAAACTGGGGACCCTTCCTATAAAAGACATATCATTTAGGGTAACAATCTATGTCACACCCTTCCATATTCTTATGACTCAAACATGATATCATACATAGAACCTCAACACATATGTCCCAAAATATCACATAATGGAACTAGCAATGATAAACCCTCTATCTAACATATCCATAAAGTATCCAAACTAAAATTCTAGGAGCCTCAATACAATACCACTAACCTATATAAAATTAATCATTCTAGGAGAGTGAGTATATCATCATAACCATGGATGTTGAAAATTATTCCACCCTCCATCCCTGTTGGTATACATTCAATGGCCAGACCCTCAGTCTGATTCAATATTCAGGAAGCATACTATATGTGTTTACATCTTCATCCTCACACAATTTCAGTAGCATAATTCTTATTCTCATAACCTCGGTCCAACAACCATTACTTTATATATCATAGGTGGGGCTAAACCCAAGGAGAAGGACCATTAGTCCAACATATTTTCTTCACATGGATGTCCATAGTTTTATATACCCTTAGTCTATATCACAATCCATGAAGTAATATATCAGTTTCTACTGCCTCAGTCTAATACCAACTTAGTAGTATACATAATCTTCCAAGAACCTCCATCTAGAACCATAAAACATCCAAGTGATGTCACATAACTATAATCATAAAATATCAGACATTGTGCCAGGATTCTCAGTCCCACACTCAAACTATAAATAAAATTTTCATTACCAACGTAGATCCATTTTTCAAAAATCATTATCATGAATTTCTGGAACCATAGTCACATATAATAATTAAAAATATCACTTCCATCATAGCCCTTACTGATAAATCAGATTCCATAATGTGGAACCCCCACTAGAATATCATCATCCTTAATGGAATAAACCGATTCTCAGAATCCTAAACTATGTTAAAACATAACAAGGACTAGATATACGTACATCCTAACCTAAACATATCATATTGTCAACTAAAATAACTAATCTGTCCCATTGGATCACCCATAACAAAAATAATCTAATCACACAACCATTCATAGTTTTCCTATCATTCAAAAATGAAATTATCCCTCTGAGTCCACGAATAACATGGGAATCTCTTATCTCCTCATAACTAAAACTCATGTCGATAATCCCCATGAAATCTTTGGGAACAACTACACTCTGGGTTCAAGACCACTCATAATAAATATCTTCCTATGAACCATAGTGGCTTCTAACCAATCCTTGATCAATGAGATTCCAACAAAGTAATAAAAAACAAACACATGGATCAAAAAAAAATATCAATAATTAACCAAGACATACAATTATCAATTGATAAGAAATAATCCCACTAGGGAATCCTCAAGATTAACTAAAGCTAAAATCAACCCCATATTGATACACATCCATAACATTCATCCTACAATGTCAACCAAGCCCAAAGGCTCCATCCCCCATGATCCTCAAGTGTAATGAAATAAGATAAACTTATCTATCATCGATCAATATTTCACGATTCATATGGACAAAACAATATCTTCCAACATATACTACTAAATCCCACCTTTTGAGATCCATCTATGTAATCTCCAAAAAATCACTATAGAACATATAGGACAGACCAATCACTGAGCTCATGACCCTCACCAAGGCATCCTAGCTCACATCCCAACCTACTTGAGAATTCTATACCCAAAACTATATAAAATCCTCCTATTAAACTATCATAGTTGAATACACCATCTAAGAAACCTCTTTATTCTGAATGTATTACACCATTGCAATCGACATTAAAACACTCACGTAATAGAAAACTCAATTGGATAAATCATAAATTCAGGGCACAAAACACAAAAAAACCACAAATATAGAAAAAATGTATGTCATGTAATTTCGAGTACATAGTGTGTATTGTTATCTCTCCTATTGGCCAGAGCTACATGGGTTATTTTTTTGTTCTACTACACAGGTTTTTCCCAAAGTAAAAAATGTCTTCTTTCCCAACACCATCTTATCGTATAATTTTTCTAATGGTCAGGCACATGGATATGTACTACAATAAAATGTGTGCTTAAGAAAATTATTTCTTATATAAACTGAAACATCATATGTCATGCCCTCCTAGAACCACATTCCATACAGTCGGGGTTTTAAAATGGGAAACCCCTATAAACCTCCCAAAACCCCCCATTTCCACCAAAATAAAGACAAATTAAACCCCATAGAGTCATTAAGAAGTAATAATAAGGATTGAAAAAAGAAAAATAAACATATAGGGATCTAGGGAAAAAATTCACCATCCTTATGGAGTAAGTGTTGAAGAATCAGGACCAAATCTGTAGCTGGATGCTACTGCAAATCGATTTAGTCATTATCTACTCCAATAATGAAGTCCAATGTCATATCCTCTCCCCTCTTCTTGGTTTGTATGTCATGAGTCCTGAGGATCCCCACCCACATTATCCGGGTGCGGGAACCCCAAAATTAGGGGGAATCCATTAATTAATTTGAATAATTTGTTAGATAAATAATTAATAATTTAACAACCCATTTTATATTTATCCCCTATCTCGAAATTGGAGTTGAGTTTATACCACACCTCATAACCCCCCCCCCCCCCCCCCCCATCATTCCGAACTCACCCAAAAACTCTAAATCTCAATCTCATGCTCCATTCAAAAAATACATCCACATAAAACCACCCAGTGAATTTAATATTTAATTAATTAAATATTAAAATTAATTATGAATCTAAAACTATTTGGAACTCAAAAAAACTCATCTCCAAGGGTAAAATAGAAATAATAGGACCAATAGAGTATCCAAAAAAATTATTCGAGATAATCTGCGATATGAAAATGGATATTTTACCCATTAGCATCACTCGAGAATAGATATATAATTTTTTTTATCAAATATGAAAATAATGAAAAACTCATGTTTCAAAAATAGAACCACAACAAAAATTCTAATCCTAGTAGATCCTCAGTGGTATTCAAACAACACACATCGACCCACCTATGCTTCTAACTCAAAATCAACTCATTGCACACTACCTAAAGATGAAAAACATATTTCTCTAGAAAACATTGAAGAGTGGGAATACAACCCACCAAATCCGAAGCTATCACATTCCACCATCAAAAAACCACCATGAAATATCCTAACTAATCCCATACATCCAAATAATTCACAACATCTTTTAAAACTAATCATCAAAATAATTGTGCTCCACACTATAGAAATATCCTTAAATTTACCTCCTAATCCATAAACATTTCCATAGACTATGACCTAAACACCACCAAAACTCATAACAAGATTTGAAAATATCACACTCACTTGGGGAAAAAGCAAAACAACTACTATTGATAGTTTTTAGTATCAGATAACTACCCCATGGTATTCATTGATATCTAAACTAACACATGGACATAACCCACTAAGAGCTAATAGTTCCATCCCCACCATATATCTTCACATATACATATTCATAAGAACAAAATCAAAGGATCTCCCCTTATCAATCCAAGAACATATCCCAATTTCATTGTTATAATCCAATGCTCTCTTATTATACATTAGAGAATGTCAACATTTTGGCCACGATCATATCTGAACTATGAGTATACTATGATTTCATTGAAAAATACCACCAAAACCATAACTATTTTAGAACATCATGGTTCAATACACATATCTCATGTAATAATTTTTACAGGCCTCTCACCTTAATCACAACTACTCTCATCCCACTCCAAACTGTCATCCAAACTCTTACACCGCATATGTACACCTGTGTAATGTCCAATCCAAAAACCAAACCAAACACCAAATCTCCCATGCTCATATATAAATGATTCCACTCTCTCACACACATTACATTCCATAGGGTAACCCAACCAAAAACATGTGTTTACTCCAATGAGTCACATCTCATGAAAACATGGAATAAAGACTAAAACATGAAAACTTGAACACCTCTCGTTCTCCCGATTTTACCCAAATCTAAAAGGATCAAAACACCCTCCCAACTATTACCTAGGACAGGCACCTGAATGAAATATCGCCTCTCCAATGAAACCAAAATGTTAGAACTCTATCAAACAAGTTTACCATTCCAAAAATAAAGGGCATCCAACAAGACCAAACCACCATATCAACCACATGCTTTGTACACCATTTGTCACAAGTCGAAAATCATCCATCTATGCCTAAGACACAAAAATAATCACATGACTCAACCAATAACTATCTTGGGTCACACTTGAAATTAGAACATCCCTGAATCCATACATAGGATTCATGAAAAAAATGCCACTAGCCTCTCATTCCTAGCACTACCGATCAAGTCTCACATCGTGTCCCTAGGTCTAACCACATAGGTCTCTATCAACTGAAAGAAAGACACAGCTCGTGGGGCTTAAATATACACTCGCCTCATCACCACACAACATTATAAATAGAGAAAACCCATATATAGGGTGTCACGCCATAGGGGCATCATAAACCAACCCACTGATTACATATAGGGAATCCATTCTATTCGGTCATTTTCACATCAGACCGCACCTTAGTGGACCCAAAAATACAACCAAACTAAAAACACAACCTACATGGGTTCCAACATTCATGTACAAACACCATACTAACCAACTTGTTTCAGTACACCATCCATAGAAAAGGACCACACCAGCATCCTCATCAACAATCGCCTCACAATAAATCCATATGTCCTTCAATCGAAAGAAAATATGTAAAATCACATAATGAATGCCCATAACATGGGTATTCTACATTCCTAATGTGATGGATGAGATATATCTTTCCCTTGTTGTCTAGGATTCAAAACCCACTCACTTGCCACATTCCAATGGTCCAAGAACCCGAAATAGATCATAAACAATAAATTAAAAACAACATGATGATCGTTTGAGGAAAAATCATATACAACTATAACAACCCAAATCCAGGACCTCAACTTGAGTCCCTGGTAACCAGAACATTATTCTAGAATAGTTTTTCTCAAACCACCATCCAGATATATATTAAAGGATACGATACATTACTTGATTCCCTCTTTACCAAACACAAAATATTAAAATATGAATAAAGTATCTCCTCTGATGCCACATTGTAACATCTCAGTCGAGTAGCCACTATACTGGTGCTCCGACGCAGATTTCCACAAGACCTCAAGCATGAATCTGCATACACCTGAGGCTACTAACTATTAGTGGGGGTCAAAAGTAGGTCTATAAGGAGACTACATCCCATATTAGAGTGGACACCCAGAATTAAATAACAAGACATCATACACATAATAGAAAGAGAAAAACAAATAAATTAAAACAAAAAATGATTTAATAATATAAAAAATACTCTGAAGGCATAAACAACCATGTCACACATAAATCCTCTATCATCCACTAGGATGATCGCACATAAAAAATTAATAACTAAATATCAAATAAAATATAACATACTACCATCTCTGGTGTTTCACTCATACCGGATCTCTAGTACCATGAAAAGCTGTTGTAGCCTGATAATTCGACTTTAAATGTGTGTCTCACTCAACTATGGAATCAGGGACCTTGGCTAGATCCATCATGCATCCATTCTCAAACTGAAAGAATACTGATGGTATGTATGCATGCAGAGGTTCATGTATAGGTGTTGAGAAGTAAATATCAATTGAGAACCCCCAACGATGAACCTATAAAATGCTACCAAATGTGCATGTTCCTAAAGTGTGATCGGACAAGATGATAGAGAGGAGATGAAAAAAATAAAAATTAAATAGTCATTTTTCTATAGGTCTAATTCCAAGATTGATCATACCTAACTCTTTCAATACCATAATCTCTATGTACATCTCGCAGTAACCTAACTTCCCAAATAACCTGGGGCTCCATACCGTTGAAAGGCACAACCAAAGCCTCAACAATTTTGGGAACCATGGTAACAAATTCCTATCATTTAGTAAAGAAATATATGTCACCACTTTCATATTATAAGTCCCAAACCTAATATCATACTTGGAACCTCAACTCATCTATCCCAAAATAACAAAAAAAGGTAATAATAGCTTAAACCATCTGTCTGAAATCTCCCACATCCAACCATACAATAATACCCAGACCCTAAATATAGTGCATTATCCATGAATTATACTATCATTGTATGGATCCATAGTCTCAAACCATATTATTATTATAGTTATTATACCTAAAACCTCCGTCCAGCAACCGTCCATAGATATAACATCAGTTGGCCACATAGCATCCGTCGGGCGCAAACCCATGTAGAAGGAGAATCGTTCCAATATCCTTTCTCACATGACATTCCATCATTTTCCAGAGCCATTGTATGGTGCATTATACATTATGTATACAATCTGGGTCAGGATTCTTAGTATAAAACCATATTAATAGTATAATTACTATTCCTAGAACCTTAGTCGAACACCATAACACATACATGTGACATCACATAAATATAATCATCAATATCGAAAAATGGACTTTGATCATAGTCTAGCACACAAAAGATAAATAAAATTATCATTACCGACCAATAGACTTAGTAAAAAAATAAATATCACAGATATCTAGAACAATAATCTTGTATCCTCTATCCAAATCTCAAAACCATCATAGGCCTTACTAATAAATCGAGTTCTCAAATATGTAAAAACCACTAGAATCTCAATTTCCTTATATGAATAACCCAAAACCCAACAACCTCAACCAAGTGAAAAACATTCTAGGGATAGATATATTTGTATAATGGCCTAATAAATCTCATACCATTGAATCATATAATGATTGAGTCCTAGGGGAACAGCTATAACATAAATAATCAAACTCACAGACCCACTCATGGTTGTCCTATCAATCCGTCTTGCACATGGCCCTCTAAATCCACACATAAAAGTTTCACCAACCATGATCCTCATAGCATGAACTAAACATGAGGAATCCCCTCCAAATCCTTGAAAAAATCCAAAATCACTGACCATGCTCTATCACATTAAATTTCATCAAGTGGACCTCACTGTCCTCCAACAAATCATTGATCAACAACATGCCTACCCGGGAATCCAAAAACCAATCAATGCGAGGCAGCAATTTCCACAAAAAACTGTGACATCCAATGATAAAATGATAAAAAATTCCCAATCGGGTATCATACAAAGTCCCTCAAAATCACCTCAGCACGAAATTGTCACTCATCCATAACCATCATCTTATGATTTCAAACATTCCTGGTAAATCCTACAACCTTGATCCTCAAATGTTAGGTCTAAAACTCAAATACTATAACCTTGAGAAACATGTCGCAAATTGGAGGGAGAAAAAATAACTTCTATTAGATTAAACACAATACCACAATCCAAGATCCATAATGAGATTATAAAACAACTCTACATTACATTTTATGGTGGAAACAACTCAAAAACATACTACTTGTAAGACGAAACCTGCCATCCAGGCTACAAAATACCCAAAAACTCAATGTTTACAAAAGTAAATAGTGTATACTTTAGATTACATGATGTGTAAATCCAAATATCCAAATATCGATGAAGTTTTACATGGAAAAATAAACATAGAATATTCATGTATAGTACTGCATACAGTGTACCCAAAGTACACATCATGGAAATTCAAAACTCCATATTCCCATGTACTATTTTCCATTTCCAAGAACATAGACATGTATTACTTCACAACTTGTACTGAATGTAATATTCGTGTACTTATTAAAATTAATTCTACCCAAAATGGGAATAATACAAACGGCATCTTCCTAGCACCAAACATCGTGTTGAGAGTGTTTCCAAATTTGAATCCTCTACAAACCTCTCTAAACCCATGTTTTCCCCCAAAATAATACCAAATTTACTCCCATGGATTCCATGAAGTCATAAAAAAGATTTAAAACATAAAAATATCATCTAAAGGGGTGTGGAAAAATCTCCAAAACCATTATACCTCTTCCTACATCTTGGCGTAATCATAGACACTTCATGTCCAAATATTCTATCAGAAACAGTTGCGGCTCAATTTGTTCTAGATCTACAACAAGGATGAATTTTAGTGGGATCTCTTCCCCCTTAAATTCTTCTTCTAAACATTATGCATAGGGACTTTCCCCTACCCCATCATCAAGTCATTGGAACACAAAAATGTGGGTGAGATTATTTTAATTTATTTAATTTATTTCTAAATTAAATCAATAATTAATAAATTTACTTAATTAGTTAAATAAAAAATAAATATGTAAATACCCATTTAATATCATTCACGAGTCAAGAAATTTGAGGTGATTTTATACCCCACCCAGAAAAACCCCCCATTATGTACTCAACCAAAGTGTTAAAATCTCAATCCAAATTTTTTTCAAAAGATACAGCAACCTAAAAAAACTCAACCTGACTCTTATAGTAGGGAAACTAGAATATTTTAGGACAGATTAATTGGCTTAAAATATTCCAAGATCATATTTTAGGGTTAAATGAACATTTTCCCACTATTGAGCACCATAGAACTAAAAAACTAAATTTTTAGTAAAATTTCAAAATATAGAAAAACATTGTTCTATACAATTAATGTTAATAAAGATAGTAAATTTATAATTCTAATGAGATGTAGTTCTTATTTTGATAAATATGAAAAAGAATATAGTGGTTGGATTGATTTGTCAGTGGGAACACATGAGAAATATTGGAATTCAAAAATTGACTTCTTGAGAACTATTCTGATTTTGATAAATATTTGAGACATTTATGGAAATTAATTTCATTGAGTTAGAATTAAAAAAGAAGGGTATAAAAGTTATTTTACCTAGAAATAATTTTATTAAATGTGGAGAATATTTAAAATACTATGTTTCATATTTGTTAGCCTAAATGAATGCTGAAATAAATGAGATCTTGCTATATCATATCATTGTGAGATTATTTAAGAATGTTGAGACTAATATTTTTATTAGAATTAAATTGATTCGTGTAATTATTATTATCTTTATTATTGTATGATTAGTAATAAAAAATTATGTGGTCACAAAATATTCAATATGAATAAAGGAAACAATTGTTCAAAAAAAAGAAAAATAATGTTGAACCTCTATAATCATCTACATCATCTGGTCGAGATCAAGTAATTTGGAGACAATTTATATGAGATAATAAATTTTAAATTGGATCTATATAAATTAATAATTTGTTATTTAATACTATTTAAGGGTCATTGAAGGATATTTACATCTAATGTACTAAAATAGAACTAAATTTATCGAATATCTATCAAATCATGGTTAAATATTTTTACTGAAGGATTATCGAAAATTAATTTTATTCTATGGATTTAGAATGGAATAGAGTTACATTATTCCCTCGCTATAATCTTGTTGTAAGATGTTCAGATAAAGAATAATTTGTGTTTAGTGGGACGAATAGACTATAATATTGAGTAAGATACTCATGAAGAAGCTGAACCATTCGAATGTCCTCATGTTCTTTTTATATTTTTTGTGTGTATAAATGATTGAGGCTGAGACTCAAAACATGATTGAATAAATTATTACATGTTTTAGGGGTTGATTTATTTAATAAAAAAAATTTACAAACATTTCTTCATAAATTTATCCTCCAATTTTAGTAGAGTAATATAATCCTAAACACTTAAACTGGTACATGTGATTTTTACATCTATTTAATTAAACAATGTACTCAAAATAGATAATATTACAAATATTTGGAGTTTGATACCTTTTTAATGTATAAACTATCATATTTAGATGAACATTATGTTTTCGCATCTTCTATCCATTACCACATATGCTAGAGATGTTTATTTGATTATTTTTCAATTAATATGTGGTATTTATCTATTGAAACTAGAACATAAAAGAAAAATAGAGAATGTTTGAAATATAAATGAAAATATATTATTATTACCTATCAAAATAGTTTCTATGAAATGGGATGAGACTAAAATCTACTAAATCTATCTATGAATTATTGGAGAGTATCTATAAAATAAATGTTAAATTTAAGTGGAAAGTCCTATAAATCTATAGATACATGTATAATACTTCTATATGGATTAATAAGATAATATCATGTAAATGAATTATTTATTTATATCTAGGGTTTTGGAGAAATATTGGATGACACTATAATTATAATGTATCATATAATATATTTTCCAAATATGTCAGATTCTATTATCTCATATTTAGAATACATGTAGTTTCTTACTTTGTATGAACTACATTATATTCTCATAGGTAATGAAATGATAAAAATTACATATTTAAATAAAAATTTTAAATATGAAATGGATTTTGAGGCCTTGAGAAAGTGGCATGATTAAGAACATGTTGAAAATATATATTTATGTGACACATAAAATAAATAGGATTTTGTATAATATCAATGAATAATCTCCCTTATTTCAATGAGATTCAATAATTGAAAGCAAAAGAGAAAATGAATGTGTCATCTTAGATTATAAAAATGTAATGGTATAGTGAAGTATTTTATTAAATATCCCAAATGGGTTAAACGTGATTACGAATATAAATATGACGATTAAACCTACCAAAAAATGTGGAAAATGTTTTTAAAGGGTCATAAAATGATCTAATAAGTAAATGTTATTTTTCCAATGTTCAGAAAATAAATCAGATATGTAATGAATCAGGAACCTTCTACTCATCTACTAGTGAATCTAAAAGATAGTCTCTTGAGAAATTTTAAAATTTCATGGCTCATGCTGAAAATTATTTGGCAATCCAAGCATTAAATAAGAGTAATAAAAACCAATTTACCAGAAACGCATGTTGAACAATAAACATTATTCATGTCTTGACATGAATATTATACCCAAGAAAATAAAAGAAACAAGTAGTCAGATATAACAAGAATATTTGTGATGAAAATGTAATGTTTCAATTGAATAATGAAACCCTTGTTCAAGAGATAAATAAGTTCAGTATGATTGGATTTAAACATGGGATGATGATAAATTAACCTAAATACAAAACTTCTTTTAAAAAAGTAGAATTATCTAAGACACAATCAATGTGACTTGATGTTTCAAATGAAATGAAAATACAAATGGATTATTTTATAAAATGATTATGAAGTAAAATATGATTCCTTTAATTCTTCTATTAAAACATTAAAAAAATAGGTTTACTTTTTTGATAGAATAATTAATTTTTCACTAAAAATTCAGGATCTCCCTCAAAATGAAGTCAGGTGTTGTGTAAAAAAAACGAGGAGAAGAATTCTTCCACATTAGGAAAATAAATGTGTTTTGGAAGAAGCTCTTAATCTTACAAACATAGTATAATACAAAATAATAATATATACAATGAATAAAAATATATAAATTCCTACATGAATATTTTTACGAACTAAAATGATTCAGGTTACAAGGGTACTCCTTGTTTAATTGAGTGCTTGAGAAAAAATCTTACACATGCTATTGCAATATGTTATTATATGATATGAGAAATGAAATAAGGGGATCCATATATATGAAATAAAACTATACATTTAGAGAATGTGTGACATTAATTAAAATATATCTAGATTTAATTCTAATACAAATTTAGATTATATTGAGTATGTATGTTATATATGTGATCAATAGGGAAACATTGAGAAAAACCATGAAAATATTATATAGGTAAAAATTGTAATACAGATAAAGGAATGATATTTTTGAAACCTAAGATAGATATATCATACAATTTTTTTGGTTTCCTTGAAGGCCATTAGAAAAACAAAATCATGGATCTTGAATTCCATGGTATCTTCCTAGAAGACTTGTGATAAAATTATGCTAAAGAATACTGAAAACCATGAGGTTGAAGAATATTATTTTTGTAATGATTAATATTTAAAAAACAATGATATTGGATCTTATGATATCAATACTCAAAATATGAAATTGAGTGATGTTTTTATAGGGAAGGGTTGATGTATACTAATTTGATTTTTAGTCAACTCATTAATCATGTCCATGAGATAAAACATATTAATGATACATATTTCATTAGAATACTTTAGAATGGATGGTCCACTTCTAAGGGAAGAAGAAAAAAAGCAGTTTTAGATTGTTGACCCTACCAATCCATGAAGTATAAATTAAAATGATAGATGATTAAGGGGAAATTGTAGGCTTGTCCATTATGAAAAAAAGAGTTTGAGTAAAATATTGAATCATAAATTTGTGGGAGATATTCCCAAATAAAATAGATATTAATATAATGTTTGTGCAATATGCAGAAAGGGAAATATTCATTAGAAAACTCATAAGAAGAAAAAAATTATCTCTACCAAGACACTGGATATTATGTACTTATATATATGTGGATCCATGAGATAGATATCAATAAATAGTGATTTATATTTCAAAACATTGATTAATGATTTTGAGATGAATGACCAATGTAATGTTTCAAATTTACAAATCAAATGTTGCTAATATTTGGAATCCCACAAAAGAAATATAGAAGAATAGAATGTGTTTCACATTTATACAGATATATATAATCAGGGGATAGAGTTTACATGTAATGATTTTGAATACATATATACTAAAAATTAAATCAAGAATCAGTTTAATATAATATATACTTACATAAAATGGGATAATAGGGAGAATTAATAGAATTTTTTTCATTATGTCCTTGACAATAATTTTGAAAAATAAAATATCAATGAATATTTATAAAGAGGGTATGTGTTCTTCTATGGACATATACAAAATGTGTAGATACCCAACACACATTTTACCCATTAAAAATTGTGTATGAAATGAAAAAAATTTCAAGTAATTTAATGCATTCCGAAGTCCATTATTTATAAAGAAAAATGTTGCATGATAAAAATGATTAAGGATAAAGATGATGAAGGGATATTAATGTGGTATTTCTCTAATGGAATTGGGTATAGGTGTCGGAAAAATGTTTAATAAAACATGTGTATTGTTCAAATATTAAGACTATAGGAAACCATTATATTTCAAAATAGTTTGTTCAAATAGATATTGAAATTTTAAATTGAAATGCCTTGACTGTTTTAGTTTAGTAGGTTTAAAAGGAAGATCATATTTGAAAAACTATTAATCTTATTGATTATTAATATATTAATGATGATAAATTGGATGAATGTTATGACATGAAACATTTTCAGTGGTTAAAAATACAGTTTTATGATAAGAACAGTATTATAGAATAATTATCCCTTATTCAAACATGAATAAAGATGTTAGTCTAAAATCACCCAATAAAAATATCAGATGTTGAAGAATGATGAATAGATGAATCTATCGAACATATTGACTAAAAAAAGATATAAATGGTAAATTGGATCTGACTGTGAAAAATTTTTCTTAGGATCATATCCCAATCCCAAAATAGACGAATTCTATTTTCACCAGATTGATTTTTAGAAATAAATAACATAATAAAGGGGTAATGATAATAATGTAATCTAGGATAGTATACATTGAATAAAATCATTTAGAATTAATTGAATTTAGAGAAATGGGTTATCTTATAGAATGTTTTCAAAAAAAAATTATGTTTTAGTTTGGTTGTAAATAAAAAAATATGAACTGTATCAAATTTGTGTAAAATAATCCTTTTTATATGGCCACCTAGGTGAATAATTATTTATTAAAAAAAATTATTTTTTTATTCTTGATAATGTCTATATAATAGTGTGTATACTTAGAAATGAATTATATGTCTTTAAATATACCCCAAGAAACTTATACATGGATCATCGTGTGCGCATAAAGGAAATGGGTTTCACTAAATGAATTGTGAATATATGTATTTTTTTAAGAGATTTTCCTACTAGTACACTAATTTTTATAGTGTATGTTGATGATATAATTTTTTACTAGTAACCAATTGTAACGTTGTAAGGGAATTTATGAGAAATTGAAATAATTGTTTCAGAAGTCCATAAAATGAAACCCTAATTATTTTCTTTGATTATTGATTATTAAGAAAATAAATTCCAAATTTTTTCTCCTGATAAATATACCAATTATTTTATTAATGTTGGAATGTAAGATTCAATGTAATCCTCAACAAAAAATTTAGTCAGAACAAAATTATGTGTTGATAATAATGGCAACATGGTTAACTAAAAGGAATTTTGAAGGCACAATAGGAGTATGTTTCATTTGAAATCACAATATAACACTAAAATCTATTGTGAATCATTGAGATTGATTTTCATGTTACCCATGGGAGTCACACTTGATTTTGGAAGAGTGGGTAATAATATATATTAAGGGAATAATTAATTATATCCTCTGTTATAATTTTATTACGGATTTAATGGTACTTTTTTGTAATAATACACACTGATAATGTGATTGTCAATATAAAAATCATTATTTGGTTAGACATTATTCATTGGTGAGGGATGTGTGAGTTAATATTTTACAAAGAAAGACGCAGTGAATCATAGAATTTTATTTGGAGAATATATGGATTTAACTCATCCATGTATACAAGTATTATGGATGGTTTTAAATTTAGAAAACATGATAGTTGAACCTAGATATAGTTTAAGGATTTTGTGTCAAAAAAATAGTGTGATTAATATATCACAGAACCATATACAACACTCTAGATACAATCTTAATAATATGAATTTTAATTTCATTAATGAATGTGTGATAAATGCAGATATGAAGTTTTAATACATTTATACTAAAATTAATATTGTATAAATATTTTTAATAATCATTCAAAGATATTGGTTCTTAGGATTGTTGATGAAACTCCATGTTCATCCCTCTCTAATAAATTAATGAATAGTAGAATTGAACTCCCACATGGGAATTTTTTTTAAACAAACAGGGGATGAAATATTGTCACAAATCGATCTGAAAGAGGGAATAAATTCTTGATAATAGGATGAGTGATCACTGCCATGTAATTTTAATCTACGCATAATCTAAATGAAGATGTTTATATACATTGAATTTTTGATGCATTATTTGAAGGGGAGATCATCTATGTCACTTTAGAAAATTTTCATAATGGCGAGTAGTGGAATTATCTGATAAACACAACCATATGCAATTGGTAATTTTAATAAATTTATCATAAGAGACAACTTATGATGTGATATATATTATGTTGTTTATGGATGTGTGAATAAAACAATGTTTTTTTTTTGAAGAGTTGAAAGATGTTTACAGCAAATCCAAAAGTGGGTGATTGAAGTAAATTTTGAGATATTGATAATGTATTATTTTGTTTTCATTTCTTATCAACATTTTTAATGTGTTTTACATTAAAAATTAATTATTTCATGATGATTATAAGGGGTTTAATATTATTCTAAATTAGTTCTTTAATTTCTTCCTTTAGAATGTTTTCTATTTTTTCATTATTTATTCAATTGTTTATTCAGTCAAACTAAATGTCACATAGTCATTAATTTGGCCATTTTATCAATATTTTCATTATTTGATCTGTCAATTGGTTAATTAATCAATCATATATTAGTTCATATAGTTGACCAGTTGCTCATAATGTCAATTTATTCATGTACAATTAGTTAATGGGAAGAGTTACTCAATGCATGATTGACTGTGCATAACATGATGTCGATAGGACCCCCATGTAGTCACTTAGGTATAACAAGTATTCAATTCACAATTTTTATCTGAATTGTGTAATAGATTCATATAATTGATCTAAATCACTCTAAA
Source organism: Viscum album (assembly GCA_963277665.1). NCBI lineage: Eukaryota > Viridiplantae > Streptophyta > Magnoliopsida > Santalales > Viscaceae > Viscum > Viscum album. The sequence continues at coordinate 462,114,479 of OY728120.1, read as the reverse complement.
TCACATACATATGAAATTTTTATATGAGTTTTCATAGTGGAAATAAGAGTATTCATACATTGTGTTTTTTTGAAGGAACTACTCCTATTGACATAAATCTCATCTTAATGAAGTAAAACATTATAAATAATTTTTTATTCATGACATTATTTATGAAATTTAGAAAATGGGAGATATTGCATCAATATTTATTAGATATTGAGATGGTTTATTTGAAAATCAAATAGTGTGTCTTTAATATGGTGATCTATTCATAAATAATATCCTGATGTTATATCTAGAAAGAAAAACGGGTGATGTAGTAATGCTAATAAGATCAACCAATCAATTGAATTAAAATATTATATTTTCTAGTTGAAAATTTCATGAATGACTATTAATATTTATAGGATATTTAATATTATTTTGAGATATAATTATTCTTTCCCTGAATAAGAATAAGAACATAGAGTTTTCTATTGATTTAGTAAGGAAGAATTCACAGGTATTATTTCAAAGCAATAATTAATTTTTTGAGAGTTATTCTGATTTTTATTAATATTTGAGAAGCTTATGCATTCCATTTTATTTAATTTTGAGAGATTTAATAGTGGTAAAATTATTATTTCATATTACAGATGAAAATTTTAAAATTGAATAATATTTAGATGATTTTTATTCTTGTTTTTGAGATTATAAGAATTATGAAATATATGATAATTTATTATATGATTTATTTTTAGATGGTTCGAGATTGATGAGCTAGAAATTGTTTCACTATGATTAAATTAAATATTATAAATCCATGTTTCCATAATATTGGTGTTTGAAGTAGAGAGATGAGTTTTATTTTTAATATCATTTTAAAATAAAAATAGAGTGTGATAAAAAGATAGAAACTAAATAAATAATTCTAAAATCGAAATACTTTTTATGTAAAAGATGAAATATATAGTGAGATCATATGATACTGAGAAGAATAACAAATTCATATGTTCCTGAGGTGAGTATTTGTTCAATAATATTATATAAGTCTTATTAAGGGATATTTACTTCTAATGTTTTTGAAGAAAAACAGATTTCTAGAATGTATTTCTCGTCTTAGTAAATTTTTTTGTATGAATTTATATATAAACTACGTTGTATGGTGTGACTCGAGTCATGTGTCTGTGTTGGTATTACATCAATATAATCATGTAATCAAATGTTTTTGTAGTAAATAATATGTGTTTAGGGGGAACTAGAATAAACATGTATTAGGTTACCCAGATTAGGGATTAACCTTGTAAAACTTTTGACATTCATTAAATTTTAATTTTTTATATACACAAGTGAGGTTGAGACCCTATACTTGAGTGAATCAAATATTAAAAAAATTTAAGGAATAATTTCACTAATAGGAAATTGAAAAAACATGTCACCATTGATTCATCACCACATTATCACTATAGTGATCCAATAATAGGGATCTCAGAAGATAAAATATTGGATAATGAAAATATTAATTGCCAAAAAGTTATATAATTTCAGAGTCACTTTTGGAATAAAGTAAAATTTACATATCAAAAAAATAATTAAAAATATTAGTTATTTAGGAATACAAAAAATTGAGTATTTTAAATCAATTAATCCCCAAAACACAAATATTATTACACTATTCATAAAATGAATATTTTAATAGATAATGACCAAAAACAACTAAATAACCTATTGAAGAAAATTTTGATATTAAAAACAATGTAATTTTCTAGTTATGATGATAAAAATAGTATCCACAGAATTACCTTACAATATTTCATGATTATTTATATAAACCATCATAACATGTTCTATATAGATAACCACAACATGTAAAATTAAGATATAGTGAAAAATATAATGAAATCTTGTCCATTGATATATAGTGATCTAATGTGATATAAATCATGAGCTATGCATTAGAGATATATAAAATTATAGGTGAGAAAATCCAATAATTATATAACATACATTTCTATACCACATTAATGAAATAGTATATCTTATAATATCATAAATTCATTAACCCTTGGAAATAAAATAGGCATTAAAACATTTTTATTGGGTATTAAAAAAGATGTATTAAATCATTATATAAAAAGATAAAAAAATTCAATCACCTTAATGAAACATATCATAATTAAATTTATAGTTTGGTACAAAAATGATATAAAATTTTCATATATAAAGGATTTCGAATGGAATAATGTATAATGGAATTAAAATCATGTCAAATTATTTCATATCATTTTTTTAATATTATCAAAAATGAAATTTATAGGTCACATTAAAATAATTTTTTCAAAATGTATCTAGATGTATTTTAAATATTTCATTTAATGAGGAATCACCCAATAATTGTGTTTTATAAAAAAAATTAAAATAATACAAATATATAGGGAAAGATAAAAAATGAAATGGATGTGGATGGATATTCCTTTTATAGATTTTATTACAATTTAATGTAACCCATAACGATGAAAGTGATATAAAATTATATTTTTCATATATTTTCTAAGATATATGAGCATTATAGAAGGAAATAAATATTCAATTTTAAAAATAATAAAAGCAATAATTTAGGAAATGAAATAATATAGATATATATAGAAAATATCTAGATAAGAGAGTTAAAATTTTCCTTTAAAATTCCATATTTTTTGTGATACAATTATATCAAAATAAAGAATATTAGAAGGAATTGAAATTAATACGTAAATAATTGGATGAAAATATTTGATTGTAATGATGTATAATCTAGATAATAAAATGAATAAATTTAAACAAAATATTGCGTATAGTTGTATTAATGGTGATTAAGTGAAGAAATCACTCACCTTAGATTTTTCATTGCTCGACATACTCTAATTCCATTAGATTCTCGCTTACTCGAATGCAATAAAAACATATAAAATCAACATACCTTTATAATTTATTTATATAGCTACTTTATATATATATAAATTTTAATTAAATGACATGTAAAATATATTTTTATATTTTATTTTCAACCACCCATAGTTTATATTTATCATCGAGTGTTAACTATTCCATTTATTCTAAATATTCATTGGTATAACAGTCTAAGTATGTTATCCACTATCATGTGTTCATCACTTACAAAGGGATTACATTATTTTTATTTATATTATGGATAGTTATTTTGTTCCCCATGTTTATTTAATATATGTTATGTTTTTTATTCTTCATTAATATTCCATGATTAATTCACATATAATTATTTCTCTTTTTTAAATGAAATTATTTTTAGAAATGGTTATTTATTTTATTATACCGGATAAAAATATAAAAAGGACATTTAATTATCATTTAAACCATATTTTAATAATATTTTTGTTTCCATAATCATCCATGATGAATAGTTTATATCATCATTTATTTATTTTTGTAAAAAATTGTCACAATAACATTTTGTAACGAATGAACGAGTGAGAATATGTTATTTTATTATCATAATATAAAAATTAAAAAATAATAATGATTTATGTTAAATATTTATAGAGTTTTAAATATGATTTATGAAGTGGTATAGTATTAAGATAAATAAAACAATTATGGATAAGATAATGCTTACATTGGAGAGTGAAATATTCCCGTAAAGACCCTATTTGAAATGAAGGATTTGAGAAATCATATCATGATGGAACCTCCAAAATGTCAAAGAGGATTATCAGAGATGATATTTTGGCAGATATGGTCAATTAAATTTAATGAGATATTTAGTTTCAAATGAGGTTTTTATGGGTTGTATTATATATGATTTTGAGTGTCATTTTTGAAAATGCATATTCCTTAACCTAAAAGGAATGGTATTTTTCTTTGAAATAGAATAAAAAATGAATAATAATGAATATAGATAAATATTTTACAAATTTATAAAAAAAAATTGTACATGATATATTTTATTACTATATTCATTAGGTTAACTCTTCTGCCTCATTTTACCCTTTAGAATCATAATTTAGTTTAACACCATAATTACAGGTTTTTTTCCAAAAAAAAGAATAAACCCTATCATGAAATTTGTGAATATTGTTTACACATAAGAAATATATTCTATCAAATCATACAATAATGATGTTGTTTTAAACTTTTACCTTGAATCATATAATATATAGAATTTTATTTAAAAAATAATCCTATTAAATAATAAATGATTTTATTATTTTTTTCCCAAAAACTACTATTATTTATATTAGTATTATTATATTATAAATATAAAAAATTATATTAAAAAAGTTATTTATAAATGTGATAGATATAATTTCTAAAATAATAATTAAAAATTACCATTTTTAAAAGATATTTAATTTTCTATAATGAATTATTATCTTTTTATATTATAAAATAATTATTAATTAAAAGAAAATTTATTTTCATAAATTTTATCTTTAGATAACTATTCACTACTACCAAATGGTTTCATATAAATTAAAAATTCAACATACCTACTGGAAAAATGTATTCCCATGGTTTATATACATCTAAAAAACATATAAGAAAAAACCATATAACTATTATATTACCCTTTTTAATTATAATATATAACCATATATATTTATATTTATCTAAAACCATTCATTTAATTTCATACGTAAAAATATGTATCATATTTCAGTTTTCTTTATTATTTTCATAATTAAACTCAGTGGGATGATCATAGTGATAGACTACAAAGAAGAATACCTCAAACTCACTAAATTTTTATTACTTTTAGTTTTATTATTCTTGTAATTTTTATAATTATGTCTCATATATATTTATTATGAATTATATATAATTATTTTTTATGCAATATTTTATTATAATGAAATGAATATATTAATAATTTCTTATCATTATTTCATTTAAGATAATTTTTATAACATATGAGAATTAATAAAGAGAATCTTATACTAAATACATTGGGTGTTCCACCCCCAAACCATAAAAAATTAAACATAATAATTTCATTACATGGATGATAAAAAATTAGGTTACTTTTTACTCATTATATATTTGATGTCCAATGTCACTTATTTAAATTTCTTATTTCTCTAAAGAACAGTTACCATGTGAACAATCTTATTCCATAATAGTTTATCTCTACAGTCCATGCTCTTAACTAATTATTCCTCATATGGATGAATATATTTGTAATTTATAACCTCTATGTTCAGTACACATAATGCTTCTCATATTTTCTTCGTGAAGAGTAATATAAGTAATACATAATACAAATGCGATAGGTTCAGTTGTATCACTATTAAATATGCTATAATCCCCATAGAATCATGAATCTTGATGGGGTAATTGTATTGTGGGATACACATTAGATTACTCTTATATATAATAACAATCTTCCAAAATGTTATTATATGAAATAAATTTCATTAAACCCAAAATCCGTATCTCTTTGATGATTATAAACATAGATATTGTTTCAAGATCATATGACATTGACACATCACTGAATGGTATAAATATTTTATATCATTTATTAATAAATATCATGTAATGATTTTTTTTCTACTTAATCCTATAATGTTGGAGTTATGAATCTTATACATAGCCTCATAATAATCCATTTGAATTATTTCAAGGAAGATATTGTTATATATGAACATGACTAGTAAAAGAAATTTATCCTAACTTAAAATGAAATCCATCAATAAAAATATTATCATATATTCTAATATGAAATTTTTTAGGATATTATTTATTTTTATGGTGAATATAATGGATAGTGTTTATATCTATATCACATTCTAGTTGAAACCATCAAAAAGAAATTAATCTGAAAATTGTTTCTGAAGGATGTAAAATTGATAGGTGTTCTCTATGAAGCCTTACCACATCGTTTATATATTTTTTAGAAAGTCATGGAATCAGAAATATTCTTGAAACATAATTAATTTACTCATAATATTATGATTAATTACCACAAACAAAAAATATTATTTCCCTTATTGTTATAGAGAATGACTATGAATAAATCTATTGTGATTTTATCAAAATTTTATATGGTTATATGCAATTGATTCATTTTTCCCTTATATAATGACCCAAACATTTATAAATGGAATTTTCCTTCTAAATATACATGTGTATGAAATTTATAAATATTGTCTAGAATAAAAAACATATACTACACAATAAAAACCTAAAATACATTATCTCATAAAAAATAGAATTTTATAATTAATATAATATATAAAATTTATAATTTTGTAATGGGGCAATAATAACACACAAAATAATGTTAAAATAAAATAAAAAACATGATACCTATGATATCTTGGAATTATCACTCCCATGGGAAACACTATTATAAATAAACAAAAATTTATCAATGAATTATATGTTCTATAAATAAAGAATATATAACCATTATATTAATAAAATTAAATGATTAATGAGATAAATTCGATGGTTCTATAGGAATGATAAAAAAATGTATGAAAATTTCAATAGTATCATAACTATTTTGAGTAACAACATTGCCTTTAAAAATATTGAACTAATTTTTTGAATAGTAACATGACCATTCTTATAGTATAGTGAATTTAAATTCATATGTAATCAAAATAAAATATATAAATATAACTATTATGGTTCTGTAAAATAAATATTCATATTAGAAAAATAAAATAAAAGTATAATTTTTGTTTTAATTAAGTATATTTTTATATTTTGAAAAACCAATTATATTAAATGTTAAATTTTTATAATTTTGGAAGTTATTTTCATAAAATGAAATTTATTTTGGAATTATAATTTTTAAATTTTATATGGTTTATTTTATGGTAGTCTTATATAAAACATTCATTTTTTATGTTAATAGTAAAAATAAAGGTTTTAGAAATATGGATATTTTACAATATAATAATGATGTAATACATTTATAGGTAATCCTTAAATGGTTATCTAAACCCAATGATGTTTTATCAAGATACAAAATTCAATTAAAAATATGAAATTAAAATTCTTGATCTAAAAAGTAATTTTTATTGTCTAAAAAGATCATCCTTGTTAGAAAAAAACATTTTTTCATTTTCTCTCCCTTTTTTTGTATAATGTAAAAACTCAATGTTAAAATATTAAAAAATTCATAAAAAATGTATTTTAAGTCATATATAATTCATAATTTCATAAATATACCTATTAATTTTTTAACATTGTAAATAATAATCTATTCAATATTTTTACCCAATATATTCCTCCATTCAAATATAAACAACCTTTCTCCATTCTATTATAAAATAATTAAAAATATCTCAATATTGACCCAATTCTGTTATCATATGTTTTTCTAAATCCCCTTGGATGTTATAGAGATATACAACATTGTACTATTATGGTCTTAAGGTCGTAGGAATTGAGATACATCACAAATATGGAAATATCCTTATTTTGTTTCACCTCACTCTTCTTCTTCAATTTATAAATTAAACAGCTACTTTCTAAAAAATATATTTAATTATGGTATTACAATGGTATAAACAATTTAATGTGGCTATATGGTTGATTTTATATGCATGATATAAATATATATCTCTCCCTCTTTCGAAAAATATTCTCAATGTTTGATTTTATCCTCCAATAAGTGCATTATCAAATCAAAAATTATCACCACCTTTATATATTTTTATTTTAGATTATATATTATATAAATTAATTTATATTTATGTATTTTTTATAATACTGGAGTTAAGTTTAATACTTTATAAATTAAAATTAATCAAAATAATGAAATCAAAATGTAATTGGGAAAACAATAATTAGCACGACTTTGAACCGTTATCTATTGAATAATAATATATATAAAGGAATTATAATGATTTTTATTATCCTGAATGAAATAAATAATACTTATAGATTAATATTTAATAAAAACAATTTTATTTTAATGTGGGTGTAAACATGATGAAACAAAACTAGACCAAAGTTAAGGTTACTCTCAACCCCAATAATTTCTCTTAGGGTTTTCACCACATTCTCTATGATTTCAAAATTATTCATATATATCCTTTCTAAATGTATTTTATTTAACAGTAAATTTTGTTTTATTTGGGATATTTTTTATCATATTCAATTTTGAGGAGTTCTTAGACACTTCCAATGATTTGCTAAATAATTTTCTTACAAAACCTCTATTTTGTTCTTCTTATATTGTTTCTTGTAGTCCCACTATAATATGATTTTATATTATACCATTAAAAGTATGAAATAATTATTCCCAATATTTTGGGAAAATAGAAGAAAAATCAACAACAAATTCCAGAAGGAATCATTATGAATCCAATTATTCTCTAATGGTTTAATTTCTTGTTTATGATTAAATAAGTTTTATATTAATGTTGAATGATTAATTATCATTATTTTATAATCATATAAGTGATCCAATAATTATATATCTATCGAATGCATTGGTTAATGTGACATATATCAAGATATTAATGTTATAAAAGATTTTGATTCTGGGTATTTTCATATTATAAAAACTGATGATTTGTTATCATATATTAAAGGTGAACGTGATAGTAGATTTATGAAAAATTTATGCATGTAAAGTGTCCAATTTTTTTGAGGATTTATTATAATGAATAGGATAAATTATATGTCTCCATTAAATTATTTACAGATCATTATTATGATAATCCTAGGATTACAATATGATAATGATGATTACGCTCACGCATGAAATATATTTTTTCTTGTCACATGTTCCTACTAAATTGAACATCCACTTACAAGGATTTTAGCTACCTAATTCTTTGATGGGTTTCATTATGAGTTTATATAAAATTAAGATAATATGAAATATTTAAGAATAACTATGTATAAGTATTTAAATAATATTTAAAATGTAATACTTTTTCATGTTATGACATAATTTCCCAGTGGTAATAAAATTTTCTATTCTTGAATGTTTTATTATTATATTTTTAATACTAAAAATGATTTAACGATAATGTATTAAATATATTGGCTACCATAGATGGTATCATTTTATGATATAGATAATTTAGGGATTTGGTTAGTAATATACATCCTAGGTTAATATCAAAGACCTAATTATAAAAACATTAGAATGGATTGACTCTTTTGAGTAAGTTATATATACAATAATTTCTGACTCCAGTGTTTTTTAATCCATTTATCTTTTATAGAATACTATGTAATAGAAGAAAAAATTAGAACAACTTATGTAATACTAAATTCAATGATTTACTAAATGCAATTCCAAAAGAAATATGTAGGGTAGTAAGAAAATTTAGGGCAGTTCATACCTAGTTTCCAATGATTAAAAAATAACCTAAACCATGTAGAACAACCACCATTTCCCAATCAAGATAAATTATCCATTAAAAAAATTATTGAGAACAACCAAAGTTTCTGGGGATATTTTTAAATATATTTTTTGAAAAATGGATCAACTACATAGAAAATATATTTTCCATTATTCATTTCTCCAAGAATGAAAAAATTACTCTTACTATCTATTATTTAGAAGGATAATCTTATCAATGTTTGACATCGATCAATAATATAAAGGAAAATTATAATGTTAAAGCAAAAGAGTTGGAATAATTTATATAAATATTTCTTAACAAGCATTCTACTCACCCACATTATATCAATATGGAGGGATAATATATATATATATATATTGAAAGAATGTAGAAAATATTTAGAAAAACATTAAAAAATAAATGGTTTTCATGGTATTCCTTTTATTAGTAGTAATGAGAGAAAACTAGATGTATTATTTTTTATTTTAAACCATATATTCAAAAGTATTTAGTTATTATAGACATTTTAATTTATAAAGATGTTATTTTTAGTGCTCCAAACGTATAGATAGAGATTTTAGAATGTTCCCATGGACATGGGGTAAGACACGAATGATGAAGTTTCAAGATGGATGGTCAAATGATAAATGTGGAATGAATATCCAACCTCCAAAATGTAAAATATATGGAATGAAACAGCATGGAAATTTCCTCATTGAATTATAGAAATAAATCATTTTTGGAATAGAAGGACATTAAGCTCATTAATTTAAAATAGAAATATAAAATCTAAACAATATATTGTAGTAGATGAAGGTACTAACTATGGAATCACACATGGTATAATTATTTTTCTTCATGGAACATAAATACTAAGTAAGTTAGTGCACCAAACTATAGATTTCATAGTGAAACCCACATAATACAAGGGTGTAAGGTAAATATTACACCATCACAACCACTGAGATATTAAATCAAAATAATGTTGTTAATGGTTCACATACAATTCACCAATGAACAGATTATTTTTTCTTCACATTATGTTATATTAATTCCTTTATATCTCACAAGTGCTTAATAAATGATTCGTTGCCTCCATGATATTTTGATGTTAATATATCCTTTAAAATAAATCGTGTTATTATTTTTTATCCCATGTATTAAACTCTTCTACATTAGAAATTATGGGATGTTTCGTCCCTGGAATCCCATAAAACATTTTTTTGTATAGATTTATGATATAATGCGAATGTATTGGTTTTATTTATATGTAACTCACATCAACTGGGGGAATAATAAATCTATTTTCATATCCCAAACATATTCATTCCCTTAATCAAATGAAAACTATAATAACCCCTTTAGAAAGTCAGTCAACACTATGGGTTTTAATACCTAATGAATATGCATTTCATTATAAAATGGTTTAGATTAGTTAAGGAATCAAACATTAGAACACTCAAATCATAATGGATCATATTATTGTATTTCAAAATAAAATTTAAGACCCTACCATAAATAGTGAGGTTGAATTCTCAATTAACCTTATACCCAGAGACACACCTATACCTAGAATCTCTTATTTGATGGACCCAATAATAATGGTTTGGTTCACAAAAAAACTGTAAGAGAATTAGAATAAATAGTCCATATGACAATTTTTGTCACCTTGGAGTGAAATAATACTTATCTAAAAAATACTAATGGATAAATGTTTTTTTAAATGATTAATGAGAGATAAAAATAATATAAATATAAAGTACCCACTACCATTGAATATGGAGTTATTTTACCATCGAATGGGGAAATGAACTTCTTAAATATATTGATATTTACTCTAGTAATTTGATTTTATGGTGTTAGTGATTTCATATGACTGTACAAATGAACTAGAAATATTTACATACATGTTGAATTAGAGACTATAATAAAATTTTAGTAGTGGTCTTTGATGATGATATTATTATATTCCATAATAAAAAATAGGAACACGAGAAACATATAAGAACTGTACTGAAGACATTATGGAAGGATAAGTTGAAAAGTATGTTCAAAATGTGTCTCTTTTGGATTGATAAATTAATATTCACTCGGTATGTGATCATAAGATATATAATTTCATTGGATCCATCAAGACTAATTTGACTGAATAACAGAGCATTCCCACTTGTTTCCTTGATATAACTTGTTTTATTTGATAAGATTTTCATTATAAATAATTTTTCTGAAAATTATCAACATGTTAATAAAATTGAATAAGTTAAAAAAATTGGTTAAATATTTATGGATGAATGAATGTGAATATATATTTAGCGATATCATTAAGAAGATAAAAATAACTTTAGTAATAACAATCCTCTCATGTGGAGAATGTATTGTGATATTTAGTGATAGTCTAAATAATAGATTGGTATGTGCATTAATGAAACAATATTAAAGGAATATCTTATTAATCACAATAACTAAACATGCATGAAAAAACTAACAGATACATGATCTAGAGTAAGGAATTATGATCGTTAAATAGAATATATATATACACACATTAAATTATTGGTGAGACTTGTGTTATATTTACTAATCACAAATTTTTATATTATATATTCTTAAGAAAAGAGCTTGATAAAAATCAATATATATAGTTAGAATTAAAGAATGACTATGATTAATCAATAACCTTCAATCATGGAAAGAAAAATAAGGTAGATGGATCTCTTAAAAAAAAGTACATGGTACCGTATCTTTAATGAGGAATTAAAAAATGAAATATCATTATTAATATAAAAAGGATTGATTTTAAAATAATAATGTTAGGGAATACATAAAACCATGACTAAATTAATTCCTAAATAACTATATATTATAAAATTTAGTTATCACCGTTTTATTATTTTGAAATTTAAAATAATTTAATAGAAATAATGGAAGGTAATTTTAAGTAATTAAACACTGATAAAGATATAGTCACATTGTCTGGAATTATAATTTTAATGATATCATTACTAGAGATAAATAAGGAGCTATTAGTGGATTCATAGAAATAATTATCCTATTTCAATCATAAAAGTACAATAATATCCCAAGATCCTTAATAGGACTAATGGTGGGATAATATAAAGATACATATCACAGAGTACCCCTCTTAGTTTATTATTTTTTATGAATTTTAGGAAAATTTAAAAGACTATAATGAATATGAAAACATTACACCTAATAATATGGAAATGGGATGACATCACAATAGATGGTGTCTTGTGTCTTTAAAACATTTCCAATGCAAATAATTTCATATGGGTTGTGATAGACATGCTATCCAAAACTGTTCACTTCATCGTCATTCGATATGATCTCCCCCTTAATAAAAAATCCACGATATATAGAATAGAAGAGGTTAAGATATATGGGATGTTTATTAATTTATATATAATCATGATCTATGGTTAATCTTTATGTTTTATTGTAATTATAAACATTCCCTAAATAATTATATAAATTTATATATGTCCTGTCACACATAAAATGATTTAAAAAACAAATGGACTAATTTGACACTCGAACACTTTATAAGAGCATGATTTATGGACTTTAATGATGTTTTGGATAAAAATATTCCCCTGACCATGTTTTTATTCAACAAGAATTTCAAAAAAAAAGTATTTAAATTATTAAGAATTATTCTCTATACAGGATAATATTAAAACTCTAAATTGATGGTATAAATTTTGTGAATAAAAGATTCTTGGAGTATAACATTTACATGAGATGATATAGAATGTAAAATCTATATAAAAGTTGACATATGTGTTATTATAAAAAAATATATGATATTTATATTTTGAGTTTGGAGAAAAGGTTTCCCTTATAAAATCACTCAGGAAGAGATTCACGATGTTTAGGGAAAATGAAAAATTGTCCCCACAACATATTAACATAAATGAGATCATTAATTTAATAGGCACCATGACCTATTGACAAGAACATACACCAAATATTTCAGATGTTCATGATGTGTTCCAAGTTTCTCTCTTGAGGAAGTACATACCTAATCCCTCACTTGTACTAAATCGATAAGTGTTATAACTAGAAAAAAATGCTCTTTTTGAGGAAAATATGGTGAAGCTCTTGTACTATAAAAATTGTGTTATATGCATAAATATTACACCAATTTTTAATATACTTCTGTAGAATGAACAAGAATTAAAAGGTAACATGAGAAACTAAGGATGATATGAAATAGATGTATAATCATTTATTATTATCAAAGGATATGGGTTGAAATTTTTATGATGAAATTATTAATTGGGAGAGGAATGTGTTAAAATTGAATTCTATTTACAAATTTTTTTCATCCAAATTTACATATGTGTAATATTTATCAATATCATATAATATCAATCATAATCACCACATAATAAAAATAAATATTAATTTATTTCATAAATTTGGACTGTTAAATTTTTCATAGTTAATATACTCTATACAATTGAAAGTATTAAATGGCTCTAATAAGAATATGTAACTTTAAATAACTATAATAGAAACATTTTTATGATCCTAATATCTATGAAATATGACACCCTAAAACAACATTGTAAAAAAGGGAAAAAAATATTAGAACTACAATCATCATATTGAAAATAATGAACCTAAAACATTAATTTGAATTGAATTTAAGGATCAATGAATGAAATATGATGTATTTATACAAACAAAACAAATTAATATTACCATTATAATGGAATAATGCCTGATCAAAATAATAACATGATTAATAGAAATTATAACCATTCCATTAAGATTATTTAAAAGATAATTATAATAGGAAAATGATAATTATAATATTAAAAATGATTTATTAGTTATATTTAAAATGACTAAATAAAACAATATAAATATTAGTGTGCTATAAAATAAATATTCAAATTAAAAAACATAGAAAAAGTATATGTTTTCATTTAATAAAGTATATTTTGACATATATTTCATAACATGTATATTTATATAAAATATTAAAATGGCATAACTATGAATATTATTTTCTAAAATTAAATCATTTTTTGGAATAAAAATGTCAAAAATTCATAAAGATAAATATTTGATCATTTTCCAGAACACATTAAATTATATGCAAACTGTAAAAATATAGTATTAAAAAAATATTAATATTTTGATGAGTGATAATGATGATATAATTTCTTATGTGGACCTAAAATGGTTATCCATAGCAAAAATATATTTAAAAAGAAAAATAGTTCATTTACAAATAATAAATGAAAATTATAAAAAATAAAAAGTTATTTCTAATTTATGAGATGCTGAACATGTGCATATTTTGTTAAAATTGTGGTTTATTTCTTTTGAATAACCAGAATAATTTTGTATTTAATTTTTAAAAGGGTTATCAAAAAAAAGAAATTTTTGTAAAATATCATTCATAATGTATAAAATATCACTACTATATTTTTTTACTTGGAATTATAAAATATAAAATATTTTAACAAATAAATACCCCTCCTTTAATGTATAAAGACTCATATCACATCCCCATGAAAATTAAATCTGAATAAATTATCATAGATAAAATTCTAACCAATTAGATCATCGTAATTATTATTATAAATAATAGGGTGGTTCTGGAGTCAGAAAACACCAAGACACTAATGTGTTGAGATCTTAGCAACGGAGCAAATTCATAAAAAAGGAAACCAATTTGTTTTCTATTATCTCATTACTCCCGACAATTTTTTAATTAACACTACTATAGCTATTAAAATTATTCTAAAATTGTATAATTATATTATTATGGTCATAGTATTAAAATCTTTCTATAATAAAATATTTTATTTATGATATATATATATATATATTATCTACCCTCTCTTCAAAAACGGCATATTAATGGTTTGTTTCATCTTCCTATAATAAATTTTTATGTTATGTATTTATCACCTCATTAATGGAGGGTTTGTGTTTCAAATATATAATATATAAAAAATATATTTTATTTATTTTTATTTATATGGTCTAAATTTAAAAAAATTTAAAAAATTAAGAATCAAAACCGAGAAATCAAAACCTAAAAATGAAAATTTAAATGTGCATGCCTTTAACCCATTCTATATTCAAGAAAAATAAAAATACATATATTTTGAAGACCATAATTTAAATAAATGAAAAATATAATATAATCTACTTCATTATAAATTTTTAACAAAAATAGTTTTCATATAAATGAGGTGTGATTATTACAAAACATAATGGGGCCTAAGGTAAGGGGAACCACGAACCTAGCAATTTCCTTTCGGTTTCATCACATATTTTTTATGATTTAAAAATGATTCTTCTAATTACTTTATAAATTTTTTAGATTTAAATTTTTCAGTTATTTACTAAAGGATATGTATTTCCTTATTCAGTTTTGATGAACTCTTAGACACTTATGAGGATTTCATAAAGAACTTATTTTCAAAACCACTAATTAGTTCCTTTTTTACATTTATACTTCCACTATTAAATTATCATTTCATATTACACCATTTTATTATATAATATTTTTTACATTTATCTTTTTATAACTTATATTTTTATTAGGAAATATATTTCTTATGATACTATTGTTAAAACGAGTTTTTATCATTGGGTTTTTTATTGATATATGTATCCATTTAATGTTATATGCATTAATAGGCAAATTATATCACTCTATAGTGTAAATATAATTATATAGACCTATAATGGAATTGGTACATTATTATATCTTATGAGATTACTGATATGAAGGAAGATGATTCTATATCTTTTCAAATTTTTATGTAGTGATTAATTGTACACATATGTTATTAGTGAACATGATTTAATTGTTTCACAAATTTTTAATGGAGTTAGTCTAAAATTTTACGATGTTTCATTATTATCCATGTTCTACATTCTATGTCTCATTAAAATAATTTCCTCATAATTATGATGATGATGGTATGCATATGATCTGATGATGAGGATTGTTCTCTTTGGTGAATAATATTGAGTAATTTCTCATATTCATTCTCTATTATCAATCCCCTTGCTAGTATTTTATCCTCCAATTTCATTAATATATTTCCCAATTTAATTATATTTACTAAGGATAATATTTATTAATTTCTGAAAAATATTATGATGGATTCAAATAATGATTAAATTTTCATATATACACATGTTATGTGACATAATTTTCCCAAGACAATAACCTTTTCAATTATGGAAGTTATTATTGATAAATAGTTTATCTAAAAATTTATCTAATAATAACATATGAATGATGTAGTTCAGTATAGCATAGAATTTTTACGTTCGTCCATAACATACTGATATACGAAGAATTATTATGTATCACTACAGTATCCCTCTTTATGTTGTATCATTAAAAATGATCATAGAGAACTCTAGGCCTCTTCATAAATCTTTTCTAAATAGGAAATGATGAGCTATATGCATCATAAAAAATATATTTCTTCATTTATGGTAATTATGGGACACATATTCATTTTCCAAATCTCATATCATTATCATTGTATACTATAAACACTGGAATATTTCCCGCATTCTTTTTTAGCATCATGTCAAACTATTGTGCCCCCTTGATCATCACATGAATGAATTATTTATAATCCTTTATTAAAGGATATAATTCATCCATTAATATATGATATCTTTGATTACCATTTTTATAAAACTAAATTTTTCATTTCTAACAATTTTAATCATTGATAAAATGAATAATCATTCCTATTGAGAGCAACATCCATTTGATTTACCTTAAAGGAAGGAACCGTATAGATAAATCATAATATATGATTAAATATACCACTATTCATTGGAGCATATTGATCTAATAAAGCTCTAATTTATTTCTATATCTATTTGTTTTTCCATTTGAACATGACTAAGGGAATTTTATATATAATAACTACATATCAAAAACCCTTATTCGATGTAGGTTATATTGAGTATATATAATAGTATTATATTTCTTACCTGTTATATTTTTGGAATTTAGGTGGTAGTTTTTTTAGGGGAGTTTTTGATTGTGATAGGAATTTGATGGTGGGGTTATGGGAGAAAATTTATATAGGTGTCAATTTTATCGAATGGGGGTTATAAGCCATTGTAATGAGTATGTTTGCGGTGTGAAGAGATAAGATGTGGAATAGATCCTTTGGAAGGGGGATTTTAGTGCTTTCCCTTTTCTAGAATAGTTTTGACATGTATTTTTACTAGTGGTGTGGATCCTTTGAAGAGGTTATGTAGTGGTTATATCAAGTTTTAGTGGGATTTCCATATTTCATGGTTATATAATAGCCTTCTTCTCAGTGAAATAATTCTACATCTTGGTTGTTTCCAATATAAATTATATTTAAAAATGTTTTTACGATATATTATGTTTACCTCACCATGTTTCGTTGACATGGTTTTGACCACCCACATTACGATGTGCTACCTTCCATTATCATCATCTGGTATTGGTACCATTGCACTATGTCTAAGTGTGTTGTACTATGGTATACTAATATCCTAACTTAATATAAATTATCAAACATTATCTTCCTCTAGTATATTATCTTGACACTTGGACGGATTATCAGATAATTTTTGAAGATTTTCTCTCTCTCCTTATATTATTTCTCAATATACATTTAGAGATCAATTATTTTATATTAGAAGTCAGTTTCATTTTCCCCCAAACTTGTTTCCATCAATCTTCTTCATTCTTGGGAGGTTATGGATAATGAGAAAGATGGTTTTTCAAGTGTTATGGATGAAAAATTAGTGGGATTCTATATCCTAGGATGATCAATTTCCATTATTATATTATGGGGTTGGAAGTTGTCTTCCACTTATTTCATTATTATGGTGTGATTTTTCATTCTATATTTAAGGGAGGTGATCCCTTTTCAGTACATTTGTATGTGTTGGTGTTGGAATTCCTTGATTTTGAAATCCAATGGGTTGATACCAAGGGTTAACATAATGGTATTAATTAATTAGTTTAACTAAAATTAATGATAATGGAGAGTAATCATATGGTTTTACATTATGATGTTGATTATGATCATTTAGATGCATGTTTCTTTAATAAAAATATATTTTGGTTGGGATCCCTCTTTATGTTATGGGTGATGTTATTGTTGAAACCATTTATATTTTTTTGTTTTATTAATCTCACCATGAAAGAGAAAGGGATTATCACTTATATTTGGATATATAATATGCCACCCATGAAAATTTGGAATTATTTAATGATACCCTTAATTAGAAATGTGTAATGTTATGGAATCCCTTTAACTGATATTGTGGTATATTCAGAAGGTGTAATTTTCTACTATATATTTATTTTATTTATGTTTTGTCTTATTTGATGTGTGGAGTTTTTTTGTTGAGATTTTATCGGTGAGTGTAATTATTGTGTTCATGGTGGAATGTGGTGACAATGAGGTTTTGTTTTTTTATAATGAAATTATGTAGGATAATTTTTGGTGTTTATTTTATTCAATTGTTGTTTCCTTGTTGATATGGTGTCGTTATGGTGTAGATTATATTTTGAGGAAGGTTTTGTTAATTTGGGGTTTTTGAGTTGTGGTGTGGTTAATTTGTGTTAGCTTCTTGATTAGTTGTGGAATGAATGTTAATACTGAAATTAAATTATCAAGGGTTGGTAAATGAATACCAATGGGCTATGTAAAATGTGTGATCATTATGTAAATCAATTTTAATGAAACATAATGGGATATGTTAATGACAACTGAATCAAGTTCGTAAGCAAGAGGTAAGGGATCACATAATCATAGAAATGGAAGAACCTATAATTGAAAAAGGGAGATGTTTTTGGGATTGTGTGTGTTAGTTTCATTATGTTATTATTAGTCTATGTGCACTAAAGTGATGGTTTGTAGATGTTTTGGTGTTTTTGTGAGACATGTTGGTACTATTTTTGTGATCCTTTAGGTTGGGTATTCTGTACTACCTATCTAAAATGAATTTAATTATATTCCATTTTGTTCTCTACAAGAGTTGTATAACCTTACATATTTTCAAATTATAGGGGTTTTCATTGTTTTCCATATCATCATGGATGGTGGTGAATCATATGGTTAGATACACCCTCTTCATTTCTCATCCTCCACCAGCACTTATAATGATGTGTTGGAGTTACAAAATACCCATTGATTATATTATGAGGTTATATATCATTGAGTGATGGTGATTTGGAGTTAAATATCACCCATGGTTGGGAATTTTGGATGTGTTGGGTATAAAGCATGATAGCATGAGGTAATAGGGTTGATGGCATTCATATTCATAATACCCTACTACCCATGTTAGTTTGATAAGGTTTTGGTGTAGAATGATTCCAAAATGAGATGTTGGGCCTCACAAGTGGATGTGGTAGGCCATGATTAACCATGAACCACATCAAATATGGGTAGATATGTGATGTGATATTCATGTAAGGGATGGGAGTACCTGATAGTATAATTTAGGAAGTGAGGGACTCATATTAGTGGGAGTGTTTCTACGGGGTTCCCTTTGTTAATTTATTTTAATGATATGTTATAATTTCTTGATGTGTATGTTGGTGAGAGGGACATAGTGACTTTGGTATAAATAGTTAACATGTTTAGGTGTTTTTTGGTTATACTATTTGTTCACTAGTGTATTGGTATTCTATTTTCACAAGTTCACGAGTGATCTTTGGTATGATCCTACTGAGAACACAAGTTATGGTCACTATTTTTTTATATTTAATTTTGAGTTCTTCCAAAGGACTAGGTATTTGGATATGAATAATAGGCATAGTTGTTGGCTATTATGTTTATTTATTGACATAGGAAATGAATTTTTATTATCACATGATAATTGTTTTAAATTTTTTTATAATGTTCAATGATTTTTGGTTTGATTATTTTTTTCTTTTTATATCACTAATTGGAATTAAATGATTTTGATCAGGTCTATATCCCAATCCTATATCCATTATTTAGGGTAACTCTTCACATACATGAGTTTTGTTTTACCTTCATTACTTGTCAATGTTATAGGGCCTACTGAAGGTAGTACTCGGGGATCATTAATTCCCTTCATTGGGTGGTGTCCTAAAATGGTTTCCATTGGAGGGAGGTAGTGAAGAAATAGTGAAATGTGGAATTTATGTTGATATATATAATGCATCTCACTGAAATGGGCTTCTTGAGATGGGATGTTTTGGTAAGGAAATTATATCAATTGAGCTTAGTATGTGATATAGGCCTGAAATAATTGTTAGTACATGATATTATAAGGCTATCTATGACTAGATCTAATATAGTTGAGTTTATTTAGTTAATAAGTGTTGTGGTACAACTTTTAGGGTTGAGTCTTAAGTGAGGCATAGAAAAAAAATCAATTTAGATTTAATGTGGAGTTTTGGGCAGTTAATATGAATTTAGTTAAATAAATATATAAATTACATGAAACCTAACATTGGGAAAACCCTTTTGTTTTTTTCTAATCGATATTTATCATCTCTATCATGAAATATAGGAATTGGAGTGAAATTAAGCTAGTCCAATTGACTATTAGAGGTTCAATATGATGGAGTAATATAAGGAATTAAAAAGGGTGTATGTAGCTTTTCAGTTGAAAGGTGTAGAGTATTAATGTGATGATAGAATCTATGAATTAGAGATATATGTCTAGTTTTTGGATCCTGAGACAGCCTTTTGAATTATTTAAGCCCATGATATGTTTTATATTTTATTGTTAGGTAGTTAGATGTAATGGGAGATGTGTTTCTAGAGGACATTGGTTATTAGTAACTAGTAGTAGGTAGATATTCCAAGTACATGATTATGGAGGGAGTTTTGGTTTCAGTTCTTATCATAATTAATGAAGTATTATGGTAAGATATTCTCACTCTTTAGTATGTGATGATGAGAATTATAGAACTCAATATTATGTTTAAATTCCATTATTTGATTCACTCCAGACCTGTTTCTAGATGATCTCAAAATCTATATGAGGTATAGATTCCTATGAAAAGATGTAAATTCAACCCATTTATGTTTTACATGGTCAAATATGTTACGGAATAATGTATTGGTGATCAAGAAATTACATAATTGGAGGTGAGGAGGAGCCCAGAGAGGTAAACCAATAGGGCATCTCAAGAAGTAGAACTTCATGTATGAGATCACAAATGTCAAGGTACATGAGGTTCAGAATAGTAGGTACATGATCATAGTAGTATTCTTAATTTGGTTTAGTTTTAGTAGTTCCTGGGATCCTATTTTGGGATTTCTGTTAACATGTAATGCCTATGACATTCATGTTCAATATTTGGCTTAGTGAATGGACTCTTAGAGGGGTTATTTTTGTTGGTGTAGTTAGGCCCCTCTCTAATTGAAATAACTACAGAACACTCTTGCATTTTCTCAACAAGGGGAGATGGAGCTTGTAGAGGTCATCCTCAAGATGGTTCATTCCCTTATTGGACCATACCTAAACATGGGGATGGGGTATGTCTATAGGGAAGTATATGATCTTGTAATGTGTAGATATAGGTTATGTATGTGCTAATACCATATAGGCCATACGTTTATTGAGGTATGGTCAGTTTACAATCCACATTAGTTTCTGTCGTACATTATTCATCATCTTTGATCCCATTTTATTATTGGGATTTGGTTTATATGTTTAGAATAAAAATGGAGAAAATTCTACTTGACCAGGTGTTATCCCCACCATTTAAAGGCAGGGATGTCATATTCAAGTGTGCTATGAATGCTGGATGATGATAGGGTAGCAGTAGTCTATGGGATACTTATTATTATTTCTGATGAAACCATATAATTTCTTCCATAGAAATGATAATTTTTATTCTATGTGCACATTTTTTCTTACAAATGTGAGGGACTGTTTTGATGTGTATTTCCATTGGTCGGACATTTTTTAATAGAGAATTCAAGTGGGAGGCATTTGAGTAGAAAATATTCTATATATGTTAGTGGAGTTTTTAGTGGGAACCCTAGTGATGTATGTTCCTAAGTTTATCTCAGAGTTCACAAATGTATTATTGGATTAAATTATTACAATCCCCCCATTGAATGACATTTCGTTTTGGATATATTTACAGTCCATAATATCCCTGCTTTTGATAATCTGTATTATAATACACCAATAGATTTGTGAGAGTTGAGTCTCAATGTTAATGAACTAATGCATAAGGGTTTCATGAAATCAGGTCTATCCCCTTGGGGCACACTGCTTTTTTTTGTAAGAAAAAATATATTATTCTGGTTTTGTATATAGTCTATAAAATTCTGAATTAAGTGATAGTCAGGAATCATTAATCTCTTCCCATATAAAATTACCTTTTGGATCATTTAATGGGATCCATCTATTTTTCGATGATCGAACTATACTATAGATAACATCAAATGGGGTGAATGATGAGGACATCATGATGACAATATTTAGATGCATTTTAGAGACATATAGTTAATGGTTCTTATATTTATTGTAATATACCGAAGAATTATGTTTGTGCTACTGATGAAATCTATGTTTTATAGTGTTTTGGGATATATTGTATTTGGGTTTAATGAATTAATCCTGATATATTAAAGATCATATATGGATCTTGTCGATTATCTAATAGTCATCATGTATGTTCTTCGACATCACTGACTATATGGAAAAGAAATCCAAGGGAAAATTATGACTGCTAGAGTTAATTTTCTATTGACATGTGGTATCTAAGTAGGGTGTGTCGATAGACCCATCCAAGGAATAGGTATAGTTTAATTTTTTAGATCATAATATAGTGGAATAGTTTCATAGAATTCATGGTATATAGAAATTTACTAGTGTTTTTTGTTTGATATCAACCATATTTCATCCCCATTAACTACTTTGACATGGAATGACCAAAAATTATTCCAAAATGATCTGTGTTAGACAGGTTATAAAAAAATCAAAAATTTGTCGGTAAGTTCTACAATGCTTCAGCTACCTGAGGAAGGGGTTAGGGTTGAGGATTTTTGTGATGTGTCCATCTATTCATGGAATTTTCTTGGTGTAGAAAAGTTTAATTACCTCTTCTTGGTCTAGGTAGTTATGCCCACATGAGAAGAACTATTAGACCCATGATCTATAGTTGTAAGTGCTTTACTATTTTTCCTAATTATTTTGTAAATGTTTATTTTCCAAGGATTATTTATGGACATTATACGTGAAAATACCTAGATATATGTTTTCAATAATGTATATATTAATATTTATCAATGTATATAGATTATGATCCAATACGATTATGTTGTCGGGATAACTGACACCCATTGGAAATTTATTTTTGTGGGTGATTATCTATAAAGAAATTCATAAGGGGTGTCATTTGAGAGTCTGGCGATGCTTATAAAGGGATGGGAATGATTGGGGAAATTCACCAAGGCACCATGGATTTTGTTTTTGTAGTTTTTCATTATTAGATGACAATGGAATCATCTTTTATGTGGTAGTTGGAGGAGTCTCATGAGGTTGTCTCAGAGTTGAAGGCGATGTGATTCCATGATAGAAATGGTTTTAATTCAAATGGGTGGATATATGATAGTCCTAACTAGATGTCGTTTTAGGGGAGGCTTTCCATTTTTGTGGCATTTCAAGATTTACTCCTCTGTGAGTTTCAGGGCTCATAATTACTTGTATATTCAAGTACATCCAACATGTATCATTGCTTGAGGAGACAAATTTTTTGGACTAGAATGACGTGGCTAGTGGCAGAGTTCATCACACATTGTTTAGTTTGATAATGGTTTAAATCATAGCATTATATTCTTGTAGGCCTGTTTTTCCCATTGGATGACCTTGAGTGTATGTAGGATGGGATTTCAATGTAATTCATTGCTGGGCTACACCTATTATTAGAACTATCATATGATATTATTACGATTGTGTACCATTTGGTAAGGTTAAGAAATTTTTCAATGATAGTGGATTCAAGTTCCATGGATACATTGGAGAGGTGGTATATGGATGATGTTTCGTGGCTTCACATTTTGTTGAGGTCCATAATTTTAAATATTATCCTTTTTCCCATATTAGTATAGAGAGCACTAAAACATTATTTTGTCCCCATATTTTTCCTTTTCAATAAATTTTATCCCTAGATATATTATTTTATAGATGGGACTATCAATATGATGGTTGATATATTGTGTGATTTCATATTAATTTTTTTAGATCACGGCTAAATCACCTAACTTCTCTTGATAACACCTATAAAAAGCGATAAAATACATCCAATATTAAATCTTAATTAGTGTCATTGTATCAATGGTGATTTCATAATTTTATCACTGTAAAAACTATGGGGAGAAAATAGGTCTTGGAGTATATGTTTCTTTGAGAAAAGTAGAGAAGATCATAATAGTTGTAGATAGAATAATGTTGGTATATGACATCTAGAAGCACTATGAAGATAATAAAAAGATTTCACAAGAATCTGAGGTCAAAGAACATATGTTCATGTGGTTTTCTCTTCATTAATGTAAGCATTGGTTTTGTTGGGGGAGTAAGATCTCTCACAAATTCTTCAGTCCTTTTGATGCATTGAAGCATGTGGGTAAAGTAGAGTACTAGTTGGTACTCCCACTGCAACTAGATATGATCTACAATTCCTTCCACATGTCTTAGTTCCACCTTCATATTTATGATGAAAATCATTTCACTAAATGTAGATATTTGGATATCAAGGATAACACAATATTTGTGAAGAAACAATAAAACATCAAATATCTTATTGATTAGGTATTCTATGGATAACCTAATAAATTGTTATATGTGTTTCAATGGCTTGGTTATATGGAGAATAGTATTTGATAGTAAGAGATGTTGATACATTTCTAATATAATGAGATATAAGTAATTTTACTTTTTTTCATAGATGATGTGATTCTTGAATTTCACTAGTTTATGAGTTATTATTTTTCCACATTATTCGTGATATTTACTAGTTGCAATGTTTTAATTAAAATGAGATCCTCAAGAATTGTCTCACAAATGGGTTGTTCTAACCCCTTTGTTTTCCTTTTTTCCTTAACTAATCCTAACTCTCAATGAAGAGAGTTGTTTGATAGGTACAAAATGTAATTTTCTCCATTTTCAATGAAATTACTTTTTTGAAATTCAAGTGATAGTTGTTTTTTATTGATATGAGATAGTTTAAGGTATATAGTAGAGTTGTAAATAAAAGATTAGTTCAGAATTGATTTTTTATAATAGAGGCTTATGTTGCATTTTTTGATTAGATTATTTGTAGTGTTAAGATATTAGATGTTCCATAGAACCATAGGGATGTGTTTTTGGTGGTTATTCCATTGTATATATATCCACTATATGGATTCAAGGTTACAGAATAATGTCTTAGACAAGGAATATTTGTGGTTCTATTGATTCCAAGGAAGTTCTCCATTTTGTTGGGCTGCGACATCTCTTTATTCGTGGAAATTTAATTTAGTTTTGTGGTGGTTTCAATTGAAATGTGTTACTTCTATTATTTTATAGGATATATTTCATGAATATCATTGTGTTTCTCAGAATGGGTTTTATCCAGCCCTATTACAACATGGTCCCTTCCCTTATGTTTTTTCTTTTTCATGGGATCGTACACTTTCACCATTGTGTAATGTGTTTGGTAATGGTCATTTAAGTTTCAATTTTCCTATAAATTAATTAATCCCCCCAAACCCTATCTTCATCCAATTTATACTATCAATTATTTTGTGGGTTTCTCGTGATTTTAGAAGGCCATTCAATCTATCCTTGTGGTATTTTACCGATTCCATTCATAGATAGTTTATTAGTAATTTTAATTGAGTTTCATCCACCCTTTTTTCCATACCTATTCATCACACCATGGAGGTTTTGGATGACAAGATGTATGATTTTTTACAATTATAGAGGTTGATTTATGGGGATCTTGTATTCTAAGATGATCGATGTGATTCCTTACATGGTATTGTTTATAGACATTATTAATCTTGTTCCATTCTTTCCCAATGATTTCTAAAACTTTGACTGAGGATGAGGATCTGCATTCTATACCTTTTTATGTGATGTTTTTGTAATTTCATGCTTTTGAAATAAGATAAGTGCATAATAAAGGTCGAATAATGAATGATAATGAATTAGTTTTTAAAAAATTGTTGTCGATTGGGAGTAAAAATATATGTTTACTTACATTGTGATTTTAATTATGAGTTCAAAATTGTTTATTTTCTTATTGAGAATCATGATTATTGGGAGCCTTATTTGAGTTCTATTTAATATAATTTGTGAAACACATCCTATTGTTTATTCATCTCATTTATCAATAAAAACCCTATTAACCTATATATAGATAAATAACATACCCCCTAGGTAAAGCTATAATTTTGTGACAAAACACAAGATAAAGAACATTTTCTGTTAGTTTTAATAATTAAAGATGTAGTACTTTTGAATTATACAATTAATTTTTATGTGTTGATGTGATTTTTGTGTTGTATAATTGATATTTATGGGGTCATGATGGGATTTTACCATTGATGTTTGTGACTAGGTTCGAGGTGAGATGTTGTTCAAGAAAGGACATATTTATTTTTCATTGGAACTAATATAGGATGATGTGTTTTGTTCTTTTCTATGGTTATTGTGGTGAGACGGTTTGGTTGTAGTGATAAATTGGCTTATATTGCAACATGGAATTTGTATATGTGGGGTGGTTGTGTTGTGGTTTGGTGTAGTTGTGTTATATTACATATTATCTATAGAGTAAATGTGAATGATGAAACAGAAATGGAATGTGTTGGTAAATGAATAGGCATTAGTTAAGGGAAATTTTTTGTAATTGGAATAAATGATTTTAATGATAATTCATTATTCAATTTTAATGTGAATCAAATCACATTAGTAAATAGAAGTTATGTGAAAACATATAATTATAGAAATTTATGGTCCTATAATTCAAAAATGAATAAGTCATGTGGATTGTGTATTTTATTTGTGTGGTGTGGTGCATTATAGTGGGTTGAAAAAAATGTTGACGGATATTAGACATTATAGTGATGTTTTGAGACACATTGGTACTCTTTTTTTTAAACCATGTTCATTTTATTTTTTGTTATCTACCTACCATAAATTTTACATTATTTATTGTGGTGACTAAATCAATCTAGATAACCTAAAAATTTCCAAAATATTTTTTCGTCAATGACTTTTCCCCAAAATCCATTATGGTAATTAATAAAAATTTCAAGAACCCCTTCTTCCTCTCAAATCCTTCAATATTAGTGATGAAGATGGGTTTCTTTGGATATTACCTAATAAATATGGGTTTTTGTTGGAGATCACCCAGTGATGATGTTTTTTTGTGGGAGATATCCTAGTGTTGGGGGTGTGGAATGTAGTGGGTATTATACATGGTTGGAGGAGGGAACAAGGTTAATATCATTCAATATCAAGATACCCAAATTTTGTGATTTTTTGGATGATTTTGGGGTTTTTAATGATGATAAAGAGTTTTTTAGGACCTTTTTTAGTAAAGGTTAGGAATGGATGCATCCTAAACAACATCATTGATGGGATGATAAGTGATGTTTCTATGCATATAGTTCATGAGAGGAAATGTGATTTTTAATTAGGAAAACAGAGAAGTAAATATGTATAAAAGTGGATGTGAGGGGAATTTTCATAAATTATTTCAATAATAAATTATTATAAATGGATAAGTTGTTTAGTTGGAGAGCCATGTTGAGGTTGGGATAGATAAATTACATTTTTAGGAGAATATTGGTCTAATTGTTGGTTCATTGGTTCATCAATATTCTCTTTTCACATGTGGATGAGATATATTTGGAATGTTATTATTGAATATATATTTAATGATAACCTTATATTTATAAATTGATTTTTAGGTTTCTAGTAGGTCTTCAATGATATTTTTGGTCATTACTAGATTGGTAATTGAATCTAATGTTGATTTTATATCATAAGAATTTTCTTTTAGGTATTCAGTTAGAGTGTTTTACAATCTTGTTTATATTTTTCATTAATTATGGGTTCATTTGATTTCTCGTTTTATATCATGTGTTAATGTTTTTTTGTGGTAATTAATTCAATATCTTAATCATATATTCATAAAAAATAGAAATTCCTTTCATACATGATATTTTAATACCATCAGTTCTATTCTCTAAACTATGGCCTACTGAAGGTGTCACTCGAGGGTCATTATCTCTATTCATCAATATCTATCCAAATAGAGGTAACATTATATGGATGGGTAGTAACTATAGTTGTATATTGACCAAACACATTCTATGAACCATGTATATTTCGTAATAATGTATATCCAGAGAAACAATACTACCTTATGAAATAATTTTTACAGTGGATTTGAAACTTTTTGGAGATTTCTAATGAAGAATCGGTGGAATATATCCATTGCAATAAATATTTCTCTATCTGTTATTGATATCATTTTATTTCACTCTTTAAATACCTATATATTTTAAGGAACTACAAATATACCCATGAATGAAATTATACAACTGAATAAATAAAAATTCTCATTCCAATAATCAAATTTAATAATGTTGGAAAACAAGTTATCCTTTATTAATGAATATGTAATACATCTGAAATTATATTAATTTTAATCGGTGAACATTGAATATATTAGAATATCATCTATAAGGTTGACAAATAATTATCAAGGTATTCAATAAATACCCTTTTCATAAAATACATGAATATAGTTGTGGAAATTTTTTATTCAAAATTCATCACTTTGGATTCATAGTTTTTCTATAATATAATGAATTTTTTCATAGGTATAACATTAATTTTCACCATTAGTTGATGATATTAAGATCAAATATACCAATTTTAGAAGCATTATTCAATGGTAAGTTGATCAAAAAATTAATTAATATATATTCAAATAAATTTTTCTTGATTTTGATCTCTTTAAGATCATTATAATATATAAAAATATGCATTGAACCATAATTCATATTAAAAAATAGACCACATGCATCCAATGGTGAATCACTGAGTCATATAAAACCGTAAATCATATTATCTTATATTTACATAATCAATTCATCTAATTCAATAGGAGAAATTTTATAATTTCTTTTAAATATATGAATAAATCTAGAAATAATTTTAATTAAAAACTAAACCACATATTCTATGGGAGGACTAGGAAACTCCATTGGAAATAATGACATATTCACAAAAAAATTTCATATCATAAATTTTGACATTTACCCCTTACCCGATGGGGAAAATTTCACCCATTATTTTGTATTAATCCACATATTAATTAATTAGTTTCCATTGGGAGTTCAAAATTATATTTTCTTTAATATAAGATCATGGGTTGAATTTTGAAATGAAATGATATTTCTATATCCTAAAAATTTGTATGATATAAATATAAAAACATCCAATCCTTGAAAAATGTAACATAAAATTCCATCAAAGGAAAAATATAATGATTTTTTGGAAGTATCTAATAAGAAACATCAATAAAAGAAACGTTATATAATTTGGATGAAATCATCACACCACAAGGCATTTTACCAAAAAACACATTATCCCATCATTGAGGTCGTGAATGTCTAAACATAGAAAAAATTTATTATTTGAAAAAAAATATATAACTATAATAAAATTAAATTAGTTTAATCATTTAATAGAGATATGTGTATGTTTTCCCACATTATATTACTGATTTTGTTTCTATTCATTTAATAAACCAAAATACTTCACGTGATTACCAAAAAGTATTATTTAATAAAATCAGAGTACAAAATCTTATTATTATAACAATGAAATCCTTATATGTGTTATGGATCCTTTGGATTAACCTCTAATACATTTAGATCAACCTGTGTTACTATTTTTTTCGACTTATAACACTTTTGTTTTAACTTATACCACTTTATGTTAAGAAAAATCATTATTATTAACATATTCCCATGATTTATCTAAAACACACTATAACGTCAACTGAGATATACAAAACATAACATAAATATGTTTTATAACATTTTACATAACTAAATATTTCATCTTATTAATAAACCACAGTATCAATAATCAATGTCTTGGTACATTTTGATATTAACTGCATAAATGTATTACATTTTCGACAGAATATATATTTCTTCCATAAAATAACTTCTCACCGAATTCCCATGTTAACATATCATGTATAAAACTTTTCTTCTTTAACTAGTGAATTGTAAATATAATAAATTGGGGAGATTAAATACTTTATATGGGAGAAGCATATAAATTAGTAATAAATGATACAACATTAGATTACAATCATGTGAGAAGACGTTAATATTAATTAAATTTCACCCTTAGTTGAATATGATCATGAAATAATAGGAACTGAGGATGAGGCATAATAGCATAATTATTGGTCATGGAATTTGAATATATAACTATACAAGGAAAATATTGAAATTATGTCATATAACATGGATTAATAATGTTAAATTAATAATCATGAACACTAATGGTTTAATAGTATATCAATTTTCCTAATTATATGATATAAATAAAAAAACTCATTTTATGATTGACCATGAGGGAAATATATATGATGAAAATAAAAAAAATTAAAATGAATACAACTCCTTATCCTTGATTTTTTGTTCATTGGATGTTGGTTGGAATTGATTTCAATAGAAACAACCAATGATTTTATACTTATAATGGTATATAGTAGACATTGTAATGATTAATTCCTCGTTAATATATTTTATATACAATTGTGTGCTATATCACTTTCCTTATAAGGAGTAACATATAATGGAAAATGAAAGAGAGATTATAAACATGGAGTATAAACTCAACTACCTTAAAATTATTTCATAAAAAATATTTTATAGAATGGTTTATTTAAATATGGGATCCTATTTAATTTTTTAATATTTACACATTATCAAATGTGAATAAATATTTTCATTTCATCGATTTTTTCTATTCTCAGTGGATATGTCATTGATTTTTTGTTATTAAACACAATTATTAATAAATAACATATATATACATGTAAGAACCCGGTTTTTTTCTATAAAGGACATTGGAATATTCTTAATGTTATTCTAGAGCAGCGCCTTCAGACGACATGTGATTCCGAGCCCCGGTGTGGTCGTAATTAAACATGTAGTGCGTTCACACTAGGCACACCAAATAAATGGGATAACTCCTAAATGATTATTCAGATCAGAGATCTGAGTGTTCTAATGTGTACGAAATGTGGTGTTTACCCTAGTAAAGACATAAAACATGTCAGCGCGGGGCGTTTGGACCCCTCTTTTCCTTTTAGAAAGTTAAACAGATAAATTAAATACTTAATTTATTCGTTTAATGGTAAACTCAATTATCTCTTGAACGGTGGCTCATATTGGGAAACTGAAGGCATCGTTGATTTCGGAGCGTGTCGTTTACCCTAGGAGGGGTGTATGTTTCGCAAGCGTGGGCCATCAGTGAAAAAAGCCACCAGGGGCGTTTTCGTAATTTGGCGACCTCAGGCGTTGAGTTTAATAACTTTTGAGTGGGGCCTCGGATATAAATTACAATACCTCCGTTGAGATCAGGAGGTGGTGTTTACACTAGGGGAGTTTTAACCTCGACCCCGCTGGGAGTCCGGGTACGAGCCTACTGGTGGATGTTTTTTAAAAAAAATAATTAAAACATAAATAATTTTTCTATTTAATCTAAATACCTCCCCTTCCCCCTCCCTTGTTCATCCCTGGAGTAAACCCTCCCAAGGAGGAACTCCACTCCTCCACCTCTCTGGTGAGGCGTGATAGCTCCGGCGAGGCGCGGATGCTCTGGCGGATCGTCGTGAAGCATCGGGAAATGCCCAAGAGGTAAGATCGTGCATTTTATATTTTCCTCACCTCATTTTAATTCATAGTTTTCCGTCGAATTTCCATTTTATTGTCAAATTAATACCTTAAATTTGTAGTAATATTTCTATACTTTCTGACACACGTTTCGGTTTGAAAATTCAAGTTCCGACGAGTCCGGGGGCGTCCGTCGAAGGTTGCGAGTTTTGGGGTGTTTTGGGTGTTTTCTGGGGATTTCAGCCGGATCCAAGGGCACTCCGACCATCCCAGGCGGCGGCCCACGGTGGCTCGAAGTAGCAGGCGTCCAAACGAGCTTCATCAGGCAGAGGCGGCCGCGGGCTTCGGCGACTTGGCGAGCGCAGGCGGCCGCGGGGCGTCGCGACGGAGCAGGCAGCAGAGGCACGGGCTGTGAGGGTATCGGCGCGGCAGGAGGCGGAGGCCGGTCACGGGGTCGTCGGCAATAGGCGCCAGCAGGGAGGCAATGTGGGGAAGGACTGGCTTCGGTCGGTCGTTGCGGGAGGAAGAACTGGGGTCTTCGTGACCCCGGCTAGCAGACAGGGGACCCACACTTCGCGGGACTTGTTGGGAAACAGCCGGACCGACACTGATGGTCAGGACGATGTGGGCCGGCCGGAACGGTGAACCACGGGCAGGCTCAGGCAGTGGGTGGGCTGGCCTAACCGGCCCTGCCCACCCCATTTCAGCCCGATAAAACTTAAAACACCTCAAGAACGTAAACCATGAGTCATATTTGCCTGCCGTCAGCAGAGACGTGTTCCTTAGTTCGAGGTGGAATTTTTAAGATGGTCTCGAGAATTTTTAATTCCCGAGATGAGGGCATTGGTGGTGCGGCATGACCGTTAATTGGACGGGCGTTCTTCCTGTTGTTCTTTTTTTGGACGGTACGAACATATAAAATGTCTATTTTTAGCGTCGTTAGTGGCGTTGTGACCTCGGCGTTGAGCCGGAGTTTTACAGGGTGGTTTCGGGCGTTGAAACAAAAGTTGAGGCATGGGCCCCACATCCTGTCTTTTGAGGTGCATGCATCGTTTTGTAACTTTTCCATCAGACATCCATTTGGGGCATGCGACCAGTCAAATATGGGTGTTTTTTTAGGGCATTCCATTGGCGTAGTCTGACAGCATTAATTCTTCATGGTTGTGCGGGCCCCATGAGGGGACATTTCAGGAGTTGGCGGTGATTTCCAGCTTTATCACTGAGTGTCCGTTTTGGAAAAGTGAATAGTCCATCTTGTGTAATTTTTTAAGAGGATCACAATGGTGTGATCCGTTTGTTGTGCTTCAGGACCGTGATGTGGGTCTCACAAAGAACCGCTCATGTGCAGTGTGGTGAAATGCATCTTTTCTCTGAATATCTGTTCCACTCAAGTGATCAGTCCTCTTGATGTGTTTTCCTGAGGGGATTGAAATGGTGCGATGCAGCCGACTGTTTTCAGGACCAAGGCTCGAGATCATGGGACGTTGATCGGTTGTAAAGTAGCGTTGGTGACTTTTCCATCGGGTATCCGTTGGAGGTGAGTAAGCAGTCAATCTCGCATTTTTGTCATGAGGATTACAACGGTGTAATTTGTTCAGGCAAGCGGAGCTCTTCCACGATCTTATTAAATGTGGAAATATGAATGGTGTACCAGTGGTGGTTCTTCTTACGGTGTTTATAGGGAACCCTTGGTGTGTGATTGCGTTCACTCCTGGGAGAGTGATGTTCGTGTTTAAAGAGATGTGGTTGGTCGTTCCTTTGTCATTGAGGTGGCACGTTTGAGTTTTTACGTTACGCCTTTGCGTTGACGTTGGGTGTCATGTGCACGTTAGCCTTTGGGCTGGAGACGTGGTAAAATCTGGGAGTATACGAGAACGTTGGTACATACATGTGGATGTTGGTAGTTGAGAATTTTTGTGATCTTGGTTGGGGTTGACTTGGTGTCACAGGTTGTATGGGACCCATGTGCGTGTCGTGTTCTGCTTTATGTACTTTTGACCTCTCGCGACATAGAGGGTTCCTCGGTTCACGTTTCTTGACCAGCGGGGTTGAGTTTTCCACAGGTTCGGTTCTCGGTTGTTCGACCAGTAGGGTTGAGTTTCCCCCTGGTTATCTTTATGTTTTTTTGACCATCAGGGTTGAGTGGGTTTCCCCATATTCATGTTCATGATGGTTTCAACCAGTAGGGTTGAGTGGTTTTACCCTGGTTCTGTTCTCGATGGTTTGGCCGGTAGAGGTGCATTGTGTTCCTTGGTAGATTTCTTGTGGATTCGATCTGACCAACACATTACGCGGGCACTGATCCTCTACCCAGGAGTATGTTTCCAGTAGGGCTGGCTAGGATTTTGTTTCTAGTAGGAATGGACAGTGATGTACCATTCAGAAGGGATGGCTAGTGAGGTACCATCAAGCAGGGATGGATAGAGCAGTACCATCCATTAGGGTTGGCCAGTGGGTTACCATCCAGCAGGGAGATCCAGTACATCAGTGTTCATCTAGCAGTACCATCCAGTAGGGATGGGCAGAGAAGTTCTGGGATTACCTCTAGTGGGGCTGGGAAGTAGTCCCCAATTCTGGTTTTACCTCCAACTAGGCTGGGAAGTGGTCCTCGATGCCGAGTTTACCTCCATCTGGGCTGGGAAGTGGTCCCCGATGACGGTTCCGAGCCTCCCTCCAGTGGAGTACCCTTTTACGGGACTGGGCATTGGGACTTGTTGACGACTTTAGCTGGGTCTCCATCCAATGGATTACCCTCTACGGGACTGGGGAGTGTGTCACCCATCGACTCTTGTTGGGTCTCCCTTCAGTGGGAACCCTTCGACTTACAAGGATTACCCTCCAGCAAGGCTGGGCAGGGGGGCACCTATTGACTTTGAGGAGACCTCTCGACTGCAGGACTGTGACGAGGTGTGGCTTGATGTTCACCCAGAAATCTCAAGTACGAGGGGCAATTTCCCCACAGATACGCGTCCTAGCGACGCGGCCTAAAACCGTGTGGGTGAGTCAGTGCCGCCCAAAGAAGATTGTTTTGAGGTGCGTTGATTTGAGCCCATTGACTTACAGTTCGGGGAAGACGTGCTGGATGCGGGGCATTGATGGTGTTTACATCTGGGATAGTTGGCTACTCACGTTCTTGGGTAGTGCTATAGGGAAGAGATCCCCTTAAGATCTTGTTCGGGCTTCTAGTTTGAGCATATGAGTACGTATATACCTTGTTCTAGTACCCACATCTGGGGCATGGATACTCTCCCTCCAAGAGAGTCGAAGTCATGCAGGGTCTGTCGTGTGATTTTCGTGTCTAGAATCTCATGGTTGGACAAGTATACTCTCCTCCTTTAGGTAGCGAAGACTCGACGTGATGTACATCTAACCACCATTTCCAGCTCATTATGTCTGGATGAGTCTACCTTCTTTCCTCTTGTTGGGTTGAGCTAGACTCTCTACTATTACTCTTACAGCTCTCTTTGTTGTACTCCTCTACTTTCCCTATTTGATCTACTGCTCACACTTTGGTACCACCTTTATTGCTCTCTCGAGCCTTCGAGGTATCCAACTGATTATTTTTATACTCAACCCATCTTGGGATTTTCCCGCACATGGTGTGCCCATGCAGATGACAGATATTTTTGTCATGACATCAATGGATATTAGAAGTTCGGGAGCTTGGACAGCGTGTGGTGGTTGTAGTTAGGTTCTATGTGGGGGACCCATCTAGCTGTTTTCATTTGTTTACCTCTTGCTGGGTTGTGGAACTTCTCTAGTTGGGCGCATGTTTTTTCCCTCTTCTTTTTAGTTTAACTTTATATTTGATTTTTTACTTTCAGAGGTCGATGCACATTGTGGTTTATTTATAGCCATTGGTATTTTTATTTTCTTTTTTACTCTTCACTTTTTCATTGTGTGTGTTGCGTGTGTGTGTACATGTACTCAGGCAAAGGCCTCCCCGAGTTGTTGTTCCTTCAGAACTAGTCGCCAGCCCCTGGCCTATGGAGGCGGGCATGGGGTAGTGGGGGATCAAGCTCAGGTAGGGTCGAGTTGTGAAAAGGTGGTATCAGAGGTGGTTCTTTCCTTGGGACATTGTTCGAACGTACCTAAAAAGGAATTGGTTTGGGATTTAGGGAAATAGTGTTAACGTGTCTCGAGAGCGGCTCCCAGGACACGGTGTCCAGTGATGGTGTGTCGGTCGACGTATCTATTCACCAGGACCCTGATAACCTTCTTGTCGACTCGGTATGCTGAGACACTCATTGTAGGGAAAATTGGTTTGTGCATCACAGAGGATTGAGTCTTTTACTGTGTCCTTATTGATTCATCTCCCCATCATTCTTGTTACTATTATATACATATATTCTCCTCTGACCATGGCACTCCTTGATAATATTCAGGATTTCTCCACGAAGATAGCCAACCAGGATACGAGCTTTGGTTCGTGACGATGGCCCAGTGAGTTACGAAGCCACAGTCCAGGACCCATCATGCGAGCCCCTTTCTCCGGGGGGGGGGGGGGCGGTTGCATCACCCCCACCTGTTGAGCTGCATACAGCTTTAGCAGAGTAGGCTGAGCTTGAGCACAGTTTGAGCGCGCTCAATGAGTTCTAGCGGTAGAGACCTTTGAGGTTTAGTGGTGATCTAGACTCTCAGGAAGCATAGGTTTGGCTGGAGACAGTGGTTTGCCTCTTTAGGCTTGTGGAGACACTGGCCTATCATATGGTGGCTTTGGCCGCCAACCTTTTCCACAGATCAGTTTGGCATTGGTGGAGTCTAGTGACTCAGTTTCTTTGCGAGTCGTCACTTAAGTGGGGCGACTTTCAGTTGTTGTTTCATGAGGAGTTTTTTCCCTCATACTTACGCTCCGTTCGGATTCAAGATCTCCTTCAGTTTTAGTTGGGAGAGATGACGGTGGCCGATTATGTGACTAGTTTCTCAGGCCATGCATGTTTTTACCCGTACATTGTCCACAATGATAACTACTGAGCACAGAAGATCGAGCAGGGTCTCCGCAGAGAGATTCGTGTTGTCACAGTACCCTTAGGAATTTCACATATGCTGGGGTGCTAGAGCTGGCGTTGGTGACAGGGGGCTTCCTGTCGTGTTCTATAGTCGGTGGTGGCAGCAGGCCCGACAGAGCCGAGACGTCTGCTGCAGCTAGCGGGCGTCGGTAAGAAGAACGTTGATGCTGGTGTATTTCTAAAAACCAGACTCAGTGGTATGTTCGTACACCACAGTGGGGCTGGAGGGCACCAGTGCAGTCCGAAGAGAGTCGGTGCTATGCTTGCGATGGGCGAGGTCACATGGCATGGGACTACCGGACCATGAACGCTGAGAATATCAGGCACGCTGAAGGTGCACCACCACAACAGAGGCAACGCCATGATCAGAGTAGCACCCTGAGAGGTGGTGCTAGCAGAGGATCAGGAGGAGCTGGTAGTGGGTGGAGACTTTACGAGATCATTCCATGACAACTAGGCGGTCCACATCAGGCCTCGAGAGCTGATAGTTGGTACCATGGACAGTCACGATCTTTGGATGTCTACGATCCTGTAGAGCATGAGGTGATAAGAGGTACGCTCTACAACTCTTCTACTTATTGCAGTTGAATTGTTAGACTCAATGTGTGAAATGCCTTTTCTCCCAGAACCTTGTTTGAGTAGTTAGCAGGGTGGCGTGGGGCATCGGTGTAACCATATATTGGTAAGGTAAAAAGGCGTGGGACCTTTTTCTTTAGTTGATGGTGATGACTCCTTCGCTCTCCGAGCGTGTAAGAGAGTCTTGGTCGTGGGACATCAACTGTGGAATCTTGCATGACCAGATATCTTTATGTGTTTCACCATATGGGTATTCAGAAGGTGGGAATCACCAGTATTTGTCCCAGGTTCAACCGGGGATTCCAGTCACGGAATGCGACGTAAGGGTTTGGTTGGGGAGGTAAGATGTCCCCGAGAGCCTTCCGGTCGTTTGAGACCATCCAAAGGGATGACGAGGTTCCCTACCACCTTTCCCTATACCCAATGTCTGGAGTGGGAACACGACATCTCCCATGTGACTCACCTGAGAAGAGGTGTGTGTGCTCTTATGCACGTCATCGGTATAGGCATACCTCACGTGAATAGATCAAATCCTTTGGTCTTTGCACGTTGGCGCAGAACTGTGCATAAGTTCTTCTTGGTATGGGAGTGCCAGTTGCGGGCGTAGTACCCTGAGTTGTTCCCTAGTTTTGCTATTCGGGGATGAAAAACATTAAGGAGGGAATAATTTAAGAATTTGTTTTGGCTATAAAGTACTTTGGAATATTATTGATGTTATTCCAGAGCAGCTCCTTCAGAAAGCGTGTGATTCCAAGCCCCGGTGTGGCCGGAATTAAACTTGTTGTGCGTTCACACTGGGAACGCCAAATAAATGCGATAACTCCTAAACGGTGATCTGGATCAGAGATCTGAGTTTACGGATGGGTCTAAAATGGGGTTTTTATCCTAGGAATGATATAAAACATGTCGGCGCGGGGTGTTTGGATCACTTGCACGCTTTCAGAATGTTAAACAGATAAATTAAAAAATTAATTTATTCATTTAATGGGTAAACTCAAGTATCCCTTAAACGGTAGCTCAGATTGGGAAACTGATGGCACCGTTGAGTTCAATGAATGTGGTTTACCCTATGAGGGGTGTAAGTTTCACGGGCAGAGGATATTAGTGAAAAATGTCACTAGGGGAATTTTAGTAATTTGGCGACCTCAGGCGTTGAGTTTAATAAATTTTGAACATGGCCACTAATTAAAATTTTGAGACCCACGTTGTGCTCGGGAGGTGGTTTTTACCCTAGGGGATGCTAAACCTTAATCCCGGTTGGAGTCCGGGTACGAGCCTACTGGTGGATGTTTTAAAAATAATAATTAAAACATAATTAATTTTTCTATTTAATCTAAACACCTCCCCTTCCACCTTACCTTGTTCATACCTATCAAAAACCTTCCCAAAGAGGAACTCCTCACATCCACCTCTCAGGCGAGGCCCGAAAGCTTCGGCGAGGCGCGGCAGCTCCGGTGTATCATCGTGAAGCAACGGGCAATGCCCAAGAGGTAGGATCATTCATTTTATATTTTCCGCACCTCCTTTGAATTCATATTTTTGCGCTGAATTGCCGTTTTATTATCAAACGAAGCCCTTAAATGCGTAGTAATCTTTCTAAGAAACTTGACATACATTTCAGTTTGAAAATCTGAGTTCTGATGTGTCCCGGGGCATCCGTCAAAGGTTGTGGGTTATGGGGTGTTTTGGGAGTTTTCTGGAGACTTTAGCTGGATCAAAGGGCGCTCCGGCCATCCCATGCGGCAGCCCACGGTGGCTCAGAGCAGTAGGTGGTGGCATAGGATTCTTCCAGCGGAGGCGGCCGCGGGCTTCATTGAGCTGGCGAGCATAGGCAGCTGCGGGGCATCGCAACAAAGCGGGCTACGAGGGTGTCGGCACGACAGGAGGCAGAGGCCTATCGTGGGGTCGTAGGTAGCAGGTTCTAGTGGATCGACGACGTGGGGAAGGACCAGCTTCAGCCAGTCATTACGGGAGGAAGACCCAGGGTATTTGTGACCCCAGCCAGTAGACAGGGGACCCGTGCTTCACGGGTCTCGTGGGGAAACAACCAGACCGGCTCAGCCAGTCTGAGTAATTCCGGGCGGCCCATGCGGTGAACTACGGGCCGGCTCAGGCTGTGGGTGGGCCGGCCAAACCGGCCCGGCCCACCCCTTTTCGGCATGATAAAACTTAAAACTCCTCTAGAACGTCGACTGGGCATCGGATTCACATTCCGTCATCGGCGACGTGTTCCTTAGTTCGAGGAGGAATTTTTTAGATTGTCTCAGGAATTTTTTATTCCCTAGACGAGGTGCTTAAGGGAATGGAATGACCATTAAGTGAATGGGAGTTTATCCTAGAGTTCTTGTTTTGGACGGCACGGATACATCCGATGTCCGTTTTTAGCGCCATCAGTGGTGTTGCGACCCTCGCAGTGAGCTGGAGTTTTCCAGTGTGGTTTCTGTCATTGAAACCGGAGTTGAGGTGTGGGCTCCACTACCCGTCTTTTGATCTACGTGTAGCGTTTTGTAACTTTTCCATCGGACATTCGTTCGGGGCGTGCGACTAGTCAATTTTTGGTGTTTTTTCGAGGGAATTGCATTAGCACATTCTGCCTGCTTTAATTCTACATGGTGGTGTTGGCCCTATGAGGGGCCGTTTTGGGAGTTGGTGGTGATTTTTAGCTTTATCACCAGTTGTCCGTTTTGGAAAAATGAATAGTCCATCTTGTGTACTTTTTAAAGAGGATGTCAATGGTGTGATCCGTTCATTGTGCTTCAGGACCGAGATGCAGGTAACACGAAGCATCGCTTGTGTGCAGTGAGGAGAAATGAATCTTTTCTCTAGATATCTGTTCCACTCAAGTGAACAGTCCTTTTGACGTGTTTTCTACAGGGGATCGAAATGGTGCGATGCGCCAAACTGTTTTCGGGGCTGAGGCTTGGGATCATGGGACGTCGTTCAGGCGTAAAGCTGTGTTGGAGACTTTTCCATCCGGTATCCACTGGAGGCAATTAAGTTGTCGATCTCGCATGTTTTTCTACAAGGCTTACAACGGTGTAATCTTTTCAGGCGAGTAGAGCCTCTTGTGAGATCTTATTAAATGTGGAAATATGAAAGGTGTACCGGTGGTTGTTCTTCCTATGGTGTTTGTAGGGAACCCTTGGCATGTGATCATGTTCACTCCTGGTAGAGTGATGTTGGTGTTTTCCGAGATGTGGTTGGTCATGCCTCAGCCGTTGAGGTGGCAAGTTGTAGTTGTTACATTACGCCTTCACGTTGACATTGGGTGTCGTGTGCATGTTAGGATTTGGGCTGGAGACGTGGTATACTAGGGGAGTATACGAGAATTCTTGGAGGTACATGTGGATGTTGGTACAATAGAATTTTTGTGAGCATGGTTGGGGTTGACTTGGGGTCACACATCTTGTGGTCCCCATGTGCGTGTTGTGTTCTGATTTACATACTTTTGACCTCTCACGGCATAGAGGGTTCATCAGTTCTCGTTTGTTGAACATCAGGGTTGAGATTTCCCCTGGTACTGTTCTCAGTTGTTTGACTAGTAGGGTTGAGTATCCCCCTTGTTCTATTCTTGTTTCTTTGGCCAGTATGTTTGAGTGGGAT
This sequence comes from Viscum album, assembly GCA_963277665.1. Classification (NCBI taxonomy): domain Eukaryota; kingdom Viridiplantae; phylum Streptophyta; class Magnoliopsida; order Santalales; family Viscaceae; genus Viscum; species Viscum album. The sequence continues at coordinate 462,073,073 of OY728120.1, read as the reverse complement.
TCCCCCTGGTCCTGTTCACGATGGTTTCGACCAACAGGGTTGAGTGGATTTCCCCTGGTTCTGTTCTCGATGGTTTGGCCAGCAGAGGTGCTTCGTGTTCCCTGGTAGAGTTCTTGTGGATTCGGTGTGACCAGCACTTTATGCGTGCACTGATCCTCTACCCTTGATTTTGTTTCTTGCAAGGTTGGCCACGATTTCGTTTCCCGCAGGGTTGGCCAGTGAGGTACCATCCAGCAGGGAAGGCCAGTGAGGTACCATCCAGTAGGGATGGTAAGAGCAGTACCATCCAGCAGGGATAGCCAGTGGGTTACCATCCAGCAGGGATGGCCAGTACAGCGGTGTTCACTAAATAGTACCATCCAGCAGGGTTGGCCAGAGCAGTTCCTGGTTTACCTCCAGCAGGGCTGGGAAGTGTTCCCCGATGCCTGGTTTACCTCCATTTGGGATGGGATGTGGTCCCCGATGCTGGGTTTAACTCCACCTGGGTTGGGAAGTGTTCCCCGATGATGGTTCCGAGCCTCCCTCTAGTGGAGTACCCCTTTACGGGACTGTGCATTGGGACTCGTCGATGTATTTATTCGGGTCGCCCTCTAGTGGATTACCCTTTTACAGGACTAGGAAGTGTGGCACCCGTCGACTCTTGTTGGGTCTCCCTCTAGTGGGAACTCGTCGACATCCAAGGATTACCCTCCTGTGGGGCTGGGTAGGGGGTCGCCTATCGACTTTTAGGAGACCTCTCGACTTTAGGGTTGTGACAAGGTGTGGCTTGACGTTCCCCTAGAAAAATAAAGTATGAGGGCTCTTTCCCCAATGAGACGCATCCTTGTGACGCGACCTAAAACCGTGTGGGCGAGTCAGTGCCACCCAAAGCAGATAGTTTCGAGGTGTGGTGATTTGAGCCCCTTGACTTGCAGTTCGGGGAAAATGTGCGGGATACTGGGCATCGATGGTGTTTACTTCTGGGAATGTTAGCTACTCTCTTTTTTGGGCTGAGCAACGAGGTAGATATCCCCTTACGATCTTGTTTGGGATTCTTGTTTGATCATATGAATATGTATATACCTTGTTCTAGTACCCACTTCATGGGCTTGGTTACTCTCCCTCCAGGAGAGGCGAAGCCACGCGGGGTATGCCAAATGATTTTTGTGTCTAGCTTCTCATGGTGGGACGAGTCTACTCTCCTGCTATAAGTAGTGAATACTCGACAGGATGTTCATCTTCTCACCATTTCCATCTCCTTTTGTTTGGACGAGTCTACCTTCTTTCCTCTTGTTGGGTTGAGCTGGACTCTCTACTATTACTCTTACTGCACTCTACCTTATACTCACCTACTTTCTCTATTCGATCTACTGCTCACCCTTTGGTACCTCCTTTGATGGTCCCTGGAGCCTTTAGGTTATCCTACTAAGTATTTTTATACTCACCCCTGCTTGGGCTTTGCCCGCACTTGGTGTGTCCTTGCAGACGACAGACAGGTTGGTCGTGACTTCAGTGGAGCTTAGGAGTTTGGGAGCTTGGACTGCGTGTAGTGGTCGTAGTCAGGTTCCATGTGGGCGACCCTTCTAACTGTTTGCTTTTTATTACATGTTGCCGGGTTGTGGCACTTTTCTAGTTGGGCGCGTGTTTTTTCCCTTTTCTTTTCAGTTTACCATTAGCACTTTCTTTGTACTTTTAGAGGTCGATGCACATTATGGTTTACTTATAGAAGTTGGGATTTTTCTTTTCTTTTTACTCTGCCCCTTTCATTGAATGAGTTGCGTGTGTGTGTACAGGTACTCAGGCAAAGGCCTTCTTGAGTTGGTGTGCCTTCAGCGCTGGTCGCCAACCCCTGGCCTTTGGAGGCGGGCTTGGGGAAGTTGTGGCTCGAGCTCGGGTAGGGTCGGGCCATGACAATACATCATCACATTATATGACTGATTGAGAATTAAATATTTTATTTTTGAAGAAGTCACTGTTGTAGGTTAAGATATGACCTAAACATAAAAAATAAAAAAAAATGAGTTATGCTTTATATAAAATCTATTCATCATTCCAGAAATTTTTAATGAAATTGGTGACATGAAACCTATGAATGTTCTAGTAAATGGGAAATAAATTCCTTTAAAATTTGGCTATATAATTTCCAAAAATAAGTATTCCATGTTTTCAATTGTCATTATAGACCCTTCCTTGATAATATTATATTCACCTAAGTAATGAATAATAATTATATCATGACAACTGATCTATGACCTTAGTCCATCATTGATTTTAATTAGAAAAATCATTTTAAACATTATTTTGACAAAATGGACTAATATTATTATTTCCCTAACTACTACATTTATATTTCTTAGGAGTTCACAAGAATATATGAATTAGACTATTGTACTTTAGAATATTCTATTACATTAAAAACCCCCTATCCATATTTTATATTTTACCTATTGATCAAAGAAAATAATATCTTATTATTTACATCATCTCCCTAATTTATACAATATAACTCACAATAAAATGTCACAATCCTAAGAATTAAATGTTTTTTGTATCTAAGGACTAGATATATATGAAACATTCATGAAAATACATACCAAAATTTCTCTATAATCGAACTCTTCAAGAACCCCATCTATATATTTCATAAATTAAACTTATCTTTATTACATAATGATGCTAAATAGAAATAATATGTGAGATAAAATGCTCAGTTATGGTAAAAATAATTTATAACATTAAAAAATCATTTGTTATCAAAGGATAGGAAAAAGGTATGGGAATGTTGGCATGTGATGTTAATATAAAATGTATACTTCATAAAAATAAATCAATATAATGATAATAAGTATGGAAGCATGGAATTTGAAATAAAATTATATGATCATGAAGTCAAGGAATATCCGGGAATAACAGAATACATGACATCACACAATTTTTCAAAGGTTTCTTAAAAGGCAATAATCTTATTGTGTAAAATATCATACAGTGGATTGGGATCACTCCCCAATCTCAAAAACATATGGGGGGGAAGCCCCATGATGGAATAATCCAACCCCCCAAACCCCATATAAAACATGTAGTGGAATATAATTCCATACTCAAAGCATTGGATTGTTAAATAATAATGGGACCACCCATTACATAACATAGTGTGCTTATGATAACTACCCAAGAACCATAAGAAGTAGAAAACGCACCATAGTGGAGTAGTTTTCAACCCCAATTCCATAAATAAAATCTCATGAGATATAAAAATATTCACCCAATAAATTGGTGGGATTTATAATTTTCAGCACATCCTTCACACATTGAATATTATTCATTATCATCCCACATGAGGTAATGATTCAATAAAATCCTTAAGTATGAACAAACCCATGATAAGTAATTGGTTTTCATAATTATTATTGAAGGAATAACCGAATTACAAATAAATAGGGTTTCTAAGAGAAAAATTATTCAAAATTTTTGTGAAATTTATAATTGAAAATGGGAGATAGGTCATTAACATTGAATTCATTTGTTTGAAATTCATGAGAAGGATCAATAGAAGAGTGAAATAAATAATCTAAATGGGTGATGATTTATGAAATAAGTAAAGGTTATTTTTAAAAAACAAAAATAAGATTCTTACCATAAAACCATAATTGATTGAAGAAGATTATTTAAAAAATAATTTGGTTTTTTATAAGATATTCATGGTATAAGTGTTCTTACCCGGGGTGATTCCTAAATTGAGGTAGGTAGTAGGAATTTCATATTAATTAATAGTTTGATTAAAATGGAATTCTCAAAGGGAATAAAAAATGTTTATATCGCAATTAGTAAAAATAATATTTAAATAGGTATAAATATATGAGACAAATATACAAAAATATATGAATCTCATTTGAGTAATATTTCTTAAAAGGGGAGAAAAAGAAATAAATTGTGTAACCAACATATAGTGAGGGTGGTATATAATTTCACTTTTATATATTAAAAATACTATATTCAAATAATGCATCATAAAATAATATAATAAACCTTTAATTTGAAAATAATATGATTTATATAATATTTTCACATGAGATAACACATAATGATGCTTACAATTAAAAGTGATAACATTAGAGTGATAGGAAATTGTGGAAAAGGTTATGAAACTATCATTTAAATGGATTATAATATGCTTAACATAGTTATAATTTCAAATATTATTATAACATAACATTAAAAAATATTTTAATGATAATCAAACTACCTAGTTAGGAATTTGGTATACCAAAAAAAAGAGAAAAATCACTAAAAAATATTATACATCAAGAAATCGGATTGAGTAATGAAAGCCCGTTATATACTAGGGAAGACATAAATCATATACCACAATAAGGAATAGAATTAATGCATGTGAAATTTATAATTTCCATTATAATTAAAGACATTATAAATCATGGGTGCAGTAATAATCCCATAAAAATTATGATTGGTGCATAATATCAATGCATTCTTCAATAAAGGGTGATTTATATGGAAACCATTACCTTATAGAGACTCTCACTTTTAATACATGGACAGTATATCACTTTTATTGAATAATTAATACATTACATAAAAATGTTCTCAATGTCTATATTAGTTCAAGGCCTTTGGAAACATATAACAAAAATATCTAGTCTGGGGGAAGACATATAATGTTTCCCACTAAGATCGTTCTCTTTAGTACTCATTATTAAGACATTTCTTTATTACATAGGGAAATGAAACATAAGAAAATGATGAGATCAAATGAACAAAATGGTAAAAATGGATATATATATATATATATATAAGCATAATAAGAATAGAATGGTATAATAAAATAATTAATATGTTTTATGTTCATACTATGTATATCAGAAGGTCATATCCATGAGTCACAGCTTCAATATTTGTAGTTTAAAATGCATGAATCACAATGAAATTAAGAATATGATCCATAAAAGCATAACATAGGAATAAAAAATGGAAATATGGAAGACACATAATAATATAATAATGGCTTCCATATTTTTAAAGGTATCACTGCCAATTCCATATTGGTAGAATGAATTCACTTCCCATACCATATTAGTATCCACGGTTCACTCCCATTACTATCTTGGTTGTCATGGTTCACTCCTATAACAATCATAGTAGTCAAGGATCACTCCCAAACCATATTGGTAGTCATGGATCAGTCACATAACCTTATTAATAGTCATGGATCCCTCCCATAAACATCATGGTAGTCATGGTTCACTCCCATAGCCATCATGGTTGTCATGGTTAACTCCCATAAACATCATGTTGGACAAATTCCATTATGTATGACTGATTAGATATAAATATTTACCCAATGCATTAGAGGTAGATACAAGTCCCACCAATATGATAATAAAATTATACATAGATTTCACACAATATCATAAATAATTTATCATATTAGAACCCATGGAATTAAATTGTATTCTTAAACGTCATTAAATCATAACATTCCCCATGGAAAATAAATGGGTTTCATAAATATCATTTCATCATAAACATGACCATTAATTGAAATAATAGTAGTGGGAAAATTGAAAATTATCCCCATTATATCATAAGTAAAATTAATCAATGTTATCTTACATTGGAAATAATTTTGAGAGAACTCATTAAAACAATTATTGTGAATAATATCCTTTCTACTTCAAAAATATTTTTTTTACTTGAAATTCCACAAAATTTTAAAAAGAAAACATTTTTATTGAAAATAAAAATGTTAGATAGTAAATTATGCTTAAACTAATAAATGCATCATGATTGATTAATATTTTGTTCATGCATTATAAGTTATAAAAAGATTATTCTCATACATTTTTTGAAAAATTAAAAAGAACCTATTTAAGAAGATGAAAAATGATTCCTTTAAAACAGTTAAATAAAAACTAATAAATTTGTGAAAATGAAATTAGAAAATTGAAAAAAAATAGTAAAATTATTCTAGGAAACAATTTTATGAAATATGGGCAATCATGATAAATATGCCCCTATAAATTCATACATAGAAACAATATTTAAAATTAATGAGAATGTGAAATTACCTTTATTTCTACGAAAAAATGCATCTATAATGATATAAAAATTTGAAAAACATTTTCATTTAAAATATCATTAAGAACCAAAAATTAATATTTAAAAAGCACTTTAAAACAGAAACTGTTTATTTAGACTTCTTTTCCTTAAAATATATTAAGATATCTTTTTATAACGTTCTTTGAGGATAATAATCTTCAAACATTTCAAAGTGTCCCATATAACATTGAAAAATTTGAGTCATAATAACCATGAAATAATAGAGTTAATATAAAAATAAAATATCATTATAATAAGGATATTATTTATGTAAGAGATAAAAGGGTAGTATATACACATCATAAAATAACATATGTTGATAACAAAACATGAGTTTCAAAGAAGGAAAATTGAGGCAAAACTATCATGCAATTTTGGTAACTTTTGTATCATAAAACCCCAAGAAATAAAGATAAAAAATTGATATATAAATACTAATTATTTATTTAGTAAATATTTTAAAATCCGTTCATGGGAATTATGTACAACACATAAAGTAAATGAGTGGTGTACAATGCATGTATCTCATTGAAATAAACTGTGATATGGAATTCCCTTACAATGTATGTATCAATGAAATAATAAATTGTCATTGTTCTGATTATATGATGAAATAGTATATATAAAAAATGAGAATTGGAAATTAAATCATAAATAAATAAATAGTTATTATACACATAATCATGGAATAATATAATCAATGATGTATGTGTAAAGCCAAAGAGTAGAAATTTTGTTAAAAAAACCCTTACCTCACATTAGAAATGTTTAAAATGTATTAAAACCTCAGTTATAATGATTTCAAAAATATTATTAAATCAGTAATGAAATATATTCTTAGGTATAGTACATTATATGATTATTTTATAACATCTAATAATCAATTCATTAATAATATTTCGTTTTTTATTGTTTTGGGTGTGTTTTTTTCATAGTTTCATAATTTATTCATTTGTGTAAAATTATAGATGTTATTGTAAAATGTGATAAAAACCAGACAAGTGGAATGAAATATTATTAATTTATTTAAATCTGTATAAATTTTTTCATATTTTATTTTTACTTCTTAGATTATGATGATTAATTAAATAAACCATTAATGATAAACATTTTGTTTTTTAGTGGTTTTTTTGAAACATGTGGAATTTGTTTCATTTTACTTACTATTATGATTAAATAATAGTTCAATAATATTAAATATATTTTAATATACATATTAAAAAACCATGTAGCCATAAAAATAGTTTTATAACCATCCATGGAGGTGATAATGAATAAAAGAACAAAAACATTATTTAGGGAGGAGATTAACTAACATAACATGGACAATAATTTTGTTTCATGGAATAAGTGGAAACATGGAATGAAATTTATATAATTTAATCCATTTAAAACTTAAAAATACATTATATACATGATTTGGGAGTTATAGATCATTGACATATAAAGGTGGTAAAACGAATGTAGAGAAGAAAAGAAATAAGGATAGGTACTTTGGGAATATTACCACCGGATTATCACCTCTATGAGAGACCCTTATGTACTGTGGATTTTTCCTTTTGGTGAGACTAGAAGAACATGGATGTGCCTTATGTGAAAAGGAGAGGATAGGGTTGATATTTTTGTTTTTAAAATGTGTTTGGGTCTAAATTTGGTGATAAGGGGTCATATTGATACTTGAAGAGAGGTGGGTTTAACTGATTATATAATGAATATTTTATATTTAAATCCATGAATATTAAGGAAGGATTAAATTCAATGACATTGCAAAGAAATTATAATTTATTAGGATATATAGGGTCTAAATACACCTCCTAAAACATTTAAATATTGTATTTTTGAGGTATTTTAAGCTTTTATCTTCGTAATTTAAACGTTATTCATTTTACCCATATTGAGATAAATAATTGTTTAAATATTATAAAATTTTTATAAATAAAAAATGAAATTAAAATTACAGAATAATATTTGACATTTTATTCCCAATAATAAATCCATTTTTCTTAATTAAATTCATGTAATTTTATAATTTATATTAAAAATTTGTCTCGGAGACACAATGAAAAACAAGTTTTTTGAAGTGAAACGTACAAAATTTTAAAATGTTTTTATATATTATTTCATAATGAAGTTGATTAATAATACCTAAACATGTTTTAATGATGTATAATTGAAATAATTATACTTTAAATAAAATTTAAAATATAATTTAACTATATAAATAATGAAGAAAAAACTGCAGTTTGGAACTAAAAGGCAATATTTTTAACTATTCATACAAAAATGATGTTTTTCATAAAATGATCTATAATTCATAAAAAAATTATATCACGATGTTAAAAAATAATATTATTTTTTCATATAAAAATTATCAAAGTGTAAAAATTTATATTTAAAATGGGAACTCCATTAAAAGGCATTAAAATTACACTTTTGAAAAATATAGGGTTTTTATGTATTAAATTGGTTGTGTTCTAATATTATGCCTATAAAATATATTTTTTGAATATAAAAAATATATTTTTTAATATATAACATATATATTTCATTATTATAATTCAATAATTTTAATTAATTAAATTTATTAATTAAAAATGACTTTGTGAGAAAAACTATATTCTTTAAAACAAAATTCTATATAAATTTTACTTTCCATGTAATTGGTATCTAATGAATTCTTCTTATAAATAAAATATTTTCATGATTTTCAAAATTATAATAAAAAAATTCAATTTCATGGATATTTTATAAATTATTATATTAACTAATAATATATTATTAATATAATCTTATTTGGTAAAACATAGTCTTGTGTGTAATATAATATTTATAAGTAACTCAAAATTATGTACATCACATGCCAAGCATTGTGTTTTTAAAACCAAATTAAAATATTATTATTTTGTGTAGTGAAACATTTACTCAGTTTTGTGTATAATGTATGCCAAACATGGTGTTTTTCAAATAACTAAAGCTATATTTAGCATTGTTTGAAATGAAAAATATTGAAAATATTAATATAATTAAAAAAATTCATTCAAAAAATCATGGGTTGTTACATTCTATCCCCTATAAAATTATTTTTTCCCTCTAAAACCACCTAGAATAACAATGTTTTAATAAATTAAAGTTCTTTTCATTGAAAATGACATCAAAAAAATAAATAATAAAACATTATTTTAAAAAGTAAAACATGAAAAATAAAATTTACCAAAATTAAATCATAATTATATTTATATATAAGAGAACATAGAAGTATATTTAGGCATAGAGGAAAACCATAAATAATCATGGTGATTGATAAATATAATTGATCGAAAGAAAGTGGGTGATCTATAAAAAGTTCATAATAACAAAACCCTAAAATAATGAAGTTTGGAATAGGTTAATGATATCATAAATAATGATGATAAAATGAAGCTTTTTATTTAAATACACTTTTCCTAAATTTGAAAAAATATAATTAGAATATATACATACATGGTTTCAGGAAAACATTTCCCTTCGATGTTCCTTGATCACTTTCTACTTCAACTTTTATTCCATGAAATGAAGTTAATTTTTTCCTTAATTTATATCTAAAGATCATGAGATACATAAATATAATTATTGGTCATTACATATTTCTTTATTATTTCAAAATGGTTATCTCAACTTATTAAATATTCATAAATCCTCACATGGGGAGATAATACATTAATCTCTAAAACCTCTTCCTTTTTAACATAAATCAATCCGCAAATGGTAATCTTTATAATCCATTCAAAAGATGAAAATACTAAACATAATAAAGAAATTTACTAAATCACCTTAACATTTATCTCCCATATATCATAGGGTCTGTCTTGGTTGTCACATTCTAAATATTTCACTACCTTCATCTTGTATTCTCTTGAGTCATGGTAATAACCTGAATTATGGTATATCCTCATAGAAAACATTCATTTTTCCTTTTTCCAATGACTATTGTATTTATTCCATATATCCCCAATGGTTTTATACATCATGCACAATAGTATAACCCACATGAAAACAAATTCTTAATCAGTGCCAAGTAAATTAGTACAATCTAATTTCCCAATTCCAATACAACATATATTTATACAAAAAAACCTTAACATGATACAAGTGAAATATTTAGGGTTATCATCCCTTATTCAATATATATCCTTTAAATTAAATCACTTTTCCAATATATAAACAACATTATATATAAACATGTCAATCATAATAAAATAACTCAAACAAAACCAAAATAATCTATAATCCAAATACATAAAATCTTCGATATTTCCAATTCTTCCTTAATCCATAAGAGGGATACCTCATATTACAATTCAATAGATATTTACATTATAATCATAAAATTACCTTTCCCATTCCTCAGTAACATTTTTTCTTATATATCCAATCTCTAACTAAAATAAAAAATCATAGAGTAAGATGAAATAATCATAGTGAGGAATAAAAAAGACACAAAAAACACATATTAATTTTCACAATTATGGAATCTTACATAATATATGTCAACATAGTTTTATAAGAGGTCATTCATAGACAACATATATTTAAATACTTTATGATGGTTCATAGGTATTTTTTGAATTACCAAAAAATATCCCCCGAGAGTGTCAAACTAGGTGTGAAAAAATGCATGTTTTTTTGTACCATGTTATGTCCAGTAAAGCCCAATGCACCATTTCAGAGTTGTTACTACAAGGTACATCTGTTCCAGAGCCATATCCAAGTGTACAATCAAGACAAGGAAATAATGAATCAAAACCCATTATTCTTTCCATTTCCATGACTCCAATACATTTTCATAGACATTAACTCAACCTTATACTTATTCTTAGAGATATCCCTGGAAAAATTCTAAAAAATATCCTAAGGGATCTTACTGATGTTTTCCCATAATAGTTTCCAAATATTAACAAAAACATATCTCTTATATCAACTGTAGATACCCTCAATTTTAATACACAGACAATACATCACTTTTTAAAAATACATAATAAATTTTATAAACAAATTACAAATAACCACATTAGTTAAGTGACTTTAGAAACATTGATATAAAAATCTATTTGTGGGGATGATATTCAATGTTTCCCACTACAATAATTCCCTTTATTACACATACATAAATAAATTCATTACGATAAGACGAAATGAGACAAAAGAAATGGGTGAGAACATTTTCTCAGTAATGGTAATCTAGGAATATATATAAGCATAATAAAAATATAATGGTATGATAACAAAATAATGACATCTGAATATCTCACCCAACATATAAAAATATAATTTTCATGAGTCATGATGTAAATATTGAATGTTTATTTGACAAGAATCATAAGAACATAATTAACACAAGCAATGAAAGAATAAAATTGGAATAAAAATAAAACTGTATAAAAATAGCAGAATATAATAATGATTTCCATTATAGTTAAGGCATCGCTACAAAGGATATCTTGTTGATATGGGTCCACTTCCCATACCATATTGGTATCTATGTTTCACTACCATAACTATCTTGTAAGTCATGGTTTACTCCCATAAATATCTTGGTAGTCATGGTTCTCTCCCGTATCCATATTTGTATTCATCGTTCACTCCCATAACCTTCATTGTAGTCATGGTTCACTCCAATAAAAGTCTTGGTAGTCACAGTTGTCTTCCATAACCATCATGGTAGTCGTGGTTCACTACCCTAACCATCTTGGTGGACAACGTCCTTTAATTCTATCTCATGTGATATAAATCATTATTCAATTCATTGAAGGGAGTTATATATCCCATCCATATCACAATGAAATCTTAAATATGTGTTCTAAAATAAATAAAATAATTTATCATATCAGAACTCGGGGAATTAATTAGTTTTCATAATCATCATGTCATCATAACATAACCCACAGAAAAGAAAAGTTTTTCATAAATATCATTCCATCATAAAAATAACCATTACTTTAAAGAATAGGAATGGAAACATTATTAATTTTCCTAGTAAACCATATGTAACATAAAATGATTAAATATTAAATGGATTATATTTTGGATAGAACTCTTATAAATAATTCTGGAGAAAAATGTATTTTCTCCTTTTAATTTTTTCCTTTACAAAAAGTGACTGACAATTTAAAAATATAGTTTCATTGAAAATAACCATGTATTCCTATAACATAATATTCAATGCATTTAGTTTTCATGAAATATTCATAACCTATTAATTTTGAATAATTTATGATAACATTCTTCTCATTCCTTTTCCAAAAAATTTAAAAGTACCTCATTAGGAGAATGACAAAATATTTCTCTAAAACTGTTTAATAAAAACTAATATGTTTGTAAAAATGACATTAAAAGGTTGTAAAATAATAGAAAAAATATTCTGGAATAGTATTTTAGGAAATTTATACATGGATTATAAATATACTTATTTAAATACTGATGTTAAAAAAATCTGAAAATTTAATGATGTTTTAAATTTACCCCTTCATTTTTGAAAAAATAATTTTAAAACATAAAACATTTTTTTGAATATTTTATTCAACAATATATTTTAAAACATATTATGAATGATTTTAAAAACATTTTAACAATGAAAACATTCTTCTCGAATCATTTTCCATCAAAATTATCTTAATATAACATTAAAAAATGTTTATTGACAAAAATAATATTCAATCATTTCAAAGTGTCTCATTCCACTTTAAAAAATTTTAATCATATTACAAATTAAATAATAACATATATATAATCATAATGTCTCATGAAAATATTTATGTTATAGATATAACATATCAATTAGTATTATATACACTTTTTAAACTAATATAGTTTCATGGGTAGTATGTATTCCACACAAAGTAAATGAGTACTGAATAGGGCATATATCTCTTGGAAATAAAAATTAAGACAAAATTCCCATATATAGTTTTATCAATGACATAAGATTTTTTAAATGGTGTTATTATGTGTATAAATAGAATATCAACATAAAGGGAATTTGAAATTACAATTCAAATAAATAAACAATGATTCCATATATAATCATGGAATAATATAATAAACAAAGTATGTGTAAAACCAATTGAGAGGAAATTGAGTTAAGAACCCCATTTCCTCACATTTGACTTCCATCAAATGTGTTCCGAGATCTATTATAATTTTTTAAAAAGGTTTTTAAATCATTATAAAAGTATATTAATATTTATAGTACCTTATATGATTATTTTATAACATCTTAAGAACCATTAATTAATAATATTTCATTATATTTACGGTTTCCTATGTGTTTATTTTATAGTTTCATGATAGATTCATTTCAGAAAAATTATGGATGTTATTATTAAATGAGATACAAACACTAGATGTGGAAATAAGTATTATTAATTTACTTAAATATGTATAAATGTTACCAATTTTTTCTTATATAATGACGATTCCTTTGATAGAATGTTGATGATAAACATTTAGATTAATTTGGCTTGTTTTTCAGAAACATCAGGAAATAGTTTCAATTTATTTATTATTGTGAGTATATATTAGTTATAGAATATTAAATAAGTTATAATATACATATAAAAAATCATTTAACAATAAAAATTGTCATATTAACATCCATTAATTTGGTAATTAAAAAAATATCAAAATCATTATTCACAGAGGTGATTAACTAGCATAACGTGGACAATATGGTTGTTTATTTGAATAAGACAGGATGAGAAATGAAATGGTTATGAGGAATTCCATTATAAAACTATAAGTCCATTATTTAGATTATTGTGGGGTTATCATGGAATTATGGATGATTGAGGAGAGAATAATGTAGAAAAAATGAAAATATATTAACAGAGGTTCTTTAAAGAAAATCAAATTTTGATTATCACCTACCTGACAGTCCCCTAGGGACCCAGAATTTGGTCTTTTTGTGATACCAGAAGCACCTAAAAGTGGTGAAATATAGGATGACAGTTCTGATAATATATTTGAGGATATAAAAGTCATTTGGGGTTGAAATTATGTCATGATGGGTGGTATTTATACTTCAGGAGAGATGGGTTTGTGTGAATAAATAGTAAATATTTTATATTTAAAGCTAAAATTTTTAAGGTGGAGTTACATTAAATGAAATTGGCTGGAAATTAATATTTTTCAGGTTATATAGGGTCGACAAACCCCTAAAAACAATTAAATGTTTTCTTTTTTTGGTTTTTTAAGCATTTACCTTCTAAATTAAATCATGAATCACTTTTACAAATATTGCGGTAAGTAATTTTTTTACCATGGATACCAAAAAACATCAATTTTCCATTCAGTATAATTTAATCATTTTTATTAAATAATGTAGAAGAAAATACAGTTATGAACGATAATACAGTACTTTTATCTATTCACCCATAAATTATATTTCCCATAAAAACATCCAAAATTATTCCAAAGTAAATTTTATATCCTAATTTCAGAGAAGAAATTTATTTTGTCATATAAAAATCTGAAAAGTGTAAAAGTGTATATTTAAAATGGGTTATCCAATAAAAGGCATCAAAAGTAGCCTTTTGAGAAATAAAGGGACCTATTCATTAAATTGGGGTTGTTCTTATCTTATTCCTATATAATATATAAATGAATACTAAAAATATTTTAATTAATTGATAAAATATTTATTTAATTAATATCATTTACTAATTTTAATTAATTCATTTTAATAATTCAAAATGTCATTGGTTCCATAAAACTATTCTCTATATAATAAAATGGTGTTTATATTTTTATTTTTGATTAATTAATAACAAATGAATTCATTTTGTAAACCATATACTATCATATTATATTTAATAACATAAATAAATTCTAATTTAAAATCCGTGTTTTATATTTTTATATTTAAAAACAATGTTTCCATTATATACTTTTTTCGTTAAAACACAATTTGATTGTCATGAAAGATATTGATGGAACTCTACATTGTTTATAAGATAATCTAAGAACAATGTTTTTTATAATCCAAACTAATAAAAGTTTCCCATATTTCAAAAACATCACTTTGGGTTTTGTATAACATAAGTGAAACAAAGTGTTTCTCCTATAATGGAAGCTATATTTAGTATTCTGTAAAATGAAAAATTCCAAAAAGATTAAACTAATTTCAAAAAACACCAAACACTTCGGGGTGTTACATAACTCATGTTTGAATGTACTCTTACCTTGAAAATTATATCATGAATAATTAAATTAATATCATTATATATAAACCCAAGAACATTATTAATCTATATTTATTTATCTGTGTACCATCTTTTATATTTTTTCGATATTTTTTCTCTTAAATGGGTTAATCAGGGTTGTTCAGTTAATTTATTAGAAATATTTTTTGTTTATTGACGATTTTAAAAGGTGTTGGAAAATAACATCATGCAATCCATAATTTTTTAGGATTATGAAATTTATTTTCCCCTTATTATAGTACATATATAATTTTAAAGGATACTAATAAATTGATCGAAATTAATAAAGGTACATTGATAAGTCATTTAAGTGTTATTAAAGTTAGTACGAACATTTATTATTAATATCACATATATAACTCATAAATTATTCTAAAAAATATTTATGGTATGAAAGATATCTTATTAGTTACTTAAATTACCTTTTTAACATTATAATTATGGTGGTGATGAAAACTGAACTCATTGGGAATAGGAGAAACAGTCCCAACACACACTCAAAAGATGATGTGTAACATTTTCTTTATAACTTTTGATGAATGTATAAAATTGATATTCCATTTGTTTAATTAAACATTAGAATTGAATCAATGATGATGTTATAATATAATCTGAGATATATGTTACCTAATTGGCGTATAAGATTAAATGAATTATAAATGATTGATAGAGACTATTACCTCTCCCTTAGATGTTCTCCCTTTATTAAATCATTATGGATCATATGCATGGTCTTTGTGTGAGGCCATGGAATCAAAGTCATGGTGAGGAGGTCCATGAGAGACAATTTTAGTGTTTTTTATTAATTTTTTTAATGTGTATTGATATAGGGAGGAGGTGGTATCCTTTTATAAGTGGAGAAAAGGTCACTTTCTAAAATATTCATTATTTTTCAAAAATATCACACCATTTTTCAAGTCATATTGCTTCAAAATGACAAATAATGATTTGAGGAAATAAATAAGGTCAATATTCACCACTAAATATAATATAAGACAATTTTTACTTGTTTTAACCTCTTATTCATTGTCTAAACTATTTCCCTCTAATTTACCCTCATTTAGGTAACTCCAATTTTAACCATTCTAACTAATTTTAATTTCCAAAAGTAAAATTAAAATTATTTTATAATTTTTATAGAAAAATTTTATATAGGTAAATGATTTCATAAAATAATTATTTTCCATATTTATTAAATTTAATTTTAGTATTATCACAAATAACACATTATAAATTATTTCTTATAGAAAGTTAATTTTTACTAATATATTTTTATGTGGGATGAAATTATAAAAAATTTCGATAGAAAATATATAACCTTGTTTATTATAATAATATAATTTTAAAAGGTATTAAAATAAATCCATAAATGAATATTAATAAAATAGTTTTTAAATAAATGAAATGGAAAAAAATTATAAATAAATTATTACTTTTATATTTTAATATTGAACATAGGTTTTATAAATTTATAACTTTATCCTAAAAATGTACATAATTATTACTCAAATAAATATTTGATAAATTTAATTGTTTTATAAGATTAAATTTCTCTCTTATATCAAGATAATGTAATAAAAGACATATTTTTTTGAAAAAAAATATATTTTTTATATATTCATAAAAAATTATATCATATTAGAAAAATCACAAAAAAAAATAACATAATCATATTTTAACATGATTAATAAAAAATGGAGTTTATTTCATTTTATTTAAATTATTTATGTAACAATATGTTAATTTTAAACTACTAAATGTGAAATATATTTTAAATAATATTTAAAAAAACATTACTTAGTTTTAAAACATCAAATATGTGTTTGAAGAATAAAAAAATTATAATAATAACGTAACAAATTAAATAAAATTTTTTCATTAAAAAGGGTTTCTTGAATTTTTAACTAATACTTACATACTAATATTATCATAAATTCCATGTAATTTATAAAAATGGTTTTTTTATCATTCCCTTTAAAATAAATCATTTACAAAAAAAAATAATCATTAAATTATAATGACACACTAAATTCATAAATTATTATTTTTTAAAATATATTTCAATAATTTTATATTTTAAAAATTAATTATGACTATAATATATAGTGAGATGTTTTTTATCAGAAATTTACATTTCAAACTACAGGTTTCCATTATTCTTAAATTCTATAAAGCACTAATAAATCATTTATTAATAAATAATGATATATTTTATGAAAATAATCATTTAATAATAATGTAAATATATTTATTTAAGAAAAATTTAGACACATACATAGATATATCCTTAATCACAATAAAAAATTAACTAAAATTATATAAAATATCTTATATAAATAAAAATATAAATATTGATAGATTTTTTATTTTAGTTACTCCTATTCATACTTATTAATTATATACGTATATTTAAGTGTATTAATATATAATAGTATAATTTTAATTTGGTATTCTGTGTGTTGAAAACTATAAACATATTTGACTTAATTATATGAAAGTATATATTATAATTTCATGTTTTCTAATTCTCCCCCATCCCATAATCAAATTTCATCAATGAAATTTTAAAATAGTAATGATGTGAGTAAGTTCCATTGGGAGATATTAATTAATCATACACTAGTAGTCAATAATTTGTTCATTTAGTATATTAATTGATATTTCCTTATAAAACATTTTTTATAAGCCCTTTTTAAAATGAGTTAGTCCAATGATAATATAATGCTAATAAGCGATGATGTGATAAAAAAATAATGAATATATTTATTCAATCCTTTAAGAAGACTTATATATAATTCATATAATAATTATTACAACAAATGTTTTATTTATAGTTAAATACCAAATAGTTAAAATATTACATTATAAAGACCCAATACTTTTAGACCTATTATTACATGACATAACTCATAAATAACCTCAAATACAAACAAATAATGGTAAATTCTAGTGTCTTTGGAAGATTTGGTTCATAAAACTATAAACAAGGATCCAAATTAACAAATCATTATATAAATCATCAATAATGAGATCCTATCTTCCCTTTATCTCCTACTAATTCATATTGTAACTTGATGAACACTTGATTAAAGGGATGAGCTAAAACTTTTTCTAAGGGAATAAACATAGGAATAAAGCATAATTTATTTGTTAGATGGAATAACTTGATGAACTAAAATGAAAGAGAAATGAAAATTGATATAAAAATTAATGATAAGTAGAACATGTGATCACGTAATCATGGGAACATAAGATTTTGGAGACAAAATATAACATGACATAATCATGATTCAAAGAAAACTACCATGACCACTAAACTAGGAAGACAATGTCCTATAAAAGAATCGGGCTCACTCCCTATCCCAACATGATGTATCATTAGAGTAAAAATTAACCAGTCAATTGGAGAACTATATAAGTACACCCATAATAACATGTTCTTTAATATTTATACCACATTAATAATCATACATAAGTAACACTCAAAAGTGTTAACCATGGAATGAACTGGGTATCATAATCATGTCATAAAACATAACCAAAGGGAATATCATAATGGTGTCCAAGTAATAGTGTTTTAAATAATAAATGGTAATTAATAAGAAAAAATATGAATATATAATAATAAATGGTGTTTAATTTAATTGATAATATTTAAAATTAATTTTTATGAAAACATAGAAATAATCCACATTACTACAATTTGAGGGAAAATATTAAAGAATATTTAATATGAAAAAAAGAAAATATTTCTTGTATAAAAATAGAGAATAACTAATATTTTTTCTTTTTATAAAATTATTTTTTAAGAAAATAGTGGTTTTTAAAATGTATTATTTAGTGTACATGAATGTGGGTATGAAATTGGGTAGTTCTTTTCAATTGGGGTTTCTTTTCAGCATGAATTAAAAATGAATCCTTGAAAACATGTATTTCCACATAAAATAAAGAATAATTGGGATAGATTCATATTTTGGAAACATAAAAGAATATTTTTTTATGGGTTCATAAAAATAATTATTCATAAAAATGGGATAAAGGAAGATAAAGTATAGCCCAATGGAAAAATGGTGGATCGGATAGAACCTCTTACATTATGTCTTCAAGTGTTATGCATTTGTTCTTATTTTCCTCAATATTAAAATTATATTAATTAATAATTTAAATCAAAAATAATTAATCGTATATTTTATTTATTAAAAATTTATTATGTTCATTAATGTTCATTTCGATGAGTTATACTATTCAATTTTGATATCATGGGAGTATTGGTTTTCTTGGTTTTCATGCTCGTTTTTCTTGTATATGAGTATGAAAATTTATGTATAATGGGAATAATTCTCCATAATTGAAATTATATATTATTATTGAAATTAACTAATTTTATATGTTCTTATATAGAATTTTTTATATGTTATGGTAATGAATTATTATATAAAAATCTAATGAAAATGATTTATATTATTTTGGTGGTATTGAGGTCCATCGTGATATTATATTATTTTACCTAATATCAGGTTTATATATTAGTTATATAAAATTATATAACTTATAATTTGTATATTAAAAAAATATTCAACTCTAATAATTGATTTATGAACATCCTTTAAGGTGGTATAAGAAAAAAATGCACCATCCATGATGGTAGTAAATCGACATATCACAGATGATGTATTCATTTCTCGGATAAAAGGGAGAGGAGAATAGGTTTGATGATGGATATTCCATTATAATAGTAATATTTAATTTTATATAAGAAAATTGAGGCATATTTTAATTTTTTATTATGGAATAAAAGGGATAATAATAAAATAAATTAAAATTTGACAATATGAATTTAACCTTTTTAATTTATTCTTTTTGAGAACCTCATTAATGAACATGGGTTTGGTCTCTTTGTGAAGAAATAATCTTCTGTAAATAGTGGTATTGGGATGATTATTGAGTATAATTTTATAGGATTCATGATTTAGAGGTGTGGGGGGAAGCGCTAGTGAGGGGTGGAATTTATAGGGATGAAGAGTGGTGTTTTTTATTTAGTTATTCATTAGTATATTATTGTGGATCACAACTATCAATAATTTGGATTATTGTGAGTAATTATAGTAACAAGTACATGTGATTTAAATCCATGGTTTCATACATCATTCACAACTAAAAAAATCAGGTAATTTCCTTATAACATTAAATAAACAAAATTAGAGTATGTCACTATTGAAAAGAAAATAAACTATTTTAGAAAAATACAAAAAATACACCCCAATAATTTTTGATGTGTAGATTTTAAAATGGTCCCCATTTTAGGAAAATAATTTTATAAAGATAATAAATCTAATTTTTTATTAAATTCAACAATTATTCTAAAAAATATTGATTCTATATTATAACCAAGATTATGAAACATTCAAAAAGTAATTATGGTCAAAGAAAAATTATCTTATAACCATACGAAAACAAAATATTAATTTTTGAGACTGTTTAACAAAATATATTTCCATTTATATTTTTAAATGAATTATAAAATTGTGAATAAATATTTATGAATTAAAAAAATATCAAAACATAATTTATCATTTTTGAAAATTATTTTACTTAGAAAATTAGATAAATACATTAAATTTTCATTCAAAGGACACTAAAATTTAATTTACAATTTCATAGATGAGGTTACTATTCTATTTTCTGAATTACTATTCATTATGGTCAAATTAGTATTCTAATGGTCATGTAATTATTCCAATGGTATAGGTTCCTTAATTTATATAAATATAACTCATTTCATTCTTCATTTATGATAGTAATGGTTGTTTTTGTATTTTTATATGATTGAAGTGTTTTATAAATATAATAATGTAAATTCCATTGATAAGAGTTTGGGTCATCACATTCTTCCCACTTTTTAAATTTCACCCTTGATTTTTTTTACATTATAAGTTGAAAATATGTGGGAGTTCTTCTCCATAATCATTTCCTCCAGTTCCCTTGCTACCTTTTCATAATATTTTTTCCAACATAGTAATTTTAATAGTTGAGTAGTCTTATTGGATAGAAATTTATCTATATGGTCCAAAACCAATACCAAATAATCTTTATAAGAGATGTCAACCTCCAATTTCACCACATACAGATTCAATACATGTGATAGATCTGATATGTACTTCTTCAAGAGGGATACGTGGAATACATCAAGTAATTAAGGAATAGTAGTTGAAAGTGTTAATCAATAGGCCACAACTCCGACATGATCATGTATCTGAAAGGGTAATATGTATCTGGGGCATAGCATTTCTATTCTTCACAAATATCATGATCCTCTTCCATGGAGATATGTAGAGGAATACCATATATCAAACCATAAAATAATGCTCCCATTAATAATGGTTTGCATAGATTTTCTATCTAGTCTGGGATTCTATGATATGTTTCTAAATATTTTTCATATATTCAACAATTTCTTCAATTTTTTCATGTCTTAGAGGCTTACGTTCAACAGTTTCATCCCAGCACATGGGTGTTCATTATTTCCAATATAGGTCTTCATATGTGGCCATTTATATACTCAAATGGAAACAATTGTTGTGAGAGAACTGAACTGAATGTAGATTCTCGTCATATCATAATATAAATTCCACAGAACATTCTCTCAATATAAATTCAGGTGTCTAGATATTCTACATAGATTCTCCATCAGTTTGACAACGATAGTTCTACTAAATTATAGCTCCGGGATTAGATCAATATGGACACTTTTCTAGAACATGGTGTTTAATCTTGAATCTCTATAGGAAACAATCGATAGTGGTACTCAATGAAACCATAAATATTTATTGTGGTATATCCATTTTTGTTGATCTAGTGATAATTTATTATAAATAAAAATAAAGTGATATATTTTTCTAAGATGATCCACAACAACCCATGTAGAATTATTTCCTCGAGATGTATTTGGAAGCATTGTGAAAAAGTCCTTGGAGATTTTTTCCGATTTTTTGTCAATATAATAAATGGATTCATCTTCCACTTAGAATTTTTCCCTTCATCATTCACTTGCTAATATACAAGGAACATTGATGTGTTTTCAGTGATATGATTCTTCATGATTTCTAACCAATAGTGATATCAATGATCTCAATACATCTTTTTACTCCCTTCGTTAATATAGAAGGTTGATCTATGCGTATCCATCAGAATCTCTTTATTTGTATCTTGATTTTATGGTACACATAGTCATCAACAAAATCTGACAACTCTTTTCTCATTAATTTTGAACTATGAGGATTTCCTATCTCATATAGCTTCCATATTTTATAAATTTACCGTTAATTTCTTTGAGAATACCATATATTATACATAAATAATTGTTTGGGAATAATTTTTGTGGATTAATGATTTTCCTAAAATAATAATTATCATTCCCATCCTTTTTCAAGTATAAAGAGTTTGGATCCTTCTCACATATAGACATTGATAACGATTTAGGATTCTTTCTACATATAGAATCGACAACATTATTTTATTTACCAGGATGGTAGCAGATTGGGCATTTTTAATCCTTCATGATATCTAACCATCTTCACTTTTTCATATTAATCTGATTTTATAATAATATATTATTCTTGTTCGTATAATACATATATATTTCACACTTATATCCATAGATATAATGCCTCCAGACTTTCAATGTGAAGATAACATCTTCCAACAACAGATCATGCATGGGATAGTTTTTCTAATGAATTTTAAACTTAAATGAGTTATAGGGTTTCAATTTATCATTTTCGATCCATACACAACCTAATAACTTTTGTGAAGGATCACTATTTACCATAAATAATTCACTTCTTGTTAGAAGATTGAGTATTCGCATGTTGATAAGCATATTTTTTAACTCTCTGAAGAAATATTCACATTCACTGCCCCAAAAAAAATTTCTCCCTTCGAATTTATCACTGTTTGTGGGGATGAAAATCATGATAATCTATTTATAAATCATTGAAAACATCTAGACCAGGGAATCTATAGATGTCAATTAAATATGTTTTCTTGGGACACTCATTGATATCCTTTGTCTTAGTAGGGTCCAAATATATTTCTTTACTAGTCCTAACAATCCAAAATAATGATACTTCCTCCATCAATAAATAAAATTCACTATACTATATTTATATTTTAACCCTTTTCAATGTGTTTAGTACATTACTGAAATGGTCATCATGTTTCTCATTTCTCTTAGAGTATATGATAATATCATCAATAAAGACTACCAGCAATTTCTCGTGGTAATCTATAAAAAACCAATTCATTAATTCCATTAATATTATAATAAATTATTAAGTCCATAGATCATAACCATGAAATCATACTTTCTATACATTGTTTTAAATGTAGTATTGGGGATATCTTTCTTCTCCACTTTTATTTAGTGATATCCCGACTAGACATAAACTTTGAAGTAATACATGGCCCATGTAAATGATTGAAGATTTAATTTATATGCAGTAGAGGATACTTGATATTTGACATGATTTGTTTTGATCATGATAATCTATATATACAAGAATTGATCCATCCTTCATCTTGACAAATAAGACGGTCCCACCCCATAGTGAAGCACTCGGGACTGCAAAACTCTTGTCCAAATTATCCATTAACTACTTCTTCATTTCATATAACTTAATGCTTTCTATAATATAAGGTATAATTGGAATAGCTATAATTTTAGTAATTTGTTTAATTGAGAACTCAACCACTTGGTTAGGAGGAAGACAAGTCAATTCATTTGTGAAAACATCAGTGCAGTCCCTCATAATGGGCATGCCTTCAAGCATGATTCGCTCATTTTCATAGTAATTTGAGACAAATATTGCTTCTCATAAAGAAATAATATCCCAAATAGAAATAAATATTATAAATGATATTCATCATCCTCCCTAGACTGGTATATAATTTGAGTATGCTTCGAGATATGAAGACTAATATATATTTTAAGACAATTGATGTTGGATTTTTATAATGATAGACAATTGATGACCAATATAGAATCAAAATCATCAGAAGAAAGTAAGAAAATATATTTTGGGAGTTTGAATACAAAAAAATAATGGGGGAGGATTTATATACATCTGATCAATAATATCTCAATTTTCTATTATCATAGATAACACGACATTTATATTTTGAGGTTGTATAAGAATAGTTCTTATAAAGACCCAGGTATTTATAGAATAATACTATTCTATTTTGATTAATACTTGTGAATAAGATATTAATTTTAAGATAAAGGGGACACTTTTTCTAATAGTGTACATGACACACAACAATAGTTTTGTCCAAAATATTACATTTCACACAAAATTGAGTTATACTGAAAAATAATACAATAATATTATTATTATTTTAAATTGTAGTTAATTCCTTGCTGTTGAAATAGCAGGAATGAATAGTATTAACTGAATTTTGAAAGATGAGTTACATTGTATGTAATGGCCCGGACCTCTCCGTCCCTTTCCTTTGTCAAAAAGAAGGTCAAGAAGTGTTCTAGAGGGTAAGAATGAATTTTCCCACACTTCCCAGAATTTTCAAACTACACGCCGTGTAGTTTTAGCACACGCAGTGTACCCCCTTTTCGGGAATACCCCGTGTTGCAAGTTGTGTCCTTGCTGTGTGGAATAATGGGTGCACGCCGTGTGACTAGTTCTACATGTCGTGTAGTCCTTCCCTGCATATGCGTTACTAGTCAACGGCCGTGTGCCATATTAGAACCGTGTCCTTGCCGTGTGCAATAAATGAGTACACGTCGTGGGTCCAAACTACACGCCGTGTAGTCCTTCCCCGCGTATGCGTCACCCTCAAACCATGTGTTGACCAGTCAACAGCCATAGAGCCGTGTTGGAAGCTGCGTGGAGACCGTGTCAAAGAACCGAGTACACGCAGTGTACCATAAAGTACATGTCGTGTACTTTTTCTTTTCATGCCTATAAAATGAGGGGTCCCCTCCTCCTTTCAACTCACACCTCTCCTCCCCTCTCCTCTGAGAAGAGCTCTCCCAAGAGACTCGAAGTCTCATTCTTCCATAAATTCTTCGTCCGAGCTCCGATTTATGATTCGTCAGTGGCCACAGGATCGTAACGATGAGGCAGAGTTTCCGTGCTTGGATATGTTGTCTTTCCTTCGGCCTTTCCTTTCAGACTTCCACCCGAGGAGGATTTTTCGGGACCCGACAGAGGTGACGGATGCCGACAGACTTCTTCTAAAGTTGATCTGGGGGGATTCTGTGATCAGAACCTGTTGAGGTAGGGATCTTACCTTCGTCTTTATAATTTTTGCATCATGTGGGGTGGGTGTTCTATTGTTTATGTGAAACACTTTTGAACCAGTTTAATAAAGATAATAACTGGTTAAAGAAAGGGGATGGGAAGTTGTGATTTATGTTACTTTATATCATGTGATATTATGTTGTCAATTGAATGAGCTTCTGCCAACGGAAAATCACGGTCATTGGGGGCCTTTTCTTATATAATTAATTCTTGCCCACTCCTTCTGTATTTTCATATGGATGGAACATTGTGGAATGTGGAAGATGGTTAATCACGTAATGTTGGCTGTTAAAATCTGGAACCCTTGTGTGATCACCCCGATTAAACAAAATGGAATAATGAACATGTGGGTGTTGGCTTGGTTACGTGGCATGTGATGGGGGTGTTTCGTGGGTTGTTGTGGATAGGGTGAGCAGTGGGGCTGCAGTTGTCTTTGTTGTGGGTTGGTGTGAATGTTGTGTTGATGATGGGTAGCGGGGCTGCGATAAATGGTATTAAAGGGGTAATGATGATGTGCAGGTTATGTGTGGTCGTGGTTATGGTGGTTGGCAGCGGGGCTTCAGGGATGGGTTTGATTGTGAATGGGCTATGAGTTGTGATTATTAAATAAAAATGGATGAGTTAATGAATGGGGGGTCATACTAATAGAATGGGTTTAATAATCAATGGGGTTGGTTGGTTTATAAGAGGGACTATTTTGTGTTGCTTATGTTTTCCGAAATTGATTTGTGGATGGAAGGGATATGTTTTACGAACGATCGATGTGGTTGGGTGTGGATAGTTTCCCATTAGTTAAGGAACAAAATAAACTAATTTCTGTTGAAACGTGAAAACCTCAATGGGGTTGGGGTTGTTTGTTGTATGCATGCTTCGTAGTAGCAGTGCCGAGGCACATGCTCAGTTTCTCTATTTAGAAGCTATAGGTTGGGCTGTGTGGTTGATATATATATATATATATATATATATATATATATATATATATGTGTGTATCTTTTGTGTTTTATCGCACCCCACCCATGTTGAGGACTTAGTGCCGAACATTCCCATTTCAGGGGATATGGTGTTTTTTCCTTAGTTACTAGCTCCTTCCCGCACATTCTCCCCTAGGCTGTGATGTCTTGAGGCAACCTTACACCTAAGACTCTTCTAGTAGGTTTCGATTGGGGTAGCCTAGGCCCAATACTCTTCAGGCAGGTTCTACTATTTCCCAAGAATCTTCGATATGAGGCCCAGGTGTGTTCGGGCGGGATATGTGGTTGTGAGGCCCAGGTGTGTGCGGGCAGGATACGTGGTTGTGAGGCCCAGGTGTGTGCGGGAGGGATACGTGGTTGTGAGGCCTAGGTGTGTGCAGGCGGGATACGTGGTTGTAATGCCCAAGTGTGTGCGGGTGGGATACGTGGTTGTGAGGCCCGGGTGTGTGTGGGTGGGGATAGTGTGGCAGCGTTAGGACGTTCTTTGTTAGGAAGAGCACCTAACTAAAGGTAAATGGTGCGGGGTAACCAATACTCTTGTTTCTTATATACTACTACATGTTGTGCATGTGTTTTGGTGAGTGTGGCTGGTGAGGTTGGGTGGATAGAATTCCTTACTTGGTTTCTTCTGTTGTTCTCACAGGACATTAGGATGTCTCCCCACTTGTGAATGAGGGCTTTAGGTTTCCCTACTGAGTATACATGTATGATCACCCTACATTTACATTCAGGTTTCCAGGAGGACTACCAGGTCCGTGCGGGACCCTACTAGTCGGACAGTTGGACTTGTTTCTCTTGTTGTACCCTTGTTTACATTTTGGTATTGTACTTTGAGCTTTCATGTACTTGTACCTTGTTATAAAATTGTTTAAACATGCATGTGGGCTTGGTTTGGGTTTATTTCTATACACCTGTTCCTTTTTCCTTTTGGTGGTTGACTTGTACTATTTCCCGATCCTAAATAACAAAAAGGGTAATGCCTCTCATATTTGTGAAAACTCATACCCTTGGTGTTGGTCGCCACCCCGGGGCCTACTGGAGGCGGGACTCAGGGGTCATTATCTCCCTTTCACCATTGCCAGCTCAGGAGGGGGTAGTTCGAGTTGAAAAATCCTAATGTATGAAAGTGGGAAGACCCAATTCTTAATCGAGACCCATTTATGAGGATGCGATTAAACTTGTGCAGGTGAGTCAGTGCCGCCTAAAGCAGATAATATCGTGACATAGGAGAAGGAATTCCTAAAAAATATGATAAGGGTTGTTGGTTGGGTTCCTGTTATAACGAGAACTGTTAAGGTATTTTGTTGGGTTCCTCGGGGTTGGTTTTGAATTCTCGGGGACGAGAATGTTTTAAGAGTTATCTGATGTAATGGCCCGGACCTCTCCAGCCCTTCATTTGTCAAAAATAAGGTCAAGAAGTGTTCTAGAGGGTAAGATGGACTTTTCCCACACTTTCCATAATTTTGAAACTACACGCATTGTAGTTTGAGCACACGTCGTGTACCCCCTTTTCAGCTATACCTAATGTTGCAAGCCGTGTCCGTGATGTGTGGAATAATGGGTGCACGTCGTGTGACCAGCTCTACACGACGTGTAGTCCCTCCATGCGTACATGTTACCAGTCAACGGTCATGTGCCATGTGGGAGCCGTGTCCTAGCCGTGTGCAACAAATGAGTACACTCCGTGTGTCCAAACTATACATCGTGTAGTCCTTCCCCGCGTATGCGTTACCCTCAAACTGTGTGTTGACCAGTCAATGGCCACGGAGTCGTTTTGGAATCTGTGTGGAGACCGTGTGAAAGAATCGAGTACACACCGTGTACCATAAGGTACACACCATGGACTTTTTCTTTTCACGCCTATTAAAGGAGGGGTCCCATCCTCCTTTCAACTCACACCTCTCCTCCCCTCTCCTCTGAGCAGAGCTCTCCCAGGAGACTCGAAAGCTCTTTCTTCCATAACTTCTTCGTCTGAGCTCCGATTTACGATCAGTCAGTGGTCACGGGATCGTAACAATGAGACGGATATTCTGAGATTGGATTTGTTGTCTTTACTTTAGCCTTTCCTTTCTGACGTCCACCCGAGGAGGTTTTTCCGGGACCCGACAGAGGTGACGGATGTCGATGGAATTCTTCTAAAGTTGATCCAGGGGAGTGTTGTGATCAGAACCTTTTGAAGTAGGGATCTTACCTTCATCTCTCTAATTTTTTCATCATGCGGGGTGGGTGTTCTATTTTTTACGTGAAACACTTTTGAACTGGTTTAATAAAGATAATAATTGGTTAAAGAATGAGGATGGGAAGTTGTGATTGTTGTTACTTTATATCCTATGATATTATGTTGTTAATTGAATGATCTTCTTCCAATGGAAAATCACGGTCGTTGGGGACCTTTTCTTACACAATAAAATGATGCCCTCTCCTTCTTTATTTTCTTATGGATGTATCTTTGTAGAATGTGGATGTTGGTTAATCACGTAAAGTTTTCTGTTAAAATCTGCAACCCCTGTGTGATCACCCCGGTTAAACAAAATGGAATGATGAACATGTGGGTGTTGGCTTGGATACATGGCATGTGATGGGGGTGTTCTGTGTGTTGTTGTGGATAGGGTGAGCAGTGGGGTTGCGGTTTACATGGTTGTGGGTTGGTGTGAATGCTATGTTGATGATGGGTAGCAGGGCTGTGATAAATGGAATTAAAGGGGTAATGATGATGTGCGGGTTTGGTGTGGTCGTGGTTATGGTGGTTGGCAGCGGGGCTGCAGTGATGGGTTTGAATGTGAACGGGATATGACTTGTGATTATTAAATAAAATTGGATGAGTTACTGAATGGTGGGTCATGGTAATGGAATGGGTTTAATAATCAATGGGGTTGGTTGGTTGATAAGAGGGACTTTGTTGTACTGCTTATGTTTTCCTAACTTGATTTGTGGATGGAAGGGATATGTTTTGATAACGATCGATGTGGTTGGTTGTGGATAGTTTCCCATTAGTTAAGGAACTAAATAAATTAATTTCTTCTGAAACATGAAAAACTAAATGGGGTTGGGGTTGTTTGTTGTATTCATGCTTCGTAGTAGCAGTGCTGAGGCACATGCTCAGTTTCTCTATTTAGAAGCCATAGGTTGGGCTGTATGGTTGGTATATATATATATATATATGTATCTTTTCTGTTTTATCGCACCCCACCCATGTTGAGCACTTAGTGCCGAACACTCCAATTTCATGGGAGAGGGTGTTTTTCCCTTAGTTACTTTCTCCTTCCTACTCCATCTCCCCTAGTCTGTGATGGATTGAGGCGACCTTACACCTAAGACTCTTCGGGTTGGTTTCGATTGGGGTGGCATAGGCCCAAGACTCTTCGACCAGGTCCTACTATTGCCCAAGAATCTTCGGGATGAGGCCCAGGTGTGTGTGGGTGGGATACATGTTTGTGAGGCCCAGGTGTGTGCGGGCGGGATACGTGGTTGTGAGGCCAAGGTGTGTGCGGGCGGGATATGTGGTTGTGAGGCCCAGGTGTGTGTGGTCGGGGAGAGTGTTGAAGCGTCAGGACGTTCGTCGTTAGGAAGAGCAGCTAACTAAATGGAAATGGTGCGGGGTACCCAATACTCTTATTTATTATATACTACTACCTATTGTGCTTGTGTTTTGGTGAGTGTGGCTAGTGAGGGTTGGTGGATAGAATTCCTTGCTAGGTTTCTTCTACTATTCTCACGGGACATTAGGATGTCTCCCCACTTGTGCACGAGGGCTTTAGGTTTACCAACTGAGTATACTTTTATACTCACCCTACGTTTACTTTCAGGTTTCTAGGAGGACTACCAGGGCCGTGCGGGACCCTACTAGTCGGACAGTTGGAGTTGTTGTTGTTGATGTACCCTTGTTTCCTTTTTGGTATTGTACTTTGAGCTTTCTTGTACTTGTACCTTGTTATAAAATTGATTAAACATGCTTGTGGGCTTGGTTTGGGTCTATTTCTATACACTTGTTCCTTTTTCCTTTTGGTGGTTGACTTGTCCTATTTCCCGATCCAAAATAATAAAAAGGGTAATGCCTCCCATATTTGTGAAAACTCATACCCTTGCTACTAGTCGCCACCCCGGGACCTACTAGTGGCGGGACTCGAGGGTCATTATCTCCCTTTCACCATTGCAAGCTCAGGAGGGGCATCTATGGTGGGAGGGGGTCGTGACACTGTATGATCGAATTTGTATAATGAGATGCTCAAATACAATAGGGGTGAATTGTATACTTTAAAAATTCATTAGGAACCTTTAATGTTGGAATATGACTTTCTTAAAGAATTTTTCTTAACCTTAAAGAAATATGTTTCCAAAATATATCTTTTAACATTTTCAAATCCTAGTTTAACAATGTTAAACAAAATTCACAATCTATCTTAAAGAAACCTTTTCCTAATATTTATAACCTCATGATAAAAACATAACAATGATTTTCTTAAAGGAATGATTCTATAGTAAAGAATATATAATAATTAATATAATCTGTGATACAAAATTAGAACGAATAAGAAAGTTATACTTTCTAACTGTAACAAAGATAAATTAATAGGAGAATAAAAACAATATGAAATTGAAAACAAGTAACTATAAGATTCTTTTAACCAAATGAGAAGGATATTAAACAACCTTGGATAAAGGATCCGTGATTTATACTTTCATGAAGGACTATATTACTCAAACCCATGTAAGCCCTCAATATGAAGATTCTTATCTATCTTGTTATCCCCACATGCACTTATTTGAGAAGGAAATCAGAACCTCTATCTTCCAAACCCGGAAGCCCGTGATTAGTATGATTTAAGCCTGCAAAAAGAATGTTTGAACAAGTTGTTCATGGAATCTTTATGAAACATTGAGAGTTTTAAGAGCCCCTCTCAATAAGTAACATCACGGGAATTGATTTTTTTTTCACTATTCATAATTAAAGTTTACTTTTATTTAATTGCACCTGACTCATTCAAATGAACTCGTATTTATAGGAAAATCTTCTTAATAGTTTACTCCACTCCATCAGTCATATTTTACTTAAATTTTGGAGGGACCTACACATGTGTCAAACAGAAAATTGTTAGTTTGTAATGGATTTTATGACATTGTTTCATGTATACCAAAAAAATCTATTTAAAGTAAATGTTATCTATATGAATACATATAATATGATAATATTGGAATGATACATTAATCAATTCTAACAATATCAAAAAAAACAAATTCATAAGAAAATGAAAATCAAATTGAGAAAATAGCATCACTATATTTGGGTTCCAGTACCAGAAAATTGGTATGAAATTTTTACTAGAATCGATATCATGGAAGCGGTGCGACATTTGTATCGATATAATTAAAATGGTATGACATTTTTATTATTATTAGTATCATAAGAACAACATAACATTTTTACCAATATATATATCATACAAAAATTATATTACGTTTATAACATTATTATAAATCTGTTGGAAAACATAATGATAGATATATAACTAAATGTAATGACAGATATATAAGTAAACGTAATGAAGAATTTTTATCTATAACGAAATGAAAATTCATTAAGTATAACTGAATGAGATTTCTGTAGGTAAACGTTATGAGAATTATGTAAGTAAATGTAACCCGAATTCAGTAAGTATAACAGAATGATAATTTCAGAACATAAGAAAAAGTGTTTCTGAAATACTAAACATAAAACCATAAAGAATGGAGAATTCATAATATAACCTTATTGACTCAACATACACATGTGTAAATTGTGATTAATGGATTACCATATTTATTTGAAATGGAAATAAAAACTAATGGAATATAATAGATATGTTTTTATGAAAACCTATTTAAAGGAGAATAATAATGTTTTTATATCACTATTTATGGATTTAAAATATATTATATATATTCAATTTAAAGTTTTATCTTCATATGATATGTTTTCTACATATGATATAAGAATAAACTAAGTTTTTCAGTTAAAATAATTTTTTTATCTAAAAATGCAGTTTTTCTACATTTTGATGGAGAATCCATCTTAAAAATAGATTTCAACACCATTATATGTTTTATTTTAAACACTAAACTTCTTATATATAATTTTAACTCAATATATACTTTGTTTAAAATATTGGTATTTTTTTTGTAATATCATTTTTGAATGAATAGTGAAAAATACTACATTTTAATTCAAAGCATCTTTTTTATCTAATTTGATTATATAGTTATATTATACTTTTAATTGGTTTAAAATTTTAATTAGATTATATTTTGATCAGTCACTCCAATTTTGGTTGGTGTAAGTAATGTCACGTTGAATGTTTACATTAACGTATGTCAATCATTTAGTTGTTTTTCCATCTTAAAAACACGTGTTTTGGTTTTGACAACAGGAATTAATTTTAAATTAATTTCGGAAACTTATGTGTTTTTGATTTTAGAAAAATGGATTCCATATTTATAATCACGGGTTCCAAATTGTGTTAATATGGAACTATTATATTTAGACATTATGAATAGTAACATCAGTTAATATTTTATTTATCATGGTTAATGGGTAAATCTGGTAAATAAGGGTAAAAAATATTACAATGTTAAATTATCCTAACATATTCCATAACCCTATTGAATGAGATATTTATGACCATTTATATCCTTGGATCTATTTTAGAAACCCATGGAGCCACATATGTGTGAAAATGACATTTAATTGCATTTAATTTAAAGTTAATTAAAATATAACCTAAACATGTATCTTTTAGTAAATCAATTTTTATATGGGGTTATATAAATTATCATATCGACTCTAAATAGTCGTTATAAATATAAAAAAAATTCATAAATTATGGTATTTTATTTAATATTATTTGACTTTAAATAAATTTATTTATAAATAAAACAATGGTGATGTAGTGATTACCTTATTACTGAATGATTTAAATAAATGAGATTATAAATATTAAAATAAATAAATTTTGAAACATTTTAGGCCATAAAAGAATTTTAAGGATATATATTACTTGATATCTTTGAATTAATTATGTTTTAATGAATTAATCAAGTTATATATTTTTAAAAAATCCCTGATATGAATAGTATAAATATTGAAATAAGTGAGTTTTTAAAACAAATACTATTTTATTAAATTATATAATTGTCCTAAAAATATAATATTCATATGAATAGCTTATATAATGTTTTAAATAACATTAAGGGATAAGTTGAGGTTATATTATAATTTTATGGTAAATATTTTTACCATATACAATGAATATAAAAGAAGACATGGTTATAGTTAAATTAGATAACTAAGGGTTAAAGCTACTTTATAAGGTTAAATATAAAATCAAAACTTTTCGAAATCCTATCTTTTGGGGAATTTATAACAATCCTCATCTGTTATTTAAATCAAATGAGTTTTTGAACTTTTGAAATAAAACCACAAGTATCCTAAATGTACTATGATGTTTTTATGAGAAGGAATTGAGCTACACTTACACACACCTCCATCTAATGGATTAAGAACATACTGTTTTTGTGGATATGGAGCTACTGCCTCACAAAACAATGATTGCTCAATTATCTTCTACCACCACTCATGGTGGAAATTATGGTCTAACTGTATTTCTATGATATATATTATGTTTATATTGAACTTATTATTCTATAATTTTTATTTACAACATACCTTTATTCTTTTCACGATGTGTAAGAACGATAATTTCATTTGAAGAAGCGTGGACTATCGTCCCCTTAATGTGATATAACCAGTTCATGCCATACATGGAACGTATAACAGAAGGTGTTAATGAAAATATGTAACATATATAAAATATTATTATATACTGGAATTTTAATATACATGTTTATCATTATGTTTTCATTCCACTAAAAATGAAATAAAAATGAATGTAGGGTTCATGTGTGCGTGAAACGTACCCTCTCCATGAACGGTGCATTTTTTTATTATCTCCAAATGGTATGGAAGATATAATAAATACTTATATACAAGATATATATGAAATATATATGAATAATATTCTAGAGATAATGTAATTTTTACCACATGGAAAAATTGTAATTTTAATAAGATCATTTTTTAAACAAGTACCCAATATCGAAAAAACGACTGATATTAACTTAAATAATTATGTAATTTAAATAAATGGGTAATAAGTTATATAAAAGGGATAATATAATTTAAAAATTTTATAAATCAAGTATAAATTAACATAAGATTATTGTACCGGAAATTAATGAATGAATGAGTCAAGTCATACATGAGGTAATGGACTACGTCTCAATCTCCTTTAATTGAGGAATACTTTGATTTATACATGACCTTATTCTATATTCTACATAATAAAACCCTTTGAATTTAACTTTCATTCAAATGGAATATTTTTTTCTAATATGTGTTTTACTAAAATACCAAATTAATGTTTTTAACATTTGTGGTGACAATAACCTCTCCACCATCGTAATTGTTATTTGGCTTCCTCTATAAGCCTTAATGTTTTGAATGGAAAATAAATCCCTTATTTAATTTTTGGGTATTTTCATATTTAAAAAGGTTTTTGAAATGGATTTATTATTTCAATATCTTGGATTTATTTCTAGTTATTTCAAATGAAATTATACTCGTGAAATGCTTATATTTTCATGTTTTTATGTTTTATGATTATATAATGGTACTTGGACATTTGAAGGTTGGTTAAATTATATTCCAATAATCAGTGGTTGCATGATAAACCAAATGATGGGATGTTTCGAAATAATCCATGGATGCGTTGTTACATTATAACCTTCCAAGCATTAGGTATGGAAGTCAGCAGTATGGCTATTCAATATAGTGATATGTGTTGAAGTCGATTGTACGGTCATTCAATTTAATTATTTTTATCTCACAATTTACCTTTATATGCTATATACTTCTTTTGAGGGGCATTATAGCAATATTTTGGTTACAAAAAAGGGTAAAAAATGAGTTTATATTTCTGTAATGTTTTTTTTCAACTTCTTAATGGTGAAAATTATTACTTTATGATAAAGTATTCATGGTTTTCATTTTGTTCTGAAAGACTAACAATGTACCTTCTTTATGTATCTGTTACTAATCATTTTATACTCATATCAAGTTTGAAATGTTTTTAATAGGTCTTAATGATTAATTGGTTCAATGATAAGATCATGGAAAAGTTATGATATTTAAATAATAGAACTAAAAATGTCTCTTTTTTAAGAGTTTTTGTATTTTACAGATAATGGATAGTGATTAAAAGTGTCCACTAGTAATATTCAGGTTGTTATGTATATTTTATGGCCTAATTCTATATATTTATAAACCTAAAAATATCCTCAATGTAAATTATTAACTAAATTCAATATTATGTAATGATTATGATTGGGGCCTTACAGTTGGTATCAGAGGTCAGTTTACTTAACTTTTGAGGTTATGGTGTTATTTAAGCATAAGTGGAATAACCATATTAGTTAGCATATTAGAAAAAGATATAGTTAATTTAGATAAATTGAATGAGTTTAACATAACATGAATAAGTATATTATAGTATTTACCTTCCTCATTAGATATTATATGATAATTTTAATAATATACTCACACTGACCATTTTGGTTTTAGTATATGGCTGGATCTAGTAGGAACCAATGTGACAATAAATGTGAAGAAAAATATGATGGTTTTGTGAATAAGAAACTGAATGAAATAAATGCTACAATGAGAAATATAATGGTTATTCTCAACCAACTATCTGGAGTCTGGATTGACCACTAGAAACTTGGTAATTTTTATAAGTCATCGTATATGCGAGAAAAAAAATCCATATGGTTGTTCAGGTAATAATCATAAAGGTATGTATATTCAAAAACCTATGTGTCAAGGATGGGGAAAGAAAATCCTAGGATAATAATTCCAAAGGACATGAGGAAGTTTTATATGTGGTAATTATGGTCACAATGAAAGAACCTTATATGAAAAAAGGAAGCGTCCAGTTGAATATATGAAAGGGAAATAAATTCTTTATGAGGGATCAATTGAATGTTTTAAATTTGGTTTGCATGGTCATTATACAAATAGATGTTCTAAAAAAAGGTTCGAGAATGAGAGAAGTATAACTATACAAATAAAAGTTTAACAATACTTAATTCAATTCCAATTGAGGATGAGGAAACTAACAATGACCAATGAGAGGTATGGATTATTTCTAAGATGATGTTTTGATATTATTGAATCATTGGATATGTGTAAAGGCCGGTAAATTTAAAGTAAAATTTTTTCTTAAATACTTTGTAATTTTACGATTCTATAGCTTCTGACGCACTTGATTCCGAGGCCTAGTTTTCCAAGAATCAATTTCTGAATTTTTGTTCAGGTACGTTCAGTAAACGTACGTGGGGGTTTTTAAACCATTTGAACAGGTGCTCATAATTGAAATCTAATGGTGCCGATGAACTCACAATGCATGAAATTTCTTAAGGGAACCTTTACCGCAATTGCGTTATCACAGGATGAGATGTTAAAATTTTTGGATTAATTAAGAAGTGAATAAAATTTTGGAAAATTGTTATTTTATATCAAGGGTGGTTATATCCTACATGGGAATGTTTTGGTGGGACCCACAAGCACTTAACTACCCATGTGAGGATATTAGTGAGGTGGGGCCCACATGAGCCCCAACCTTTCATTTTCCCTAATATTATTAAACCCCCTCTTAAATATGTAAACTCCTCATAACTTGTGAAACCTTTCCACTTCCTCTCTCTCTCCCTCTTAACTCTTTCCAACACACATTAATCAATTAATTGAACCACATCAATTAATTAGTTTAGTGTTTGAAATTTAATTTTTGAAATGAAAGTAAAGATTTAATAGAATAAGTAGAAGACTTATTTTATTTGGGGGGTTGGAAGTTGTTTTGGTAGGATTGGGAGAGAGAGCTCTTGGGTTTCGAAGAACTGTTCATCTCCTTTGTTAAATAATGCTTACTCTCTGACGAAGAACATCGACTCAGCGAACCCTGTTTCTCCATCCATTTCTTCCTCTACAACAAGGGAGGAGACACCGACACAAGAACTCACCAACGATGTCTCATCTTATAATCTTCTCTCTGTGAAAAAAGGGGAGACGCCGCTTCTTCCTCGGGTGCTTTCCGACATCTTTTACGAAACCTCACCCAGTGACGCCATCTTCCGCGACGTCCGACTTTCGACATATTTTGTTGAGGTAGGGTGATTTGTTCCAATATTTATTTGAATCAAAATTGTTCATTGTGCTTCGTGAAATCTTGTTCATCTTCGGCTGACTGATATTGCCTAACGCGAAGGGTGCCGGCCAAACAAACACGTCCAGAAGACCCTATGTCATTTCTTGATCTTTTTGGAATTTGCAATCGGAGGCGAGGAAAGAACGGAGTCATCGCGCCATGCTGGAAATGTGGAAAAGAAAACTAACATCGTTGTTTCAGTTGTGCAGGAGGAACCGCGACCCACAACATGGGACACTTCGGCGGAAGAACCGGCATGCCCATCGGTCGGCTTGGCGGAGCCGGACCGCGGTGCCAGGAGCGTGTCGCGTTGAAGAAGTTGCGGCTCGCCGTGTGGGAAGCGTGTTCTAGAAAACTGGTCGGCCTGGCCGGCTAGTTCGTGGAAGGGCGGTGCCGCTTGGCACCACCGGTGCAGACAGACACCCCCCCCCCAGAACTTGCTCAGCCAGTCAACAGAGCCCGCCGTGCTGCGTGCCCAGCCGCACCGACCTGGGCCATGCCAGGCTGGGCCCCGCCGCGCCCCGTCGGGCCGGGCTGAGCCCCAACGGGCCAGGCCGCACATCTTCGGGCCGGACCGTGCCCCTCGGGCTAGGCCGCGCAACTCACCAGGTCGATCTGACCCCTTTGCTAGTTCAAACCCACCAAAACCGAGTCGACCCGATCCGTCAGCTCGTCGGGCCTAACAGACCGGGCCCGTTATTCACTTAAACGTGAATAACTTAAGGACTGTGTGTCTGATCGATGCGTCGTCTGTGGCACTGGGACTCCTTCGACGAGACGGTCCATTTGTGATACTCTAAGTGAGTTACGAATTATTTTTGGATATCCTCCGTGTTAGAAGTGAGCATATTTCTAACCGGGCCCCTGGAACGGAAAAGCCAATATCTCTCAGACCGAGTGTCTGATTGATGTGTTGTCTATCGCGTTGAGTTCCATTTGACGAGACGGAACTTTGTGATACATCAACTCTGGACTTCTTCATAGTTGATGTATCAACCCCTTGGCTCGTGGAGCTGACCCTCCCCAAATCGAGTGTGCTGTGTGTGGGAATCCTAGAGCTGGCTATAACTACGACGACAATGACGACAGTACTTGGATCCTACGTGGGTTTGGCAGCGAGGACGACTGTACTTGGATCCTCCGTGGGTTCGGCAGTGATGACGACTGTACATGGATCCTACGTGGGTTCGGCAGCGATGGTTACTATACATGGATCCTACGTTGGTTCGGCAGCGACAAATTCTGTACTTGGATCCTATGTGGGTTTGGCAGGATAGATTATTCAGAGGCTACATTGATCATCTCCACCCCTCTTTGTGAGTAGTATACCTGTGTGAGATGAGTCTTGACTTTCAATCATTATCGTCCAAGTGATTGACTTGCTTTCCTATATAGAATGGGTTGTTCTTTCCTCTGTGGACTGGGTTGTACTTGGGCTCGTGAGTTAGAGCCAAACTGGAATTGATGAATTAGGTATATGTATAGCCATATACCTAAATAGAGTTGTTTGATACTTCGTGTTTGTATCCTTCCTTTGTGGTTTATCCATTATGGATCCTGAGAGACCTTCGTGGGTCTTAGGGTCCCTACTGAGTATTGTATACTCACCCCTACACGGGCAAAGCCCGCACTACGTTGTGTTGGTTGAAGATGACGGAAAACGTTGATCGTGGTTGAGGCATATGAAGCGGGACGGTATCCTGAGGTGAACTATCAGGAAGGACATACACGGAGCGGACGGACGGACACAAGGAGATGAGCATACCAACTGTACCCACCCATCAGGTGGGGTTTCTGGAGAACAACTCAGTGGTTGCTACATTACTTTTCAGCTATTGTACTTTACTTTTCTCAGTTGTAGTATACTTTCAGTTGGGTTTGTATACTGGCCCATTTACATACCATCACATTCTTTTGTACTCAGTTTACTTTGTCTTTACTCCATCTTTCATACTCTGTTGTGTTTTTTTACTTATATAAAAGCAATACTTTCCCTTTTTATCAAGATTTATGCCTTTGGTGTTAGTCGCCAACCCCTAGCCTATGGAAGGCGGGCTTGGGGTAGTCATTACATGGGCCCCGAGGACGGGTTGTGACAAATTGGTATTATAGGAGTTGGTTCTACTGCCGAACTCAGGACTATGACAATTTTCTTCTGTGATGAAATTGTGTTAAGAGTACTGAGTGTGGTTTTCGGTCCAGGGAGTCTAGTGTTGGTGCGGCGGCCGACGTATCCATACACCAGGACCCTGACTTCTGATTTCCGACTCAGTGCTCAAAAATATTGATTGCATTTGTGCTTCAAAACATTTCTTTGTGATTACTTTGTGTCAGCTCACCAGGTATACGGCATTAATCGTGGCGCACCTGTTACATTTCAGGATAGCCCCACGAAGGCATCCAGCTAGGGTTCCGAGCATTGTGAGATATGGAATCCCACCGAGAGACAAGGCCTCGGTACAGGGGCCCATTACAGTATAGGAAATGGTGGTACCTCTACCAGCCGGGCCACCGATACCACCAGCCCCAGCAGTAGAGAGTTCATGCCGCCTGAGTGCATTGCATGAGATTCAACGATTGAGGCCGTCTAGTTTCCTCCAC
Source organism: Viscum album (assembly GCA_963277665.1). Taxonomy (NCBI): domain Eukaryota; kingdom Viridiplantae; phylum Streptophyta; class Magnoliopsida; order Santalales; family Viscaceae; genus Viscum; species Viscum album. The sequence goes on along the minus strand of OY728120.1, from coordinate 462,032,562 downwards.
GAGACAGATCCTCAGGAAGCCGAGGATTGGATGGAGGCTATCGTCGGAGTATTCAGCTTATTAGTGACACCAGCTGACATTATATTGATCCTTGCAGCGAGTCTCTTGTACGTAGAAGCAGGTAGATGGTGGAGCCTGATGCTCCAGGTGCACGATGAGGCATTACTATTTGGATGGACTTCGAGAGCCTCTTCCGCTCAGAGTTTGTTCTAGCCACCCTCCGTGTAGCGTGCATCCAAGAATTACTACAGCTGTGGCAGGGCATCATGACAGTATCCCAGTACTCTGTGAGATTTACCGACCTCTCGCGCTACTCCATGAACATGGTACGAGACCCATTCTTCTGGGCCCAGACCTTTGAGCAGTGACTGAGGTATGAGATCAGTTCTTCGATGATCTCCCTAAGCATTCTGACACGAACAGGAGTACTGAGCGATCGCTTCTTGTGCAGAGCTTTCTTGCTGATCCTACACCAGCAGCGAGGCCTACTGTAGGGCGACACGTAGCAGAGTCTTCTACATCCCGCAGTAAATAGATGTCACAGAGGTCCAAGCGGACCTTCCCATTAGGTGGGCGACCTCAGGATACTGGTTCGGAATTGCAGGGAACATACAGCAGAGACAGTCATACGAGAGGTAGTCAGTGATCTGCATGTGGTGGGCAGGGCCACATGGCTGGTGATTTTAAGACCCGCCATGCAGAGGAGTAGCATACGGTTGAGGGACCACCCAGGCAGAGGCAGAGGTTTAACTGTGGCGGTCTGCAAGGAGTAGGCGGACGAGGCAGGGGAGCTGGCCAAGTAGTGGGTGGTGGATGATGCTTCGAGGCTCTACCACCACCACCACTAGAAGAACCACCCCCTCAATAAGGAGCTGGCAGACAGGGGCAGGCTCATCTCTAGGCAGTCGAGTCCTACGACCACGGTGCACCTAAGATGATTCGAGGTACTATGTGTGTCTACTACACCCTTGCTGTAGTTCTTATTGACATAAGAGCGAATCATTCTTTCATTGTCGCTGCCCTTGTTCAAGGCTCGGACATTCCTATAGAGTCGTTGGCTTGATCCTTATGGCTAGAGACTCCTACAGGAGCAGACTTGACGATTACGCACTGGTTCTAGCAGTGTGAGCATACTCTAGTAGGTGAGAGCTTCGTCTGGGATCTTCTTGTAGCGGCTTCTAGGCCATACGACCTTATCTTGGCCATGAATTGGCTATCTACAGTCAATGCCCAGATCAACTGTATTAGTTAAAAATTGCAGTGTGTCCGCACAGATGGGAGCAGTTTTACCTTCATGGTGAGAAGGGAGCCTTTGCAGTATAGGATGGACTTATGCATATGAGAGGGCAGTCGATCACCCATCAGTTGGCTATTATCATCCTAGGAGCAGTAGATCTGCAGAGTTTGAGTTATCCTGTTGTTGTGGATCAGTATGTAGACATTTTTCCTAACGATGTTCTAGGACTACCTCCTCACAGAGAGGTAGACTTCTAGATTGACCTATACCTCGGGACAACCCCGATATCTACTCCAGTATATCGGATGGCTACCGCCAAGATTCGTGAGTTGGAGGAAGATTTGGAGTATTTTAAGGGAAAGGGATTCATTTATCCCAGTGTTTCACCCTGGGATTCTCTGATTTTATTCGCCAAGAAGGTGGATGGGATCTTACGACTATGTGTCGACTACCGTTGCCAAAATCAAGTGATCGTAAAGAACAAGTATCCACTCCCGAGGATTGAAGAACTCTTTGATCAGCTCAAGGGGGCACAATGGTTCTCGATGTTAGACCTCAGATCAGGCTATCATCATCTCAGAGTTCAAGATAAGGATGTACAGAAGACGACATTCAGGTGTCGGTGTGGCCACTACGAGTTCTTGGTTATGCCCTTTGGTGTAACCAATGCACCAGCAGTGTTCATGAGTCTCATGAATAGGATCTTCCAGCCTTACCTTGATCGTTTTGTCGTAGTCTTCATCGACGACATACTAATTTACTCGACTACTGAATAGTGACACGCCTACCACTTCTGGGTTGTACTGGACACACTCTGAGAGCACCAGCTTTATTTTAAGCCTCTAAGATCTAGTTTTGGATTCGAGAGGTTCTCTTACTGGGGCACTTCATCTCAGAGGCGGGAGTTATAGTGGATCCTGTGAAGATCGGCGCAGTACTTGCTTGGGATCCACCCACGAGCGTGAAAGAGGTGCAGAGTTTCCTAGTTCTGGCTGGGTACTATCAGATATTTTTTCCAGACATCTCCAGAGTTGCAGAACCACTTTCATCTTTGACGAAGAAGGGGAAACCCTTCGTGTGGTCAGATAGATTTCAGTAGAGATTCTAGAAGCTGATATAGAGATTGACCAATGCACCCTTCTTGAAGCTGATGGAGGAGGGCGTAGGGGCCGTAGTTTACTACGATGAATCTGGGACCAGAATCGGGTGTGTTTGGATGTTGGAGAATGCAGTGATCGCCTATGGTTCATGAAAGTTGAGGCAGCATGAGCAGAACTACGCTACCCATGATCTGGAGTTAGCAGTAGTGGTCTTCTCCTTGAAAATGTGTCGGAACTATCTGATGGGTGAGCACTTTACAGTCTACTCTAACTTCCAGAGTCTCAGGTACATCTTCTCATAGAAGTACTTGAACCTGAGAAAATCGTGATGTAACGAGTTCCTCCAGGACTATGACTTTGAGATAGTCTATACTCTTAGGAAGGGGAACGTTGTGGTTGATGCTCTCAGCAAGAGGTCAGTCATTCAGCTACCTGGAGAGGAGATGGAGTAGTTAGCCACTTTGCACATATTCTTTGTGGATAGAGATCGGGCAGCCTTCCTACAGTCCCTTAGAGTCACACCTACACTACTTCGGCAGGTCAGAGAGGCACACTGTGGGGACATTGACGGTGAGACGCGACATGCTCGGATTTCCACAGGGCAGGCACCTGATTGATTTCCTGAAGGAGCAGAGCACGTCATACAATTTAGGGGATGTACCATTGTTCCAATGGAACTGCAGGAGGAAGTGTTGTTGGAGTTTCACATGTCCCCGCTAGCGGTACATCCAGGAGTGGCGAAGATGTATCAGGACCTCAGATGACAGCATTGGTGGCTAGGTATAAAGAATGTTGTAGTATAGATCGTTTCATGATGCCTCACTTTCCAGCAAGTGAAGGCGGAGCACTGGGTACCAAAAGGCCTGGTACAACCCTTAGAGGTTCCGGAGTGGAAGTGGGATGGGATATCCATGGATTTCGTAATGGGGATCCCACATACATCCAGAAGACATGACTCCATTTGAGTGATCGTAGACCGACTCAATAAGTCATCCCACTTCCTACTGATCAGAGAGCAGGGCTCAGTTGAGAGCATGGGATGCCTCTATGTTCAAGAGATTGTGCGGCTTCATGGTGTGTCATCTTCTATCGTCTCTGATCGAGATGATCTCTTTACTTCGCGACATTGGAAGGGGTTGTAGGAGGCATTTGGGATGCGTCTACGCCTAAGTACCAACATTCATCCTCAGAAGGATGGCCAGAATAAGAGGACCATTCAGACTCTCAAGAAAAAGATCCATGCATGTTTCCTTGACTTTGGTAGTGGCTGGGAGCATCTACTACCTTTGGTGGAGTTTGTGTACAACAACAGCTAAAACTCCACTGTCGAGATGGCACCATACGAGGCACTATACGACCAACCTGGAAGATCACCTCTGTGCTGAAAAAACCCTAGGGAGTCAACACTTGTAGGACTAGAGATGGTCCGGGATATAACGGAGATGGTTCAGATCATCCAGGAGTGGATGAGGACTGTACAGAGCAGACAGACGTCCTATACTGATAGGAGACACAGACCACTGGAGTTTAAGGATGGTGACCACATTTTCTTATGGGTCTCACCTCGATGTGGATTATAGAGATTTAACCGGGGCGGCAAATTATCCCCGCGCTTCATCAGACCTTTCCAGGTCCTCAGGAGTGTAGGCAAGGTGGCTTACTGCCTGGCCCTTCCACCTCAGTTGCACCGGGTGCATGACGTCTTCCACATATCCTAGCTGAGGAGATACATGCATGACCCAGCCTACATCACTGATCATGGGGAGCTGTACATCGATGATGGGCCTAAATTCATGGAGGTCCCAGTGGAGATCGGGGATCGACCGGAGTGGGTCTTACATGGATAGTCGATTCCTTTGGTGCGTGTTCGTTGGAAGCACGAGAACCTCCAGGAGAGTACATGGGAGCGAGAGGATCAGATGCGTGCACAATACCCTCATTTGTTTCCATAGTTTATGATGTACCTTTACTTTCATGTAAATCCCTGAGGTGGAAGTAATGTAAAGACCCAGAAATTTCATGGAAAATTATTTCTTAAATACTTTGTAATTTTACGAGTCTATGGCTTCAGACAGAACATTATTAGGAGGTCTGGTGTGCCTATAATCAATATCCAATGTCTATTCAGGTACGTTCAATAAACGTATGTGTGAGTTTTTCTATCATTTGAACCGGTACTCGGAATTGAAATCTGTGGACTGGATAGTACCCGGAGGTGGACACTTAGCGTGACAGCACACGGAGCGGACTGATAAACGTAGAGTGCTGAGGAGGACATCTGTACCTACCCTTCAGGTAGGAACTCGGAGGACGATCCAAGAGTTGCTTTACCTTTCAGTTGTAGTCTTTTCAGTTGTACTTTTATTTCAATTGTAGTTGTACCTTTCTGTTGGTCTTGTATTTTTGTCCCCTTTCTACTTTCAGCACTTTTGTTATACTGCATTACTTAGTGTTTGCTTCCACTTTTACTCTGGTTGTGTGTGTTTATGTTTTATAAAGTCAATGCCTTCCCAGTTTTTAGGGAGATACGCCTTAGGTACTAGTTTCCAGCCCCTGGCCTATGGAAGGAGGGCATGGGGTAGTCACGATACGGACCCCAAGGGACATGTTGTGACAATATGATTCATGATTTTTTTGTATGCAAGAAGTATTATGTAATATGTTGTAAATTAATGGTTAATGTATCATGAAAAACATTTAATGATTAAGATGTCAACATATAAGGGGTTAAATAGTTATGGTATATTTTATAATAATGAAATGATTAAAAGAATTAAGGCTCTTTTGATGATGGTATTACTTTGGAAGACTTTCTTCCCATATGTGTAACTATAAAGTTTTATATGATAAAATTTTATTCAAGATGAAATAATATTTTCTTGTGTCGACATAATGGAAAACCATAGAAGTTCATATGATATTTTTTAAGTGATATATTGTTATTACATTTTGGAAGGCATAATGAAAGGTATTAGATAATATTTGAGGAAAAAATAGGTTGTGGTTGTTTTTGAGGAAATTATATTATTTTTGAGAATTATATTGGAATGATATGGTATTATAAAAATAAAAAACCATAAGATGGATGAGAACTCATCGCGTCTAGCAAGGCCATGGGAATCTAACCCACAAACAATGGGCGAAAAGGGTGAATCACTTACCCATAGCATACATGAATTCCCTGGTTTGTATGACTTATTATTTTTAGTTAAAAGATTTTATTGATCCATAATAATTTTAATAGGTATTTTATGTTTTATCAAATTAATATTCATTGTATAATAATATGATTTGGTGATTAAGTGATAAAGGTTATTTTTGATGATGTTTTCTCTTTTGGAAACACTATATGCCAAATGAAAATTGGATACTTTGAGATAGTTTTTTAGGAGGAATGGTGGATGTTTATTTTTGAAGAATGTATGATTTTATTATGGACATATAGAAACTTGGTTTATTTATATAAATTATTAACCTGTCATAGAAAATTTTTTATTTGTTTAATGTCTTTTTAGTTTAAGACATTAAGAGTATCCTATGTTATTTGGAGATCAATGTTATGATTTTTCTGCAAGACTATGGGATCTAATCTTTCTGAATTTTGGTTTTAAAAGTTAGTTCAGATTATTTTGAATAATTATAAAGACTGTTTTTTATTGAATCTTATTTTTTGAACATTGGGTTCTATTTATTGAATTTTTTAGATTAATAGTTGTATTTCATTTTATAGAGGATTCTCCTTTTGGGGATTATCTGATCTCGTACTAACCATTTTTTGTTTTGGTTAATGTATAATGACAATGGAAATATGTAGTTCATCTTTTTAGATTAAACGAATTTCTATATGTTTATTCTAGATCTTTTTTTATGGTATTAATTCATCTTGAATACTCATCATTTGGAGAATAGATGAATTTGTTGTAGAAATTTATTAAAGGATGAAATTCTGCATGAAAAGTAAGTATGTTTACATTTTTTCATACCCAATCTCTTAAATAAATTCCTCAACATTATGAAAAGGAACATAAATCCAAAACATTCTCTGTTTACATTTCCTACTAGAGAATCCAAGACCGTTTAAACCATCACATGTTTATTATTTTTTGGTAGTTTACTTACCCCTAATCATTTTTTATCTCTCTCCATCAGAAAATGAAACATTTTTTCTCATCCATATCTATATTTTCAAACATGTAATCATAGTTTGTGTTTTATTGGGTTATATTTATAATTATTTTTTTAATGTGATAGTTTTATTGACACTTTTTTTGATGTGGGACTTTCAATGATGTTTCTGAGCCGAATTTTGAAATTGTGAGGACCCAATTTCCAAAAGGGGGAAGGATGTAATGACAAATGTATTTTCAGAATAATAATTTTTTATTTCAATTAATACATATTTATAATATAGTAATGGTAAGTTAAAGGTGTTTATTTTTCTGATAGCGTACGCAACCTGCCACAACGAGCTTCTCTCAAATATAACATTTTACACAACATTAAGTAATACTGAAAAATAACACAATAATATAATTATTATTTTAAATGGTTTTTAATTCCTAGATGATGGAATGGGGGAAATGAAAATTATCAAATGCATATCTAAATATAGTTTACACTTTTTTAAATGATGATTCATTGATTAAAAAATTTATTCGAAAAGGAACTACAAAACCAATGAATAAAAGGGATGTCTTTTTAGGGAAACATATTTATAACAGAATAATTTTGTTTTCATATAATGATTTTTGGATTTAAAATATATTATATATATTAAATGTAATTTTTTAATTTCATCATATATGTTTTCTAGAAATGATGTATGAATAAATTCTTTTCTTTAGATAGAAGAAGTATTATTCTTAAAACGTAGTTTTACTACCTTTTGTTGGAAAACACTTTTTAAATATATTTTTTACACCTTTATATGATTTATTTAACTTAATAAACTTCTTATTTAGAATTGGAATAAAAAATTTTACTTTTTCTGCAATTTTTTTTTTCTGATAAAGTTCATTTTTAATGAATGGTGATAAATACTGCATTTTAATTAAAAACCTCCATTTAATATGATTTATTTATATAGTTATATTTAATATTTATGTTATTTTAAAGTGTAATTGGATTATATTTTTATCATGTAATCCAATTTTGCTAATTTTAAGTAATTTCATGTTGAAATTGGACATAAATGTCTGTCAATATTTTGGTAGTTTTTACTTTATAAAAATGCACTTTTTTGGTTTCAACAATAGTAAATATTCTTAAATTAATTTATGCAATGTATGTGTTTTGAATTTCGAAAAATAGCTTCCATATTTGGAATCGTGAGGCCCAAATTGTGTAAATAGGTAACATTAATGTTTATATATTACAAATTCAAACATCAATAAATATTTTATTTACCATGGAAAAAGGGTAAATATGGTAAATATCGGTAAAATGTAATATTATAATAATATAAAATTACCATAACACATTTCCTAACCTTATTGGATGAGGTATTTCAAACCACGGGCATCTTCGGCTCTATTTTAGGACCCCATAGAGCCACTTGTGACTGATAATGACATTTAGTTACTTTTATTTTAAAGGTAAGGAAAATATTACATAAACATGTATCCTTTAGTAAAAATTTTAATATGTGGTTATATAAGATCCATATTCGACTATAAATAATAACTCATAATATAAAAATATTTTCTAAATAATTTTATATTATTTATAATTTTTAAGGATTAAATAGTTATATTTATTAATGACACAATAGCGATGTAGTGAATACCAAATCAATGAATGATTTAAATTAATGATATTATAAATATTAAAATAAATTTATTTTGAAAATTTTTATTCCATCAAAAATATTTTGGGATTTATATGACTTGTTTTATTTTAATTTAATAATTGTGTTCAAAAGAATCATGTTGTTATGGATTTTTAAAAACGTCATGATTTGAATAGTATAAAAATTTAAATAATTGGGGTTTTAAAACAAATACTATTTCATTAAATGATATAATATTCCTAAAAATATAATATTTTCCCTAATGACTAATATAATTTTTTAAATATCATTAATGAACCACTTGAGTTTAGATTTTCTTTTTATGGTAAATATTTTAACCATACAGTATTAATATACAAAAAGACACGATAATTGTTAAATTTTATAACTAATGGTAAAAGCAAAATGATAAGGTTAAATTTGAAACCAATACAATTCTAAAACATATTGGATGAAAGGATTTCGAACAATACAAATATTATATTCTAATTAAATTATATTTTGACATTTTGAAAATAAAAATTCATTTTATAATAAAATAATCATTACAGACATTCCAAAAGTACCCATATTCCCTCTAATAAAGGCCACCACCGCTAACCACTTACTCACACCTCTCATGCCCCTTGGATCATAAAAAATATGATCCAATAAGCTATAAAAATCAAAATATTTCTCATAGAAGATTTACCTTAGACAGAAGGAAATTTAAGAAAGCCTTTTGGCTCAAATCAGAGGGGGTTACACTTTTTAAGAGGTAGCATCTTCTCTAAAGTTCCTTTCTAATATTCTACTTATTCACTCCCTATTATATTATTATTAACATATTACATTAAAATCCAGTATAATAAATATTCTAGGAAGTTTTGATGATAATATTTCATACTAAACTTACACAAACCTCAATCTAATGGATTTAGAACATACTGTTTCTGTGGACAGTGAACTGCTAACTCACTAAACGATGATTGTTCAATTAGCTCCTACTGTATCTTATTGTGGACATTATGATGGAAATATATTTATATGATATTTATTATTTTTATATTTTCATTATATTTTATTTATTTTTTATTTATATCATACCATTATGATTTTCATGATGTGTAAACACGATATTTTCATTTGAGGAAGCGCCGACTACCATCCCCTAAAAGTGATATGACTCATTCATTCCATACATGGAATGTATAAAGGATGTTGTTAATGAAGTTGTGTAACATATAAAAAATATGATATGAAACTATAATTATAATATTCCTATTTATCATTATGTTTTTATTCAATTAAATTTGAAATAGAAATAAAAGTAGTGTTCATGTGTAGGTATGGCTTACCTTCTCCATTAACGGTGAATTTCATTTATTATCACCAAATGTTATGGAATATTATAAATACATATATACTAGAAATATAATATATATATATATATGTATGAATAATATTTTGGAGATAATATAATTTTTACCACATGTTCAAACTGTAAATATAATAAGATAATTTTTGATTCAAGTACCCAATATTGAAAAAATGACCGAGATTAACTTAAATAATTATGTAATTTTCATACCATGGTAATAAGTGATATAAAATGATTAATAAACCTGAAATGGTTATTATGAAAGTATAAATTAACTTATGTTTATTATTAATGAAATTAAAGAACAAATAATTCAAGTCGGACACGAGGTAAGGGACTACGCTTCAATCTCCTTACATTAAGGCATACTTTTATTTATACATAAACAATTTTATACATTGTATAACAAAACCCATTGACTTTTAGTTTAACTCAAAGGGAATCATTTTTCTACAATTCATCTTACTAAAGAATAAAAGGAATTTTTTTAACATTTTCATCGACAATGACCTCTCTACCACTGTAATTTTTATTTGGCTTCCTCTATAAGACATAACGTTTTAAAAGGAAAAAAATCCCATGTTCCCATTTTGGGTGTTTTCATGTTGAATATTGTTTTTGAAATGGATTGATTATATAAATATCTTGAAATTATTTCTTGATATTTCAAATGAAATGTTATTAGTGATATGTTGGTATTGGAAATATTTTTTTTTATGATTATATAATGATACTTAGATATTTGAAAGGTGGTTACGTGACAATCCAATGATGGGTGGTTCCATGATAAGCCAAATGACGAGCGGTTTCATGAAAAACCAAGGACGAGTGGTTATGTTATAACCTCCAATGCATTGAGTATGGAAGTTGGATGTATGGAAATTCCATTTAAGTATGTTTATATCCCATGTTACCGTTATATTCTATATGTTTCCTTCTATGGGATTTATGTTAATATTTTCATTACAAAAGGGTAACAAATGACCTTATATTTCAGTAATGTGTTTTTTGTACTTCTTAAAGATGAAAAGAAATACTTTATGATAAATTATTAGTGGTTTACATGTAGGTTTGAAAGAATAATAGTTTTCTTTCTTTATATATCCCTTACATAGAATTTTATGCTCATCCATAGTTTTTAAATGTTTTTCACAAGACAAAAAGATGAATATGGTCAATGATGGGATTATGGTAAAGTCACACAGTTAAAATCATTGAACCAAAAATGTATATTTTTATGAATTTTTTATTATAAAAATAATGGAACGTGAGAATAATTCACTACAAGTAATATTAATGTTGTTATGTATATGTTATGACCTGATTCTCTAAATCAATAATCCTGAAATGATCCTCAACGTGAATTATTAACATAATTCAAGATTATGAAATGTTTAAGGATGGGGCCTTACAATACCACTAAACATTCATGATATGAAAGAATTTATAAGACCATAATCAAATAGTACATTCAATATTATTGAATGAATAAGTACAACACATGTCACCACATCATTTCTAGGCTCCACCTCAGTAGTAGTGATAGCATATTCCCTTCCTTGATTCCATGGAGGTTGTTGTTAATTTCCACCAACTAGCTTTGGCTTATGGAATTGGCTTGAATAATTCTCATGTTCCATGTTGTTGGATCACTCGACTATATGCTTAGTGTTTATCTGATCCTACCATTATTCATTCACATTGGTGGGATTCTTCAAATCCCTTTCAAAGTTATAATATATATTCCCCTCTCATCCACAGTTGATGTTTCTACAGTTTCCCTTTGTACAATTCCTGAGATTAGTCTTCCCACACTTTTGACACACGAGATTTTCATTTTTAATCTCTTAATGAGTTTAAACATTTGATCCTCCCATATTAAAAACCATCTTCTGATATATATCTGTAATAACACGATACCCTTGAGAGGCTTTAGTCACCATTCCAACCTTATTGGATCAACATATAGTCTCCTCATAGCTGTCGATGTCTCGATTCGCTAAAGATTTTCATAGATTCATATTTACCCCACTAAATAATCAATCCACTATGATTTTAGTGTTAATGAGAGATCCAAATGTATCATTGAAGCCTTATAAATTTTACAACATATGCCCTGATTGAATTGAATTCCTTTCTCTTCAGTCTGAGGAAATCCTTTTCTATTTTACGATGGTGAGTTTAGGGATATTATTATATAATAACATTCTTTAATTCCACCTAATCATTGGAATAAATTTCTTCATTGGAAATTTTGTTTTTCATAGGTTTCCAAAACTGATCTGCTTCCCCTTTAATATAATAGACCACTAACCTAACTTTCTATTCTTCTGAGCACAAGAGGATAGAGGACATCTTTTATATAGAGTTTATTCATTGTTTAGTGGTGAGGGGATTTGTCTATCCACTAATGATAGTAGGCCTTTTACAATGAATTATTTGAACATAACATTCATTTTATTAGGATGAGGATGGGGTACCACCACCTTCATGTTATTATTCAGTACATCGGCTAGTTGATCCAGTAATTTCATGAATTTTCGAGATTTCGTTCCCATCATATTTGGAATTTATTTAGGGAAACCTCCTCATTTCGAGTCACATTTTTTTCTAGGGGTTATACTAATTAACTTAATTTACTAAGAAAGGGAAGGAATTATTAGGGTGATTGAATACTTATCTAAAATTTACATAAATTTGAATCATTGAAATTTGTAGTATAAACTTGTAAATTAAATGTATGTCCTATCTTCTGATTTTATAACATTTAATCTATGTTATCCATGATGATAAAATTATAAATATGGTTCATAGTAATGTTTTATATTCCAAATCTCCACAAATAACTTTACTATTCTATTATACAAAAAATAGTGACCCTAGATGTTTAAACATATTATTACATGTCATTAAACGTAATTATCCATCGAATAAAAACCATGGATCATGAAGTATGGTGTATTTGTACGATTAGGTACATAAAACTGAATACATGGAACTAGAATGGAAACTATGTTTATTAATATTCCAAATTTATTAAATATCAACCCTAGAGAACATACATCAGTAATGGTTAACAATGGTAATACATGAAAAAATGTATTAGATTAAAACCCCAATAATGGAATAAGCATAGGATTACTTCCCAATACATGGGGAATAGGGTATATCATGATGACAATGAAATACATGGAAGATGAATAAACCTAAGTTATGATAACACATAGAACATGTGATCATGTAATATAGTTTACATATCAATGTTTGAAACAACATACAACATGAAATAAGCATAAGTTATGGATAACTTCTAACACTATTACAAATTGTGGACAATGTCCCATAAAGGAAGAAGGTTCCCTACCTATACCAATATGAAATATCATGAAAATTAAAATTAACCAATGCATAGGTGAACTATCTGGTTCCACCATCATAAAACATTCATGAAAATGTCATCCCCATTAGGATTCATACACAAGGAATAAACATAAGGGTTACCCAAGGAAAGAAATAAGTAACATAATCATGTCATAAATCATAACCAATAAGAATATAATTATGTTTTCCAAGAAATAATGGGTTTAAATAATATATAGACATTAATAAGTAAACTTAAGAATATATCCTGATAAATGGTGATCAATTTAGGTGACAAAAAAAATTAAAAAAATTTAGAAATGAGCTACATTACTATGGTTTGAGTGAAAAAATTAAATAATAATTAAAAATGAAAAAAAATTATGTAAAAATAGAAAATAAAAAATATATTTTAATAAGATAATATGCATGAATTTAGAAAATTAATAAGGGATTAAAAATAAATCAATGTGTACTTGAAATTGGGTATGGTATTGGGATCTTCCCATTAACCAATATTTTTATTCTATAGGAATTAAAAAGGGGACCTTATAAAACATGAATTTTACCATTAAAAAAAGAATAATTGAGCTAGATACATATATTTGGGACATAAACATATAATATTTGAGTGGTAGATAAAAATAATTAATAATTTCTTTGGGGGTAAACATATAGATAGAATATTCCAAAGGAAAAATGGTAGTTCGTAGAGAATCCCATACATTATGCCAGAATGTTTCCTTCACTTGTAATTAACTTCCATGATTTTCAAATTATATTCACTAATAAATTAATTTACATCCTAGTAAAAATATATTTAAATTAATATATTTTTTTTATGTTCAATTATGACAATTTATATGTTTTAAAATGATTAATTTCATTTTCTAGGAGTTTTCATTCTCTTCATTTTCATGCTAGGTACACTTGTAGCAATTACAAAAATTGTATCATTTTCTTTACTTTATTTTTTTGGGTTTACAACCATCATGAAATTATATCATTGTATTTATTAAAATATCTATATATTGGTTCAGAACAATATATAGATTGTTATATTTATAAAAAAATATGATTAATGATTATGATTGTCTTATGAATAGCGTTGAAGGTGTTATTAGAGAATTAAAATCCATCATCCATGATGGCGATAAATCAACACATCATAGATGATGTTTTTATTATTAGAATATAAGGTATCGGAGACCACATTTGATGATGGATATTCCATTCAAATAATAAAATTTTAGTATATATAAGATAATATAAATATCATTCATGTTTGGATAGTAGGTGCATGTATAGGATAAAAAAGAAATTAAAAAGAGAGAGAAAGGGGATTTTACCTCTTGGACTTCTCCTCCTTGAAAACCTCCTTATAGAACCATGTTTTGGTCATTCTTTGAAACTAGAATCTTATTTAAGTAGTGGAGGTTCTTCAAATGGTATTGGAAACAATTTGGAAAATATTCAAAGCTTTGGAGGTGTTAGATGATGAGGTGGTGAGTGGTGGGAATCATAGTTGGAGATATTCATGTTTTTTGATTATTGTATTCATTTATTTATCATTTTGGCTCAAAAACAATCAGTAGTGTGTTTTCTTGTGACTATGTATAGTAAAGAGTTCATGTGAGTTCAAACTAATGGTTACATACATCAATAATGAATAAACAATTCTTGTATTTGTCTTACCATATTAAAAATCATAAAGCACATTATTTCACTATTCACCAAAAATCCAAATATTTTTGTAAAGTCCTGAAAATTCAATATTTTTTTTTGATGTGTAGACTTCATAAATGGGAACAATTTTATACAAATAAATTTCTATATATTAGAAATTTAAATTTTATTAAAAGCATCATTTATTTGAAAAAATACTGAATTTAATACAATAACAAATTTTAAGACAAATTAAAAAATTAATTATGGTTTCATAAAATTTTATTATAATATTAAGAAAAAAATATTAATTTATAAATACTTTTTATGAAAATATTTTTTCTTTTAAATCATCATATTAATTATAAAATTGTGAATAAATGTTTATGACTTTCAAAAATATAAACATTGAATTTATCAATTTTAGAACATTTATTTACATTTACTATTATATAAATATATCATATTTTCATTCATAAGAAACCAAAATTTTTTATAAAATTTCATATGGGAGGATACTATTACATTGGCCAAATTACTATTCCTAATGGTCACATTACTATTTCAATGATCATGTTACTATTGAATCAGTATAGGTTATTTAATTTCTCAAAATATTCATATTTAATTATTTATTTATGTGAGTGATATTTTTATTAGATTTTGTATTTGATGAAATTGTTTTATAAATATAATAAGGGAAATTCTATTGATAATTTATTCGGTATTTACAATCATGATACACGAAATTTGAAAAATCTATTGTAAACAAATTTATATCATCTACAACAACAATAATTACTCAAATTTTTCAGAATTCCAATGATATAGGTTGTGGTAGGCATTAGTTGACATATCTAATCATTATATTAGTGAATATGGTTTTATAGTGAAAAAATTCCATAAATCCAAAACATCGAATTTTTAGTGGATCCTTATGATGAACTTTGTATTCCTTTATTGTAAACATCCTTTTCCCTTCACTAAAATATTCCTAATTTCCAATGTTACATAATATAATTAATTTTACAGTCTGATTGATATAATACCCATGGCTATTATTTTCACATTCTTGGATTCATGGATGATTAGTATTCATTCCTCCATTGCCTTCATTACAAATCTTTTTATGAGTCTTCATCCATGTTTTCTTTAGTGCACTCAATATTTAAACTATAGTTAAATCATAATCATGTTTCAATATACCCAGTCTAACATTATGACCAAATGTTTCTACACATATCCCATTCTAATGGAGTGCACTCATGATTTCAACTATAGTTAAATCAGAATCATGTTTCAATATACCTAGTCTAACATTATGACCACATTTTTCTACACATATCCCATTATAAAGGAATGATCATTAGGGTAAGCATTTAATTTTTCCTCACACATAGGGAAAACCCATCTATGTCTCATTTCAACCATCACTAAAACAAAAAGGGTTAACATGAGTTAAAAATATTTCATATCATGTGGGGATTAAAATAGTAAATAACATGAAAGTGATCAGACATTAAAATTTTTTACCCTTTAAAATTATCATTTTAACCATTAATTCATTTACATAAACATATATGAATCTTATATTAACCTATTATACTTTAATTTTGGTTATATTATACCTATCAATTAGTCCACATAATGTAACTATAAAATCAATCCATTATTGCAATTCGTAAATAAAATATGATTAACCATTAAATATACACAATGAGTATTAAAATTTGTGTATATTTAGGCCACTTTTTTTGTCCAATAGGTGATCATTGTGTTAATACCCAACATGATATTTTCACTGTTATCACTACTAGGCACATTAATGCCAAAGCTTGTATCCACTTTTATTATCTATAAATGTATTTAATTGAATGTAAAATCACATACAAAAACATTACAAAAAAACAGGGATGTTCTCATAAACATAGACTTATCCTTATGAAGTATCCATAAGATTTTAACTAATGTACACTTATCCTATTCACTAAAAATAACAAACCTAATTATCAAAAATAACTAAACTGAATTATGATAAACAAATATAATGATCCAATATAATCATATCTTAAATTTAAAATCATTTCTATAATTTCTAATATTGATCTAATATAACTATCTGATAATATAAATAATAGAAAATTTAGTATCTTTCAGGGATAGTTGTATATGAAACTTATTACATGGTACTTGTAAAAAATTTTCTAAATTATAACACTTCTAAACCCACTTCAGAATTTATTATATATTATTATTATCTTCACAACCTAGGGATGGGAAATATTAAAAAGGGGTGATCTCAAATTCTCAATAAGGTTAAGAATAAACAATAATAATATAATAGATAAATTGATACAAATATATGTATATTGGAATGAAAATGTAAGAAAGTAAAATTAAAATTACATAATGAATTCAGGCCCAATAAAATATTGAGAATGATAATAAACATGGAAATGTTTAATTAGGAAATAAAATCACAAGATCATAGAATATATGAAAAAAAACTATGACATTAAATAATAAACACAGCTCAAGGGATTCTATGAGGTCTATCATCATGTAGAGTTCAATGTCATATGTTTCATTTTTTGTACTACCCATTCCCATAATCATAGTAGAAAAAGTAACATGGTGGATTAATCTCTCTCCCCAATCTCAATAAAAAATATCATGTGATATAAAGCATTAACAATTGCATTAATTCTTGTCCCACCAATCACATAAAATTGTGTACTTATTCTAACCACATGTGTACCATAAATAGTGAAAAAAGTCCTAGAGAGGAGTAGGTTCACTCTATAATATCATTAATAACATATAATGAGATATAAGTATTCTCCTAATTAATTGGATGTCTATATAATTTTGGTTCCACCCATATCATGATAAAAATCATACATATGTATATCATGTAAGGAAAATAAACCATAAATAAACAAGAACTTGACCAAAACCATGAGAAGGAATAAGGTTTTATAGTTATTATAGAAAGAATAAATGATGTAAAAACTTAAGAAATCTTAATATAAGAAGAAATTTAATTATTATGGAATTTTATAATTTAACATTTATATATTTTATTAGTATGGAATTACAATATAGAAAATTCAATGGGATTTACTTGGAGAAGAAAAAAATTTAACTACGTGGATCATATTTTATTTGTTGTGTAACATATCATACTAAATTAGTAATGAAATTATGGTTTGGTATAAAACTAGAATTGAACAAAGGGATTTATTTATAAAATAATTATGGTTTTTATAATTTATACATGACTTAAGGACATTTTATGGGGGTTATTCATAACATGTGAAAATAAGTAGGAATGCTGCATAAAATTTGAATTAATTTAAAATGATATTTTCAATGGTAAATAAAATAAATATATAACAATGAAAATGAAAATAATATTTATACCGGTTTATATATTTTGTGAATATATAATAAATTAAATAATTTTATTGAGAAAAATAATTTATGAAAAGTGAGATGAATAAATGAAACTTGTAACCAAAAAAGTGACAGGGGTAGTATGGAAGTTCCCTTATATGTATTAAAATAATTTTCTTGAACTCCCACAACATAAAATATGAAAATTCAAAAACCTTTTTAATATTTGAAAGGTAAATACTATTATCATGTTTCATAAAAATTTAGTTTCGTTTCCAATTAAAGTGGAGAACATCAGAAAGGTAAAAATTATTATCACGATTGAGTCCATCCTTTAATTGGATGTGAATTATTCATAAAAAATTTAATTTGAAAAAAATAACTAACAAAAAATTTATATTTGAATAAAAAGTTATCATTCATCATGAAAATAGAGTATATAATTTTAAATGCATGATTAAACTTAAGGGGAAACATTATAACTCAATAAATTAGACTGTGTGATAAAAGACCATTATATTCAATGGATGAAATCAATCGTAACCCATAGTATGGGTGATCATGAATATAAGGGAATCTTTGTTGTTAAATAACAGTGTATGAGATTACATTTCATGAGATAAGTAGTTACCCTATCAAAATGAATATGGGTGTAAAATATTGTTTCATGCCTCAATGGAGGGTAATTATGACCGAAACCCTAATTTTTTCTTAGAAAATGCTCTAAACTGGCACAAAACTACCAACATAATTTAATTAATTGAATTAAAAATATAACTAATACCCATATTCATATATGATTCATTGGATGAGGTAAATTTATTAATTTTTTTTTATTTTTTTTATTGTCTTTTCAAACATCGGTTACACATGTTGTTCGGTAAATTTCAATGTGACAATTTTGGTTTCTTATCATGGTCATAGGCATTGTAAAATAACATCATGAAATCCAATATTATGGAGGATTATTTCCCTAATTATTCCGGTAGGAATATTTTTACATAGTTTCAATGTTTATACCAAAATAGAAACAAAATAAGAAGGATTCTTGATATGACCATTTAGGGTGGTTAACGTTACTATGAAAATTTCAAATTAATAAAAAATAAAGAACACCAAATAATTTATCTTTTGGAATGTTAATGATTTAAATATATATCATACTAGTTTATTTAATAAATTTTTCAATATAACATTTTATGTCTTGATGGGAAATTGATCACATCATTCATGGTGTAGGTAGTCTAAAAACACACATGATGATATGTCCAATTTTATAAATGATTTTGGAGGATAGTAGAAGATTGATATTCCATTAGTGAAAAAAATTCTCCATAATAGTTAAAAATCTTGTGTTATCAGGACATTATTTATAGAGGGTTCCTAATGGGTGTAGTGGAGGAAATTATTTAGAAAGGTTTCATTGATAGTATTACCACTCCCTTTGAAGTTCTCCATTTGGGAGCTCATTCAGTCTCCATATATTGTTATTTTGGGGAGAATAAGGATTCAATGGCATGCATAGTGTGTTTAAGAGATACTAGGGTAAAATTTTGATTCATCAAAATTTTTCAAATGGGTTAAAAAATTGGGATGAGGTGCTCTCCTTCTATATGTGAATAAAATTGAACTCTTGTAAATACACATGATTTTTCAACAATACCACTCAATTATTCAAGTCTAAACAGTCCAAGAATGGCCAATATTGATGTGCTCAAATAGATAATGTTTATCCTCCCTCATAAAAAAATTAATTATAAATATTTTAACACATTAAATCCATTTTCATAATGATTAAAACACACCCCCCCCCAATTTACCCTTAAATGGTAACTCGAATTTCACACTTGGTAACTAATAATAATAGAAGAATTTTAAAAGTGAAATTAATTAATAATTTTAAAATGTGAATTTTAAATACTATAATATTTTCATAAATTAATATTTCTATGATTAATAGAAATTAATTTTATTGTTAGCACACATAATTCATAAAAACCATATCTTAGGAAAAGTTCATTTTATACTCAAAATTTATGTGTAGGATCATATTATGAATGTTTTCAATTTGGAGGAAAAAATAGTTTTATTATAAAGCAAATATATTTTATATGGATTTAAAATCAGTCTAAAATTGATATTTATAATAATAATCATAAATTAAAAGAAATTTCCAAAATAATTTTTTATTATAATTTTAAAATTACATTTATTTTGTAAGGTTAAAAATAAATATTATAATTTCAAACTATATATTTAAAATGAATATAATTATTACTAATGTAAATATTTTACAAATTACATATTTTAAAAAAATATATTCATTGATTATATAATGATATAGAAAAAAATTCACCATTTAAAAAAAATATTTTCAAAATTAAACTATAAATAAATTTTTTAGAAAAATCACAAAAAATAATCACAAGCTTATTTTTACTTGATAAATAAAAAATAAAATTTTCATATAAAATTTATATTAGTGGTAAAATTTAATTTTGTATTTATTAATGAATAATGTATTAAAACAATTTCGTGATGAATATAACTTTTTTATAATATATCAAATATGGGTTTTCCAATTAATGTAAACAAATTTAAAATCATAAAGTTGCATGTAAAATATATACATAGACTTAAGATATTGATTCATGAATGTTCAACTCATACTTTTATACATATAATTTTCTAAATTTAATGTTATTTATAAAAATGGTTCTTTGTATTATTCCCCAAAAATCAATCATTTTGGAAAAGAATTAGAAAATAATATTACATTTATAGTGAAACACTAATTCCAAAAATGAAGTATATTTTTCCAAATCATATTTCTATAATTTTATATTTTACCATTTAATTAAAATTAAAATATATATTTACAAAATGTTTTATTCCAAAATAACATTTTAAAATAATAATTTCTCAAAATATTAATTTATTTAATAAATAAAGAATTAATAATGTATAAAATGATATATTATTTTATTAAAATGATAATTTTACAATAATAAAAAAATTTCTTTAAGATATTATAAAGCACATATATTTTTAGTTTCTTAAACACAATAAAAAATTATGTTAATTTTATAAAATAAACCTCTAAATATATAAACATATATATGATTATATTTTATTATTATTTTACAACTATTCATACCTAATAGTTCAATGGTGTTGTTTTAATGATCTAAAATTTTCACTATTATATTTTAGATCATATTAAATATAGAGAAACCTATCCAAAAATTTGGACATAATTGAAGGAAAGCATGTATTAAAATATTGTGTTATTATATATGGATTACTGGTAAAGGCATAAACATCACCCTAACATGATGTTGACTTACCTTTAGATTCCTTATTTTTAGGTGTTTCTTGATTGGGGATATATATCCCATCTAATATTATATAAATTCCCACAACCCTTATTTTATTAGCTTCTATAACAAGTTGAAATTTCCCTATTAGTTAATTTAATAAAATAATTTATATATGAGGGATTTGTTTCAAACATGAGAACAAATGAATTTTTTTAATAATATAGTGACCACTGGATTAGGTAGGTTGCAATAATCCTTATTTTCTTTATTTTTCATTCTTTTTTCATAAGATAACTCTTGAATTCAAATCCTATTTTTTCACATTCTTCTCATATGAATTGAAACAAACATCATATTGCGATTATGATTCAAAATATGAATCATTGTTTGTGAGATCTATTTATCCTTTCTCATCATATTCACTTAAATCCAAATCCTTTCATTCATATAATCCACTATCCCCCATATTCCTACCAATATTAAAATTTTCCTTCAGTATAAATTTAATTTTTTATTATCCTTGCATGACTTTATTTTCCATATTATCATCACCATGGTCTATTAAGATATTTTGTGGCATTATTAAAAATCGAATCCCACATATAGCAACACTTTTTTTAATTAATGTTAGTTTATTGAAATGAATTTAGTGGTCATTTCCATAACCCAATAGTTTCACTATGGGACAGTATGTGTATATCATTATTATTAGAATGGACATTAGAACTTTCTTATATATCCCTTCGACCACATAGGGTATATTTTAGGCCACACCACCACCTTTGGTACCGTTTAGACTATTTATGTAGATCGCATTTCCTGCATTGAAAAAGTAAGGCTTCTTGTCCCTACATGGGTATAATATTAATTATATTTAAAACCCATAGGCCATTATACTCTAGAGATGGGATATGACGTCCCAGAACCAGATTTATTTTATATCGTGCCCCAGTCCTGGTTGGACAGATGACCTCAGGCGTGTCTCCCGGTATGACAAAGGATTTCAGCTAGTAGTGAAGATGTATTGGTAATACAATGGTGAGTTAAATCTTCCATATTCAAGTATAGTAGTGGATACAACAAATATAAAACAGTAAAAAAATTGTTATACAACATAATGAGAGAATAAAGCCGATAACTGCATGGAAAAATAAGTAGAAAAAATGGGTAAATAATCAAATGTAATATATATATATATATATGTCTCTACGATAGTGTCTATTACAATAAATAATGGAATGGAAACAATATTTAAATGAATGAATAGATATCATCATGTTACAAAGTAGTATGAAAGCTCAAAAGGACAAATACAGCAAAATGAGCATCTCAAGCCTACACTCGATCCTCCTCAAATAAGATCTAGCTATGTACAAACGGAAAACATTAAGAGGTCCTTTATCCACACAAATAATTTAAGTAATATCATAATCTCATGTGTGAAGGCTGGCATGAGAAGGGTGTGAGATAAAAATCTCAATAAGCCACAAAAAATGGTCTTTAAATGTATTCCGAGTAGGTTCTCATAAGTAAAAAAGTGTACTGGTATATATAGGAATCTTATGGAAATATAACAAAATAAAGAACCTCCCACATAGGTTTTTATGGGACACCTGGTGGGTCTACCTACATCATCACTTGGCTGGTATGGATGACCTTGTCACTATATATATAGTATATATAGATCCATATAGACACGGAAATATATACATATATATATATATATTCTAGAGTGGATTAGGAAGTAACACACAACAATACAACTCCATTCTACTTGCTGATAAGATCTACTAAAGGGCTATAAATCCCTACAACCCAATAGAGTGGGGCTCAGCACACCTGACGCTTGGGATGCAACTGTTAATTATATGGAAACACAATTGATGGAATGTGGTTCTCAAAATACCATCACCAATTTTGAATCACTAGTGAGGTTCACCAATCCCAATACCTATGCAATGGGAACGTGGGTAGTTATTCCCCTCTCAGTCCCTTCCCATTACTCCTAGTCACTATAAAGTCATATAATGTGTATAATTGGCATTGGAATTTACCTCCCATCCATAATAAATTATATATTGTCCATTATATAAGAATGTTCAAATTTAATATGTTGATCATAAGAAATTACTTCTTATGTAATTTCATCAGGCATTTCAAATAATCATTGCATGATCTAGAATATAGCATGAAACATGAGACAAAATTTCTCATGTTTTCCTTCAAACATGTTCAATTCCATTGAAAAATTTACATTTCACAGGAGTTGTTTCACAAGGAATAATAGGGATCATGGTCTTACCATCTCAAGGGATCGTTTCATTTGAAAATCATTTGTTACATTTATTTTAATGCTTGTAATTTTTTGTGAGACATCCAATATGGGGCCATCTTACTTAATTTTCCTAAAAATGGAAAATTGACTTAATACGATACAATTTACAAGGAAGGTATCATTTTCAATACATTTAAAGGATGCAACAATATTAAATGATCCATTTAACCAAACCCATCTACCATAGGAAAATAATGAAATTCAAAAGATAGGGAAAAGCATATTAAATTGTTTAAGGGTAAAACATGAAGAAATGGGAAACAACTCAAATGCTCACATGGGAAATTCCCTGTCAATTAAGGCCTTACACCCATGGGGTGTCTTTGGTTAAATATAAAAAACATGATACAATGTCCATTTAATTAAAATGTAAGGATAAATTCCAATCTATGTTTCATTCATTTGAAATAATCCTGAAAAATTGGCCAATTTCAAGGTGGAACACCTAATGGTGTCCACGTAAAGTATAAGTGTTGTCTAAACCCCAAAATAAATAACAATTCACCTATATCAAGGAGCTGGGGTAACCTAGATATGTTGGGAAAAAAAATCAGTTTATTAGTGAAGGATGAAACATGGATTAAGAGAATAAATATGAAATGACTAAATATAATATGGATAACTACGTGACCACTGACCATAGTGTCGTAGATGAAGCCTCTATTGATATAAAACTTATATTTTCAGTATGTCGGAAGATATTTTAGTTTCAATACAACAACCTAAAAATAGGTGAATAAGCATGCATCTAAATAGCATAACATATTTTAAGAAGATCCTTGATAGTATTATTGATACTATGAGAGATTAACTCAAGGGATCTAATGCCTCTGACAGATAAAAGAATGGACACATGATAATGGATCTAGATCAATATTTAGACCAGTGGGTTGGTAGCTCATAGAAGAGGATCCCTATGGTTTTTGACTAATGATGGTAGGTTTAATGGAGAAAGAAACATGTGTATTGTGTTGGGTTAAAATATAAATTTCTCCCAAAAGATTAGAGACCCATGATTTAGGAATGGGTTTGAAAAATGTGTGAAAACCATGTAGTAAGGGTCTGTCTAAAAATTGCAGGAGGCTACATGACCATGCGCTTGGTCCCACATGGTTGCAGAAAAATTGTACGTACTTGAAGGTGACCCTATCTAGAGTCACACATGCATACACTCTGTGTCACAAGGTATGTAAAAACATTGCAACCTAGTAACATAGAACATTTTCAAGAACATTAATCCTCGAATGAGCCCTAGATTCTCTAGTGAACTCCTGACTTAATTAAGTCTCATAATTAGGGCCATTTTAGGTATTCAAAACAAAAAACTAAATATCCTAACCATTATTAAAATGTAAGGCCATTACAACACCCCCTCCATATAGAAATATTTATCATAACCCCCATAAAATAGCTTTAGAAGGTGGGAGTAAGTTTATTTTCCATAAGAGACATCCCCAAGATACTAATTACTAGAAATTAATGTCGATGAGCATCATTACACATGGGGTAATATTTTCCCATTAAGAATAATACTACTGACCGAACAAGCCATAACCACCCAAAACACTATACGATGCATGATAATAATGAAACAAAACTAATCACTTCATTTATCAAAATCAAACTAAAACCAAGTACCGCAACAGAACCCTATAGTATCAATGTACATAGAAGAAGAAAAAACTCAAAAATACAATGATATAGCTCCAAACCCCAACAACAAATCCTTGATCCAGAATCACAATATACCAATAAAGAAGTGCAAATATTTACCATTTTTGTTTCCCAGTAGAAAATATATGAAATAAATGTGCCAAATCATGGGTGAGTAATGAAACTTAGTAGGTTATCACCAATGACTTCTCTACTCACGAAATTATGATTTCGTTGTTTTTCATATTTTATAAAAGATTTAATATATATCCATTTATATAAAACAATATGAAATAATTTATTAGAAAATAAAAAATATTTTAACAAACTAATTTTACAATCTAAAATAATTTTCCATGAAATAAACTAAGCATGTTCTCTAAAACCATTCCATGTTTCAATTTTTTCATATCCCATTTTAATCTAAATATCCCCATATCCACAAATTTATATATCTGTGATTTTTTAGGACATTTTTGTACTCATGATTGGTTTCATATTGGTTGAACAAGACATCACATTCTAATCAAATATAATTTTCATAAATCCTTTGGAACTGAGCACCAAGTCATATTTCATCTAGGCCTCATAAATGCAATATGAATTCACTCCAACCATTATTCCCAACTATTCGAAATTAATCCTTCAACCATTTAAAAACATTCATTTATTGACAAACTTTGAAAAAACACTTTCAGGGAAACCAAAAAACTATTTAAAAGGCATTTACATTCACCCAAACGAAACAATATTTTCAAAATAATCTATTTAATATCACGTCACAAAAATCACATTCTCAAAAAAAGTACTAACTTCCAAAATTTAAAAACTGTCACTCAAGAGGTTTCAAAGCAAATTTTTCACATATAATATATAATAAATTTAAATTAAAACAATCAATTTAATGTTATTCTGTCTAGATTTAAATAGAGGAGTTGAGATTGAAGCTACCTACCTCATGTTATATAATGAAAGTTAATAATTGCATAAAAACACCAATGACACCAGGTTAATCCTCCACAAACCCACCGTAGATATCTTCCCATATCATAAAAAATCCAAATAAATTCATATTTAGAATAAAATATCTTATATCTATTCACAACAGACATTGAACTATGAAAACAACAGTCATTGAGAAGTAGATCTATGAAAAACCATCAAGAACTACCCTGAATGATATCTTATCGTGAGAATCCATTTTCAAATCACCAAAAAAAAGCCATTATATTTCATAAAAATACAAAGAAGAAAGGTTCTCCAACCATGTGGTGGGAAGTTAACTATGTCAGGTCCTTTTTGGGAAAAACGAGTCACAAAAAAACAAAGTCGAGTTATATCCACTTGTTTAGGATCTATTTTTCTAACCTAAAATGGTTTATCCGTACGGTTGTGAATAATGATCCTTAACCACTCCCTTAGGGATGAACCACACATTTTTGGATCACACAGTTCCCAAACCATACCCCAGTCTTGACAAATCTCAGTATCTCAAGTTTCATGATTCATTAAGGATTTCACACAATTTTTAAAAACACTGATCCCCCATTTCCCCACCCATGGGCCCCCCTTCAGAACATGTCTCATGATGCATAGTTCCTATAGGTTTATCATATTTATTCCAAACTGTCAAACAAAATGTATCCTAGAAGAAAGGCCCAAACCCCTCCAAAATTTCTCAAAAAGATCCCAACTACCACCCATATACTATAGAAAATTAAAACAATAATGGGTTAATTACATGAGACCGAGGGGTGAAACATTATCCCCACCATTGGACTTTCTATCCTTAAAAAGTTGAAAACTTTCATCTTGAAAAAATATTTCTAGCCATTTCTCTTTCATTTATTTCTCATACTCCCATGTCTCTTCTTGAACCTGAGCATGTTTCTAAAAAACCCCTACTAGACCAATGATTTTTTCATAGAATACTTTCTCTTTATTATCCAAAATCAATAGTCACATGTGCACCAAAAAAGAATCTGACTCAAGTTCATCATGATCCTATTGAATCACGTAGTCAATATTAGGGTAATAAGTATTCAACTGTGATATGTGAAATAGATAATGTACTGCACTAAACCATAGTGGAAATTCCAAGTTATTTTATCCCATGAAGACATGTTCATGTATCTCAAAAGGAATTATGTATCTTGCTGATAACCTTCCCTATTTCATAAAATGATGATTTAAAATACATGGAGAGATACTCAAAAAAAACATGATCATTCATCGTGAATAAAAATGACCATCGACAATGATCCACAATTGATTTTTGATTAATCTAACCCGTCTCTATGAATTTACTGATCAACTGAATATTCTTTATTGTTTCATGGATAAGGCTCAGAAAAACTAGTGATGTATCACCTATTTCCACCCAATAATGTTGAGAACAGTAATGATGTTCATACAATTCCAAAAATAGATCCATTTTTACAGTGGCTTGATAACTGTTTTTATACGAGAACTCTACTAATGGTCCATGCTCTTCCCATGGGCCACCAAAATCCATGACAAAATCCCACAACATTTTTCTAATATTAATATTGTCTTCTCAGATTTTTCATCCATATGAAGATGATACACTGTACTCACAGTCAACTGAGTCCCAAGGGATTTCTTTAAGGATTTACAATAATGAGACGTAATCTTTAGAACGCAAGAGGATATGATTGATACTAGTATTCCGTTTCTCTTTACCAGTTTTATAATATATATTTTTGAAAAGTCCTACACTATATGAATTTCATTCATTGGGATGAAAAGATATGGATTTATGAGTTGATCCACTATCACCCAAATGGAATCATGTTTCCAAATACAT
Source organism: Viscum album (assembly GCA_963277665.1). NCBI lineage: Eukaryota > Viridiplantae > Streptophyta > Magnoliopsida > Santalales > Viscaceae > Viscum > Viscum album. The sequence continues at coordinate 462,004,521 of OY728120.1, read as the reverse complement.
TTGGGATTTTCGGTTTCAAATTCCTTGTCTATTTGTAATAACTTTGAAATTGGAATGGTTAAAGACTACAATAAACCTTATGGTCACTGATGATCTTCAATAATATACTTATATGTTAAGAATATAAAAAACAAAACTCACTAATTTATTTCTTATACAACTACAACCAAACTATGATTTCAATGCATTATAAATATTCTATATTTGAGGATAAAAAACAATCTTAATTGGTGGTAAGATGAAGAAATGTTTCTAGAAAATTCCTAAGTATGACCTTATAATATCTGAAACACAACACTAATGTCAAATCCAGCATCCATCCCTCAATGGACTCCACACTTTTTAGTTTTCCCTTGACCCCACACATTTCACATAAGATGTATGATCCCCTTTAAATAACACTACCATACCTGGAAAAAATAAAAATGGAAACAAAACTATTACATCACCATAGTGTTCATATTCTATGTTCATTTTTTCTTGAAAAACATCAACATCCACTAATATGTGGTCTATTTTTTCAACTGAGCATATGGAATTCCACTTAAAGTATCTACCACTAAATTTCCATTGTAAGGAGCACACATCATGTTAATTTCATACATTTGGAGATACCCCATCTATATTATTTTTATTTAGGTTAAAATCCCATTGTGAGAATATATGATTCAATATTTCATGATTTATAAACATAGTTAATTTCTTATTTAAAATATAATGAAGCCAAATGTTCAATGTATAAACTTTAAAAGTTAACTCAAAATTTTGTGTTGGGTAGTTCTTATAATTCATTCATAATTTCCACGACCAATAAGAAAACCATCCTCTCTATTCATTAAAACACATCCCAACACTTATCCCAAAGAATCACAATACACTACATACCATTGTCTTGGTTTCAAAAAAATTATGATTCGCGATGATGAAAGGAGAAATTTAACTCTTTAAAAGAAATATGAAATTATCTATTCCATTGGAATGAGAAATTATCCATTTTTAATTCTGAAATTGGTGAATACATTTCTAGATAATCATGCAAAAATAATTGATAATAACATGCCAATCAAATAAAAGAATGTATCTCATAGACGCTCTTTGGTGGTTACCAAGAAACAATGGCCTCTATCATTTATGGATCCACTGAAACAAATCATTCAAAGATTACATGTATAAGTGAGCATACCTCCTATAACCAAAAAATTACACATCGATATTTTTCAATTGATATGGTAATCCATAAAGATTCCCAATAATGTCACTAATATTTTCTCAGGCTCATCTCTTCTCCTTGAATATACTAGTATGACTTCTGAGAAAACCCCCATGAACTAATCTACATATCAATGAAATAATTGATTCACTAATTCATTACAAACCTCTGGTTCATTCATAATACTGAATTTCATTACCACAAATTCATAATGGTCATATCTTCTTCTAAATGTTTTCTTTAGGATATCTTCTTTCCAAACGCGTAATTGGTGATATCATGATCAGAAGTCAATCTGAGAGAAGCATTGAGATCCCCTAAATTTTTCGAATAGATCATCAATGCATGGATGTTGATATTTATTCTCTATTGTAACTTGGTTTACCTTATGATAATCCATAAAAAACCTTATTGTTCCTTCTACCTTTTTCAAAAAAAAGATTAGCGTTGTCCATGGAGATGTGCTAGGGTGAATGATCCCTTTGATTTCCAGGTCATCCAAGTGAAATTTAAGCACCCTTAATTCTACAATTCCATTATATAAGATGAAATGGAAATAGTAATGGTACATGGAATAATATCAATCATAAAATCCTCTTCCCTTATAAGAGGTAACCCTGATAAATTATCTAGAAATACTTCTAGAAACAGATTCCCCACTCTTAGATGACAATTCTCTTTGATCTTTTCCATCAATATTATATACAACCCTTCCAACTAGTATGATATAATTCCAATGGATAGTTCCAACAAGATTGTTCCACTTGTATTTACATTTCTATCTCACTAAAAGTGGTTATTGACACCATCTTCAGTCATAATACAGATCTACTTTATATAATATTCGATGTGGGCCTTCAACATATTCAACCAATCCATACCTAGGATTATATAAAAAATAAACCTCCATAATAGAATAATCCTATTTTCTATCAACTCTATCAATGGTTACACCACATGAATTAAACACAAAGGCATGACACTCTCTTTGACCAATAAGAGTTTTATGTTTTATTAGAGAAGGCATCATCTCAACAATTAAACATTAAAAATAAATAATTTGAGAATAAATAAATGAATGGGATAAAAAATATATAAAATAATATATTCATAACGGTAAAATTAAAAATCACCATGCATCACACAACAGATGGTCTCCACTAATCATCCACAACAACTTATTCAGCTCCATATAATTTCCTCATCACTTCACTTTGTTCCTTGTTTCCCTATTGTGATTTTACTACCTAAGGAGTCATTATTTTCCTATAATTTCCATAGGTAGATGTATTTTAGTGACAATATTGATTCTTCTTTACACTTCCCATTGTGGAATGAGATTCCTATGACACTTGAGATGTTCCTTGAACACCTAACCTCAGTGCGGTGTGGAAGTAGTGCTGAAGGTGACCCATCTTGTGTCAATAATGGAATGCTCTCAATGGTGTTGTACACTCCCTCTACATGTGGTCAAATGACCAATATTGAAAACATACAGCATGGATATTGGGTCATGGGGGATGTTTTACTAATCCTATTTTCTGATTTTGATTCATTCTCCCACTATAGAAATAGGTTTTCCCTCTTCGACTTTCTCCCATCATTATAGTTCCTACCATTTCCCATGGGCAACAACATGCTTCCTACTCTCATATTTCATGACATGTCCATTTGAGCTACCATCACTATATTGAGCATCTCTATATTTTTTTTAATACAAAGCACATAAATCTTATATAAAATTTACTACATCATCCCAAATTCAAATATGTGTGCCTCAAGGATGCACTAGTAACAACCTATAGTACTGAGTTCACTAAATACATGAAATTATATACATAATCTATGATAGAAATAATTTTCTTCTTTCACTTGAATTAGTACTTCATTAATTGAATTATAAAATTATGTTGATCATATTATTTGTTGAACAATTATTAAAAATCCCCCCTTGAAAGTTCTTGTTATAATTTGGCTAGAGTTGATAATTCCCACCACTGGCTTGCATGATCTTCCTGCACATATGTTTGCAGCATTAATTTCAACTCTACCAGTGTTCCTATGAAATTGAATGTATAATTCCTCATTTTTTGTGACACCTCTGCCTTTTCTACTTCATAATAACCCAAAAAATGGGTGGATTCTTCTTGTGGAATTAGATAGAATAATCCTCTTTACATGGATCATCTATCCTCTTCCTATTATCCATAACCTTCAATGCCAGAACAATATATGTAAGTAGATATTGGTTTACCTATAGTTCAGGGGAAACCACATCATCCATTGCCCCATCCCCATGGTTTCTTGAATGCCTACCAAGTTCTATGTTCTTGAATAACTACAACTTCATAACTCTCACTCTCTATTAACGGATGTTGTAACAATTTAATATTCTAACACATCATGTTATAAGAATAATTATTTCAAAATCCACAATTTTTTTAAAAAATATATTAATTATTTGAAAAATTCATCCTTTTTCAAATTTCTATGATGATTATATTTTTTAAAATCTTACATTTGAAGACAGTTTCTACATATTTTTCCAAAATTAGTACCTTAAAAAATATTATATATCATTACTTGAAATGAAATAAGAACTCGTAGGGGGAAATAATTTTATATTTCATGTGTTTATCATACCATTGGATAAACCCAATATAATGAGATTTCAAGTCCTATAAGTGTCTTAAAAACACTTATCTATGAAAATCCATAGTAACATGAAGATTAACATAAATGGATTAGCTATGTTTTTTTATTCTCTACATATCATGTTCCAAAAATCCTACTCATTTCTCCGATACCGACTCAAGGAATAAAATGAAATGAATTCAAGTCCATGACCGACAAACAATACCAAGTTAATGACAATCCAAGAGATAAACCACTTACTCTATAATTGAAGGAACAATATGATACCACTAGTAACATCCTCCTTTAATTGTCTTGAGAAGGTGGAATGATGTAACATTACCTTAAGAGACATCCCAATGATGCCAAAGGCTGGAAATAAATTTAGAACGGCTTGAATATATTTCGGGGATGATTTTCTCCTTAATAATAAAATAAATAACCAATCAGGACATAAACACACAACCCACTTTATGATGCAAGATAAAAATGAATGAAAAATCGATATTTCATTTATCATAATCAAACATGAAAAAATTCCACAGTGGAAGTATACAATATTAGAGTTCACAAAAGAATAAAAAACACAAAGACCTAAATGATATATCTCCAAAATCCAACACTAACTCCATGCTCCGTAATCATGAAGTACCACTAAAGAAGTGAAATTCTCTCCCTTTAACTCTGTTTGGGTAAACAACATCTACAAATGCACCAACATGCCAATATAGGGGTGAGTAATAAAACTCAATAGACTTTCCTCAATGACTTCCCTAACCACACCACTAGGATAGAACTGTTTATAAAATTTTATAGAATAGTTTATATAAATCAATTTTAATTAATAACAAGATCTAATTTTCCACAAAACCAAAAATATTTTAACAATATCGTTTTCCTCACTAAAAATATTTTTCATGAATGAAACAATGAAATATCATCAAGACCATTCCATGTTCCCATTTTTGGAATATCCTTTTCCAATCCACATAAGTACATATCCACAAATCTACACATACAAGCTTCATTATTACAGTTCTATATTCATGAGAATTTTCTCATCGTTCTACTATGTCTTCAAAAGGTACTTATATCCAATTTTTTATTACACCATTAGAACTGAGAACCATTCCATATTTCAACTGAGTCTCACGAATGCAATATTAACTCACACAAATTAATATTCTCAACCATCACCAAACCATAATTTAATCAATTTGAATAAAACAATTATTTTATTGAAAAATATTTAAGATAATTTCAAGAAATAAAAAATAATATTGTAAACACTTTTCCATGCATCAAAACTAAACCGTCATTTTAAAACAATCATTTAAAAATCATGTCACTAAAATGACAATCCTTAAAAGACCCAATTTCCATAATTAAATAAATTATCCCTCAAAAGGGTTTTCAAAAAACATTTCACATCGAATAAACAATTAATTTCAACGAAAAAAATCAATTTGAAACTAATAATTCATGTTTTAAATAGATGATTTGAAACTGAATCCACCAAAAATGGGGTTTAGGATGAAAATGAAGAATGACATGAAACATCAATAAAACAAGGTTAAATCTCTATGAAGAAATAGTAGATCTCATCCTCTGTTAGAAACAAAGACAAATATATACAACTATGGAGTAAAATATCTTATATCTATCCAAATTAGAGATAAATATAAGACAACGAGAGGGATAGTTATGTAGATCAAAAAAACCAATCAACATATACGAAAAACATAGACATGTTACAAGAATCCATCATTGAATCTCCATGATAAGCCTTAAGATCTCTTCCAAACTGATTGGCAGAGTTTCTCCAACTTTAGAGTGGAAAAAAATCTAGTTATGGGTTTTTAGGAAACAAACAATGCATTAAAACACAAAAAATCATAGATTCTTTATTTTGGATCTATTTTTCTAATAGCGCATTGTTTGTTTGCACGGTCTGGCAGTCCATAAATTGACCACTACCTCAAGGATGAACCACGCACTGTTTCGAAATCGTGTGTTGGCCGTACCAATGCCCCCTCCTTATGATGAAAACTTCTATAAGGAATCTTCACATCTTGGGAAAACCATGTACACCATCCATTTAGTCATTGTCTCATTGTGTATGGTTTTCGGTAGGTTTTTCTTGTTTTTTCCAAACCGTGCACCTACCATGTACCTAAATGAAATACGCAACCCCCACCCCATGTTATCCAATTTCACCCAAAAATCATCCATATACATTACATACAATAGAATAATAATGAAACAATTACTTACCTGTAACTAGAGGTGCTACAAAACTGATCCCCACAATGGCTATATGATGGTAAAGAGGTACTGGAAACAGAGAGTTCCTCCCATTGAGGTCGTATATTAGATTCCCATTCCCAAGCCTCATCATGTTACTAGACATGCTTAAATATCACCTATACAAGAGAAATGAGCCTTCTTCACTATGTCTTCATGCTCCGATCGGTAATACACATTGGATACTCATCAAAGGAAGATTCTATATCTAGATCATCCTCATCAGGATGAAATACATTTGATGGGTTTGGATGGTATCAGCAAGGCTGAGATACATGAAATAAATCATGCATGTACCAGTTTCTTTGAGGAAAAACATAATGGTAATCCAGTGGTCTGATCTGTTTCAAAACCTCAAAGGGTCCAAAAAAATCAATGATAGCTTACCTTACTTTCGAATACATCTACGCACCAACTTGGGTGAGACTCACATGAAAGACTACTTGTCGACCTCGAACTCAAGAGGTATCTGACATTTTTTTTAAAATTTTGTTGCCTATAATATGCTACAAACATACACCTTCATATCAATTGAACATTCTCTGTAGTCTCTTGTATGAGACAAATTCCATGAACAACTGCTTCCTCTGCCTGTAGAAAACAAGTGTTGAGCCATATGTCATACTGTATAAGGCTTCATCGAGATCCATCTTAATGGTAGTCTACTAGATTTTTTTATAAGACAACTCAATAAGGTGAATATGTTTATCTTAAGATCCTCTAATGTTGAGTACACATGAATGGATAATGTTGTCTAGAACCTGAATTTACAATCTATTTTTTCATCAGTTTGTGGGTGAAAGGTCATTCTCATAAGTACATACATACCCAAGGCCTTATGTAACCCATTCCAAAATATTGATTTGAAATAAAAATCTCATTCAAAAACTATTGAACAAGGAGATATATAGAAAATTACAATCTCATTGATGTAAAGTCTTCCTAGATCTTCTACCATTAAGGTATCTCACCTGATTAGAAAGTCTATCACCTTCATCAAATTATCAATGATAGCCCACACTACAAAGTTTCCATGATGTGATCATTGTATATCAGTAATTAAGTCCATAAATACATCATCCCATTTCAAATCAACAATTGAGAATGGTTTTAGAAGATCTTCCTCATGATGATGTTCTATCTTCACTTTTTCATAGGTGGAACATCGACGGATGAAACTTGCTATGTCCCATTTCATGTTGGGCCTCCAGTATTGGTTTTGTAGTTCCCAGTACATTTTGATGACAATGAGGTGAAATACCTATGTTGTGGCATGTAAATCTCTCATTAGTTCTTCTCTCTTGTATCCAGGTAACCATACACTCTCAAAGAACAAAAGAGTTTCATCATCATCAGATATAAAACTAGATGATGTATCATCATTTGATACACTTTATCATAGGAAAATGCCTTTAGTATCATATTAATGTATCAACCATAATTTTTCTAGGAGAGTAGATGTCAATAATAGGGATGATAGGATAATTTGGACACGGTTCTCCTGAACCTCAACATGCATCTTTGAGAATAAGTCCAAAAGATTCCCTTTATCGTGGGATTCCAAAACCACATGTTTCTAGGTCTTTTGGATTAGATCATCAGCTAATGAATTCCCTATTCTTGGAGTTTAGGCAAGCTTAATATCAATTGATTTAAGGTACACAACCCATGTATGTTTCCTAAGATTAAGATATTATTGTGTGAATATGTATTTGTGATGTTTTTATATGTTAATACCACAAAATGATCTCCCATAATGCAGTGTCACCAATAGTGTAAGGAATGAAAAATGGTTGCTAAATCAAGATCATTTGTTGGGTAGTTCTGTTCATTAGTCCACAAATATGGAGGACCATATGAATGGACCCACTAATCCTGCATTGAGATATCTCCAAGACCAACACATGATGTGTCACATTAGAATGTATAGGTCCTTCCTAACTTTGGGAGAATCAGTATAGTCACTGAGTTCATTATTCCTTTCATATCCTGAAAGGATAATTCACAACCATTAATCTATTTGAATTTCACACCCTTCTTTTTCAATATCGTAATTGTAAATTCTATTCACTAGAAATACTACATGTTGTGGTTTTTGTAACCATAAATCCCCAAGAAAATTTGAATATCAAATACATTCTTGGGTTCCTCCAAATAAACTGCAACTCTCACATTCTATAGGTTGACTGAAACTCTCTATTTCGAAATGATATGACCTAGGATGTGAACTTTATCCTTCCAAGAAGTCACATTTACTAATCATAGAATAGTGATGAATCTCTCTTAGTGTATTTAGCATGATATCATTATGGATTGCATGGTCATGTATAGAGTGTAAATGAACCAAGATATCATTAAAAATCCAAATGAATCCCAATACGAGTGGAAAACCCAATAAATAAGAGACATGAAGACTCTAGGTGAATTTATGAGACTGAACAGCATAACTAAGTACTCATAGAGACTATAAATACTCCAATACAGTATGTAAGCTATGGGAAAAGAACTAAACTAATCCTAATGATAGAATGATGTGAAATATATCCAATAAAACACCTTTATACTCATAGATAATCAATGAGGTCATATATTCTTGGTAGTGGATACTAATTCTTGATTGTTAGCTGATTCAACCAATGGTAGTCCACACAAATCCTAAGGTAACAGTCCTTTTTTGTGTGAAATAGGATGTGATAACCCCAAGGAGATGTGATAGAGCATATAATGACATTATCCTACAGATCTAAAAACATATTCATGATATTTAGAAGCTTCATATCTTACGTCCTATAAGGAGGAATTTTCAGAGTTTCTGCTCCAAGAAAAATCACAATATTGATCTCTACCTCCCACACTAGAAGTAGACCAGAGAAGTTATTTGAAAAAAACGTATCTGAAATGCTCCACTGTAGGAGGAATTATACTGGATTGTAACCCCTATTCCCTTAGATAAATACTTTCAACCTATGTTGTAACACTACCCAACCATTTCTATTTGGGTCCATTACGTTTCACACTAAGATCTCATTATCCCTTTTGCATCTGTGTAATGACCTATGGTGATGTTAATTTCACCCCCGATGGTTAATGTCTTAGTGGGATCTTTAGGTAACTAACCATTTTATCATGATGATTACATAAAATTATAACATGTCATAGATGTATAGATTCCACACAAAAATGTGATTATTTACCTCAATGGGAAATCATTATAGTAGTGAACACCCTATGAATGGATACCTAATTGTGGATATCGAGTAACAACACCAGGATTGTACTCGACATCAAGGCCCAAACATTCAGTGATGGTCTCAAAAATGAATGGCTGAGATGAACCTGTATCGAAAAAATAGACACTAGTGTTGAGGTATCTAGAATGGAATCTCATACAGTAGATGGTTTCACACTATTATCTCATGGTGTAAGTTGGACTTCATTTATGTATCATATACTATCGACCCGAGTCACTACCTAAATTCCTAAGGAAAACACACTATTTTGGAGCCTAGAATTAATCGTTTGACTGACTCATCCTTGACTGGAACCTCAGTCTGATCAACTTTTGGTATTCCAAATACATGACTGTCGTGATCCAGTGGATCTCGTGCCTAACCGAGTAGTAGGTGAATATCCTTTCTCTATGTACATTGAAGGGAATTTCCATTAAAAATGATTTATTTGAACCATTATGTTGCATCCTATACACTCATATAGTTCCCAAAAAAACAACTTTATGAAGTGTACTGGTGTTCCACACAGTTGAAAAACAAAAGAGCTACCCATGAGAGGAGCCTAGATGCTGATACCATTACAAAATACCTCATTTATGTCAGAGTAGGACACTCAAGTGGGTGTGAATTAAGTCATATAAAAATATCAGTTTAAAAATTTATTTTAAAATTCCACAATTTAAAAAAAATAGGTTAGTTATTAAAATTAGTTAATTTAAATTATTTTGACCATTCTATTAATTTATGAAGTTATTTATTAATTCATGGTTATATCAACCTAAAATATTGAAATAACATTTCAAACTAATTTACTAATCCAAAAAAGTTATAAACACTATCAAAGACTCACTATGAAATTGAAACATAGTTTTTGACATATTAGATAAAAACATAGTAAACTAAATTTTAAAACGCAAAGGATTAAAACAAGTGGTCCAATATCAAGCTGAGAAAAAATAAACTACCCATGGTGATCACCTTACACCAAGAAATATATATGAATCATTGATCTGCAACATATATCATGGTTTATATAACAGTATACAAATTTTCCAGGTCACAAAACCTCATCCATAGGTCTACGTGGGAATAACAACAACTAGGTCACACATAACCTCTTGAACGTTTATATGTTTTAGAAACAAGGTGTAGAATGATGGGTGTGCATATATATCTTGTATGCTTTATTTCAGAGTAAGAGACAGTGTGGGTTTTACATGTAGAGACACACACTTCTAAAAATGTAATAAAATGGAAAAAATAGAGCATGATATAGAGAGATAGAGTTTAGAAGGCAATGTGTGTTATGAAATTAAATTCTAGACTCTTTGGATGTAGCAAATGTGATTTTTATGTCCACTTCTAGAAATAGTCACTAAGATCAGAGTGTCAGGACGATTTGTGTTCTAGTTTTCTTATAAGATCATATTTTCCCCCTTGAAATTGGGTTTCTGGAAGGATTATTGAAGCTTTGGTGAACAAAAAGTTCCCTTTTGTGATCATTTAGTAAGATAATGAGAATACCTCATGGTTTCTTCTTCCTTTTTTTCACAGGTTCAGTATGGGTGCTCATGTGAGTCCTCTCATGTTTGTCTATGTCTATATATCTCTTCATTTTGCATTCTGTTCTCTTTTTTATTCTGAAGGATGACAATAAAATGTGGAGGTACCTTTTACTTTCAACTGACATGGTCAATATTTTTTTCTGCAAAAAAATAATTATTTTAATCCATAGCATTAAAACACTCAAATATGATAGATATAGATAATTTCAAAGATAAGAAAATTTCAATAGTCTGTTGAGGACTCCTTTATCTGTCAGTCATTATGTTAGTGACTCCTTCTATCGGTGAGTCCTTCTGTTGATATCAATGACTCATTCTATCAACAAGTCATTATGTCGGTATCTCCATACGTCGGTGACTCAATGCTATTGTGACCCATTTTGTTCTTTTAGTGAGTCATTCATTATGTCGGGGTCTCATTTGTAATGTCGGTGAGTCTTCTATCGGTGAATTGTTTTGTATTTTTGGTGAGACATTATTTCTTTTTGGTGTGAGATTTATTCTATTAGTGTGAAATTTGAAATATCGGTAAGTAATTTACTCTATCAGTGTATTAGTTCATCATTTTACATCACAACAATTCTGTTGGTGAGACATTTTCATTGTTGGTGACACAGAGTCATTCATATCCGATTCTCTGTTTTATCTATATAAAACATAAATATATATAGAATTTGTTAAATATATATTTGATTGTAGAAAAAAATTATTAAACATATTGAAACATAAATAAACATGATTTAAATATTTGGACCTTATTTGACATGAATTATTATTATTAAAACCATTAAAACCATAGAGGTTCCAAAGGATTCCTATGGACCAATAATATCCCCATTTTGATGATCAAAAATCAAGTAATTATAAAGTTAAATTATGTGATGATTAATATAATAATTCCTCTTACCATCTCTATAAGGCCCCAGCCTTAAACCTTACTTAATCTTGAGTTATTACAAGATTACACATTGAGGATCTCTTCGGGTTTAGAGTTTTAGAGAATTAAATCATAAAACTTGAAATACATTCCACATATAAACAAAGTGGTTACATAAAGATAGTATTCTTCATTCCAATCAATGGAAACATATTTAAAATAAAACATGGATTCTTTCTTGACACTTCCTTGACACTATCATCATATCATGTACCTTTCCCTTGACCTGTGAAAAACATTTCAAAAAAACATGGGATGAGCATAAAAAGCTTAGTAAGGGATATAAAAACATTGAAAGGAAACATGGGTATATATATACATAAGAATGAAGTCATACTTTACCCATAAAACATAAGCACTTTAACATACCTCATCAAATCATGAATAAATCATAGAAATCATAAGACATAAAGGTAACTTGAGGCATTCATAACATTCTTACGTAGGGAGTAACCCTCTTGGTTACGTTTGGAATACCCATCACAGTATATTCCCTAAATCTCTTCGGAAAAACCTTAACGTTTCACTCCTTCGCGTTACCCAATGCATTGGAGAGCTATATCGGGCTCACTCGCCCTTAGTTTATCACGGAACCACCCGTCTTCATAATAATGCCCAAGAACCTCAATATAATCGTATCACATAAAAGATGAATAAAGGAAACATAACATTCCCACCATTCAATCACAAGATATCAATACAACACATTGATATAAAAACATTATGAAAACCATTTTCAATACCAAAATAAAAGGAAAGTAAAACATGGTATTTATTTTTCTTTTAAAAAGAAGGTATGGCTTGTAGAGGAAGCTGAAACTCAAATAATGGTCACGGCGGCGGAGAAGTTGTTGTCGCCACATACGTACGACAAGAACATTCCCTTTTGTAATTTTGTAAAATGCTTCGTATAAAAAATATTTCTTTTGGATAAATGTAAAAGTCAAAGGGTTTTATACACCATATAAAAGAAGGTTGTGTATAAAACAAAATATGCCACAATGAAAGGAGATTGAGACGAAGTCCCATACCTTAGGTCCGACTTGACTCGATAGTTCTTTAATGTCCTGAATAATAAACTTGAGTTAATTTCTACTTGTTTAAGAACCTTTATCAAGTTCATTATTCCTTTTATATCACTTATTTCCATGTCATGAATACTATGTAATTATTTAAGTTAATAACGGTCGTTTTAACGATCATTGGTACTTGAGTAAAAAATAAGCCCATTATAATTACAACTTGATCATGTATTTATTATATCAAGAATGGTATTCATGATTTAGATATTATATATTTCATATATATCCAGTACATTCATTCATTTATAATATTACATAATCATTTAGAGGTAAGAAATGAAATGCACTGTTCATGGAGATGGTCAGCCGTACGTACGCATGAACGCTACTTTCATTTCAATTTTGTATTTTATAGAATGGATTCATAATGATATAAAGGTATATTATAATTCCAGTATAATATCATATATAATATCATATTTCCATCCTTTATACGTCCCACATATGGTATTTAACGAATCAAATCACTTTGAGGGGGCGGTAGTCCACACTTCCTTAAATGAAGATATCGCGTTTACCCATAATGGAAACCATAAAGGTGTGCCCAAAATGAAAAATACAGAACCTTAAGGAAAACATAAACATATTATATATCATATATAAATATAGTGTCATCTTAATGGCCACCTTTGAAGGTTTTAAAAGAATGTTGAACAATCATCGTTTTGGGAGGCATAAATTCACCATCCACAGAAACATTATGTTATTTAACCATTAGGTGTAGGTGTGTGTAAGTGTAGCTCGAATCCTTCTTATAAAAAAATCCTAGTATATTTAAGATACTGTAGTTTTTACAAAACAAATGAATAAAAAGAGTTTAGGGGGTTGGAGAAGCAAAATAAAACAAAAGGGCTCAAGTGAATACATTACCTTAAAATCGGGTAACTCCCTTTGGTTTGAGCTCAAAGGCTTCCTTGGGAAGACTTATGCCCAAAGTGAGGCTTCAAGGAGTAAGGGAGGGAAGTTTAGAGACAAAATGGGAAGAGGTTGGCCGAGCGAAAGGCTTTGGGAGTGTGGTTGGGAGGTAGAGGTGGGGGCCTTTTATAAGAGGAGTGGATGGGCACTCTTGGAAAGTAAAGAAATATTACTTTATTTGAAAATGTGTTTCGGATTTAAAAGGTCCCACATTGATATAATTCTAGGATAAGGTGATAAGGGTTCGAAATATACCCACACAATAGGTTTTGGACATGTGTAGTCCATAGATTGTACATTATCTTCTCATTTTATTTAAATCCTTTATTCATGAGGTAGTCACTGCATCATCATGATGTCATAAATAATTTAATTTATTTAATGTCTAAAAATTATAAAAAAACTAATATAATGTATGAAATCTTTTTATCTTTCCAATGAATATTTATAGTCAAAAATCTGACAAGTATAACCTCATTTACAAATTGTTTTTGTAAAACATATTATGTATGTGTCATTTTTACTTTTTCATTAAATAAAAAGTTATTTTTGTCATTTCCCAACCAAAGTGGATCCATGGGGTCCCCAAGTTGACCCATGGATTTTCTTGGTCGGCCATCACACATACAATGAGGGTAGGACATGTGTCAATATCATCTCATACTATTAAAACATTATTTTTACCTTAAACTACACTAATTACCACTAATCGTGATTAAAAACATAAAAGTTACTATTCACCAAAAAATTATTTTAATCTCATTGAACCAAATTTTAATTCTTAATGACAACCATGTATGTCGGATTTTTGAATATAAAATCACATAGGTGGTAAAATTACATTTAAATGAAAAATCAGTTTCTTTAACTACCACTTAGTGGTTTCACTATTCATCAAAAATTAAAGTTTTTCAGAAAGATACCAAAACTTCACCCTAAACTACATTTGATATTCTGAATTCAAAAATGATGTCTTTTTTAAAAAATTCAAATCATATAAGTTACATTAATTAATTTAATAATTAATTCCCGCTGTCATGACAAATAGCGTGTTTTTATGAAACAATAAGTATCAAAAGATTGACACCAGTTTAAGTCCAATTTCAAAGTGAAATTGATTCCAATGACCACTATTGGATTAAATGGTAAAAATATATTCTAATTTCAATTTAAAACCAATTCAAAAGATAATATAATCATATAAATAAATTATATTAAAAAGCGGTTTTGATGTAAAATGCAGTATTTTTCACTATTCATTAAAAATGAACATTGTCAGAAAAATACCAAAAATTCACACAAAGTAAATTTTTATGTCCCAATCATAAAGAATAAGTTTATTTTGACAAAAATAGCTTATAAAATTGTCAAAACATAGATTTAAAAATGGTTTGCCATCAAAAGGCAGTAAAACAATCTTTTAAAAATATTAGTGTATTCCATGCTTAAGATTGGATTTATTTTTATTTTATGCCTCTAAAACACTATCTAATTAATTAATAGAATAGATAAAAATATTTATTATTCATTACATTCTTGGGATGTTACATCCATCCCCCCTTTAGAAAATTGTGTCCCCGCAATTTATTTACTAATCGAACAAATGGGGGTACTTATCCCTCATTGCATTTTCAGATTCCCATGTTGCCTCTTCCATCATGTGGTTTTCCACAAAACCTTTACCTGATTAATCACCTTATTCCGTAACACTTGCACCTTGTGGTCAAGAATCTGGACCGGTTGTTCCTCATAAGATAGGTTCTCTTCTAGCCGAACTACCTCTGGACTCAAAACATGAGATGGATCTGGCATGTACTTCCTTAACATTGAAACATGAAAAACATTGTGTACCTGAGATAAACTTGGAGGTAAAGCCACTCGGTAAGCAACTGATCAAACTCTCTCCAGAATTTCATATGGTCCAATGAACCTTGGACTCAGCTTTCCTTTCTTACCAAACCGCATCACATTTTCCATGGTGATACTTTGAGAAAAACATGATCACCTACCTCAAAAGAGAGATCCTTCCTCTAGTTGTCCGCTTAACTCTTCTGCCTACTCTGAGCTGTTCTCATGTGTTTCTGAATTAGCTAAACGTTTTCGGCCATCTCTTCTACCAATTCTGGTCCCATCAACATCCTTTCACCCACTTAATCCCAGAAAGCTGGAGTCCGACACCGATTCCCATATAATGCCTCAAATGGTGCCATCTGTATACTCGGATGAAAACTGTTATTATATGAAAATTCAAACAAATAAAGATATTGGTCCCAACTTCCGTGATAATCCTTCTAACAAGCTCGTTGCATATCCTCCAAGGTCTGAATTGTTCGTTCCGACTTCCCATCTGATTGAGGATGAAAAGCTATACTAAAATTTAATTCAGAACCCAATGACTTCTGACGGCCTTTCCAAAAGTTAGAAGTGAACCTGGGATCATGATCAGATACAATGGAGAGAGGAACTCCATGTAACCTGACTATCTCTTTAAGATACAAACGGGAAAGTTGATCTAGGGAAAAATTATCTCGTATAGCAAAGAAATGAGAAAATTTGGTCAAGCGATCAACAATAACCCAGATTGCATTATTTCCTCGAGATGTCTTCGGTAATCCCACAACAAAGTCCATGGATATATTCTCCCATTTCCACTCTGGAAATGGTGAAGGCTGAATCATCCCTTTCAGTAAATGCCACTCTGCTTTAACCTGCTGACAAGTCAAACACTTCATAGTAAAATCAGCAATATCTCTTTTCATTCCATCCCACCAGTAATACTCCTGAAAATCTCTATACATCTTAGTACTGCCTGGATAAACTGAAAACGGAGAACTATGAGCTTTACATAACAACTCTCTCTTCAACTGTGAATAACAAGGCACACACAATCTCTTCCCAAATCTCAAAACGCAATCATTATCAGTGTTGAATTCAAGAAACATACCTTTCTGAACCATCTCTACCTTTTTCTTCAACTCACTGTCTTGCTTCTGTGCTTGCTTGATTCTATCTGATAGAGAAGATTTCACTGATACCTGAAACAAAACATAATAACATCCTACACCAAAAACTTCTATTCCAAATTTCATCAAATCCTTAACTAATGGATCGTGTTCCAAACACAACATTTATAATGAAGCGTTACTTTTTTGACTCAATGCATCAGCAACTTTATTTCCTTTTCCCGGATGGTAATGAATTGTACAATCATAATCCTTGATAAATTCTATCCATCTCCTCTGTCTCATGTTCAATTTTTTCTGAGTGAATATATACTTTAAACTTTTGTGATCGGTATATATTTCACACTTTACTCCATACAAATGATGCCTCCAAATTTTTAAAGCGAAAACAACAGCATCTAATTCCAAATCATGTGTAGGGTAATTTACCTCATGAGTTTTCAACAGTCCTGAAGCATAAGAAATTACCTGATCATTCTGCATTAGGACACAACCATGTCCGTTCAATGAAGCGTCACTATAGATAACAAACTCCCCATTCTTGGAAGGTAGTTCCAAAACTGGAGCATTCACCAATCTTCTTTTCAATTCCTGAAAACAATCATCACATTATTTTGTCCAGATAAACTTAACACCCTTCCAAGTTAGCTTAGTCATTGGACTAGATAACTATGAAAAATTTCTAACAAACCTTCGGTAATAGCCTGCCAAACCAAGGAAGCTACGAATCTCAGTTACTTTTGTGGGTCTTGGCCAGTCTTCCACAACTTTTGTTTTTGTAGGATCAACAGTTATTCCATCTTTAGAAACAATATGACCAAGGAAAGAAATTTGTTGCAACCAAAACTCGCTCTTGCAGAATTTTCCATACAGTTTGTTTTCATTTAAGGTTTTAAAGATAACCCTTAAATGTCTTTCATGCTCCTCTTTACTTTTAGAAAACACCAAAATATCATCAATGAAAAACACCAAAAACTTATCCAAGAACTCATGGAAAATTCTATTCATTAAGTCCATGAATACAGCAGGTGAATTGTATAACCCAAAAGGCATTACTAAAAATTCATAATGGCCATATCTTGTACGGAACGCGGTCTTCGAAATATCTGCCTCCTTTACCTTCAGCTGATGGTACCCCGATCTCAGGTCAATCTTTGAAAAAAACTGAGCTCCATGGAGCTGATCAATCAAATCATCGATATGAGGCAAAGGATATTTGTTATTAACAGTGATATTATTCAAGGCCCTATAATCAATGCAAAGTCTCATTGAACCATCTTTCTTTTTAAAAAATAAAACATGAGCACCCCATGGTGATGTGCTAGGTCGAATGAAACCTTTCTCTAATAAATCTTGCAATTTGTCCTTCAACTCTAAAATTTCAATTTGAGCCATTCGATAAGGGGGTTTTGAAATTGGGTTAGCATTAGGAATTAAGTCAATATTAAATTCAACTTCCCGATCTAGAATTATTCCAGGAAACTCATCAGGAAAAACATCAGGATACTCATTTACCACTGGCACATCATTAATCTGAATAGTTCCTTTATTTTCAACGATGTGTGCAAGGTAACATTCATTTCCATCTTTTTCAAGTTTCTTGTCCTCTTGATAAGTTATCAATAGTAAGGGTTCATTCTTGTACACAAACTGAAAGTATTTCTGAAAAGAAACTTCTTCAGCTCTACAGTCAATCTTAGCATGGTAAATAGAGAGCCAATCCATACCCAGGATAACATCAAACTCTACTAGAGGTAAAACAATAAGGTTCGCAAGTAGGTTCTTTCAACTGATAGGGATAGGAAGATTCTTGTAAATTCTTTTTGCCTCAACATTTCCCCCAGATGTTTTTACCAGAAGTTCAGGAGTCATTTCTTGAGATGGTATTCCCATTTTACTAGAAAAGTTTTCAGAGATGAAAGAATGGGTAGACCCCGAATCAAACAACAGACTAGCATAATCTGAAAAAACAAACAAAGTACCTGATACGACTTCATTTGATGGTCCGACATCTGCTGAAGTATTTGCGAAGGATTTCACCACCCCTTTCTGCTTGTTTTCTAACTGCTTCCCATCACTCAAGCACATTGTAGGACACTCGTTTGCATAGTGACCCATCTCATTGCACTTATAACATTTCACTAACTGTAAATCAAATTTGGTCTTACAATCACCCTGATCTTTTTCAGTGAAATCACGAGCCTTATGTCCCATCATACCACATCGGTAGCAATTTCCAGAATTCAGAAGACATTCCCCAGCATTCCATTTTCCACATTTATCACAAACTGGAAACTAGGTTTTCTTACCATCATACTTTTTTGAAGAATTATTCCCTTTCTCCTGCCACCTTGGTCTCTTCTTCTACTGGTTGTTATAGAACACATGATCATCGTCAAACTCCATTTCCACCTTCTCAGCACACCGAACAAGCTTTTCATAACTTTTAAACTCATGAGAAGCTAATTCCCTTCGATATTTTGGCTTTAATCCTGAGTAAAAATGATTGATTTTACTATCAAGGTCTCAGATAAAATTTGGAGCATACCTTGCCAATCGAGTGACCCTTTCTTCATATGTAGCCACTGAGTCTTCCTCTTGCCTCAATTACAAGAATTGATTTTCCATCCTAAGTCGAACAGCCTTAGGAAAATACTTCTCAAGAAACATACCCTTGAATTCATCCCATTCCAGAGCATCAATCTCATCAGCGTCCCTGTTATTTTTAACCATCGACCGCCACTGATCTGCTTCACCCTCCAAATGGTAAATAGCAAGACTAACCTTTTGATTGTCTGAACACCCCATGACATCGAAAATCTTCTCCAGTGCTTTAATCCACCCTTCAGCTTGCATAATGTCAGATGATCCTTTGAATGATGGGGGATGTTGCCTCATGAAATGTTCCACCACTGACATGTTCCTCTGCGGTTGATCTGGCTGATCTCGTGTATGGATACCACCGCCATTTATCGCTTGAGTCAACTGCACCATTACTGCCACAAACTGTTCAGTTCCAATTCCGACCATCTCAGGATACTGATTCGGAAGGTTATTTCCTTCTACATACCTTCCTAGCACTGCTTCCCTGTTTTCTCTACGGAAAACCATTCTGAACAAACATGTCATAGATGAAGCAACATGGTAATCTTCAAATACTATATCACTTCAATTTGACCATAAAAAAATATTTTTGGATAATAATTTAATAGAATTCTAACTCCTAAAGTTATCTAAACCGACCTTTGATACCAACCATAAGGCCCCATCCTTAAACCTTACTTAATCTTGAGTTATTACAGGATTACACATTGAGGATCTTTTTGGGTTTAGAGTTTTAGAGAATTAGATCATAAAACCAGCATTATATTCCACATATAAACAATGTGGTTACATAAAGATAGTATTCTTCATTACCATAAATGGAAACATATTTAAAATAAAACATGGATTCATTCTTGACACTTCCTTGACACTATCATCATATCATGTACCTTTCCCTTGACCTATGAAAAACATTTCAGAAAAACTTGGGATGAGCATAAAAAGCTTAGTATGGGATATAAAAACATGGAAAGGAAACATGGGTATATATATACATAAGAATGAAGTCATACTTTACCCATAAAACATAAGAACATTAACATACCTCATCAAATCATGAATAAATCATAGAAATCATAATACATAAAGGTAACTTGAGGCATTCATAACATTCTTACGTAGGGAGTAACCCTCTTGGTTACGTTTGGAATACCCATCACCGTATATTCCGTAAATCTCTTCGGAGAAACCATAACGTTTCACTCCTTCGCGTTACCCAATGCATTGGAGTGCAATATCGGGCTCACCCGCCCTTATTTTATCACAGAACCACCTGTCTTCATAATAATTCCCAAGAACCTCAACGTAATCGTATCACATAAAACATGCATAAAGGAAACATAACATTCCCACCTTTCAATAACATGATATCAATACAACACATTGATATAAAAACATTATGAAAACCATTTTCAATACCAAAATAAAAGAAAAGTAAAACATGGTATTTATTTTTCTTTTAAAAAGAAGGTATGGCTTGTAGAGAAAGCCGAAACTCAAATAATGGTCACGACGGCGGAGAAGTCGTTGTCGCCGCATACGTACGTCAAAAACATTCCCTTTTGACATTTTCTAAAACTCTTCTTATAAAAAATATTCCTTTTTGATAAACGTAAAAGTAAAAGGGTTTTATACACCATATAAAAGAAGGATGTGTATAAAACAAAATATCCCTCAATGAAAGGAGATTGAGACGAAGTCCCATACCTCGGGTCCGAATTGACTCGGTCATTCTTTAATGTCCTAAATAATAAACCTGAGTTAATTTCTACTTGTTTAAGAACCTTTTTCAAGTTCATTATTCCTTTTATATCACTTATTGACATGCCATGAACACTATGTAATTATTTATGTTAATAACGGTTGTTTTAACGATCATTGGTACTTGAGTCAAAAATAATACCTTTATAATTACAAGTTGTTCATGTATCCGTTATATCAAGAATGGTATTCATGATGTAGATATTATATATGTCATATTTATCCAGTACATTCATGCATTTATAATATTACATAATCATTTAGAGGTAAGAAATGAAATGCACCATTCATGGAGACGGTATGCCATACGTACGCATGAACGCTACTTTCATTTCTATTTTGTATTTTATAGAATGGAATCATAATGATATAAAGTTATATTATAATTCCAGTATAATATCATATATAATATCATAGTTCCATCCTTTATACGTCCCACATATGGTATTTAACGAATCAAATCACTTTGAGGGGGTGGTAGTCCGCACTTCCTCAAATGAAGATATCGTGTTTACCCATAATGGAAACCATAAAGGTATGCCCAAAATGAAAAATACAGAAGCTTAAGGAAAACATAAACATATTATATATCATATATATATATAGTGTCATCTTAATGGCCACCTTTGAAGGTGTTAAAATAATGTTGAACAATCATCATTTCGGGAGGCATAAATTCATCATCCACAGAAACAGTATGTTATTTAACCATTAGATGTAGGTGTGTGTAAGTGTAGCTTGAATCATTATTATAACAACAGCCTAGTATATTTAAGATACTGGGGTCGGTACAAAAGAAATGAATAAAAAGATTTTAGCGGGTTGGAGAAGCAAAATAAAACAAAAGGACTCAAGTGAATACATTACCTTAAAATCGGGTAACTCCCTTTGGTTTGAGCTCAAAGGATTCCTTGGGAAGACTTCTGCCCAAAGTGAGGCTTCAAGGTGTAATAGAGGGAAGTGGAGAGACAAAATGGGTAGAGTTTGGCCGAGCCAAAGGCTTTGTGAGTGTGGGTAAGGAGGTAGAGGTGGGGGCCTTTTATAAGAGGAGAGGAGGGGCACTCTTGGAAATTAAGGAAATATTACTTTATTTGAAAATGAGTTTCAGATTTAAAAGGTCCCACATTGATATAATTCAAGGATAAGGTGATAAGGGTTCGCAATATAGCCACCCAATAGGTTTTGGACATGTGTAGGTCATAGATTTTACATTATCTTCTCATTTTATTTAAATCCATTATTAATGAGGTAATCGCTCCATCATCATGATGTCATAAATAATTTAATTTATTTAAATTATAAAAAATATAAAAAAAAAAATTTAATGGAGGAAATCGTTTTAGCTTTCCAATGAATTTTTATAGTCAAAAATCTGACTTGTATAACCCCATTTACAAATTGTTTTCGTAAAACATATTATGTTTGTGTCATTTTTACTTTTTCATTAAATAAAAAGTTATTTATGTCATTTCCCTAACAAAGTGGCTCCATGGGGTCCCCAAGTTGACCCATGGATTGTCTTGGTCGGCTATGACACATCCAATGAGGGTAGTACATGTGTCAAGCTCATCTCATACTATTAAAACATTATTTTTACCTTAAACTACACTAATTACCACTAATCGCGATTAAAAACATAAATGTTACTATTCAACAAAAAATTATTTTAATCTAATTAAACCACATTTTACTTCTTAATGACAACCATGTATGTTGGATTTTTGAAAATCAAGTCACAGAGGTGGTAAAATTACATTTAAACAAAAAACCAGTTTCTTTAACTACCACTTAGTGGTTTCACTATTCATCAAAAATTGATGTTTTTCAGAAAGATACCAAAACTTCACCCTAAGCTATATTTGATATTCTGAATTCAAAAATTATGTCTATTTTACAAAATTCAAATCATAAAAGTCAAATAAATTAATTAAATAATTAATTCCCGCTGTCATGACAAATTGCGTGTTTTTATGAAATAATAAGTATCGAAAGATTGACACCAGTTTAAGTCCAATTTCAAAGAGAAATTGACTCCAATGACCACTATTGGATTAAATGGTAAAAATCTATTCTAATTTAACTTTAAAACCAATTCAAAAGATAATATAATCATATAAATAAATTATATTAAAAAGCAGTTTTGATGTAAAATGTAGTATTTTTCACAATTCATTAAAAAATGAACATTGTCAGAAAAATACCAAAAATTCACACAAAGTATATTTTGATGTCCCAATCATAAAGAATAAGTTTATATTGACAAACATAGCTTATAAAATTGTCAAAATATATATTTAAAAATTGTTTTCCATCAAAAGGCAGTAAAACAATCTTTTAAAAATATTAGTGTATTCCATGCTTAAGATTTAATTTATTTTTATTTTAATCCTATAAAACACTATCTAATTCATTAATAGACATAGATAAAAATATCTATTATTCATTACTTACTTGGGATGTTACAATCTCACATTACCGAGTTCTTAAAAAAGGATATTTCAAAAAATGTTATGGTTCATAGGTAAAATAAATAAGGCCTTATTTTTTCTAACTTTATTTTTTTGTTTCTTAATGGGATGTAAAAATGAATAATATTAATTTCTTTCTCATTCTCCTCCTTTTTGGATTATCAAAAAGATTAACGACACTAAATAAAAGGATTCATGGAAGAAAAATACAAAACACACATGTAGAATTGAATGATTAGTTAATTTCATAAAGAATGTAAAGTACAAAATAGTGCAATTAAAAAAATTGTAGTAAATCATACCTACCAAAAAGTGATCCAAAATACTCTTTGGAATCATGTTTATCCTTTCATTTTTCTGATAGATCGTGGGAAGCTTCAATGGACGGAGCCTGAGAGATTTGAGGGTCTGATTGATTCTTGAGTGGAAGAAGAGGTACTCCTTTAGGAACAGATGGTGAAAGGATAGGTTTATGCTAGGAAAAACACAAGGATGGGTATGTTTTTTAATAAATGAATGAATCTGGATTAGATCCTGAGAGACAGACATGGATTCTGGATGGGGAGGCAAGGATATGTAAGGAGAGGCGTTAGAGGGCCTGATAGGTGCAGCATCTGGAACAACTATGGGTTCACTATAAACATGGATATAGGTATTTAACAGCATTATAAAATCCTCAATTATTTCACCACCATATTACATATCCTTTTCAAAATCTTCATTGTTCTCCATAAAATTGTCAAGAAGAGGTGTTTGGAATTTCAATATCATTACTCGTTCTTTGAATACTCTTGTAACTATGGGTAACATAAAACTCTCTTTAAAATACTGAATGTGTCTTGTCAACTAATGCTTGGTGTAAATCATCATGAAATATGAATTAATCTTATTTGTATTATCTTCTTGAGTGGTAGATTCTTTCTTGGTATAAAATATGACCATATCATGCACTGGATCATTCTTCTTCTCAATTTTATAAAGAAATTCGAAACAAAATACACCAAATAGGTATTGAGGCTCTTCGTAAACAATAGTTCTAACTACCTCAATGTCCATGGCCATACATGTCTTAGTAGAGGAAGAAGGACAATCATTAGATGAAGTTTGTTCCTTAAGAAGAGTAATTACTCCCTAAACATCGTTTATACTCATAGGTTAATCCTTTTATGAATAAAACATTTTTTCTCATATCATTCCACAGCTTGGTATTATTTGCAACAATTTTTTCATCCATTGAAATTATGTTTGATGAATTTTACTTATCACATTCTCTAAAACATTAACTACATCAACCTCATTAACACCAATTATCTGAACTGGAATAGAAGAAGCTTGTATAGACCGATTCATCTCTTCTATAAAATCCGTTAGAGATTTTACCTCAACACATAGTGTAGAAATATACACTACATGGTATTGAAAATATTCTGTAACAGCTGAAAACATTTCTTCCTTAAACCATTCAAAGTCAGCCGTAGTGACATTGTTCATAGGAAGGGTTTCAACCAATGATTCTCTTGCAACATTTATGGAAACCTCAGCATCTAAATCTTTATAGTAAAACTCTAGAGATATAAATCCATGATTTCATGCCCATTCAGACATAACATCATCATCTAAAGGGGTGATAGTGTCAAGTCTCACTCTTCCCTCTATTTGAGATCATCTATCTTGAAGCCCCCCCTCAACTAGAGATCCACTCAATTGCACCTCCCCCTCTACATGAGGTCTTATTTAGAATAAAATAGGTGTGGTGTAGAGACTATCTAGGAATCCATTGCACCATCAATTTCAATTGATTTCACTTCCCCGGTATGATCATCTACTTCTCATGGAACATCCACCACTACCTCACAAATAGTAGAATATTTTGATTATTCTAGAGGATGTGGATGAACTACCACTTCAACCAGGTCAACATTTCCACCATGATCATCCTCAGGATGATTGATATCATTACCACATTCACTTACATCACCATATTCATCATTTCCATCATAATTTGTATTTACTTCTTCTTATTTTTTCTCACTTTTAGAGCTACTACCACTTTATTATTCTTCTTTTTCTTCTTTTCCTTCTCCTCCATATTCCATTTTCAGAACCACTGGATCTTATTATATAATCAACACTTCCAGAAATAGATTTCTTCTCATCACCGTTATCACCAAGTGTTGGTACCTCTGGAGGTAAGTAAAGAGGATGACTAGGAGGAACATAAGTCATTCATCCTTGAATATATATGGGGTCAGGGTCACTTTGATCATCAATAGGAGACCCTTGATATTTATAAGGAGTATCAGCCTCTTCCTCATCAGAATAAATTGTTTCAGCGTCTTCTGGTCCTATACCTGGATCCAATAAATTTCTCAGCCTAACTGGATGGTCCAATGGATTGAATTTTTCATAAATATTATCTGCATCATCAACCTATTCTGGCTTCCATGGATTCCAGTGTGTTTTCATCATCTTGAATATATCCTTACTCAAATATATTCCACTAAAATTTAAATCAATATCTTTACTATAATCAACACATCATTTCACTTGTAGTATGGATGAGATAATTATTGGGTAAAACAAGGAACAAGTCTTATAGTAGAGCATAATCATTTCACTGATATGCACAGTTAGATATCTCCATAGGTTCACTTTAGGTCATTTCATTAAAAAATACAAAAATTATGAATCCTGATATTTTAAATATGTAATGTATCATTTCATAGGACAAGTCTGGTGTTGAATGTACATAAACTAAAACATACTTTCACTATCTAGCTCAGTAGAAATTGGTCTCGTATTCTCCTCATTTCCATTCAGTTCCTTTAAATCTATATCAAATAAATGCAAATCACATGAATGTGGAGAAGTGTGATTCATCTAAAAATATGGGCACAACAGCTGCCGATAGTTATGTATTCATATTTAGTAGTAGATAATGCAGCAAAAATGTTCTTCATACTACACCCTAAAACATGAGACTTTCCCAAATAGTGACATGTTATAGAGGTGCTCTTTATATCTACCATACAACTGCCAAAATAAAAATCGAAATAACTCAATAAATAAAAAGGTTTTCCTCTAGGATTGAATAATCCATGGTTGGTAGTATATTTGAGGTATTTGAATATTCATTTAACAGGAAGAATATATGACTCTTTAGTATTTTTTTTAAAATGAGAACACATACACACACTAAACATGATATCAGTCATGCTAGAAAGTATGTTTATTAAACTCCCATTCATTTCATTGTGTTGGCTTGATCAAAAAATTTACCATTTTCATCAAGATCCAACTTATAGGCGGTACTCATTAAAGTATCACAATTCTTTGTACCATCAAAACCAAACATTTTTTAAATTTATTTAGTATATTTAATTTGATATAAAATAATACCTTTTGATTTTGAAATATTTGAAATCTTATAGAAAAATTTTAAATTAACTTAGTGTAATTTTTGAAAAATAAACACATAAATAATTTTTAGAATATCCAAAACTAATAACATGTACATAAATTTGATCAACTAAATTTTTTTTAAAATCATTGTTTAGAGAGAGTAGGAACAACTATACACTTTGTAAAAGCATTGGAAACAAAAAAATACTTTGTCTATCATTCCACGATCTGGGATCTTACTTTAAAACATATATATCATTTGTTCATCTAAATCATGATTTTTGAAATGAGGTTTTTTAAAACCCAATGGTTTTTCAACAAACAAAATCCAAAACTAGATACCCATTTAGGAATGTACTCTGAACATTCATTTGATATAGCATGATATTTAAATGTGCTTCATAAGAAAGAAAGAATATAATGGATTCATGCGCAGCAATTGGTTCAAAAATTTCTTCATATTCAATCCCTTATTCTTGAATATAACCACGTGAAACCAATTTATATTTATTTCTTATAGTATTACCATCATCATCTACTTTATTTATAAACACACATTTAGTTCCATTGTACATGGTGTATTTGGGTATATCAACATTTTTTCAGTCATTATTTCTTTCAAACTGATTTAATTGTTCTGGCATAAAAATTGCCCATAATTCATCATTAATGGATTCATTCATGTTCTTCGGTTCATGATGTGACACAAAGGCTTGATGTTCAACCTTATTTTTAAGAGAATCTTTTTAATGTGTTATTTAATCTATGTCTCCAACCAAATCATCTAAAGGATGGTTCTTAAGAGTTGTAATAGATTAATGTAAGAAGGTGATAGTGATTTGAACTTATTCAATAGGTTCAGGTTCATCCTAACTAGAGCCTGGAGAATTTCCAAAACTCGAAGATTTAACAGATTTTTGAATAATAGGGTCATGAGATTTTGTATTTTTTCCCAGATTTAGAAAATCAACCTCATGGTATTTTATATTGTTCTTAATTTCTTGTGGATGTATTTCATCAAATTTTACCTGTACATATTCTTCCACAAATTTGGATCTTTTGATAAACACTCTATATAGTTTTCTAGAAATTCAATAGCCTATAATGATTCATTCATCACCTTTTGATGAAACTTTTACAAGATTTTCATTAGTATTGAGAATGAATACCATGAAACCAAATACTTTGATATAAATATCATTGGTTTTTCGATTTTTCCATAGCTCATAGGGAGTTTTCATAAGCATTGGGTTGATTAAGATTATTTTAATTATATAACATTTTGTATTGACATATTCATCCCCAAAAAGGACCGTAAAATCATATTCATTAAGTATAGTCTAGGCTATCTCTTGTAAGGTTATATTTTTTATTTATACAACATCATTTAGTTGAGATTTCCTTGGGGTAGAGAAGTTGTGAAAATAGCCATTTTGTGAGTAAAAATATTAAAAATCGTGGTTTTCAAACACACAGACATGGTATATTCTTAACGAATTAATTATAAGACCACTTAGGTTTTCTAATGTTCTAGCATTCTTGGTTAAATGAGACAAAGATTGACTTTTTTGAGATAAGAGAAAGTCCCATATATATCTAGAATAGTTATCTACAATAGCATAGACATAGTGTATCCAATATAGATGTAAAACTCTATAGGGTAAAAACTAATATATGAAAACCAACTCAATTGGTTGAGATGTTGAAAACTCATTCTTCGGTTTGAGAGATATTTTATGTTGTTAACCCTTTTTACAAGGAGTACAGACTTTGTCATTTGGAAACTAAAGATTAGGTACATCCTTGAATAAAACGTTCATAGTAATCTTTCTAAGAGAATGAATATTACATGTTCCATGTATTCTATGCAAATCCAAAACGCTTTATGAAGTTAACTTAAGTATGACAAATTTTGAGAAATGAACGACTCTATGTTTAGAGAATAAACATTTTAATTTATAAAAGGGGAAAATACTAATTCTTTTTTAGAATTGAAAACATTTCATCCATCATTTAAAAATTTAGCATGGTAACCATCATCACATATATGATATATACTATGTCGATTGTACTTCAATCCACACATAATATAATTTAGAAATTAAAACTGAATTAGAGTTACCCATATGGAAAAGGCCAATTATTTTTTCATTAGCATTATCACAAAAAGTGAAAAGTCCACCATCTATCATTATAAGTTTCTTGACTCATGAGTAATCTTCATTCATGTGTCTTGAACATGCACTACACAAGTACCATAAACTTCTATAAGATATCTTTAAACACCCTTCCAACCAAAGAATTACGAAAGAGAGGATTCTGGAACCCAGATTGGTTTGGGTCCAATAACATTAGTAATAAAATATTTGGTAACCCATACTTGCTTCATGTGCTTCCTATACATTTTTTGTAACATATTAGAAAATTAATCGTTGTTTGGTCCTAAAAACTAGAGGTAGTGAATGAATTCCACAAGCTAGAACAAGCATATTTTTCAGTTCTGGGTTTGAAGACATATTTCATAGATTTTTTTATAAAATAAGTTTTAGATATGTTCATTTATGCAGGTTGGTATACTATACTAGTAGTGTACCTAGGAGATACTTTTTTTTACCAAGAATCTGTGTTAGTTTATTATTAATAAATTTTATTAAATTCATTTTCAACTACTAATTATATAATTTCAGTTCACTTTTCTATTTGGGGACTTGAGAATTCTTTTACTTTTTTATTTCATGATCGAATTTAATAGTAGAAGTTAGAGAATGATGTTTCTTTAAAATGATATATTTATCATTTATTTCATTGCATGTTTATGAATTTTTCATTATTAAAACATGTCCTCATTAGTAATATATTCATAATCACATTAATCAACACAATAATAATATTTATTTACATGAGGATCAATGGTCACCACTGATGTGTTTTACATGAATCAAAATTTTGACATGCCACATTTCTTATCATGTGAGGATTGTGACTTGCTGGAAATATCCTCATAAGAACTACATGTTGATTTAATTTCTATTTTGTACTTTATATATTTTTACTCATACTTAATCATATAAATCATCTTGGGACAATAATCCTTTACATGTTCCTTTCTCTTAAATTCAATACATACAATTTCATTTGATTTATCATTTTTTCGAATCATTTTTCCAGTTTCCCAAATAATCATTCTTACCATTGTAGCTGGGCTTCCTAATAAAGGAATTCATTCTATAAAACTTCTTAAATATTGTGGATAATTGTGCCATTTACTCAACACTATCAGAGGTTGAATCTTCTACACTTTTACTACTAGAATGAGTTTGAATTATTTCATTTCCATTATTGTTGGATGTAGTGGATTTTAAAGATACTATGTTTCTATTTTCTTCATCCTCCTATTCTTTATTACCTTTTAATTCACCCACATACAACATCAATTTACCTATCATCTTCTTGACTGGAAATATAATAATGTCATAGGATTATCTAATTGATACTCAAGTTCCTATCCATCTTCTAGGTAGACATCCATGTAGTTGTATGATTTGTTCTTTGGCATCCACTGTCTTTCTAAGAGATCTCATTATATTGACTATTTAATTAAACATAAGATACCTACCAAAATGGGATCATGAAGATTCATATTAATGTTATCATGCTTAATAATACATGTATTATGTCTCATTTTTTAACATTAGTAGTTCCATCATGTGAGATAGAAATTTTATCCCAAGTTTCATAGGCATATTTACAAGTAGATATCATATTAAATTCTTCATCCCCTAAAGAAAAAACATTGTATTCATAGCTTTAAAATTATTATTACAAGTATCTTTTGCAGCATCACTCTATGATTTTATTGCATTTTTTGGTATTTCATATTTATCTTTTATTACTATCCCCATATCAATCTCCATACTTTCTAAGTGGATTTTCATTTTAATTGTACACTCTGAATAATTGTTTCCCTTAAAGTAGGGAGGTGTATTGGTAGCAGCCCCATACCCTATTTATCCATAAAAAAAATAATGACAAGATTTTAAGGATATAGAAATTTCAAACTAACAAAATTTTAGATATCTTTAAAACACAACTAAAATCATAGTCGAAAATATTTTAAAACTATTGGAAACCATTGAAAATATATGTTTAAAAACAACCTTTGATAACAAATGTTGGTTTGAGTGGGACACTCAAGAGTGGGTGAATTGAGTTCGAATAAAAATATATGTTAAAACAATATTTCAAAATCCACAAATTTAAAATACAAAACAGAATAGTTAATCAAAGTAGTTGATTTATAATAGTTTGACTGTTCAATTAATTTCCCAAGACATTGATTACATCCCAGTTATATCAAGATGAAATATTAAAATAATAATTAAAACTGATTTACTAAACCACAACAATTATAAAAACTATACAATACTAACTATCAAAGTGAAACTTATTTTTATGAAATATGAGTTAAAAATAGAGTAATTTAAATTTGAAAACACATCATATTAAAAAAAATTGTTTTAGTATCAATCCAAGACATAATACACTATACTTGTTGATCACCTTCTTCCATGATATATATATATAAATTATTGATCCACACTCTTGATCAATGTTTACACAATAGTATACACATTTTTCGGGTAATAAGAACTCTACCACATTTCTACGTCAGAAGGGAAATAACTAGGTCCCACATGAACTATTACATAATTATATGTGGGAAAAAGTTTTTGCATAATGATGTTTATATATGAATATATTCTATCCTTCAGTTCAATTTCAGAGACAGTGTGTGTTCTATAAATAGACCCACACACTGCTCGAAATGTAATAAACGAGTACAAAAAAGAGTAGGGAATATAGAGATAGATTTTTGAAGGATCTGAGTGTTATGAAATGTTGTTATGGACACTAGAGATGTAGCATATGTAATTTTTTAGTTTGATTTTTGAAACACACTATGAAAGCAGGGTGTTATAAACCATTATGTTATCATTTTTTAGGAAGATGGGATTATCCTCCATGGTATTTTTTTTCTACAAGGATGATTGCATATTAGGTGCATAGAAAGGTCTCCTTTATGTTCAGTATAAAATAAAATGATAATTTCTCATGTTTTCTTCATCATTTTGTTTCAAAGTTCACCATGGGTGCTCATGAAATTCCCCTATTGTGTGTAAATGTCTATATATCCCTATAATCTTTCATGATTTTCTCATTCATATTCTGCAACCTAACAATATTCATGTGGAGGTACCTAATACCATCCACTAATATTGTCATCAATTTTTTCTACATATTTTTTTTGTAATTAGTAGCATTAAAACACTCAAATATGATCGTTATATATAATTTGAAATTAATTAATGTTTAAATAGTTTGTTGATGACTTTACTTTCAGTGTGTCATTCTGTTAGTGTATCCTTCTATTAGGGAGTCCTTATGTTAGTATTGGTGACGAATTAAATTGGTGATTTATTCTATTGGTATCTCCAAACGTCGGTGAATCAATGCATCTATGACTCATTTTGTTCTATCATTGAGATATTCCCCTTATCGGTGTTACATTTATACTGTCAGTGAGTCGTCTATCGATGAGTTAGTTTGTACTGTCAATGATACATTCCTTCTGTCGGTGTGACATTTGTTTTATATATGTGATATTTGTGCTATCGGTGATGCATTTACTCTATCGGTGCCTTATATGAAAATTTTACATCACAATTACTCTGTCGGAGAGACATTTTCACTATCAGAGTTGGTGACTCATACATAGACAATTTTCCATTTTAACTATCTTTCAATGTGAATATACACATAATTTGTTAAATACATAGTTTATCATAGATAATCATAATTAATTATATTGAAATATAAATGAAATGGATTCAAATGACGGTAGATGACTTGAAATGATTTGTGATCATTAAAAACATTAAAACCTGAGAGGACCAATAGTTCCCTATGGCCAACACCACAAAGTGTCTCTTTATCATTGAATAAGATCCATGGGAAGACATAGGTTCTAAACCACAATGGATTGCACTGTCAACCTCTCACAGATTCCACTATGTAATTAGGTACTATTTTAGTATTTCAGATATGGTTATAAACATAAATACATTTACTAGAGACCAGATGAAATAACATAGCCCATCCTCGAGGAATATAGAAATCATAAAATCATTAGCAGTTATAAAAGGATAAATTTTTTTCAGATCAATTAAAAAATATGAATAATCCATAACTGACATGGTTCCCAATAGCAAGTTATTAAATTCTTCATCTTTGTCATCCCTCAAAGTCTGATAAAAGAAGTAGTCATAGAAGATGGTATGAATGACATCCCAAAAAATCTATCTATGCCAATCTGCATGGGTAATGACCTCCCACATCCTATAAATTGATTCATTAAATATATAAGGGGATATATTAACCCTCCTCTCTGAAGGTGTCTATATGTTCTCAAAAAAAGGAAACGTTTACTCGATCATTGATTCTGCAGGAAGGGGTCTTCCATTCCTTGAGAAGGTGGTATGATGCTGCTACTGAAACTCAAAATTCAAAAATACCATAATCAGGGATTTTTTCTCTCCTCCTTACTTGTTTTGAAACATATTCAAGAAACCCTCCTGAAACTAGGAATAAACACCCATATAAGTAACATGAAGAGGTCCGAAAAGTGGTTCAATAAGATGAATGATCAGTGGATCATGGCCCACCACCACATTAACATTATCATCGCTACCTCTATGGTTCATGATTCAGGGATATCATGGTGACATAATTCTATTATTCCAAATGAAGGTCTCAAATGGAATTCAAGAAATTTATAATATTATATTCAAGAATCTTGGTCAACTACTAAATCGTTCCACTATGAAGAATTAAACCTCTATTCTTGCTTCAAAATCTAGGATTAGATGATAGAACAGAACATAATAGGCCATAAGAATGATGAAACACCCACTACCCAATACTAAGGATGGATTTGGGTCAATATTCTATGTTATACATGTGAGAAATGGGTTTTTTTCATTGTAGAAGTCCTTTCCATTTTGAAAATGTGATCATTTAAAAAATTATATCAATTTTAAATAAATAGATATATCGATTTATCAATTTTTGTTCTATAATGACCCATAAACCTTATGAACTAGAACATGGAATCCACATGGTCTTCATTTCCCTTTAAAATGGTTAACATAGATTGAATTCCATTTATTGATCCATGAGATCCCATATACCTAATGGATCAAAATGTGGAACCCACTAACCTCACACTGAAATATGATCAAAACACTAAAAAAATTTCATCAAAACTATATATATACTTTTACAATGACTGTGCAATATTAAATGATCACTTAAAAATAAATTTGATGTGGAAAAAATGTATGGCAAATTCATATTCTCCCTATCATGATGTAAGATCCAATGGATAACCCTCGTTTTATTAGGAAACAATAAGGAAACCATAATTTCAATGAAATCATTATCAATAACATCCAAATTCCCTTTTATCACCTAATGGTGAAATCATATCAATAGTAATAATCGAAAATAGAACAATAAGGTTAATTCAGGAAACATAGACTTTACCCAGAACATGGTTTTGTGATGTTGAAGCATGGATTTTTACCAAGAATGAATCATTTCAAAATATCCAATATATTATCACCAAATAGTAAACCAAGAATGGAAATCCCTTTGATACCACATTGTGACATCTGGCACATGGATGCCCCATATCCCTTTCCCTAGGCCCAGTTGTCCACATACACTCATGCACGTCTCCCCATACAAAAATAGCTATAGACTAGAAGCTAGGGTCTAAGGGTAATTCTATGGGGAGACTATAACCTCATGTTAGAGTGAAAAATTAAATACAAAATATAGTAAATATTAGTGGAGGCATAATAAAAAAGACATATATAATAAGCAGATAATTGAAATGAATATGAAATGAAATAAAATTGTAACTGATAAACTAGAGTATATATATATATATATCAAATGTCCTCAAAAGAAATGTCTAACATAATGATGCATGGAAAGATACAAATACATAAATGAATGAATATATATATCCATTCTACACAGTATTACAAAATACCAAAAGGACAAAAACATCTCCATAAGAATCTTGAGAATAATCTCGATCATCCATTACAAATCTCCTTCAATGTACACAAGTAAACATATAAGAGGCCTTTACCCTTATCAGTATCTATAGAAATATAATCTTCTTAGGTGTATATGTAAGCTTGAGTAGGGTGTTAGATAAAAATATATGTATCCCACTACCAATGTTGTCAATGTGTAATTGATGTGGGTTCACATCAATAAATAGTGTGAAATTATAACTAAAGAATGTAAATAAATGTTGAAAATAAAAATAACCTCCAACTCAGGTTCTTATGGGACATATGGCATGTCTACCTTCATTTTCTCATGGATGGTATGTCTGATCATGTCACGATATATATAGTATAAATAGAAATTTTCTCATACACACACACACACACAGATATATATATATATAATGGTGTGCACCAGGATGTAACACATATTAATCCAACTCTATTCTATGAGATGATAATCCCTACTCAATGGATAATAATTCCTACTATTCATAGAGTAGGGGTCGTCATTCCCAACACTCAGTATGGGGAGTGTTAACCCCATAAAAATACATTATATCTAATGTGGTTCTCAAAATCCCATCTTCCAAATCAATGCACGGGTGAGGGTCATCGTGCCTAACACCATTATAAGAGGAGTGTGGGTTTCCCTTCCATGATGAGTCCTTCACTATCATTCCCAGCCTCTATAAGGGCATATAATATGTATATCTAGCATGGGGATTTACTGCACATACATAATCATTTGTATATATTCCATTATATAAGCATGTTCAAAATCAATAAAATGGTCATAAGGAATTACCTCTTCTATCGTTTCACCAGGCATTTGAAATAACAGAGTCATGATCATGTATATAACATGACACTTGACGAAAAACCTCTCATGTGATCATTTAACCATGTTAGGTTCTATTTAAAACCATTCATTTCATAAGATTCCTTTCATAAGGCATAATGGGAATAATGTTATTACCATCACAAGGGTTAATTTCATTTCAAAACAATTTGATCCATTTAACTAAAAGCATTTCATTTGGTGTGATATTTCCTATACAAGGTCATCTAATTTTTTTTCCTAATCATGGAAAATTGGCATAATAGGGTACCAGTTCAAAGGAAGGGATCATGTTAAAAACATTTTACACATGCAACCATATTAATGTATCCATTTAACCAAACCCCTCTACCATTGGAATAGAATATAATTAAAAAAACAAGGAAAATATTATTCAAAGGTTCAATGGTCAAAGACGAATCCCTGGGAAGCAACTCAAATTTCCACTTGGGTAATTCCACCTCTAGTAAGGCCAAACACCCATTGGGTTTCTTGGAATCAATTTAAAACACTTACGGAATGGTATATTAAATTAAAAAATCAAGATGGAATCCAAATAAGGTTTCAAATGTTTTCATCCATTTGGCCAAAATGACCCATTTCGTGGTGGCATAGATAAAGGTGTTTATATATGATATGAGTGATGTCTAAACCTTTAACAATGGACAAATTAACCTATATCAAGATGATAAGATCATATTGACATGTAAGAACCAACACAAATGAGTTTCTAGAAAACTAATTACACATGCCCCAATAGAATAAATCTAATGAAACCAAATCTCATATGGAAAACTAAGTGTCCACCTAACATATGATTGTAGGTGAATCCTCTATTGATATTGACCTCAGAATTGGAGTAGGTTGAAAGAGTTATATGATTCAGTCTGACACAAT
The DNA here is from genome assembly GCA_963277665.1 of Viscum album. NCBI lineage: Eukaryota > Viridiplantae > Streptophyta > Magnoliopsida > Santalales > Viscaceae > Viscum > Viscum album. The sequence goes on along the minus strand of OY728120.1, from coordinate 461,967,567 downwards.
AAATATAGGATGAATGATTATATATCTAAATAGACTACGAAATGGAAAAGTGATCCATAATTTGAATATTTATAATACTAGATAATTTCTCAAGGGATCCAACGCCTCTGATGGAATAATGATCAGACTCCATATGAAGGCACTAGCTTGAAGCCTAGCTCGAATGGTTTCAGAGCTCAAAGCGCACCACAACTTACCACACTAACCATTCAAAAAGAAATTATGAATTTTATTAACTGCATTTGGAATTTTATATACTCCATATAATTTTAACCTCCATATTTTTTTTCTTAGAGATAATATAAGAACAAATTCAATTTTTTAGATAAAAGAAGTATTTTTTCAAAAATGAAATTTGTCCACCTTTTAATGGAGAACCATTTTTAAATCCAATATTTGACACTTTTATATATATTAAATTTGAAGAAATAATCTTCTTTTTTAGAATAGGGACATAAATATTTAATTTGGATAATGTTTTGTGTTATTCTGATTACATTCATATTTTTAATGAATAGTGAAAAATAATAAATTATAATTTAAAATAGATTTTTTAATCAAAATAATGTATAGTGTTAAATTATATATTTTAATGGTTTTGATGTATAATTAAATTATATTTTTATCATTTAATCCAATATTGTTCATTGGAAGTAATTTTACATTTAAATTGGACATAAACACAAATAAATATTTTGATAGTTTTTACTTCTCAAAAACAAAATTTCTGGTTTTGACAATAGGTATATTTTTTATAATTAATTAATACAACATATATGTTATTAATTTGGTGAAATGTAAATAATTTTTAAATTTGAAGTATTAAAATTATCCTAGAGTGAATGTTTTTAATTTTTCTGAAAACATTCGATTTTTGATGAATAGTGAAAAACATTGTTTTATTGTTTAAAACAAAATTTTAATTTAAATAATTAGTTATTTAATTTAAATTTATTTTAGATAAAAATTGATAAAAAATACCTATATAAATTCAATTTAATTCATTGGAGTAATTTTATAATAAGATTAGATGTATAAAATTTTATTTAACTTTTTACTGTCTTTTACTCACATTCTAGTTACATTTGCAAATTTTCATAAAACATAATTTTACCGCTTCTATTGATTGAACTTTAAAAATCTGAGAGAAACGGTTGAAATCATTATGTAAAATGTTGTTCAATATGGTGAAAATATTTTTTTAGTGAATCGTAAAATTTTAATTTTATTTACCACGGTTAAAAATAATAGGGTAATTAATGATAAAATTTATATTATAATTACCCTAACACATGTAATAATTCTATTAGATAAGTTTATTTCAACCAAAATAAACCGTAGGAATAAAATATGATCCTTTTGGTCCACTTTTATTAGATTATGACATCTTTTATTTTTTTTTTTTAAAAAAATTAAAAGACTTAAATTCAATGATTACAAATTAAAACAGTTTTAATATAGGGTTATACATAAGATTAATTTGACAATTAATATTAATTAGAATGATGATTATCCAATAATATTAAGTGTATTTTTATGTTTCACACAAAATTATTTCATTGATTTATCCTTAACCTAAGGATACATCCATTATATGGTATTTGATCTCAATTTACATTCTATTGAGACTTCTTTTTTATTATGCACCAATTAATTTTTATATGGTGTGTATGATGTACTTTGACAGAGTATATCATGAATCCCTTTATTCATATGATATAATTTGGTTTTTTTCACCTCAAATATTTTCATTCAAATGTCTCTCATTTGGTTAGCACTTCTAACTAAAATATCATTTTAAATGTTTTAATGATTTTTTCTTCTAAATCATTATCATTAATGTCCATGTTTTAAAAATGGTTTTAAGGATATATTTATATGAACATGAATTTTTTAAAACTATAATTACTTTTAAAAAGTTTCAATGTGGTATGGGAAACGTTTATCAAAAAATCTATTTTAAACAGATTCTTGATAAATATTGAGACTTTTAAATGTTTTCTGAAAAAAGGGATATTTATCTCAAATAGATTAACTAGTTATTTTCATCTATGTAAATATCCTTCATTGTTCTTGATTGATGTTGATTTATTATAATAAAATCTTCCATATTGTATTTAATGTGGTATGTTTGACTGTGGATGTGCTATTTTTATACCATTCATGGTTTGTGGTTAAACTATTATCATTGTTTATGCTAGTTTTAATACAAATGTTTATGTTATGTTTCAACCTTTTCATGTGTGGAATTAATTGGGCTTATTAAATGATAGGTGGAGTCTGTTATAGCTCCTAGATGCATCAGTTGGTGTCAAGAGACGAACTAGTGTCTTGGCACAGGGCCTTGACAAAATTTTATTTGTAGTCTTGGCATTAGGCCTAGACTATGTGGTTATGATGTTTGGCATTATGTATTCGATCGTTATGAAATTGGTTGTTGATATTACATGTGATTATTATACTATTAAAATATCCATGTTAATATGTAAATGGAATTATTTGATTTACATTTGACATATTATGCTGATTTTTATGTTTAAAATTCTTGAGTTTTAGTTTTATAAATTCCATTAAACATTTATGACTATTTATGGTAGTTTCGTCTATATTGTTATCCTTACAATGCATCTGATCTCAACCCTTTATTATTTATTATTTTTCCCAATCTCAAAAAATAAGTGAAAGGAAGAGAATGATAAGAGATCCAGTAGTGGAAACTATAGAGAAAAGAAAGCTCAATTCCCATCAATCTAGAAATGTGGATGGAAAAACCCAGGAAAGTGTCTCAATGGAACCAATTAATTTTTTATATGTGGGAATGAACGACATAATGTAAATAATTGCTGAGAAAAAATGATGAGTACTATTAAATAAAATAAAAATGTTCGTAGGAATCAAATTAATGTCATTTTCCATAAATATAAGAGACCATGGAATTACCCAAGTAAATTCCTTATTCTTTACGATAACCTCTATGTCCTGGAAGAACCTATGTGGAAATAAATTTATGAGAAAATTTTTAAATGAATGGGATTAGTTTTGAAGACTATTACCTTGTATGTGTAACCGTGCAGTTTGTTATGTTGAAATGTTATTTGAGGAATAATTATCTTTCCTTTTGTGGATATAGTTATAAATAAACATTTGGGTTTATATGATCCTTGAATTTGAGGAAATTACATGTTATTAATTTTTAGGATGAAAATTCATGGTATGATATAAGATTTGTGGTTTAATTATGTTTTATTTATTTTGAGGAATTTAAATCATTTTGGGAATGTTATAAAATATAGTTTTTGAAAATCAACAACTTTCCAAACGTGTGACAACCCATCGCGTTGGAAAAAGTTATAGGAATAGAACCAATAACTAGTGTTCAATTGGGATATATCACCTACCACTGGAGTACGTGAATTCCTTGGTTTGTGTAACTAATTATTTTTGGTTAAATGATTTTACTGATCAATATTAAGTTGATTTGGTGTCTTATGTCTTATCAAATAAATATCCTTTGTATAAGAAATTGATTTGGTGATTAAGTGATAAATGTTATTTTGGAAGATATACACTCCTTTGGGACCACTATATTCCTATGGAAAATAGAATACAATGTAATTTCATTTGAGGAGTAATGATGGATTTTTTTTATTTCGGAAGAATGTATGTTTTTTACATAGATATTTTTGTTATTAATGGAAATGATTAACCAATAATTGAGAATATGTGATTTGGTTAATTACACTTTTATTGGGACCACATGAACAAGACCTGACCCTCCCTCTTTGTTGTTCTCATTTGTTGGTGATGGCGGTGGTGCAACGACACCACCTAAAGGGAGGACCGCGGTGGAGCATCGACGGCCGGCGATGGGCCGATTGCGAGAGGAACTGGCGGTGCAAGGGCCGTTAGGTCCCCGGAGGATCACAGCGCCGTTGTGCTGTGTGGAGGATTGGGCCATGGTCTGGAAGGCCGCAGTTGTGCTAGAGGTGAGCGGTGTTGTCGCACCGCACCAGAAAAAGAAGTCGCGGCCAAGAATGCCGTGATGATCGGATGGGATGGGTGTAGCACCATCGCGCGGTGATGGAGAGAAACTTCAGCGGATGGAGGAGGGTGGTTGGCTGAGTCAACTACCAGCAAGCACACCACAGGTAGGACCCTTCAGGTCCTACGGGTTAATGATCTGGCACCAAGCTCCAGTTCCTTTAGATGTCGGGGGGCGGGCACCCCCCCCCCCCATGGCATGGCCAGCCTGGCCAGGCTGGCTGGCCAGCTAGGCCACGTGGGCCCGCCATCCAGGCCACGAAGTCCAGCCAGCCAGGGAGAGCCACCCATGTGGGCCAGACTACCACTTTGGTTCATGCCACCACTTCGAGTTAGGTCGAACCCGCGGACCAGGTCGGACCCCAGTTCAGACCCGTTTAACCCGAAATTACATTTTTCATCTGTATCATAGGCTATGGGTGTCCGATCGATGAACCGTCTGTGGCGACAGAAATATTAGAATGAGATGGTACTTTTGGAATACCCTACTTGTGGTTTGGACACAGTTGTAGTATGATCGGTTTAGTTTAAACCTAAAACCCATCTAGGACACTAGAATGGAATGGAAAATAACTCACACACCGGGAATCTGATTGACGTGTCATCTGTCCTATTGGGTTCCTTATTATGAGAGGGATCGATGGGATACATCAACTCGAGACTTCATTGTAGTTGATGTATTGACTTTTGGCTCGAGGTGATGACCCTCCCGGAATGGAGCATGTCGTGTGCAGTAACCATATGGCTAACTACGACTGAGATGATAGGATCCTACGAGGACCTACTACAGTGCCAGGATCCTTCATGGGTTCGATATTGAAGATATAGTACTGGGATCCTCCGTGGGTTCGATAGCGATTAATTCTGTACCGAGATCCTCCAGGGGTTCTACAGTGATGACTTCTGTACTGGGATCCTCCTTGGGTTTAACAGCATTGATACTATTCCAGGATCCTATGTGGGTTCGACAGAGGAGATGATTTAGTGACTACATCTTATCATATCTACCACTCTACATGAGTTGTGTACCTATGTGAGTGGAGTCTTGTCTTTCATTTATTATAATCATCATGATTGACTTTACTTCCTTGGTGGATTGAGTTGTGCTTGGGCTCCATTGTTGGAGCCGGATTGTGATTGGTATCTTTGGTATATGCATGGGCATATACCTAAGGTGGTATCGTTGATACTTCGTGATTGTTTCTTACAACTGTGGTTTATCCTTAGTGGATTCTGGGAGACCTTAGGGGGTCTTAGGGTCCCCTACTGAGTATTGTTATCCTCACCGCTGAACGAGCTTTGTCCGCACCTTGTTGTGTTCTATGCAGACGACGGTCAGTAGTGATCAAGGCTGAGGGTGAGATATGGGAGGCTTCTCAGAGCTATACTAGACATGACGTACCTCAGGGACAAGTTGTTTGAGTTCTGTACATACCCTTCATGTAGGATTCCCCAGTGGATGATCTAGGAGATGTTTCCCCTTTTTACTTGTACTTATACTTATTGTTCAGTTGGGTTTGTATATTGTCCCACATACATTCAGAAAATATTTCATTTCTATATTAGTAATTGTTACATCTAATGTGTGTGTTCAAACTATGTGTGTTACATGTTTAAAGGAAATTTTTTCCCTTTTTATCAGGGATTCGCCTTTTGTGTTAGTCGCCAGCCCCTGGACTATGGATGGCGGGCTTGGGGTAGTCACGGGACGGGCCCCGAGGATAGGTCATTCCAAATTGGTATCAGAGGAGTCGTTTCAACCATAGAACTTGGAATCTGATTATTTTAATGTAAATAGTGTTTAGTCTTTTGGGTGTGGTTATTAGTTTAGGGAAACCGGTCTTGGTGCGGCAGCCGACGTATCCACACACTAGGACTCTGACTCCAAATTTCTAACTCAATGCACGAAAACACCGATTGCGTGTGTTTTTCCATTGAAAAGTTTTCTTCATGATTACTTTGTGTCCGCTCACCAGGTATATTGTATTGACCATGGAACACCTGTTTCTTTTTATGATAACCCCACATAGGCAGCCAGCCAGGGTTCTGAGTTTTGTATGAGATGGTATCCCACTGAGTGATGAGGCCTCGGTTCATGGACCCATCACAGTGTGGTTACCAGCGATACCACTACCTGCTGGGCCAAAGATACCACCAGATCTGGTAGAAGAGATTGCACGCAGTTTGAGTGTGTTTCACGAGTTCCAGTGCCAGAGGCCACCCAGGTTCATAGGAGAGACGGACCCACATGCAGCTGAGGAATGGTTGGAGGATGTTGTGAGAGTCTTTAGATTGGTAGGGACACTAGCTGACTTCTTGGTGATCCTTGCCGCGATTCTCCAACATACAGCAGCAGGAATATGGTGGAGCCTGATGATCTAGGTGCACGACAAGGCATCACTAGTTTGGACAGACTTTGAGATCCTATTTCGGGCTGAGTTTGTACCATCCACCCTTCGTGCGGTGCAGATATAGGAGTTACTGCATCTACAGCAGGGTAGCATGACGGTAGCTCAGTACTCGGTGAGGTTCACTGACCTCTCGCGCTACTACACGGATATGGTATAGGACTCATTCTTCAGGGACCAGACCTTCAAGAAGGGACTCAAGAATTAGATTAGGGCTTCGATGATCTCTCTCAGCATCCTGACATAGGCAGGGGTGCTGGAGTGAGCCATTCTTGTGGAGAGTTTTCTTGTTAAGCAGTGAACAGCCGCGAGACACACCACAGAGCGACATGTAGCGAAGTCTTCTATGGTCGATAGTAGACATATGTTGCAGAGGTCCATGCAGACCATGCCATCAGCTGGGTGACCCCAGGATACAGGTTTGGTTGTGCGGGGCACATGAGACAGAGCAAGCCATATGAGGAGCAGGTAGTGTTATGCATACGGTGGGCAAGGTCACATGGCTCATGACGTCCCGACCCTCTATGCATATGAGAAGCAGACAGTAGAGGGAACTCCCAGGTAGAGGCAGATCTTCGACCATGGTGGTCCGCCAGGAGTAGGCGGACGTTGTAGAAGAGCTTGCCGAGCAGTAGGTGGTGGACAACATTTTGAAGTCCTACCACCACCCCCACCAGGAGGTCCACCCCGGCAACAGGGAGCAGACGGACAGGGGCAGGCTCAGCTCCAAACAGTTGAGGCCTATGACCACAGCACACCTAAGATGATTCAAGTTACGATCTGTGTCTACTCCACCTATTCTAAAGTACTTATATAAATAGGTGCAAGTAATTCTTTTATTACCGCAGCCCTCGTTTGGAGCTCAGAGATTTTGAAAGAGTCGTTGGCTCAATCCTTATGGATAGAGACTCCTATGGGAGAAGACTCGATGATTAAGCACTGGTGCCAGTAGTGTGATCATAATCTAGGAGGAAAACGCTTTAGTTGGGATCTCATTGGAGTGGCGTCAAGGCTTTATGACATCATCTTGGGTATGGACTGGTTATCCACAGTTCATGCTCAGATTGAATGCATTAGTTAGAATGTGTTGTGTGCCCGCGAGGATGGGATGAGCTTTACCTTCACCAGAGAGAAGGGAGCCTTTGCAGCGCAGGATGGACTTACCCAGAGGATAGGGCAGCCAAGCACACATCAGTTTTCTAGCCTCATCCTTAGAGCGGTTGATGTGCGGAGTCTGAGTTTTCCTATTATGGTGGACCAGTACACGGATTTTTTCCCTAAAGATGTTCCAGGAATACCTCCTTGTAGAGAGGTGGACTTCTACATTGACATGTACCTCAGGAAGACATATATATCTACTCCAAAATATCATATGGAAACCACCGAGCTTCGTGAGTTGCAGGTACAGTTGTGGACTTTCTGGGGAAGGGATTCATTTGGCCCAGTGTTTCTCCCTAGGTAGCCCCAATTCTGTTCTCCAAGAAGGCGGATGAGAGCTTAAGGATTTGTGTCCACTACCATCACCTGATCTAGGTGACTATGAAGAACAAGAACCCACTCCTGAGGATTGATGACCTCTTTGATCTGCTCAAGGGATCTCGATGGTTCTCAAATAAAGACCTCAGATCAGGCTATCACTAGCTCAGAGTTCGAGATGAGGATGTGCAGAAGACAGCCTTTAGATGTTGGTACGGCCACTATGAGTTCTTGGTTATGACCTTAGGTGTACCCAATTCTCCAGCAGTGTTGATGTGTCTCATGAATAGGATCGTTTAGCCATACCTCGATCATTTTGTCATAGTCTTCATCAACAACATTTTGATCTACTTGACTACTGAGGGGGAGAATTCCTACAATTTGCAGGTAGTACTAGACACACTCTGAGAGCACCAGCTTTATGGTAAGCTCTCGAAGTGCCCTATTTGGATTCGAGAGGTCCACATCTTGGGACACCTCATCTCAGAGGCTGGAGTTGCAGTGGACCCATCGATGATCAATAAGGTACTTGCTTGGGAGCCACCCAGGAGTGCGACGGATGTTTGGAGTTTCATGGTCTTGTCTAGATACTATCATAGATTTAGTCCATACTTATCCAAAGTTTCAGAACCACTATTAGCCTTGATAAATAAGGGGAAACCCATCATGTGGTCGGAGAGATTCCAGCAGAGCATCCATGAGCTGAGGCAGAGGCTGACTAGTAAAACCATCTTGAGACTTCTATAGGAGGGCGTAGATACGTAGTTTACTGTGATGCATCAGGGACTGGACTTGGGTGTGTCCCGATGCATGGGAGAGAAGTGATCACAAATGGTTCTTGGCAGCTGAGATAGCATTAGTAGAACTACTCTACCCATGACCTGGAGTTAGCAGTAGTGGTCTTCACCTTGAATATGTGGCGGCACTATCTAATGGGAGAGAATTTTACCATATACTCTTATCACAAGAGTATCAGGAATATATTCTCTTAGAAAGACCGGAAACTGAGACAGCGATGATGGCTTGACTTCCTCCAGGACTATAACGTTGAGATAGTCTACACTCCTTGGAAGGGGAACGTTGTATCAAATGATCTCCGCAGGAGATCAGGCATTCAGCTAGTAGGAGAGGCGACAGAGAAGCTACCTGCCTTACAGATATCCTTTGTGGATAGGGATGGAGCAGCCTATCTACAGTCTCTTACAGTCACTCCCCAACTTCTTCAGCGAGTCTGGGAGGTGCAGTGTGGGGACACAGACTTCAAAACACGATGTACTCAGATATTCACATGGTAGACACATAATGGATTTTCCAAAGGTGGGGTGCACATCATCCTCTTTAGATGATGTACCATGTTACAAGTTGCACTTTAAGAAAATGTTTTGAGGGAGTTCCACACTTCCCATCTAGCAATACATCATGGAGTGGCATAGATGTACCAGGACCATCGACGACAGCACTGGTGGAATGTTATGAAGAAGGCGGTAGTAGAGTTTGTCTCGTGATGCCTCACTTTTCATCAAGTGAAGGTGGAGCACCAGGTACCAGTATTCTTGGTACATCCCTTAGAGGTCCCAGAGTGGAAATGGGATGGGATATCCATGGACTTCATAATGGGTATTTCGTGTACATCCAGGAGTCATGACTCAATTTGGGTGATTGTTGACCGACTCACCATGTCAGCCATCCTCCTACCGATTAGTGAGAAGGGATCAGTTGAGAGTATGGGATGTCTCTATGAGCACGAGATAGAGCTTTTACAAGGAGTACCTTCTTCTGTTGTCTCCTACCATGACACACGCTTTACTTCCCAGCTATGGAAGGGGTTGTAGGAAGATTTTGGGACACAACTTCACTTGAGCACTGACTTCCATCCTTATACGGATGGTCAGACATAGTTGACCATTTAGACCCTTGAGGACATGCTCCATGCATGTGTCCTCGACTTTGGTCACCGCTGGGAGGATCACTTACTATTGGTAGAGTTTTCCTACAACATCATATATCACTCCACCATCGGTATGGCACCTTTTGAGGCCTTTTATGGTTGACCTTGAATATTTCCACCATGCTGGACAGACCCAGGGGAGTTAGCACTAGTGGGATAGAGATGGTATTGGCTACCATGGAGATGGTGCAGATCATCCAGGAGTGGATGAAGACTACACAGAACAAGCAGAAGTCGTATGCTGATAGAAGGCGAAGACCTCTGGAGTTCAAGGATGGTCACCACGTCTTTTTATGGGTCTCACCTCGATGAGGTTTATGGAGATTTGGCTAAGGCGACCAGTTTTCTCCACAATTCATTGGATCTTTACAGGTCCTCAGCACAATAAGATAGGTGGATTACCACTTAGCTCTTCCACCTCAGTTTCACCGAGTGCACGACGTCTTCCACATATCTCAGCTGAGGAGATATGTGCAGGACACTTCTCACATCATCGACCATAGAGAGATGGACATCGACGATGGGGAAACATTCATGGAGGTTCGAGTGGAGATTGAGAATCGACAGGAGCGGGTCCTGTGTGGATGGTTGATACCACTGCTGCGTGTTCGTTGGAAGCACAAAAATATCCAGGTAAACACATGGGAGAGGGAGGCTAAGATGCATTCTCAGTACCCCCATTTGTTCCCTTATTTTGAGTTTATCTTATGAGGACGTAAAGCCCTAAGGTGTGGAGAATGTAAAGACCTGGAATTTCCATGGAAAATTTTTTCTTAAATACATGGAAATTTTATGAGTCTGAAGTTCCTAACGGTGCAAGATTTTGAGGCCCAGTATACCAGAAATCAATTTCTGAAGTTTTGTCCGGGTACGTTCAGTAAATGTATGAGCGGGTTCTTGTAAATTTTGAACCGGTGCTCTAAATTGAAATTCGAGGGCACCATTGAACTTGTAGCATCGGTGATTTATTAGTGAGACCTTCACCGTATTTGTGTTACAACGAAAATGGAAGATAGATTTTGGGGGGTTTTAATTAAATTGAATAAAAATAAAGTGTTAAAATTATTTTTATTTTGGTGGTTGAAACCTCCAAGGGGAGGTTGGAGGTGGGGGCCACCACACCCGAACCTCCTATGGGATATTATGGTGGTGGGGCCCACCCGATTATAACATCCCTTGGGAGGCTATTATTAAGGTGGATCCCACATGGGTTTTAAAATACCTTAACCCGCTTGGAACCCCTAATTATGTGGGGATCCTCTTCACCTTCCTTCCCCAATTAATTGGCCCAACTTCACCCATTTAATTATGTGAGATAACTTAATTAATTTTAAGACTTTTCACATTCATTACAATAATAAAATAATTGGAAAACCTATTATTTCATATGGTTGGGAATTATTCTTGGGTGGAACAGAGGAAGGGGAGAGCTAGGGAGGATCCATTTCTCTCTAACTAATAAGAACGGACATCTTCCACCTTGTTTCTTCTTCAACTGGGACAAAGGAGGGATCACCATCCTTGAGGAACGTTGATGACGCCATCGTAGACTTATTCCTACTTATTGAAGTCAACGGAACGACATCCACATTCCTACGACTTCGTCAACGATCACTGAACTCGTGGTAGGGGGTTTTGAAATGTTTTTTAACCCGTTCATCATCTTTCAATTTATAGAATTTTAATTTCTGGTATATATTACTGTATCAAGGAGGGAAAAGATCGAACGAAAATGGACCAACCCTCCCTATTTTTTGTTCCATTTTGCTGACGGCGGTGGGGGTGCAACAGTGCCACTGGAAGGGAGGACCACGGTGGAAAATCGGTGGCCGGTGACGGGCTAGCCGTGAGAGGAACCGGAGGCACAAGCGCTGCCGAGTCGTCGGAGGTGTGCGGTGCCGTCGCGCTGCGCAGAGGATCGTGCTTCGATTAGGCGGTCTGTGGTGGTGCCGGAGGAGCGTGGTGTCTTCGCACCGCACCAGAGGAAGAAGTTGTGGACATGAAGGCCTCGACGGTCGGATGGGATGGGTGCGGCGTTGTCGCACCGCGCTGGAGAGAAACCACAACCAAAGGCTGTAGCGGATGTTGGAGGGAGGCTGGCTGAGTCAGCCGCTGGCGGGGGCACCACAGGCATGACTCTTCGGGTCCCATAGTTCACCAAACCGCCTCCTAGAGCAGGTTCCATCATAAGTAAGGGGTGCAGAACACCCCCCCCCCCCCCACGGCGTCACCAGCCTGGCCACATGGGCCAGCTAGCCAGCAACCACGGGCTCGCCAGCCAGGCCACGCGTGCCAGCCAGCCAAGCCACTTGGGTTGGGCCACCCATGCAGGCGGGGCCGCCACTTCAGGTCAGGCCGCCACTTCAGGTCGGGTGACCCCCTCTTGCCGGACTGCCACCTGGCCAGGCCACCTCCTCGGGCCAGACCGGGCCTCCCCCTCGAGCCGAGTCAGACCCGCGGACCGGTTCAGACCCTATTCCAGAACCGTAAAACCTGAAATTACATTTTTCCTCCATATCTTGTGCTACGGGTGTCCGATCGACGAACCATATGTGGAGACATAAAGCATAGAATGAGACGGTACTATTGGAATACCCTACTTGAGGTTTAGACACAGTTGGGGTATGATCGGGTTGGTTTGAACTTAAAGACCAACCGGGCCCCTAGAACGGAATTGCTAATAACTCACAGACCGGGAGTCCGATTGATGTTTCGTCTGTCACATTGGGTTCATTATGATGAAAAAGATCTATAAGATACATCAAATCGATACATCGTTGTAGTTTATGTATAGACTTTTAGCTTGAGGAGCAGACCCTCTTGGAATCGAGCGTGTTGTGTGCGAGAACCCTATGGATGGATACGACTGAGATTATAGGATCCTATGTGGACCTACTACTGTACCCGGATCCCTCATGGGTTCGACAGAGACGATATTGTGCCAGGATCCTGCGGGGGTTCTACAGCAATGACTTCTATACCGGGATCCTCTGTGGGTTCGACCGTGATGACTTCTGTACTGGGATCCTCAGTGGGTTCGCCAGCACTGATACAGTTCAAGGATTCTACGTGTGTTTGACAGAGGAGATGATTTAGTGACTATATCTAATCATCTCTACCCCTCTACATGAGTTTTGTACTTATGTGAGCTGAGTCTTGTCTTTCAGTTTTTATCATCGTGATAATTGACATTACTTCCTTTGTGAAATGGGTTGTGCTTGGGATCAAGTGTTAGAGTCGGACTATGGTTGGTAACTTAGGTATATGTATGAGCATATACCTAAGTAGGGATGGTTGATACTTCGTGATTTTATCGTACTACTGTGGTTTATCACTAGTGTATTCTGGGAGACCTTCAGAGGTCTCAGGGTCCCCTACTGAGTATTGTTATACTCACCCCTACACGGGCTTCACCGGCACCTTGTTGTGTTTTGTGCAGACGGCAGTCAGCAGTGATCGAGGCAAAGGGGGATGAACGGGAGGTTGTTCAGAGCTGGACTAGACGGGACGTACCATAGGGATGAGTTGTTCGAGATCTATACCTACACTTCAGGTAGGATTACCAGGTGGACGATCCAGGAGTTGTTTCACCTTTTTTACTTGTACTTTTACTTGTTGTTCAGTTCGGTTTGTATATTGGCCCACTTACTTTCAGCATATCATTATTTTCTAAATTAGTACTTGTTACTTCTACAGCTTGTGTTTAATCTGTGTGTGTTACAGGTTTAAAGAAAATGTCTTCCCTTTTTATCTGGGATTCACTTTCGGTTCTAGTCACCAACCCCTGGGCTATGGAAGGTGGGCATGAGGTAGTCACGGCACGGGCCCCGAGGACGTGTCGTGACAAAAATTATCAACATGCATCCTACTAGAGGACCTTTGTCTCAAATATCCCTTTAAAAATTATCAATAGGGTTCACTATACAATAGAACCCATGTTCCAAATTATTCCATTTTTAATGCCACTAGACATTCCCATGTCTGGTTGAAACACCCTCAAGACACTCTATGGAACTTCATCATAATGTAACGTCAATCCTAATAGTCCAGTCATAGTTTGATTCTCTAGTTTATTATAATCTACCCCTTCCAAAAGAGTTTCTAAGTCTAAATAACCTTACTATAGGCCATCACCAATATTTCCCAATGCCTGACACTAACTATAACCAATACCTATGTACTTAAAAACATTAAATTACATTAATAAATCTTAGAAAGGTCAACCTAGGTAATTTTAAATTTTTACATGAACCAATGCCCCTTCTGGTCTCATATTATAAAACTAAAGGTTGCTCCCAATGGTAGGATAGTGTTTGGGGTCCTCTAATATCATAAAAACATGTGAAATCAATAAATTTGATCTTAAAATGATTTATCCAAACCCAAACCCCAATTTGGGTCTCACCCTATCCTTATATAGAACTTTAGATCCAAAAGGATTATTCAAATGCAAAAACACACATACATAATCAAACATATTGCTAAATATTAATAGGATCACAAACCCTAATGCATGTAGGAGTTAATAACCCTGTATTCGGTGATTATATGTCCTCATATGAATCATGTATAAAGTCAAATCATGTTCTAAAGTTCCTATATCGAACCATATTCCCCTATCAACAAAATATAATAATTTTTAAATTGACTCTATTTGATTTATTTTAATATCCCAACCTTTATTGGTGTTTCATTAGGATCATTTACTAGTGATTCTTTTCCTTGTGATCGACACATTTAATTTGGGTTTTACCTTGGTTTTTGTGTTGAAATTTTGACATAAATGGAAAAAATATGGTTGTTCACATTTGGCGCATTATTTGACCAAACTGTGTGCTCAATCCCCAAAAACTGTGTAACCTAGTATTGTGGGGAATTGCATGGTTGGTGCATAGTTTGTATAACTGTGTCGACACATAGGAATTACCATGAACCCCTATATAGGAGTCACATAGTTTAGGTTCATGGTTAGGGAAACTGTATTCCCCTACCTGAAAAATAACTATCATGTATTAAAGTCACATGAGAATTATACTTTTAATTTCTAAAACCCCCTAATTAATCCAAAATCAAACACAATTAGACCATATTTTATATGTAATGTTTTTTGAGAACTCTTAATATATTCCACGTTTCATAACCCCATTCCTCGTGATTTGAATCCTATATCAATGATCTGGACACCTCTCAGTAACTGAATCAATCCCCACTTGGTTTCCCATTCTTATTTCCTACCTTCTCCTATTCATTTAGTGGTTGTTATTCCTATTTTGGGATATATATATATCCAGTAATGTGTACCTAGATATATGATTATAAATATAAATCTAGATTATAGAGATTTTTATTTATTCAATCTTGATTAATGTGATAGATCTGGTTCTCATTATGTTCCATCAAACCGCTGAATTTTGGGGATTTCCTTTAAGTGGTCATTGATCAATGAATAAGGGTAGATAGTTTAATATTCAAATCAAAAATTTGTGATATTAATTACATGTATGTGGTTTTATAATTAATTGTGTTTTTAGAAATTTGAATTGATAAATTGAAGTAATTAATGTGGTCAATTACTTATATGAGGAATTGGGGAATTGATAGAATAATAAAACTCTGGAGTTGGGATAATTAATTGATGAATTAGTTATCAATGTATTGAATTTTTTAAATAGAGATAATTAATTATTGAGACAATTATATGATTATAAAATTATGAATTGATAACAATTAATTGGTGAAATAATTATTGGATGTGAATATTGTTAAATGAACAGTTAATTATGGAATTAATTAGTAGAATTTATATGGTCATTTAATTGATGAATAAATTAACTAATGATATGTGAATAATTAGTTGTAAAATTAATTAATGAAATATATATTATTAGTTAATTTTTGAATTAAATAATTTAATGATTGGGGAAATGGAATTTTTTAGGTCACTTTGTTGTGATTATATTAGTATAGAATAGCACATGGGTAAACTGGGGTGTGAGTGGGGGATAACCCGAAGAAGGCCATGAGAGCTTCCATTTAAATTTTTGATGTACTACAAGAGCCTTCATGGTAGAATACCAAGATTTCATCTATATTTATTTCTTATGGTCCTTATGAGATCTTGGTGTTTGTATAGGGAAAATACGACAAGAGCTTTAACCTTTTCCTAGAAGACTATTATTTTAATTTTAGTCTCACACACATTATATCCTTTTGGACAGAGCCCTATGTGAACATTACTCATTTCAGACTGATATACATGTATTATTAATTATTATTAGATATAAATAATAATAAATAATAATAACAATGGTAACTGGATACATGAAATACCTTTCGTATAGTTCTGACTCCGAAATGAGTCGATTAATGTATTGATGTTCGGGTGTCCTCAGGAACCTAAGTGTTTATGTTGTTAAATAATGAATAATAAATAAATGTTTGGATTTTTTATGCATTTTCATTATTTCTTTTTACAATAACAAACACTATTATTGACTATATTTTTTATACACCATTGGTGGTGGTCTTGAGAGTTTCAATAACTCTATAATTGGGATTCCAGATCGGTACTGGAATGGATTTAATGGTTGTGGGAAAAGATAAGGGAAGATTCCATGAGTTATATGGATGAGTTGGAATAGAGCATTGATTAGGGAACCTAAAATGGTTTGGGACTCATATGAGTGTATTTAGTATCTTTAATATTGGGCATTCATTATGAAACATCTCACGTAAATTACTATGGATTTTTTGCTTCTGTTTTGATATTGTTTCTTAGTTTTCATCATCTTGTGATTAGGATACTATTCTTTTAATTTCTATATGTTACTCCGTTATTGTTTCACTATTTTCTTCTACTGCATTAGTCTTATAAAAGATCGTATTGTCTCCCCATGAGAAAAATATTAGATTGTTTCTATTATTTGAAAGCCTTTGGCATATGGGGAGGCATGATTGAGATCATTTGGTAGTCTTGCTTAGGGACCAGTCTGTTGAACCAGGGTAGGGATGTTACATAGTTGTATCAAATAAGGTTATATTGTATTTTTATTGATCTAACTATTTCAGAAATGTAGAAATAAGACTAGGGAGATTTAGGCCTTGGATAATGATATCATTCAAAAGAGTTCCAAACTAATGTATGGAGGAAAACCCATGTACCTAGGGTGGTTTTGATGTTGTTTATGTATATTGTTATAGTGGGATATTATTTCACCAAGAGCGACTCACTAGTTGTTTCATGTCAAAATAGTTTTAGAAATTTTTTGATATTTTCTATTTTTTGACACGTGGATCAGTAAGGTATGAGTTTTGAGTATTAATTCATCATTCAAGGAACTTGTGATTATATTATGATATGAATCATTTTAGGCACGCATTGTAAAATTTTTTCTCTCTAATTTGCTGAACTTGAACTGTTTTCCATTCATGTGAGATTTAGATGAAAATAGTACATAATATGAAATTTGAAAGTAGTAATATGTTGAAAATGTGAATAATTTTGATTCTAAATGAAAATATGAATTAATATGAATTCTTTACCCTTTTTTACAAGTACGTATGTGTAAAATTGTTAAGGGCAGAAATAGATCCTCGGTTTTGACCACATGGTGAGGTTTAGGGAAAAGGCTTGTTGTGATTTTTTCTCTTACATGAACATGTTGGTTTTTGGATTAATATCCTAAGGTACACATTTTTAATTTTAGGGATATGCCTCTACAATAGTGCTTATTTGAAGGATGTCCAGAGGATAGGGCTGGAGATGCTCTCATAGTAGTTGATCATGCTACACTGATGGTGCTAGTAAAGGTATTCAGGGATAATTTCTGAGAAAAGCTCTCCCATTTCATAGAATTTATGGAAATATACCTATGGAGGGTTGTAATAATAATTTCCAATTTCAAAAGACTATTTTAGTATCATAAAACATAGATTTTACATGAGAGGGTGGACCTGAGGGAGACGAGTTTTTATTGATACTATACAGACTGTACAAGACCACATAAATACTCTTCCAGAGAAGAGCGCAAAACATTCTTCTTATATGTAACATGTTCAAATGAAACATTTCTGGTACATCAATACTCAATATGGAAAACATCATGTTATGGAATGGGGGGGATTTTATGATAATATCATAGAGAAATTGTTTCTTCTGATACTTGGGAAGGAGAGAGTAGCTTAGTTCATGACATTGCATCATGGTACCATGTTTGTTATGCACTATAATAGAAGCTTTATAGTATACCACTACTTTTTTATAGCATTGTGGAAGATGAGGATAATTTAGTAAAATGGTTTCAGGACTGACATAAGTGAGAAATTAAGAGAGAGGTTAATATATCCATGCTAATGACATGTATATAAGTGGTGAAACATTCTCTAATTTATGAGGGAAACCTGATTGTTTCTTTGAGTAAAAGATAAGTGGTTCATGCTGGATTATCATGAGGTGACACGTCTGAAAGCAGGAAAAAACACTATAAGCATTTATCTTAAAGAAGATGGTAGTATAGTGTTGAAATAAAAAGATCAGTTACATGGGATCTTACCCATGTTCTTTGTCACAAGTATGGTAGGTCAAGAAGCTTCCGAAAATAATTTCCTGACCAACAATGGAGGTCTAAGGCTTTGGAAATATGGGATATCTATAATGGGTTTTCTAGAACATGTGGCTGATGGTTAGGGATTTAGGAACTATATATAACTGAAGTGCAGGAAGATAGTCTTCAACCCTAGATCAGTTTGGCAGCTCAAGAACTACTGGTCTCGGAAGTATAGGTGGTGGAATGTTTTTTCTCAGGGTTGTAGTTCTCATATCAATAGATTGATCCAGATGAGGATAGTCATAGTGTATCAAAGATAAGAGGATTATAATAGTTACATTCCATTCATCCTACAATTGGGGATAGTGAGGCTGGACCATCGACAATGAGAGGTTCTGTTCATATAGATTCTCTTTTAGATTGTTCCTTTTTTGATACTAGTTCTCTCATTTTGATATATCTTCAAAAATTATTAATGATTTTTTCCTAGAGGTAGATTTTTGGAGTATAGTTATCACTATAGATACAATATTGGGATTACGGTCAAGAGTGGTCTATTTGTGAAAGGTTTTTTCTCTCGTTGTTGGGGAATAAAATTTTTTATGGAATCATTATATTCCAAATATGTCTCGATTCAACCAATATTTGGGTATAGATTGTCTAGTTGAATACTGATACCACATAGATTTCTATCCCTATATAATGTCCATTACTTCTCATATTGATGAAAACTATACGCACCATGGAGTGGTGGATATCCAAGAAGGCCGAGAAATTCCAATTACCCATGAAGTGGGAGAGATCATAGTCGAGGTTCCATGTCTATTATTATATTATTGATGTGCAATAGATGATTTGTTCCCACCAGTAGTGGATCAGTTTCAGGAGGTGTTTCATAGAGACATATATGAGTTTTAACTAATAGAGATGTGGAATTCACTAACGAGCTCATTATTGGGTATGAACCAATTTCACTTCCCCCAAGCATAATGGTACCGATAGTGCTTCAAGAGATCAATACTCAGCTGGAGGAGTTGGAAGATATTGGGTTTATCCATCCATGTACATAACATTGGGGTTATCAAATGTTGTTTTGAAATAAGTATTATGAGACTCTAAGCTAGTGTATAAATTACTGGAAGATGAACCAGATGATTGTGGATAACTTATATCCACTTTTGCATATCGATAATATTTTAGACTAGTGGAGGGTATATTGTGATTCTTCAATGATCGACATGATATCATAGTGTCATCAGTTGAGATTTCAAACATAATATATACCAAGGAATACTTTTACAAGTAGGTATGACCAATATAAATTCAACATAATGTGGTTTGTGTTGAAAAATACACCAGTACTGTTCATGGACTTGAAGAAAAAAATCATTCATACATGGATCTATTTTTGGTAGTTTTTATGGATGATATCATTGTGTACACAAAGACCCGTGATGGTCACTCCCAACATATTGACATTTTCTTAAGTAATTTTATAGATAATTATATATAAACCAATATATCTAAGTCTCATTTTTTTATTTATTAGGTAAACATCATATGTCACATCATCTTAGAGGATGGTGTGTCTGTTAACCTAGAAAATGTTCAGGTAGTGTTTTCTTCGGAGAACCCAATAATTTATTCTATATCCATAGCTTTCTGGGACAAGATGTATATTTTTTAAGATTTATCCAGCACTTCTCCAAATTTAAAATTATACTTATGATATTGAAAAAAAATGGGATAATGTTTGATTGGTCAGAATCATGCACGGATTCTTTCCAAATGATGAACAAGAATTTGAAATCAGTGCTGATCATGATCCTACCAGATTGAGGTGCGGTCTTTTGAGTGTATTGTTATGATTCTAGGTTAACAATTAGAGTAGTTTCGATGTTGGGAGATCAAGTTATAGAGTATGAGTCGTAACAGTTGAGGCCACATGAAAAAAAACCATATACTTGGCCTCGATTTAGAAGCAGTGGTTTATGCTTTGAAGTGTTAGAGACAGTATCTATTTGTTGATAAATTGAATGTATATTGACATTAAGAGATTTGAAGTATATATTTTTTCAGTAAGACTTGAATCTATGGAAGAGGTTATGGGTTGAGTATATTCAAATGTTTAAATTTGATCTAGCATATATGCACAATATAGGAAATAGTGAGGCCACATCTTTGAGAAGAAAATGGTAAAATAAAATAGTTCAGGAGTCTGGTGTTGAGAGGAAAATGATGACGCCACAAAGGTATATGCATGTTATATTTGAAGAGATCTTGGGGAATATGATAGTCATGCTAGTTTCAGTGGATTATTTACTTTTGAGTCTAATTAGGTTCAGTCACTATGAGTATCTGGATTTCTTACACATAAAAGAAATCCTTGAAGTTGTGGAGTCACCTTCAGATTATAGAACATATGAGGACAATATCATCTATTTCCTAAATCAAGTTTTTATGTCTATGAATATGTTATAGGATTTTCTGCAATAATTTCATTCCTCAAAGTGGGGGGTACATCCAGGTGGGAAAAAAGGTACCATGACATGCTATGAGAAATTTGGTGTCCATGCCTGAAAAAAGAGATAGTTGGGTTTATGAAATGATGCTACAGTTGTAAGATGGTGAGGTCAAGCATCAATGACCCATAGGTTTTTTATAGTTACTTCTTAATCATTTGATTAAGTGGTACGAGATATAAATTTATTTTTTGGTGTGTATCTAGAGGATACCTCATAAGATTGATTCTATTGGGGTTTTAGTGGACCTACTGATGAAATTATCACATTTATTACTTATATAGGAGACCTTCTTACTGTAGAAGTTTAGAGATATTTATGTTGTGGAGATAATCAATTTTTCATGGGGTGAAAAATACTCTAGTTTAAAACTGTGATTTTCACATTAGTTTTTGGTTATTTAAAGGGTTGTACAGGGCACTTCATATGATTGTTTTATTGAGTATGACTTTTCACCCATAGAACGATGGGCTGTCGGAGCACACTATAAAGGTTCATGAGGTTATTCTACAGGGGTGTATTCTAGTTTTTGGTGGGTCTTGGGAGAAGCATTTATCCTTCGCGTAAATTTTCTATAAGATATTTTTTCATTATATGATTCAGATTGACCCATAAAACACTCTTTATGGTAGGCCATGCATATCACCTTTATGATGGATTTTGTATGGTGAGATAGAGTTTTTTAGACCGTGTCTCTTGTAGGGGATTTTTTTTTGAAGAAACTTCTATGTTAGGGGATGATAGATTTTGTTCAGTTGATATCGAAATGTAAGGTTATATCTGAAAGTATAAATATTTCATTTACTGAAAGGCCTCAAAGAACCCTATAGTTTATAGAGTTTTACTGTGTAATACTTTGTAGTCCCCTAGTTAGAGTCACCACATGATATAGAAATAGAAAAAGCTAGATCCCATGTTTCTTGGTCCATTTACGTATGTGAAGATGATTGAGAATGTGTATTACTCATTGGGTATTCTTTATAAATACAGTGATATATCAAGTGTTTTACATGTATCAAATCTATGAAAATATCACCCCAACTGTTCCCATTTGATCTATGTGGATGATTTTGATCATGAAAAATATGTGTCATTTGAGGAGTATGTAATAAGTGTGTTGAATCACTATGAGAAAGTGTTGTAGGAAATGACTGTATAGATATTTTATGTATTGTGGAAACATTTTCATGTGAAAGAGGACACATGGGGAAGAGAAGAAGATATTTGGGATCAGTGGAATGATATTTTTGACTCATAATCTTAGAGAATATTGGTAGTATAACTCGAGGATGTGCTATTATAAGGTGTGGATATTGTGCAATCTCAATTGTTTCTTGTGTTGTCTCGATTATAGGTACCATTTTTTCTTCTATTAAGTAATTTTAATCTAGGAATTACATTGCGGTGTGTTTGGGTAAATTTATTTAGAAAAATTGATAAAATAGGGTTCTGTCTCGTTAGATTACTGTTTGATATAACCATGAGCCTCATCCCATTAAACCATGCCACTCTCAAGAGAGTGGATTGAATGGTCGTGAAATTTTTTAAAAAATGTGTACCCTCCATTGCGTAATGGAGAACCCATCTAAAAGAGTTGTGTGTTTTAGGTTCATAGATATGGAAAATTATGTTCCCCTTCCCCACAAACCATGTACATGAAATATATTCACCCAAAAATTAGATTTCTAGTTACCTGAAACCCAAATTAATCCCATGCCAAGCCAAATTTTACCCTAAGATCTTTTTCAGGATTTAAAATATCTACTAATAGATTCCAAGCCTTACATACCTAATTTATTTTCAATTCAATTCATAGATTAGTTATCTTCACCCTTCCTGATATATGAATCCAATCATGCTTTCTTTCAAATTCTTATTTGATATATTCTCTAATTATTTTGGTTTTGGTTCTTCATATTTTAGTATAGATTAGATATAGTATAATAGATCTAAATATGTAATTATTGAACTAGATTAAATAGATCTTGATATAATCAATCTTGATTTAGGTTATATATCTAGATCTTGTATGACACTATTAGTCCCTTGAATATTGTGGATTCCCATTATGAAAACATTCACCAGAAAATTGAGGTAGGTGGTATATTATTCAAATTCCATAGTCTTGATATCAATTATGTGTATGTTAATATAGAATTTCTACGCTTTATTTAGAATATGGAATTTAAAAATTGAATAAATTAATGAGTTCAATTAATTGATTGATGAATAGAGGATTTGATTGAATAATGGAATTGTGTTATTGGGAAAATTAATATATTAATTAGTTATCAAAATATTTAATTGTGGAACTGATGATAATTATTTTTTGAGTTTATTATTTGGTTTTGAAATTTTGAATAATTAATTGGGTAATTAATTATTAGATTTGATGATTGATAAATTAATTGTTAGTTATGGAATTAATTAGTAGTATTAATATGGGTATTTAATTGTCAAATTAAATAGTTGAAGTGATTTGATTAATTTATTGATTAATTAATAAATCAAATATAAATGGTTAATTAGTTATTTAATTAGTTATTTTAATGATATCAGTAATGGCCTTCAGTTGTGATTATGTTGGCATGCAGTAGCAAATGGGTTAACTGGGTGTGACGGAGGGATTACCTAAGAAATACCATGATATAAAAAAAATTTATTTACCGAGGTCTATTATATCCTTTGGGTAAGAACACCATGAGAGATTCTATGTTGATTTCCAAGGGTTATTGGGAGCTCTCGGATTTGGGTGAGGGAAAAATATCTCGAGAGATTCTACTTTTACTAGAAGGCTATTATGCTTCTTTTTGTCTCACTTAATTTTTATCATTGAGGTTTGAGCCATATTTTCTCATTACTCATGCCTGACTGATTTATATGATTTAAACATTTTTATTAGATATGAATTTTGATAGAAATGGTCATAATGGAATTCAGATGTATGACATCCCTTCGATATTGCTCATAATCTGGCATGAGATGAAGAAGGTATTGAGGCCAGGAGTCCTCAGGAACCCAACTGTTTATGTGGTTAAATATTGAATAATAAATAAGTGTGACAACTATTTATTTATGAAATGTACTTATTTATTTATAAAATAGAATAAACTATTATTGAATGGATTTGTTTTGGACATCTTTGGTGGTGTCCTACTGAGGTGTACACAATCCCTACATAGGATTTTGTATCGGTACATGAATATATTTCATTTTTTGCAGGATAGGGTATGGGAAAAGGCCAAAGGTTATGGATTTGTTGAGATGGATCATGGATGAAGAAACTAAATGTGATTCGATACCCATTTTGGAGTAGTCAGTGTCTTTCCATTTGGGTTTTCATTTTGACACTTGGAACACACTTCAACAGGGATTTATTTCTTCTTTAATTTTGATATTGTATTCCATATTTGGTCATCAAGTGATTAGGGTACTATTCTAAATCTGGTTATATGTTAATTAGTTATAGTTTATTTATTTTCCACCAGTGTATTACCCTGCTAAAAGAGGTTATGGTCACCCCATGACTGATATTTCAGACCCTCACTACTAGTCGGTAGCCTCTAGTATATGGTGGGGCATCCATGAGGTCATGTGGTGGTCTACCTCGGGGCACCAATGTGTGGTGCCTCGGTTAGTACATTACATTAATGAAATTTAAATGATACAAGAAATTAAACTAAGAATCATGATAAAGAAGAAACATCATGTATAGAATGATAGAAAAAAGTTAGAAAATCACTATCTATTCTACACACATAATCCAAAATTTCTTATTACATCTAAATTATTATGCTCAAACCATTTTAATAAAACACATAAACTATGTCACAAATCCATTTACCTCTATAAAAATAGTTTCAATCCAATGGTGTTCATTTTTATTTACATTTTTAATGAATCAACACATGAGAGACCCCTTGTAGATCCAATTTCACCATTACTCAAAGAAATTCAACACAAATCCCTAAATTTAACATCACTGAATTAGATAAGATGAGACGAAAAAATGAATAGGATGAAAAATTTATTACCTATAACTGGAGTGATAGATTAACTAGGATTGGTCCTTTGGTTCAAGTGGAATAAAATGGAATCAGATGGAAAGAAAAAAAAGTAGATAGAAATAAAAAATTGCCACTTTTACATGAACATTAAATATGAAATAAAAAGTTGGTTGATAATGAAGATATGAGTCTTCCCATAGTAAAAAAACAACCAATTCAATGCTATGTACTAGTTTCACATTCACTAAACACCGTAAAGCCTCAAAAGGGGGAAACTATTTGGGGTTGTCCTTGGTTACTCATTTCCCACAAATCTATTTCCTAATGGATATATATTACAAAATGTTTCTGGTAGGACTACCTTGACCTAGCTCCTCTCTCGCACCAGTAGCTGAAATACATGAACACTCATAAAATTAGAAAAAAAAACCTAAATCATGTAAACACAATTCACATCATCAAATCCAAAAATCCCCTACCTATGATCTGTAAAAAATCAAATTTATTCAAAACAAAATTAAACAATAATAAAACGGGTTGTTATATTCTCCCCACTATAGATATTTTTTCCTTAGTATAACCCATAATGTCTATTAAATTCTCCATTAATCCATCAAAATATAAATATTTTTTCATGATCATGTATTTGTTATGATATCACTTATGCCAGACGTGATCTAGGTAAACCATAAATTCAAGTAAATAACGACTGCAATCCATAATAAGGGCCATTAATTTTCCAAATGATATATTTTATGGGAATTCTAGTACCCTATACCCAATTATAAACAAAAATAATTATCCAGTCTCCAGCACATTGAAATTCTCAAAACCAATACAATCCAATAGTGATATATACACATCACCTAAAAAATGTTGTCTCAATGTTAGTGAAAATTTGAAATATTAATGAGTTTTACTCATATATCAGCCTCATTTAATGGTTTTATATACTAGAGAAATTTATAATTCATAATTCTTTAAAAAAATATAACCCATGGGTACTAACCAATTCCGTTTTCTATGTCATAATAGACTATTTATTGTATTATCTCTCACATCAACCACCAGGAATACCATCTCAACCATTGGATTTTCTTCTTCCAGGAATCACTATTTAGTTTTGCTAATCCACCATCTAGAGAGACACCAAAAAATTTCACATAATACTCCTCACTATAAAGATCCACAATTTATATCATTATTAAAATCATAATTTACAAATCACTTCTTCCCATATTGCAATTTATCATTATATCTTGTTTACCAGAATTTTAAATTCCTACCCTAGAGGCCCAATTTGTGATTTATGACATCAGGAAACTACCCAGATAACCCCTCTTATAGTATTCAAACATGGTATTAATGACCAACCATCCACTCACTATATTTTATTAATATACCTCAAACTCCACATTTCAAACAATTTTAATCCTATCCTAAAATCTCTTTATTCATTATTCCTCGCATTCTATTCACATTATGTGGAAAACTACATTCCCCTAAGAATGTTATTTTAAAAAAATTCTTGAAGCCCAACTAGCCCCAATGGTGACTTTAACATTATCAATATCTTTTATCACTTTCTGATCTCATTATATATATTTTCGATTATAATCGAGTACCCCATCAAATGATTATTTCACTAATTACCACTCTTCAGAGAAGTTAATTTTCTACTATATTAATTCCATGGGAAACTATATATTTTAAATCCATTTTCAATTCCACGTTACACATTGGTCGTTCAAATCCAAATAAAATATTCATTATTAGCTAAAATTGTAACCCATCAAGAACTGTTTTCAAAATTTCCACATCATAACTACCTTAAAAACACTATTTCTCATATAGATCTCTAAATTAAATAAATAATGATTGGATTTATCCCTTAATAATAATTATATATAACTTATAAGCTAAATCACAAACTATTTTTTCACCATACCCATTACAAAAATGACAAAATGACCCTCATTAATCACTAATTAGGCTCTCATTATTGAAAAACATGTACATTCTTGAACAAAGACAAATAATTTATCCATCATCACAAGAGATTTTTCTAATATCTAAACTGTTTACCAAATATTATCTCAATGAAAATATCACCTTCTAATAATCCTCATGTTAAATTTTGTCATAGAATTTTCAAATATATGTTTAGTATATATAATATAATTAGGAACATTAATCCCTAACACATACCATGATTGAAACTGACACCAAACATATATAAAATAAACGAAATGAATGTACTCCATACAATGATGTAAACCACTTATATTATATTAATTCAAATTTATGAAGAGGTTTACTCAGAAGAAAACATCAAAATACATTTTCTAGGGTTTATCCAGAGGTTGTACTAAATTAACAATAAAATGGTAATGAACCGTCTAATTCAAATGATATACTAGTATCTCATGCTTTAGAAAGAAGTGAAACTGTTAACTACTTGTATTGATGAATTAATATATTGGAAGGCCATTTCGAATACTAATGGTTGACTTCCACCTCCAGTAATGGACTATTTGGGTTTTAATCACAAAATTATGAATCTGATTATACAAATTAATTTAATTAAGGAATATGAATTTTATATAATGTTTATGATTTTGGGAATGTAATTTTATCATTCTATATAAATTTGAATAATAATTTTTCCTCAAAATATTTAACCCCTAAAATGGTCATACATAGAAATTTATAATGTAATGAATTTTTTACTGTCCTCTTCCATTTATCTTATTAATATAACTATTCATGAATCTTATTTATCTCATTAATAACATGTTTTAAAAACAATCATGAACTTGTAAAAGTTGTATTATTGCTATACATTAATATATTCATACCCATTTGGTATAAATGTTATAGAGATTCTTAGTGTCTATTCAGTCTATCTCATAATTCTATATTTTTCATAGAGGTTTATTCCATCCATTCATGATATCATTATACACTTGATTCTATTCGACAACCCAGGTTCTACTAAAAGTGTTACTCAGGGGGGGGGGGTAATATTTATCTTACTATAATAATGTCCTTATAGAGTTACCATTAGAGGGAGCACAATGACAGTTGTTATCTAATGGAAAACCTTTTTCGACGATCTCTAATGATTTATTTACATATAACTTTTTTCCTGATAAATAGTACCCCCTTATGAAATAATTTTGATAATGGATTTGAAAATTATGAAAAAACATCTCAAAAATTGATGATATTATCTTTCCATTACAATAAATATATGAATCTTAATTGTAGATATTGGTCATGTAAATTATTTAATAACATCTATTATTGATGAATCTACATATATATCCATGATTATAATTATATTACTGAATATGTATTCTTTTTCGAATCCAAAATTCACACATAATAAATATGAAAAACATGTTAACCTTTGTTATGTTATATAGAACATATATCAAATAGTCTTAATTTTTATCCATAATAATTGAATAGATGAGAGGATAATATGTAAATATGAAAAAGAAAATTATGACGGAAATTTATAAAGAACATTTTCATCAAATCCATGCAAATATCGAGGGAATGTTTATGTCCAAAAGTCCCCACTATGAATTCCTAGTGTTCATATCATCAATAGAATAAATCATTAGGTGTTTATTACGTTTTATACATTTGTTAATGACAGTAATACCCATTTATGAATAATTTTTCCATATTATGATAATAAAAAATATAATTGGTATGGGTTAGAGGATACTTTTCTTGATTTGGATCGTTTTAGGATAATGTTAATCAATATAAATATGTATTGACCCATCTTTCTCATTAAAAAAGAGAACTCATTCACCTAATAGTAAATCACTCACGTATATAACACCTTCATTTAAATTATCCTATATCTAATTCATTAATTTTTACAATTCAATGAGATGAATTTCATAATCTCTTTTTTTATATTTGAATAACACATGATGAAATTTTATTTAAAAACTATACCTCTCAATCTAAGGGTGTACTAGAAAACTAATTAGAAAATATATAAATATAATACCATAATTTGTTTCATCTATGGTGAGTTTATCCAAAACCACATACTGAAAATTCCCCTCATTAATTTTTATTGATGCCCATATAATGAATTTATTTTCCATTAGGAGTTTATAATCATGTTTTAATTTATATAAGTCCATTGGAAGATTTTTGAAATGGAAAGAGTTGTCCCTATCCATTATACTATTATGAGCTCAATTTAGAATTATTTAATCCATGGAAAAATCATATAAATTATAACCATGGAAAAATATCAATTTTTATTTGGAATTACATTCCATGAAACCTCATTCAAAGAAGAGTTATATACAAGTGTTGTAATCATCTCACTACTAGTTATTTTACCCAATAACTCAATATCCAATATTTGAGGTGGTGATTCAATAAACATAGAAAAATCAGTGCATATGAATAAATGTATTGAACTCTAATAAAATAAAATTATTTCAATTATTATATTATCATATATCTATGTTTTACCACTTCATTTTCATGAATCTTGTTCCAGTAATTTAATAAATCATAAAAATTCATGTCAGTAGTAAAAAATAATATTTAAAATAATAAGGGTCGGGATTCATATAATTATGATAGATACATACATAGAATTACTGTTTAATCTTTATTTAAACATATATTACTTTTGTATAATCCTATGGTACTTTTAGTTAAACTTATAAAACTATTGATATAACCTATTAAATGTTTTTTTAACATAGTTTACACTATTCATAACCTCATCCATTAAATTAACTAATCCCCACTCAATTATCAAATTAAATAACAAAAAACATAACATACATATATTTTATATCAGTTTACAGAAATCAAAATTGCATTACATGTTTAAATAATTTTCTCGAAATCAATGTCTTGGTTAATTTTCATACTAACAAGATAATTATCTTATTTAAGAACACAATATGTTTTTCTTTTTTAAAATTCCATATAAAAAGAATAATTTCTTGAAATATCATATATAATAATCTTTTTTATTACATGTATGAATGGAAATATAAGAAATGTGTGATCAAAAATGCTCATTGGAGGAGAAACATGTCACTGATTCAAAAATGATAAATCAATTGATTAACAACATATGAGGAGATATGAAAATGGTAGAAATGTCATAAATTGTGGAATAAGACCATGAAATAATAAAAATTGATATGAGTCATAATTTAATAATTATGAACCAAAAAAGGTTTCTTGGGACATTATAATGCCCATTTATAGGAAAAGAAAACCCAAAATCCATTATCTGATCAACCATGAGTTCAATTTAAAATATAAAACATAAAAACCTATAAAATGGTTATACATTTTTATCCTTGATTTCTATCTTCATTGATTGTGAGTTTAAATATATTCTAATAGAACGAACAAATTATTTATTACCTACACTGTTTTAAAATAGTCATTTTAATGATTTATTTCCTTATTAACACCACATATTTCGAAAAGGTGTTCCAACAACCTCACCCAAATTGAAAGTATAGATAATGGAAATGGATAGAAATATTATGAAATTCGACTACAAATAAATGTGTCATTAAATGAGGTTCACATTCCACATTATATAAATTAATTGTCCTATAGAATCTTATAAATTTTACTTATTATCAAAAGACCAAAACAATTGGATTTCCACCATTATCACTCAATTAAATTTAAATTTCATTAATGTATGATTTTAAAACATCATTAGTAGTCAATAAAATGTCTATAAAACATCACATGATGAAATTGAATGATTATTATATATTTTATTTGACAGAAATTCTCTATTAGATGTTGAGTGAGAACCCAAACATAATAAATTAAGATAAAGTATTTATTCTTCGAAGGAGATCACCTTATAATTATATATATTTTATTAAACAATTATGTCATGCACCCTATGTAACCACCCAATGTTTTTCAATGGAAAATTCCATTTTTATATTTATGTCATAAAATAACATGAAAACACAAAATAATGAACTACTAAGTGATAAGTGACTTTTAACATAATTTTTTACTCCTATGTTTGGAATTTTAAAAATCCGACATACACGGTTGTGTTCAAGATGTTTTTTGGAGTCTAATGAAACAAAAATAAATTTTTGTGAATAGGGACCTACCCTAATGAATAGTAAAATACCCTAATGAATAGTAATATGACCCTTATTAATATTAGATAATAAAACAAAAGAGTTACATTACCTATGAATAATAAAATAAAATTTAGACATCTTAGAAAGTGACAATTTGACTTTAGTAAACATTTCTTTGTATTTTATATGTCATAAATAATTAATTATAATTAATTAATTAATTTAAAAGAATATTTATTTCCTTTAAATGTATTCATAAATTATTGAATCAATTTCTAATAGTTTTTAGATAATTTTATAAGACCCTATGTATTTTTTGAAAGAACTATAAAATCAGTTTTAATCTAAAAAACTATTTTTTATGTAAATTGTGATTGTAATTAAATATTAAATTAATAATATTTAGAAATTTATTTCTGAAAAATGGACTTAAGTTTTTTTATTCTACACGTTGAAAAATGGTTGGAGTAAATTTTGGAATTTTTATGAGATACTGGAATTTTTTATGAATAGTCGAATCCGATAATTCACAGTAAATGCTAAATAATGTATTAATTGAGTCATCGATGATGTTCTGCTGATGTAAGCCCACTTCATTCAGGATTAAATTATAAAATTAATATTATTGGTCATCCAAGAGTCACTTATCTTTGTCTTAGGAGAAATTAATAAACTGATGAATTTTATATTAAGGAAACCCCTCTCCCCTCCACTATAAAAGCCACCCTTCACTCCCTCATTTCCTCACACCTCCCAAGATCCAAGACTTCACAAAAATCTGCCCAAACATCATCCCAAGCCCCTCCCCCACTTCCAAATTCTTCAATTCTCATCAAAAGACCAATACTAGCTTCCTTAAGGAGGATCTCAAGAGGAAGATTTAAGAGGTAATTTCTCTCCCTCTTCTCCTTTAATTTCCTTTCAAGTTCAAGTTCCTTTCGTGATCTCTCCCAACCATTATTCATACAAATTGTATTTTAACTCATGTTTTATAAAAATAATGAAATTTTATGATTCTAATGGGATTTTATATCACCCCACACCCTTTCTCTCTTCCTTTTATTTTATTAAGGAGAACTTTGTTCATGAGGTGTTAATTTATCTCCTTCAAAAACGATATGCTCTCTTCTTCCATTTCTACCTTCATATCTGGTCGTGAAACCATTTTTATGGTTGAACAAGAATATTTTATATGTATTATGTTATATTTTAGGTTCTATAAATAACCTAGGGCCATATTACTAAGTCAAAATTTAAAACAAGTTCGTTGTGATCCAAAAACGGCTCAAATTAACCCAAATAATTATCATTTTATTCTAATCTAATGATTCACCCACAAGGATCTAATATAATTAATTATAAAATCAATCAAGATCATGTAATTTCATTAATAACATGTAATATATGTTCTGGATGTTTACCCATGTTTTACCCAAACTTCAATTTAAGAATACATGTGAACTACTCAAGAAAACCATGAAAACGAACATCCCCGAACTATGTTTTTAAACTCTATAAGTCATCCAAAGGAACATAACATGACATAAAGAAACCAGAATGAAACATATTAATATAAACATTTTTATATATTTCTAATTAATTAATATAATGTCATTATACAAGACATTAAAGAGAAGAAAGCGTTCGAGTACAAGGTAAGGGAAAATTCTCGAACCCAACTTTCATCCTTCGGGTTCTACCTCTTCCACTCCATTTTTGATATGGTCACTCATTAAATATTATTTCTTCATAATTTTCTTTCTTTTTGTGGGATATAAATGTTTTATAATGACGTTTATTTCAATCCAAATGTTTTCCGAAATAAATCTTCTCTTAAGAACTCAACTTTTACCTCTCATTCAAAGTTGATGATTCTTGTATCCAGTATGTTGTTCCCTCTTTATTTTGGGAACCCAAATTTTATGAATGTTTTCATATGAAATGAAACCCATTCCTTTTCATGGGTTATTTATGTTCATTTATGTTATATTTTCATTATGGAATGCATGATAAATGATAATGTTATGATGTGACAGGTGCGCCCGGAATTATATAGCGCAATATTAATGTTTAAATGTGGCGGGTGTGCCTGAAATTATATAGCACTCCAATGCATTGGGTAAAGTGATGAATCTCATGATTAAATGTGAAATTATGTGTGAACAAGATTATATATTGGTTCACAAGTATGAGTGGTATTTAACCACTAAGACATGGTGTTTCATTTTTATGCATTGCCACATTTCAAGTATATTATTTATGCTCCTCTCATGTTCATGATCTTTTTCATGTGTTATGATTATGCTCACCCCATGATATATTGTTCTTATCTATCCTCTTACTGGGATATTATCTCACCCCTTTTAATGTATATCCTCAGGTGGCTACATGTACTAAAGAGAGGACAAGTGCCACTAAGAAGCCAGTAAAGAAGAAATTAAATAAACATTTATGGTTGATGTTGTATTTGTTATGTGTGGTCCTAGTTTTCCCAAGACACTAAACCTTTTGATCCGTTATGTGTAATACTATTATATTGTTTATCTTTGAAATGATTTAATAGTAATGTAAGAAAAGGCTGGGTGGTTATAGGTGGTATCAGAGACAAGGTTTAGTTAATTTGGGAATTAGGATTAATGAACCCTAGAAAAAACCTCTAGTATGAGATTAAGTACAAATATGCACACAAGAATATTTACCTAGGGATCCCATATGTTATGTTTTTGGTATATTTTTTAAATAAATAATTTATTCATTAATTGTTTACTTATTATTTGTTCTAACCTTTTCTATTTTAGAAAATGGTGGGAACAAGGAGAAATCCGGCCAACAAATCATGCGAGGGCCAATGCAACGATTGCCCGAATGACACCCCCAATGATTTGGGAGTTGGAGTTCAAAATATCATGGTGATGCTTACTCAATTATCTCAGGTTAGTAACAATAACCATAATAATGGGGAACTTCCTCCTTCACCAAAGAGGGAGAAACTGGCAATCGAATATTTTATGCATCAACGTCCACCGACATTTTGTGGATCTTCCGATCAACTAGTTGCAGAAAAGTTGGTCAACTCCATGGAGAAGATCTTTTCTGTTCTTCACTGTTCCGAGATGGAGAAGGTGACTCTTGTCTTTTATCATCTAGAGGGAGAAGCCAATAAATGGTGGGATTTGATTAAGAACACCATTCCAAGGGAGTAAATTGGAGAGATGGAATGGGAAGACTTTAAGATAATGTTTCATAATAAGTACTTCCAACAAACTCATCACACGAAGATGGAGAGAGAATTCATATAGATCAAGAAAAAAGAAGGATAATCTGTCACAGCCTATGAAGAAAATTTGACATGGCTTGCAAGGTACGCTTCGGTTTTTGTTATCAACAATGATAGCAAAATTGATAGATTCCTTAGTGGATTAAAACCACACCTTCGAAAGGCTCTTGCAATTCGAGACTTTTTGATTTATGAAGAATTTGTTCGGTGTGCTCTCAAAGTGGAGATGGAGTTTGGGGAATGGTCCCTGTGCTATGGGGATATGAAACAAAAGATGGAGTTTCAAGTCTGTGGATCTAGTGAAAAGGGTGGGAAGAAAAATCAACATCCCACATGCCAAAAATGTGGGATGTTGCACAATGGGAACTGACAAAAAGGGACGGGGAAATTCTTTAAGTGTGGGAAAGAAGGAAAACATGCTCAAGAGTGTCGAAAAGACATGAAAAGTAAGAAGAATGTAGACGATGAAAGGAGAGAACCACCCATGGTTCAATGCTACAACTATAGGGAGCTGGGGAACTATGCAAACCAGTGCACTAAACCTCGAGCTATCGAGGGTAATTAGAGTCAGCAGCCACCAAAGCCAAAGGAACAAGGGAAGGCTTATGCCATCACTACTACAGGGGTGGAGCATGATAATGATGTTGTACATGGTACACTTCTTATTCACTCAAGAATGGAAAAAGTCTTATTTGATTCTGGTTCTACACATTCATTTATATCTTGCAAGTTTGCTAGAACTATAGAATTGAAGCCCCGAAACCTTGAAGTAGACATAACTGTAAAAACACCAAGTGGTGCAATCATTGGAACCCAAGTATTTTAATCTTCTCCTATTGGCGTATGTGGGAAGATTCTTCCAGAAAATATCTTAACAATTTCCTTGGTGGAATTCGACACTATAGTGGGAATGGACTGGCGCTAGTTATAAAGAGCACATATCAACTGTCGGGAAAAGGAAATATATTTTCATATTCTGAACCATCCCATGCTCCTATACAAATGCAAGGAAGATCATGAATCTTCTTTGAGAAATCCTTAAATGGTGTGGGTGTTGATTCCCTATGAAGAAGCATACCTCGCCCACAGGGTTGATTCAAAGTAAAGTTCCAAACATGAGGAAATGGCCATTATGAGGGAATAATGCGATGTATTTCCCTAAGTGTTACCCAGAATTCCCCCGAATCGTGAGGTAGAGTTCTCAATTAAACTCATACCCAGAGCTACTCCTATCCCCAAGTTCCCATATAGGATGGATCCAATCGAACTGGAGGAGTTAAAGAAGCATCTGCAAGAGAAACGTGACAAAGGGATCATAAGCCCTAGTGCATCACCTTGGGGTACGCCAGTGGTCTTTGTGAAGAAGAAGGATGGAACAATGCGGTTGTGTATCGATTATTGGGAACTCAACAAGATCACCATAATGAACATGTATCCTCTCCAAAGGATTGATGAATTTTTCGACCAGTTAAGAGGAGCTCAATACTTCTCAAAGGTGGATCTTCATTCTGGATATCATCAGGTAAAGGTGAAGAAGGAAGATATTTAGAAGACTGCCTTCTGTACAAGTTATGGGAACTATGATTTTTTGGTGATGCCCTCTGGACTTACTAATTTCCCTACAATCTTCAGGGATTTGATTAATAGAGTCTCTAGACATTACCTCGACAAATTTGTGGTAGTTTTTATTGACTATATTCTCATCTACTCCAACGGAAAGGTGGAACATGAAGAACATCTAATCCATGTGCTGGTGACATTAAGAAAGGAGAAGTTGTAAGCCTTGTTCAGAAAGTGTGACTTTTTGATGAATCTTGTCATGTTCTTGGTACATGTGATTACAAGTGAGGGAATTTCTTTTGATCCTTCAAAGACAAAGGTGATTGAGGAATGGCCCAGGACCTCTAGTGTCACAGAAATCCATAGTTTTCTTGGATTACCTGGGTACTACCGACGTTTTGTGATAAACTTCTCACGATTTTCAAGCCCGCTAACATAGTTAACAAGGAAAGAGGAAAAGTATTTCTGGATGGAAGAATGTGAGGGTAGCTTCAAGGAGCTAATGAGAAGGTTGATCACTGCACCTGTACTCAGACTACCGAAAAGTGGCGAAATTTTTTTGATATATAGTGATGCTTCAAAGAAAGGCTTGGGTTGTGTACTCGTGAAAAATTATAATGTGATAGTCTAAACCTCACGACAGTTGAAGATCCATGAGCAGAACTACCCGATGAAAGTTCTAGAGCTGGTGGCTGTGATTTTTGCCTTGAAAATCTGGCGGCACTACTTTTATGGTGAGAAGTGTGACATATACTCCGACCACAAGAGCCTAAAGTATATATTCACACAAAAGGAGATCAACATTCATCAAAGGAGATGGTTAGAGATAATCAAGGATTATGATTGCTCTATTCACTATCATCCTGGAAAGGCGAACAAGGTAGCTGATGCTCTAAGAAGAAAAGAACCTGCTACTCGTTCCATGCTGCGGATTGAAAAAGACACCATCTTCTTTGATATGGAAAGGATGGATTTAGGAATCTTAGGGGTAGGGGATACATCCTACCTTTCCCAAATGATTGTGCAACCATCCATCCTAGAGAACATTAAGGAAGCACAATGGGATGATGTGGAGATAAAAAAGAGGGTGAATGCAGTAAAGAAAGGGAAGCTACAAGAGTTCTATATCGACGATGATGGTGTGATTCGGTTTGGAACGTGGCTTTGTGTGCCTTAATCACCCGCGATAAAGAAGGATCTATTGGATAATGCACATAACTCAAAATTCTCTATCCATCCAGGGAGTACCACAATATACCGTGATCTCCGAGAACACATATGGTGGGATAACATGAAGAATGAGATTGTGGAATATATATCAAGGTGCTTGGTATGTCAACAAGTTAATGTTGAGCGAAAAAGTCCAAGGGTATGGTGAATCCATTTCCTATACCCATGTGGAAATCGGAAAATTTTACTATAGACTTTGTCACAGGTCTCCCGATGACGTCAAAGGGAAATAATGCGATATGGATTGTGGTTGACCAACTCACCAAGACTGCCAATTTTATAACTATTCGGGAAGACCTCTCGCTTGAACTACTTGCAAAGATATATGTGAAGGAAGTGGTGAGACTATACAGTGTTCCAATCTCAATTGTCTCTGACCGTGATCCAAGGATCACTTCTATGTTCAGGAGGAGCCTTCAACATGCTTTGAGTACTGAATTAAATTTCAGCACGGCCTATCACCCCCAAATTGATGGGCAGTCTGAAAGAACTATTCAGACACTTGAAGATCTTATAAGGGCTTTCTCTCTTGAATTTGAAGGTGGTTTGGATCAGAAACTCCCATTGGTTGAGTTCTCATAAAACAATAGATTCCACTCGAGTATTCAGATGGCTCCATATGAAGCACTGTTTGGAAAGCGATGTAGAACTCCAACCTGTTGGGATGAAGTTGGAGAAAGAAAGCTACTTGGGCCCGATCTTGTTCATGAGATGACAGATAAGTTTTAAGGCATCCATAAACACATCAAAGATTATCAAAGTTGGAAAAAAGAGCTATGCTAAAAACCATCAAAGGGACTTGGAGTTCGACGTTGGAGACAAATTATTCCTTCGAATATCTCCATGGAAGAGAGTCATTAAATTTGGGAAGAAAGGGAAGCTAATCCCAAGGTATATTGGCCCCTTTGAGATCCTTGACCACATTGGAGTTGTGGACTATCATCTTCCACTTCCAAAGAATATGGCTCAAGTTCATGATGTGTTTCATGTATCACTACTGAGGAAGTACATACCAGACCCCTCACATGTACTAAACATAGAGGTGGTGCAGCTGGAAGATGATATCCCCTATGAGGATCAACCAGTAAAGATTCTGGATCGGAGAGATAAGTTTATACTCTACAAGACAAACCATCTAGTCAAAGTGTTGTGGAGGAACCATAAGTTTGAGGAAGCAACTTGGGAACCAGAAGAGGCAATGAAAGAGAAGTACCCTCACTTGTTTGTGTAATGTGAAATTTCGGGGGCGAAATTTCTTAAGGGGGAAGAATGTAACTACTCAATGTTTTTCAATAGAAAATTCCCTATTTATATTTATGTCATAATATAACATGAAGGCACAAAATAATGAACTATTAAGTGATAAGTGACCTTTAAACATAAGTTTGACACTCCTACGTTTGGAATATTGAAAATCAGACGTACACGGTTGTGTTCGATATAGTTTTTGGAGTCTAATGAAACAAATATAAATTTTGGTGAATAGTGACCTACCCTTATGAATAGTAACATACCCTTACGAATAGTAATATGACCCTTATGAATAGTATATCTTCCAAAAAAAGTGTTACATTACCTATTAATAATGAAAAAAAATTTAGACATATTAGAAAGTGACAATTTGACCTTAATAAATGTTTTTTTTGTATTTTATAAGTCATAAATAATTAATTATAATTAATTAATTAATTTAAATGAATATTTATTTCCCTAGATAATTTTATAAGACCCTATGTAATTTTTTAAAGAACAATAAAATCAGTTTTAATCTTAAAAACTGTTTTTTAAGTAAATTATGATTTTAATTAAATATTAAATTAAAAATATTTAGAAATATATTTTTGAAAAATGGACTTCATTTTTTGGATTCTACATGTCGAAAAATGGTTGGGGTAAATTTTTGTGACTTTTTTGAGATACTTGAATTTTTTATGAATAGTAGAATCCGATAATTCACAATAAATGTTAAATCATGCATTAATTGAGTCATCGATGATGTTCTTCTGATGTAAGCCCACTTGGTTCGGTATTACAATATAAAATTACTATTATTGGTCATCCAAGACTCACTATTCCTTGTCTTAGGTGAAATTAATAAACTAATTAATTTTATATTAAGGAAACCCCTCTCCCCTCCACTATAAAAGCCACCCATCACTCCCTCATTTCCTCACACCTCTCAAGCTCCAATACTTCACTAAAATCTTCCCAAACATTATCCCTAGCCCCTCCCCCACCTCCAAAATCTTCTCGTCTCATCAAAAGACCATGACTAGCTTCCTTAAGGAGGATCTCAAGAGGAAGATTTAAGAGGTAATTTCTCTCCCTCTTCTCCTTTAATATCCTTTCAAGTTCAAGTTCCTTTTGTGATATCTCCCAAAAATTATTCATCCAAATTGTTTTGTAACTGCAGTATTATAAAAATAATTAAATTTTATGATTCTAATAGGATATTATATCACCCCACACCCTTTCCCTCTTCCTTTTATTTTATTCAAGAGAATGTTGTTCATGAGGTGTTAATTTATCACCTTCAAAAACGACATGCTCTCCTCTTCCATTTCTACCTTCAGATCTGGTCCTGAAACCATTTTTATGGTTGAACCAGAATATTTTATATGTATTATGTTCTATTTTAAGTTCTAGAAATCACATGTGGCCAAATTACTAAGTGAAAAGTTATAACAAGTTCATTGTGTTCTCAAATTAACCCAAATAATTATCATTTTATTCTTATCTAATGATTCACCCACAATGATATAATATAATTCATTATAAAATCATTCACTCTCCTGTAATATCATTAATAACATGTAATATCATTTCTGTATGATTACCCATGTTCTACTCAAACTTCAATTTAAGAATACAAATGAACCACTCAAGAAAACTATGAAAACGAACATCCCCGAACAATGTTTTTAAACTCTATAAGTCATCCAAAGGAACATAATATGATATAATGAAACCAGAATGAACCCTATTAATATACCCATTGTTCTGGATTTTTAATTAATGAATATAATGTCAT
Source organism: Viscum album (assembly GCA_963277665.1). Lineage (NCBI taxonomy): Eukaryota > Viridiplantae > Streptophyta > Magnoliopsida > Santalales > Viscaceae > Viscum > Viscum album. Next base: position 461,927,393 of record OY728120.1, on the reverse strand, counting down.
TATATAGGAAATTAAAGAGAAGGAAGCATTCGAGTACAAGGTAAGGGGAAATTCTCGAACCCAACTATCATCCTTCAGGTTCTACCAATTTCACTCCATTTTTGATATGGTCACTCAATAAGGATAATTTTAAAAAAATTGTATTTCCTTTTCTGGGATATACATTTTTTATAATGAATTTTATGTCAATCCAAATGTTTTCTAAAAGAACTCTTCTCTTAAGAACTCAACTTTTACATCTCATTCAAGGTTGATGATTCTTGTATCAAGTATGTTGTTCCCTCTTTATTTTGGGAACCCAAAGTTTATGAATTTGTTCTTATGAGATGAAACCAATTCCTTTTAATGGGTTAGATATGTTAATTTATGTTATATGTTCATTTTGGCTTGCATGATAAATGAAAATGTCATGATGTGACAGGTGCACCCTGAATTATATAGCGCAATATGAATGTTTAAATGTGACCGGTGTACCCGGAATTATATAGTGCTCCAATGCATTGGGTAAAGTGATGAATCTCATGAGTAAATGTGAAATGATGTGTGAACAATATTCTAGCTTGGTTCACAAGTATTAGTGGAAGTTAACCACTATGACATGATGTTTCATTTTTATGTGTTTCCACATTTCAAGTCTATTATTTATGCTCCTCTCATGTTCATGATCTTTTGACTATGTTATGATTATTCTCACCCCTTGATATATTGTTCTTATATACCCTCTTACTGGGATTTTAGCTCCCCCTTTTTATGTATATCCTCAGGTGGCTACATGTACTAATGATAGGACAAGTGCCACTAAGAAGTGAGTGTAGATGAAATTAAATAAATGTTTATAGTTGATGTTGTATTTGTTATGTGTAGTCCTAGTTTTCCCAAGAAACTAAACCTTTGGATCCTCTGTGTGTAATACTATTATATTTTTTATCTTTGAAATGATGTAATAATAATGTAAGAAAAGGTCGGGTCGTTATACCCTATGTCAGATCTTGTCAATAAGAAACTCATTCTATTGATGTTAATATTTAATAATTTACTCAATTTTGTATGAAATATTCTATGATGTATTTATATACCCATCCATGATAATAGTACATTCATTGGAGTGATGAATCATTATTATATCTTATGAACTTATATATTACATTTTTTCATCATTAATGACTACCTGAAACATAATTTTATACATTTGGATAACATCATGTGCTATTGTATGTATTTTTAACACTTATAACTCTATATTTTCCTTAAAGGGATCAATAAATACCAAATCAGATTTTGGTATTCGAATACTTTTGTTTCCATTAATAACCCTCTTTCCATAAATCAATTGTGGTTTATCAATCCAAAATAATCATATCTTAGTTTTTTCTATCATTTCAATATTTTAAACATTCTAAATCACTCTAAAATGCTAGATTACTATAAATATAAGTTTTAGTATCTTTAAGGACTAGAAACATAAGAATATTTTTCCACAATACTTAGGAACATTTCTATACAATAAAACTCTTCTGAACCACCTTCTAGATATTTCACACAATGAAATTATCTTTATATCCTTGGGATGAGAAAAAAAAATGTGTGGGTTAGAATGATCATTAAGGGTAAGTATTTGTGATAAAAATTAATTAATATATGTGATCATAGCATAATATAATGATTATGAAAATATAAACAAGGGAAATTAATATAAAAAAACCATTTATACAAAATAAAATAAAATAAATGATCATAATCATGGAGACATGGATTTAGGAAATGGTATAATAAGATCATTAAATCATCTAAAATAAGAAGATAATATATGAAATGAAGTCATAATAATAGGTTAAGGGTAGCTCTATAATACATTATTATATTATGTACAATGTCCTAAAGTGTATTAATATCACTCTCCATTTCCATAAACATAGAAGAAAATTTACTATTATGGATTATAATCACTCCAAATCCCATATATATATCATCTCATGAGATATAAATAATTATATAATTCTGTGAAGGGATATATAATAGTTTTACCACCTATCACGTGACATTGTTTTCATAGGATAATAGCCCATGAACAATAAATTTTTGAAAAAGTACCATAGTGGATTATTTTCATTCCCCAATCTCGTACATAAAATCTCTTGAGATATAAGTATCTTCAGTATTTATTTTATGGATATGTAATCTTCTTCAACTATTCAAATAATTAAAATTATACATATGTGCTCCCTATGAGGTAAAAAACCATAAAATACCCTAATCATGATCAAAACCATGAGATGGAAGTTGGTTTCTTAATTTTGAATGAAGTAATAACTCAAGTAAAAATTAGAAAGAATAGCAAGTGAAAAGGGAATTAATATATTCTATAATTTTATAATTTAAAAAGTTATATAGGTATTTAACATGGAATTATAGTGTAGTAAATTCATGATAAGGATCTAGTGATTAAATAATAACATCCAACTACATGGATGATGATTTATGAAATAAGTAAAGGAAATTTTTAAAGAATGAAACAATTTTTTGTTTCAATTAAAACCATAATTTAACAAATATGAATATATATATAATATTTTGAGGTCTTATAATCTATTCATGGTAAAAAATCAGGCGATTCTTGACATGATTCAACTATTTTAAATGTTTAATTTAATAGTTTTTACATTAAAATGGAATTTCTGAATGGAATAAACAATTTAGGGAAAACAATGATGTAAAAAGATATTAAACTAGTCATCTATGTATGGTAAATCTATAAAAAATATAATATGTTATTGAGAAGAATAATTCATAAATTGGGAGAAAAAGAATGAAAACTAGTAACAGATATCTAATGGGGGTGGTATACAAAATGAATTTTTATATATTTAAAACACATTTTGAAATAACACATCATTATATATGACAATGAAACATTTATTTGAAAATAATTGGATTTATATATGACTTTCTAATGAGATCACACTTAATGATGTTTCCAATTAAAAGGGGGAACAATGGCGGGAGGGGAAATTATACAAATGTTGGAAAACCAACCATTTAAATGGATGATACTTATTCATAAAATAATATCATTTAAAAAAGGATTATAACATTTTAGTATTTAATATTTGAATCAATAATCATCCACCAATATATAAATGGGTTATAAAATATTAAACAAAAATTAAAATCAGGTAGAAACATTATATTTCAAGACATCACATTGGTTGTTGAAGACCACTATATTAAAGAGAAGACATTAATCATATCCCATATAAATGAATATAATTTATATAAGTTATGATTACAATTTAAATAATAATATTTTATATTTAAATTTTTGTGGTATTAGTTACCACATTAAAATGAATATTCATGAATAATTTCAATGCCTGCCTCATTGAAGGGTTTTTGAGACAAAAACCTTTACCTCATGTTTGATATCAGTCTGCACATGCACTTATCATCCTAAATAATTAAATTGGGTTCATTATATATATACCAATAAACTTATTCATATGTATTTTACTTCATAATGCCCATTAATTATCATTTTTTATTTATTTTTAATATCTTTTTTCATCAGGTGGATTACTCGTGGTTGTTTAGTTAATTTCTCTATAAAACATTAATTTAATTGGACATGGTAAAAGGTGTTTTAAAATAATTTCATGGTTACATAATTTTCTAGGATTATTTAATTTATTATTACATTATTATAGTATACCTATTGTTTTCAATGCTATCAAAAAATATACCTTAATTAATAATGGTCCCTTGATAAGTCCATTTAAGGTGGTTAATGTGACTACAACTATTTATTATTAATATCACATATTGAACAAAAAATAATATTGTAATTAAATATTAATTGTGTAAAAAATATCATATTATTTAAATAAATATTCTTTTTGAATGAACTAATTTTAGTGGTGATGGGAAATTGAACAATTTGTTAATGGTGGTTTCAATTCACATACACACATGATGATTTATTATTTTTCATAATGATTTATGAGGAATGTATAAAATATATATTACATTATTATAATTAAACATGAAAATATGAACAATGATAGTTTTATCATACCATAATATATATAGGTTACATGATGCGTGCATATGAATAAATGAACATGAAATGTAGGATAAAGAGTATTACCATTCACTTTGGATCACTCCCTTGGGTAGCTCCTTAAGGATCATTTGCTTCGAATTTTGATTATACCATTGATTGAATGTTATGGAAATTGTGTTGTGGAGATAATTTGGTATGATTTTTTGGATAAAAAAAATTAATTAGTGTATAAATGGGGTGGAGGTGGTTTCCTTTTAGAAGTGAAGAAAAGAAATCGTTTTATACACTCATTATTTTTCATTATTATCACTCCATTCCTCCAATGTAATTTTTTATTATTAAAACACTTTCAATGAGGAAGTGATATCTCTCACAACTAACCAGGTTAGGTAGAAAAAAAAATATAGACATATCATAGAAATGTTTAATCCATTTAAACACAATTTCCCAACATAATTTCCAGGTCATAGCATTTACTTAGATGTATTGGTCATCCTTCAAGACTACTTCAGAGTTTTGCGCTAGATAATCCCAAGATTGTATATACTCGTCTTTTATAATCTTCCTTATATTAAAATATTTAATAAATATGTGGTCTTTCTTCAATATACAATCTTAATTCTCCCAATTAATAACCATTTGGATCATTCTTTCCATCATTTGATCAACCTCTTCCATTGTTTCTTTGATTGCTTGGACTTCCTATGCCATTTCTTCTCTCGAATGCATTAGTTGTTCCATAATGGGGTATATAAACACATCATCCTATCATTGAGTACCATCAGGAGACCATGCCTCATGCTGTAATGCAGAAGAGTGCACAACCATCTCCACTAACTGCGCATCCTCTAGATATAGTGGAATCACCCAAGTTGACCCTCAGGCATCTCAATTGCATCTGCATGAGGAGACTCCAAAACAACCACATACCCCTCCGCCTGTTTCTTTGGGGAACCATTTTCACCAACTATTTGATACTCCTTCCCACCTATCATGGTTCCCTCGTCCTATGAAAACACCCCTTCATTCATAGATTGAGGTTCTTGTTATGAGGATTTATGACATTTTTGGGTCGACCGTGTCTCCATTGGCTTAAGAAGATATTATTAGTCTCTACATCACTTTGATTTATTCGTCAATGTGACAATGAAACTATTGGAGTCCCTATTATCATTATTCCACTTCAACCTCCTCATTTTGTGTTGTCCAATACCATACAATCCTATTTCAGATGAGAATTTCTCCCCAGCAGACTTGGATCCTAAGGGATAAGTGTTATTCTATACATCCCATCCTTTGACACTCAGAGTATAAAAACGGTTGTTTAAATTGAGACATGCCCATGTTCTCCTAGGGCTTGGATTATTATTCGTCTGATATGGGTCATGTCTTGGAACATCCCTCTCCAGACCAACCTTGGAAAATTTCATGCCTTTTATTCAAATCCCCACTCCAGGTTTGATAATATTTCTTACGCACAAATCCATGGCATAGGATCCAGACTTTTGGGCCCCGTTGGTATTTGAAGTGTTTTCCCCATCTAAGTACATGTAAGTTGGATCAATAGAAGTATGCATATCCACCGTTTCTCTATTATTTGTAGCTCCTACTTTAAATTCAATGGATACTGCTAGATCCCATTTCAATCTATTGAAGATATCAATTATTGTCGTCTCAGGAGGTTTCATTATGCCATGCTTCTGAGACACATCAATTGAGCTCACATTTCCAACCACATTGTCATCACCTCAAGATAAAGTTTCATCCCCCACTACATCTATCCATGGGCCCAATGCCTTGGAAACATCCACGTGAAACTCATCTTGAGGAGAAAAAATATGAGTGGTAGCATCGGGCCCTTCAACACTCCCTTATCAACCCCTTCTTCCTCTTCGACATGAGTAGAGTAAGTTCCCAAGGTGAGAACCCCTTAATCATAAATTCATCTTGGATTCAAACACGAACTGATGCTTCCACTGAAATTATTATCCTAATATAATCAACAACCATTCAACTGGAGGTCCATAATCATCAAATTTGACAAAAATCCATGGGGAAATAGGATAAGAAACAGAGATTGTTCTTGTGTCGGAGAATAGGTTGTGTCCCACCATATTACCAAGAATATAGATTAAAGAGGGATTCTAGAAAGGAAGATGGTGTTTGGGAAAACATACACACAATACCACAGACAGGACATGATGGTTCATATAGAGATTATAAGAAAATTTTAAGAGATGAATGTGAATTCCATTGAAGGATCAAGGAGCTGCGGACATTGCCATGATCAAATCCTCTAGGGATATAAAGGTAATCATGATATGTCGTTCGTTTAGAATTCCAATAGTTTCCTGATCATGAAGTCCCAAGGATTTGAAAAAAAACCTATTAAAGGAGTCATTTGAAGGACACCACAATGGTAATTGAGGAACCAGTGTCATGACTTGGATAGCTGAAGCATCAGTGAAGTCCATAATAGAAATTGTGTGCTTACGGTAGCCATCGTGATGCTCCCAAACTATAGGTAAGATTGAAATTTTGGGAAATAGTGGTAAGAAATTAGGGTTCAAGAAAGAATAAAATGGGAAATATTCTCTAATGTAGAAGGGTTCCCCCCAGTGGGGGAGGGGTAGAGACGTCAGCCATTTTGTGATGCATAGGTCAGGGATGAAGTACGTCGCCTTCCATCCTATAGTCTCCCATGTCGTGAATCCCTTCACAGTTGAATCTCTTTCCACCACTCCATTATACAAGGAATAAGGATCTAAAATGGCCAGTAATGTTTTAGGTAAAGAGATAGGGTTGATAGAAATTCCGCAATCCAATAATAGTCTTTTTTACATGATCGATCCATTTTCACCAGCTTTTTGACCTTTACCATATATTTCCCTTGTTGAGGTAACTCTAAATTTACCCTTGGTAACTAATTATAGTAGAGAAAATTAAAGCATAAAGTATTTACTAATATTAATTTAATTATTTTAAATATGAAAATTATAAAATTAAATAATAATTTATATACTAATGTTACTTTGTTTATTTTTTATCTCATATAATGCGTAGGAATATATTTCATAGAGAATTTATTTTTAAGTAATAAATGTACGCATGTGATTGTATTATATACATTTTTTATAGTAAAGATATAAATTGTTTTATAATAAAAAATAAGTTTTATGATGATTTAAAATCATGCTGAAACCTAATACTACGATAAAAATGGTTATATATATGAAAATACCCAAAATAGTTTTTTAAAATAATTATAATATTAATTTAATTTTATAAGATAGAACCTAGGGTTTTAAAAAATAATCGACAGCATAAAAATGCATGATATTATTCATTAAATAAATTTTTTATCAATTAAAATGTTTTATAACATTTCATTTCTTTTTTATATACTGATAATGAAGTACAAGTCTTCGTTTAAGAAATACATTGTTTTACCCTATTCATCAAAAAATAAATTATTTCTGAAATGTCCCAAAAATTTATCCTAAGATTATTTTCCAATGATAAATCGAAAAAAAAATTATTTTACTATATTATTGTAATATAAGTAGATAAAAACAAATTTTAAAATAGTAAATGAAAAATATAATTATATGTTTTTAAAAACAAATATCTTAGTTATAAAAGATCATATAGTAGATTTGAAAAAAAAATAAATGATTTTAAATTTTAAATTCACTTATAAAATAAATATTTGTTTTTTGAAAAATGAATAATAAATTTTAATGTTATTCTTATATACTAATTATTTCATAAAATTTAGGTAATTTATAAAAATTATATTTTTCATTATTCTCCTAAAAATAAATATTTTTAGAAAAATCCAATAAATTCAACATAAAATTTTTTTGAAACTAAAAATCCAAAAATTATTATTTTTCAAATTAATTTCCTTTAATTTTTTTTTCTTCTAATTAAAATTAAGAAATATTTTTGAAAAACTATTCTTATTAGAAAATAAAATTTTAAAATAATTATTTCCCACATTCATAATTTAAATAAAATAGTAATAATAATATTAGTAAATAAATAATTATATATTATTAAAAAATATTTTAAAAATAATGTACTTATATTTCATGAATGAATAGTATAACCCATACAAAGGTATATTCTTCAACATAATAATGAATTAATTAAATCTGCTTAAAATGACCTTTATATATAGATATATATATTATTTGATTTTATAACTCAATTACTCATATTCATACCTACTAATTATAATCCTTTTCTAATTATATTTACATATCATATTTACATATTAGTTTTTTGTGTAGTGAGCTATGAAAAATATTTAAAAAAATTTGAAAAAATCATATGTTATAATATTGAGTCATTATGTTCCCTCCCTACCAATAATGACATTTAATATATGAGATTTTAAAATTGGCACCATTTGATAAATTTCCATAGGTATCCTAAAATAAATCTTACAATTGTAGTGGATCACGGGTTCAGTTATTATATGAAGTGATATATACCTATATGAAATTTGGTATAAACCCTTTATCAAAAGATATAATTTATTCTTAATAGAATTATAATATTTGAGGAAGATATAAGTCAATGATGCATAACCTTATTCAAACCATTATAAATTTGTATACAATATATATATAATAATTATATCATTAGTTTTTTTATTTATATTTCAATACCTAAATGTTCAAATAATTCATGATACAAAAAATTGAAAAATATTGAGTTAAAATTCTTTATCTACCAAAACAAATATCATTTAATATGATTTTAAATGTTCAAATGATATATGTATTTGTTTTTTCTGGTAGTAGAATTCAATCCAAAAATTTTTTAGCATGGTTTTATAGAGAAAAAATTACTTATATCTAAAACATTCAATCATTAGTGGATCCTTAGAAAGATCATTATTATCCTTCATTGTATACTTCTTTTTCTTTCAAAAGATTATTTTCTGATTCCCTCCCTTACCTCATTTACAAAATTTTACAGTCCCCTTGAGGAAATTCCCATGTTTCTTAATCCCACATTGTTAAAATGTAGGATTGTGAAAACTGTTTCCCTCATTATATTCATCACCAGATTTCCCAGAAGATTCATCCCATATTCTCTTTTTTGAACTCGTGATTTTAACTATTGTTACATTTTGAATCATGTTTCAAGAAGATTGGTTTAACATGATCACTATGTGTCTATGTATATCTCCCATTATCAAGGTTTTATTCTTGATTTAATAATTTCATTTTTCTATTCACCTAGGATCAAAATAGATCCTTTTGTTTTCAACCATCACATAAACAAAAAGGGTTGACATGAGTGTTAAACATTCAAAATAATATTTGGATTATCATGATCAATGAAATATAAAGGATTCAAATTTTAAAAAAATACCATTTGTATTATCATTTTATACATTAATTCCTTTATCTCAGCATATATAAATCATATGATACTTTAATCTGGGTTATCTTATACCTCTCAACCAGACCCCTTAATGTAACAAGATAATCAATCATTAAAAATAATTTTAATAGAGTATATGGTAAACCAAAACCTATTCTCTAGGTTTATAAAAAAGGTGTGTACTTAGTCTTCATTTTGTGAACCAGGTAATGATTGACTTAATAACCAACGTGGCATTTTTAGGGTTATTACACCTGGTATAGTAGTTCCAAATCTTGCATCCACATTTAGTATCTATAAAACGACTTAATTGAAAGGAAATATATATTTTTCAAACATTAAAAACATTTTAAATTTATCATATACTATGTATTATACTTATAGTTTATCATTATGGGTTTCACTAAATTTATCAAATATTATTCAATAAAAATAACAAAATTAATAATAAAAATTATATAAACCCTACTTTGACACCAACTATAAAGAACCAAGATGAATTTGTCTTATACATTACGTAATTTAAATAAATTATACTATAAAACTCACATATAAATCTCACAATCCAATTAATATATTATTTTTTATATTTGGGGACCAGTTTTATAGGAAACTTATTCCATAATACAAGTAAACATTTTTCTATTTGAGAACTATTCTAAACCCCATTATAGAATTATAATACATTTTACATCTCTCCATAACATAATTAGTGGAAATATAAAACAGAGGTGATCTCAAATTCTTAGTAAGGGTATGCCTTAAATAAAATAATCAAATATCAAAAGAGGGAATAAGAAATTAATATGGTTAACAGAATATAAGAAATTCACAGGAACTTAAAATTAAGTTTTCATAACCAATAAAATATAGATGATGATCATAATCATGGAAACATGTAATTATTAAAAAAAATAAGAACATGGAATTATGAATATATGAGAACAAAATTAAACATTAAATCATAAACATAAGCTATGGGGAGCTTCCAAGTCTATCATCACAAAGTGGAAAACGTTCAGTGGTGGGTTCAGTTTAATCCCAATTCGCATAAAAATTGTATAAGAAGTCTAATGATGAATTATTCTTATATCCTAATCCCATACACAAAATCTCATTATAAATAAATCCATTCATAATGCATTAATTAATATCCCACCTATCACAAAACATTGTGTTTTTAGTGTAACCTCCATTATACCATACAGAGTTTACAATGTCCCTTATTGGATTAGGTCCACTCTCTAATAAAATAAATAACATATCATGAGATATAAAAAATCATGTAATTCATTAGAGGGATATATAAATCTTTTCACACCAATCACATAATTAAAATAACACTTATTCCTGACATATAATTAAATGAAACCATTCATAACAATATATGCGATCATATCCATGAGAAGAAAGTGGGTTTCATTGTAAAAATAGAAGGAAAAACAAATGGGAAATTCCTAAGGATTCCCTAAATAATAATTAATTAAATTTTTATGGGATTTCATAATTTCAAATTGATATAGGCCATTATCAAGGAATTTCATATGAAAATTTTCTTGGGAAGGATTTTCTGAAGAAAAAAAATGAACTACCATGATGATGCTTTATGAGATATGAAAATAACATTTTCAAGGAAGAAGAAGGTTATTATAGTATATAAACCATAACTTAACTAATTGGTTTATCTATAATATAATTCAGGGTTGGTAACTTATTCATTATTTAAATGCATTTTATGGGGTGATTCTTAACATGTAATAATAGGTAGAAACGTTACCTAAAATCATGTATTCATTATAATGGTATTTTAAAAGGGAACTAAAAACATGAATAAAAAAGATATTAATATAATATTATACTATGTTTATATGTAATATAAATATATAATAAATAATAATAATATCAAGAGAACAATATTTTATAGAAAGGGAGAAAAATAAATAGGGAACTTGTAAAAACAAGTGATAAGGGTGTTATAGAATATCCCGTTTTATGTTTAAAAATATCTTTTTGAAATAACAAAAAATATAAACAAAAAATAGAAATTACTTTTATATAGTGGGATAGTAAATATTATTTCAAATTAAATAATACTAAATTATGTTCCAATTAAAATGTAGAACATTGTCGTGAAGGGAAATTTTGGACAAGGAGGGGACGCCATCCCTTAAATCGATATGAATTATTCCTAACATATTTCCATTATCCGAAGGGACTATAACTGGAAATTAAAGGATATTTGAAACAAAAGAGATCTTTAAAGATAGAAATTGGGTATACCATATTACTGTAATGATGAAACTCAAGAAGAAACATTATAAATCATTATATCAGAATGAGTTATAAAAGACCCCTTTATTCTATGGAAGACATCAATCATAGATGATGGTAAGGAAGAACATGAATGGATGTGAAGTGTTTAGGTATAATAATAATATTTGATAATATAAGTCATGGTGGTAGTGTTTACCATATAATAATAAATATTGTTGCATAATATCATTGCATGCCTCAATGAAGTTAGTTATCCACACAATGAAATGATGACATTTTTGTTCTTCTTATTGATTTTAGAGGAAATTATAAAATTGATATTATATTGGTGTTAAAAAAAAGAATAGTATAAATAATTATGTTATCATTTCATCATGTATTGATGGTACATGAGGGGTGTGTATGATTAAATATCTATAATGTTTGGTTGGATATTATAACATCTCTTTCGGAATCTCTCAACTGGGGAGTTCCTTAAGTCTCATAAACATGGTATTTTGGTGAGATGAATGCATAAATTTTTTGAAGTTAGTTAATTTGAGATAATAGGGTAGAGTTTTGGTTTATATAAATATTTGAAATGGGTATGAGGTGGTCTCCATTTATAAGTGTAGAAAATTACAATTTTGGAAATATTCATTATTTTTCAAAAATAACACTCCATTATTCAAGTCCAATGTATTCAAGATTTCTAATATCCGTGTGGGTAAATAGATATGGTCGATCCTCCCACTAAAATAAAAAAATTTCATTGTTTTTCATAATTTTAATCCATTTTGATAATTTTTAAACTCTTCCCCTTAATTTTCCCAAACCATGATAACTCCAATTTTACACTTGGTATGTAATTTTAATGGAAAAAAATTATAAATAGCAATTATTTAATAATTTGAAACTATGAACATGTAATATGTAAATGATTTTATAAAATAAATTTTCTAATATATTGAGATATTAATTTTATTATCAGAAAACATAACACATAAAAATTATTTCATAGTAAATGTTCATTTTTTGCTCAAAATTTATGTGTGGGATAATATTATCAATGTTTTTAATTGTTAAGACCTAAATTGGTTTATTATAAAACAAATAAATTTTACATCTATTTAACATCAATCTAATGCTGATATTTGAAAAAAAATAATTTTTTTAATAAATAAAATGTAAAATAAAAGTATTTTATAACAATTGAAATATTACTTTTATTTTTAGAAGATTTTTATAATGTTAATAAATTTATAAATAAATATTTAAAATGAATAAAATTATTACTTAAATAAATATTTTATCAATTATATTTTGTAGAAAATTAATATTCTTCGATTATAATATGATAAAGAAATAAAATTTATATTTATAAAGAATTTTATTTTTTAAAATTCTTCTAAAAATATATTATTTTTAAAAAAATCCCAAAAAAATATGAAGAATATTTGTTACTTGATAAATAATATAATAAAATAAATATTATTATATTCCACATATATAATTTCTCCAAATTTGTTTCAAAATGATAAATGTATAAAGTGTTCCATTTTTGTTTGAAAAACATAACATAGTTCTAAATATCCAATATGGGGTTGTAGATAAAACTAATCATTTTAACCATAATAAAGTCACATATAAAATAAAATTTTAGTCTAAGAAAAGGGTTTCATGAATTTAAAATTCATACTTATATAGAAATACTATCATATATGTCATGTAATTTAAATGAATTTGTATATTATATTATTTTGACTAAATGTCATTAGGTTTTAGAAAAAACTCAAAAATAATTTTTTACCAATATTTAAATCCTAAGTTAATTTTTTTCCAAATAAAATTTCAATAATTATGTATTTTAAGTTTTAATTAAAATTATAAAATACATTATTAAATAGTTTTTATAGGAAAATTACAATAAAAATACTAGTTTTTCTATTTCATAATTTCAAAAAAACACTATTAATGTAATAATTAAAAATTAAATATATAGATTTTTATAAAATAATCATTTACCAATAATATTCATTTATATAATAAATAATGCAACGAATTCAATGATAGATTCCTGAACACTATAAGTAATAAATCATATCTTTATAAAACGATCATTAAATATTAATTTATATATATATATATATATATTAATAGATTTCGTAATACAATTACTCATATTTATACTAAATAATTCTATGGATATATTTTAAAAATTTATGCATATCATTGATAAATTTTAGTTTGGTGTTGCATGTGGTTCATGCCATCAAACATATATGCCATATTTTCAAGAAAACATATATTAAAATATTGGAAAGTTTCATTTGGTTTACTATTATAGGAAAAAAACTAAGACATAAGGTGGACCAATATTTGGATTCTTTAGTTTTAAGAGTTTTTTTGGATAGACATCTCCTCTATGGTCACTAATACTCCCTCTTAGATTCTTGTATCAGCTTCTATAGATGGTTTAAATTTTCCTATTGGATTCTTTAATTAAATAGAGTATTTTCAAGGTATTTGTTTCATACCTGAGAACCAATGTTTTTCACCATTAATCTAGAGACCATTTTATTGTAGGTTAGAATACTCCAACTTTTTCTTGGTCTTTCCACCTTTTTTTGGATATCATTAAATGTAAAATCATAATTTTTTTCTTATTCTTCAAATAATGATGAAACAAATCTTCTTGGAGATCTATTCCATAATCTAAATCTGTCGTGGTGATCTTTATTTATCATTCCATGTCATATTCATAAGAAACCACACTTTTTCATCACAAAAAACCTTCATCCCCTATATTCGTACTAGTTTTATGTGTTCACTTCTGTTAGGCATAACGTTTTTTATCATTTGGAGTTTTTTATTTACATATAACCTCTAAAATGGATCATAATGTTGTTATGAATAAATATTGATGGAAAATACCACCAATATCTAAATAATTATTGTATAATTTTCCTACATTGAATTGACATCAGTATTTATCTTTTGTACCTAAACAATGTCACTATGGGATAGTTGCAACATATCATTAATGTTGGAAAGGATACTTGACCCTACATCTATTACCCATAGAAAATAAGGATCTATTCAGGCCACACCACCTCCTTTGGAACCATTTATACAATATATATATTTAATCTCCTATAATTAAATATTAAGACCATCAGTCATTGATTGAGTCTTCTTTTCTTTAGTATTAAATACCATCAAGCCATTGAACTCCAGATATGGTCTTACCACATCAAATGTGGGGTTATATGTGGTTTAAATCATTTTCATATAATAGAAACCATTTCATACAACTTTTACCCACTACCATAAACAAGATAAGGGGATCTTTTAGTTTGAGCATACGAAGCCAAACCAACAGACATACTCGGTCCAGACTCACTAGTAATAACATTGAAATTAATTGTTGTATTATAGATATCATTACCCATGTCTCTATCATATTATAGAATTAGTAATATATAAAAAATAGACACTCCCTTAGTTAGTGTGATATAATAATCCTACTTTTGGTTACCCAATTATAACAATGATAATAAAATGTGGACTGAATCTCCACTATTTGAAAAAATCCAAATTTTCAACCAAATATTACCCACATTGACAATATAATGGTATCAAATAGATAAAATTCCAAAAACTATCCAGGAGATATATGATGTCATAGGGACCATTATCTTTAATTAAAATTCCAAAATATTCTTTTTAGGATTCTATGTTTTTTATCATTTGTTTGGTTTTGAAAAGGGTTAGAAAAATCCAAGAAAAGTAACTAATATCTCTATAGAAGTGTAATCACGATTCATATAGAAATCATAGTCCCATTTTAAAAAATAAAATCTAAATCATTTGATATATATTGGAACATTATACTATGTAAAATTTATAAAGTTAGATAGAAAATAACATATGAGAATTTGTGATGTATCCAACAACATGACTAAGGTAAACACCTTCAATTCCCATGTGTCTTGGAAGAACCCATCAAGGAAATTGAATAATGATCATCTCTAATCAAATCTAGCTACATTGGAAAAGATAAGATAAAAATTCCTCATCGAATTCCAAGTGTGATAGCGGGTACTTTGGTGCCCCATTGTGAATTAAGGAGAATTAAAGTAAATGGAGATTAAGGGGAGATCTGGGATAGAATAAATGATGTTAAAGTGGTTAAAGTTGGATGGAATTTTATAAAATCACCAATACCCCCCACCCCCCATGTAGGGGGGACATCATGCTGACTTCCTATTTCCACCCATGAGGTTTGGAAGGGATTATGTGGAACCACCATTATATCCATTTAGATACTATTATGTGATGTGTAAACATCTAAAGGAATATGATAATCACCAAGGGAGATTATATGAATGATATGAAATATTAGTCTATTAGAGAACTATAATATTGTATAAATGATTTAGAGGAAATACAAACCACAACATGTTAACTTTCCCCACAACATGGTATATTCTTCATTATATATTATTCAATAATATCCTACATTCACTCTAGACTAATGGGAATTTTGAAAAACATAAAAACACATTGATAATTCATCAAATCAATTGTCATTATGATTACCAATAAAATTAACTTGTTCTTTTTTAAAACACTTTTTACCGAATAAATTCCTCATTTTGAGGCCTTATCTGTTATCAGGTAGTAATTTATAACAATAAAAAATTTAATTCCACATATATAATTGAAAAAAAATAAAATCATATAAAACAATGCTATTATTACTCATTAGACTATGTTAAGTAGTCTTATATTAATTGAACATGCTCATTTCTCTATATAAACAACTTCAACACAATATGAATATCTATAAAATGAAATATTTTTTATACAATCCCTTTTTCATAGGAATATTATAGAGACCCATAATTTTCTTACATTACTATTACATCATTTAAATGGTAAACAACATAATTTTATTACACATAGAGGATCCAATGGTTTAGTGTCTTGGGAAACTAGGACTATATATATCAATTACATCATCATGCATAAAAAATAATTTAATTCCTTCTTCTCTAGCTTATTATTGGGACATGACCTCTCCTTATTAAATATAGCCACCTAATAATATAAATCAAAAGGGGTGAGATAATTTCCCAGTAATAGGATAGATAAGAACAATATTGCACGGGTTTATCATAAACATAACATACAGAAAAATCATGAACATGAGAGTAATCGTTAACAAAATACTTGAAATGTGGCAATGCGTAAAAATAAAACATCATGTCTTGGTAGTAAACTACCACACATACTTGTAAAAAAAGCTATAATCTTGTTCACACATCATTTCAAATTAATTCATGATATTCATCATATTACCCAGTGCTTTGGAGCACTGTATAATTCATGGCGCACTCGTTACATTGGAACATTCATATTGCATTATACAATTCTAGGCGCACCAGTCATGTCAAAACATTATCATTATCATGCTTGTAAAACTAAACATATATCAAAAAATTACAAAAATAACACATTAAAATGAATGGTTTTTATACCATATGAACAGATTCCGAAATTTTGGGTTCCCAAAAGAAAGCAGTAATAACATACATGATGCAAGAACCATCCACCTTTAGTGAGAAGTAAAAGGTGTGTTTTTAATGAAGTGTTCTTTTTGAAAACATTGTTTTTCACAAAAAATCTAGTGGATAATATTTATATCCCCATATAGGTAATATAATTTTGAAAAAATGATTTTTAAGGATTAATCATACCCAAAATGGAGTGAAAGAGGGAGAACCTGAAGAATTAATGTTGGGTTTGAGATTTTCCACTTACCTTGTATTCGAATGCTTTCTTCACATTAATGTCTTATATAACCACATTAGATTCATTAATTGAAAAATAAAGAACCTTTTTAAAATGAATATGTTTCATTATGGTTTCATTATGTTATTTTATGGGCCTTTGTATGAGTTATTGAGTTTACAAATACTGTTAGGTAATGTTCGTTTTTATGGTTTTCTTGATCGGTTCACATGTATTGATAAATGGATATTCTTGTAGAACATGGATAAAAATCAGAACATGTATTTCATATTATTATTGATATTCTAGAATCTAAAATGATATTATAATGAATTATATTATATAAAATATAGCTGAATCATTAGATAATAATTAAATGATGATTGTTTGGGATGGGCAGTTTTTTGACCACAACAAACTTATTTTCTTTAACCATTTAGTAATATGCATATTATTGAGTTATGGAACATATAATATTACATTAAACATGTAAAATATTTATTTCAAACAAAAAAAATAGTTTCATTACTATATTTGAATATAGAAATGGAAAAAAGAATACATGTCGTTCTTGAAGTTGATAGATTGACACCACACGAACAACATTTTATATTATAATATAAATGGAAGAGGTGAAGGGGGTTGGATGGTATAATATCAGATGATTATCATAAAATTCTATTATATTTATGATACTATAGTTAACATACCATTTGGATGATGATAGGTGAGGAGAAAATAAGAAGAGAACTTGAAATTGAAAGGAATTTAAAGGAAATGAGGGAGGTAAATTAGCTATTGATTCTTCCTCTTGAGATCATCATTAAGGTACCTAGGATTGGTCTTTTGATGAGACTATAATCTCTTGGAAGTGGGGCATGGGTTAGGGAAGATTATTGGGTAGAGGTTAGACCAGGCTTGAGGGTTGATAGGTGTCAGGAAATGAGGGGTTGAAGGGAGGTATTTAAAGTGGAGGGGAGGGGATTTCTCAATATAAAATTAATTAGTTTATTATTTCCCCACAAGACAAGGAATAGAGAGTCTTAAATGACCAGTAATAGTATTTTTATCTTTTTAACATAAACTAATAGGGCTTAATTCTGCAAAAAATCATGCATAACTCTATAATTAGCTTATTTAGCTTATTTTGTAAATTATGGTATTTCACTATTCATAAAAAATTCAACTATTTCAGAAAATCCCAAAACATCACCCCAAACATTTTTACACGTTTAAAATCCAAAAACTAAGTCCGTTTTTCAAAAATAATTTTCTAAATATTATTAAAATTATTTTTTACTAAAATCTAAATTTTTTTGAAAAAAACACTTTTAAAATTTAAAACTCGTTTTATAATTCTTTCAAAAATTTCGTAAGGTCTTATAAAATTATCTTAAAACTAAATGACAATGACTTATTAATGTATTAACACATTTTAATAAAATAAATTTCCTTTTAAATTAATTAATTAATTATAATTATTTATTTATGACCTACAAAAATTCCAATACTTTTATTATAATCAAATTGTCACTTATAAGATGCCTAAATTTTATTTATTTATCCATGAGTAAGGATACTATTATTCTGGAGGATTTAATATTCATAAGGGTGGGTTAATATTCACCAAAAAATTAAGCTTTTTCTATCAGACTCCAAAATTCTTCCTGATCACAACTGTGTATGTCAGATTATCAAAATTCAAAGCATAGAAGTGGAAAAATTAAGTTTAAGGGTCACATAGTATTTAGTATAATGATATTTCACTGTGCTTCCTAATAGAATTATACTATAAGGAATAATTATAATAAGGGAGTTCCATTAATAAATCTTTGGGTCTTTAAATTCTTCCCCCATTATGAAATTTCGCCATTTAAATTTCATTTTACATAAACAGATGAGTGTACTACTCCTTCACCACCTCTTTGGGTTCCTAAGTTTCTTCTACTAGAATATGGTTCTTTCCACCACACATTGATTAGGTGGGTTGCCTTATTTGTGTAGATCCTTATCTCTCTGGTCTAGAATCTCTATTGGTTGCTCTTTCATAAGAGATATCATTTTCCAACTACACCACCTCAAAGTTCAGTACATGTGAGAAATCAGGTCTATAATTCCTCAATAGTGATATGTGAGACACATCATTAACTTGAGTCATATTTGGTAGAAGTGAAAGATGAAAGGCCACATATCATATGCGTTCAATGATCCCAAAGGGGCCAACATACCTTGGGCGTAGCTTCCCTTTCTTCCCAAACTACATGACTCTCTTCCATGGTGATATTCTAAGGAATAATTTATCTCCAATGAGGAACTCCAAGTCCCTTAGAGATATTTCATTGTATCTCTTATTATGACTCTAAGAAGCATTTGTGTGTTTTTGGATGACTTATACCTTCTCTATCATCAATTTCACATGATTTGGTCAAAGTATATTTCATTCTCCTACTTCATCCCAACAGGTTGAGTTCTATATTTCTTTCCATACAAAGCTTCATACAGAGCCATCTGAATACTCGAGTGGAAGCTATTGTTGTATGAGAACTCAACCAATGGGAGATGACGATCCCCTCCACCTATGAATTATAGATAGTAGGATATCCATATATCTTTAAGCAAATGAATAGTCCTTTCATATTGGCCATCAGTTTGGGGGGGATTGGTCATGCTAAAATTAAATTCATTACTAAGAGAATATTGAAGAATCCTCTAGAATTTCGATGCAAATCTTGGATCATGATCAGAGACAATCGAGAGTGGAACACCATGCAGTCTCACCACTTCCTTCACATATATCTTCGCATGTTGTTCTAGTGATAGGTCTTCCCGAATAGAGAAAAAATGAGAAGCCATCGTGAGTCAGTCAACCACAACCCATATCGCACTATTTCCCTTTGACGTCTCAGGGAGACCTGTGACAAAGTCCATAGTGACATTCTCCTATTTCCACATGTGTATAGGAAATTTTTGCATCATCCTGTTGGACTTTTTTCACTCTACATTAACTTGAAGACATACCAAGCACCATGATATATATTATATAATCTCCTTCTTCATGTTATCCCATGAGAGCTACTCTCATAGATCATGGTACATCTGGTACTCCTAGTATGGATAGGGAACGTTGAGCTATGTGCATTTTCCAATAGCTCCTTCTTTATCCCGAGTGATGAGGGCACACAAAGCCACATTCCAAACTGAGTCATACCAATATCATAAATATGTAACTCTTTCATCTTCTATTCCATTAGTGCATTCACCCACTATTGTATCTCAACAACATCCCTTTGTGCTTCTAAAATCTTCTCTTAGATGGATGGTTGTACAATAATTTGGGAAAGGTAGGATGTATCCCCTTCCCATATGATTTCTAAATAAATCATTTGCATATCCCTGAAGATAGGGTCTTTCTCAATCCATAACATGGATAGATTTAAATGTTATTTTCTTCTTAGAGAATTAGCTACAATGATCGACTTTCCATAATGATAGTGAATAGAGAAATTGTAATCCTTGATTAGATCTAACCATCTCCTCTGATGCATGTTGAGCTCCTTTAGTGTGAATATTTAATTTAGGATCTTGTAGTCAGTTTATATGTCACACATCCCTCTATAAATGTAATGAAACTATATTTTCAATGATAAATGCACAGTTTCCATCTCAAGATCGTGTGTCATGTAGTTTTGCTAATGGATCTTCAACTTCCATGAGTCATAGGCTATCACATCTTCATTTATCATTAGTATTGAACCAAACCTTTTATTTGAAGAATCACGGTATATCACCAATGTTTCTCTACTTTATGGTAGTTTGAGTACAGTTGCAGTGATAAGCCTTCTCTTTAGCTCCTTGAGTATTCCCTTGCATTCTTACATCTAGACATACTATATCCATTTCCATGTTAACTTTATTAGTGGTCTTTTCAATCGTGAGAAACTTCTCAAAAAACACTAGTAGTACCCATATAATATAAGAAAAATACTAATTTCTATGACAATTGTGGGCTTGGGCCATTCCTCAATTGACTGTGTTTTTTAATGGTCTACATAAATGTTTTCTCTTGTGATCACATATCCCAGGAATGTGACTTATTTTATCCCAAAGTTACACTTGCTGAACTTGGCATACAACTTCTCCTTTCTCAATGTCTCCAACACAAGTAATAGATGTTCTCCATGTTCCTCCTTACTCTTAGAGTAGATGAGAATGTCATTAATAAACACTACCAAAAAAAATTCAAGGATTTTCTAAAGACTCTATTCACTAAATCCATGAAGATTGTAGGGGAATAAGTTAGTCCGAAGGGCATTACCAAAAAATCATAGTGCCCATACCTGGTATGGAAGGTATTATTTTGAATATATTCCTTCTACACATTTAGATGATGATATCAAAAATGATAATTTACCTTTTAGAAGTATTGAGTTACTATTAATTGATTGAACAATTCGTCAATCCTTGTATGTGGAAACAATTTCTTTATGGTGATTTTTTTAAGTTCCCAATAATCAATACACAAATGCATTGATCAATCATTCTTCTTCAGAAAGAGCACTGGCTCCCCCCAAGGTGATGCACTAGGTCGTATGAACCCTTTTTCCAGATGCTCTTACAGATGCATCATTAACTCTTGTTGTTCGATAGGATTCATCCTATAGGAACACATTGAGATAAGAGTAGCTCCAGGTATATGTTCTATTAAGAACTCTAACTCATAATCTGGGGGAATTCTAGGCAACTCTTTGGAAAATACATCATTGTATTCACTCACGATTGAAATTCCTACAAGGTTGGTACTATAATTTGACTCTACCAATTGGGAAAGCTATACTTATTTATAAGGAATCAACACCCACACAATTGAAGGATTTTTCAAAGGAGTTTCATGATCTTACTTGAATTTATAGTGGATCATGGGATGGTTTTTAATTTTAAAAGATATTTGTTTTTTTTTCGACAGTTGACACGTGCTCTATATAGTTAGAGCCAATTCATTCCCATTATAGCATCGAATTCCACTAAGGGAAGTATTGTGAGATTTGCCGAAAGCATCTTCCCACATAATACAACATGAGAATAGTCAAACACTTGGGTTGTAATGATTGCACCACTTAGTGTTTTTACAGATATCTCTACTTCCAAGTTTTAGGGCTTTGATTCTATAATTCTAACAAACATTCATGATATAAAGGAATGCGTAGAAGTAGAATCAAATAAGACATTTTCCATTCTTGAGTGAATATGAAGTGTACCTTGTAAGACTTCATTATCTTCCTCCTCTTCCGTAGTACTGATGACACAAGACTTCCATTGTTCCTTTGTATTTAGTGGCTACTGACATTGATTACCTTTGAGAATTCTTGGTTTAGTGAACTGGCTTGCATAGTGCCCTAGCTCCCTACAATTATAGCATTGAACCATGGGTGGTTATCTCCTTTCTTCCACCACCTTCACCTTCCTTTTCTTGTCTTTTAAACACTCTTGAAGATGGTGTCCTTCTTTCCAGCACTTGATGAACATCCCCAACCCTTTGAGGCAATTCTAATGGAGAAACTTCCCACATTTTTGGCATGTGGTCCATTGATTTTTCTTCTATTCTTTTTTGTTAGATCATATGGCTTGAAACTTCATCTTTCATTTCATATCACCAAAGCCATATAACCACTCTCTAAACTCCATATCCACTTTGAGAGAACAACGAACAACTCCTTTATAACACCCAAAGTCTGGAATTGGAATATCCTTTCGAAGGTGTGTTTTTAATCCACTAAATAATCTATCAATTTTTGTATCATTGTAGATAAAAATCCAAAATCATTCTATACAAGGCTTGTGAAATTCTCTTCATAGATTGTGACAGATTATCCTTATTTTTTTGTGAGCTCTATTAATTCTCTCTTCATCTCCATGCAAAGAGTTCATTGGAATTACATATTAAGAAACATTATCTTACAGTCTTCACATTCCATCTCTTCAATTTCCTCCCTTGGATTGGTTTTCTTAATCAAATCCCACCATTGATCGACCTCTCCATCTTGGAGATAAATTTCTAGTGTCACATTCTCTGTCTTAGAAAAGTGAAGCCCAGAAAATATATTCTCCATGGATTGGATCCACTCCTCAACAACTAGTGG
This sequence comes from Viscum album, assembly GCA_963277665.1. NCBI lineage: Eukaryota > Viridiplantae > Streptophyta > Magnoliopsida > Santalales > Viscaceae > Viscum > Viscum album. Next base: position 461,903,750 of record OY728120.1, on the reverse strand, counting down.
ATCCGAAGATTGACTAAACACCGGTGGTCGTTGCTACATAAAACAATCGTTGGCCACTTTCTCCCTATTTAGTGAAGGAGGACATTCTAAATTATTATAGTTATTGTTAATAACCTGAGATAGTTGGGAAATAATCACCATGAAGTTTTCAACTCCACCTGCCAAATCATTGGGGATTTTGTTCATGAAATCTTTGCATTGGCCCTTGCACATGATGTTGGCCTAGTTTCTTGTGGTTTCCATCATTTTGTAAATAGAAAAGGGTGGAACAAAAAATAAGGAAAAAAAGTAATTAATAACTTATTAATTTTTATGATTTACACTAAAATCATAACATATGGGATCCCTATGAAATTATTCTTGTGTGTAAATTTGTACTTAGTCTCATGTTAGAGGTTTTATCTAGGGTTCACTAATCCTAATTCCAACTATAACTAAACCATGCCTCTAATACCAACTATACAGACCTAGAATTTTCATACATTACTATTGCATAATTTTAAATATAAAAAACATAATAGTATTACACATAGTGGATCCAAAGGATTATTTTATTGGGAAAACTAGGATCATAAATAAAAATTAAAACATCAAGCATAAACATTTATTTAATTCTTTCTTCTCTGGATTCATATTGGAACTTGACCTCTCCTCAGAACATGTAGTCTCTTGAGGATATACATCAAAAGGGGTGATCTAAAAGCCTAGTAAGAGGATAGAGAAAAAAAATATATCATGGGGAGAGAATAATAATAACATAGGCAAAACTCATGAACATGAGAGTAATCATTAATAAAAGACTTGAAATGTGGCAATGCATAAAAATGAAACGTCATGTCTTGGTGGTTAATTATCACAAATACATGTAAAAAAAGATTGCATCAACTTAACACATAATTTCAAATTAACTCATGAGATTCATCACTTTACCCAATGCATTGGAGTGCTATATAATTATGGGTTCACCCGTCACATTGAAACATTCTTATTGTGCTATATAATTTCTGGCGCACCTATCACATCATAACATTTTCATTATATTACTTTCCACAATGAACATATATAAAAATGAACATAAATAAACAATTAAAATGAAAGGGTTTCATCACAAAATAACATATTTATGAATTTTCTGTTCCAAAAAGATAGCAGGAATAACATACTTGATGCAAGAACCATCCACCTTTACTGAGTTGTAAAAGGTGTATTTGTTATGGAAGCGTTCCTTTAGAAGACCATTTGATTTAAATAATATCTAGTATTGAATATTTATTTCCCATAATCTGTATGATAAAGATGAAAAAATTATTTTTAAGGAGTAATCCTACCAAAAATGGAGTGAATGAGGGTGAACCCGAAGAAAGAATGTTGGGTTCGAGATTTTTCCCAAACCTTGTATCTGAATTCATTCTTCACTTTATTTTCCTGTATGAATACAATAGATTCATTAATTGAAAAATCAAAAAACTTGTGTAAATGATTATGGTTCATTATATTTTCATTATGTTGTTTTTTGGGTGTTTTTATTAGTTATACATTTTAAATACATTATTAGGGAATGTAAATTGTTTTGGTTTTCTTGGGTAGTTCGCATGTATTAATAAATGGAAGATTGTTTTGAACATGGATAGACATCCAAAAAATGGATTTAATGTTATTAATGATATTACATAAGTTAAAATTATCTTATAATTATTTATATTATATAACATGTTGAGGAATCATTAGTTAAGAATTAAATAATGATTGTTTGGGTTAATTTGGGCAGTTTTTCAACCACAAAAAACATTTTATGTTTAGAATTTTTTTAATATGTACATAATTGAGATCCAGAATATAAAATTGGAAATTATACATATAAAATATTCTTTTTCAACCATAAAAATGGGATCATGGCCATACCATAAGGTATAAATGAAAAAAACATGTTGTTTATAAAGGAGATAGATTAACACCTCATGAATAATGTTTTCTATTGTAAAATAAAAGGAATAGGAGAAGGTGGTTTGAAGGTATAATGTTCCATTAGTATCATAAAATTACAGTATATTTATGATACTGAGTTACCATACCATTTGGATGAAGATGGGTGAAGAGAAAATAATAAATGTACTTGAAATTGAAAAGAATTTAAAGGAAAAGAGGGAGAGAAATTACCTCTTGATTCTTCCTCTTGAGATCCTATTTAAGGGATCTAGGATTGGTCTTTTGAGGAGACCATATGCTCTTGGATGTGGAGGAGGGGAAAGGGGAGATGGTTGGCTAGAGTTTAGATATGGTTTGAAGCTTGAGAGGTCTGAGAAATGAGGGTGTGAAGGGTGGTATTTGTAGTGGAGGGGAGAGGGGATTTATCAATATAAAAATCATTAGTTTATTATTTACCCTGTAGAAATAGAATAGTGAGTCTTCCATGACCACGAATATTAATTTTATCATGTGATCCCGAACCAATTGGTCTTACATTAGCAAAACATCATGAATGACTCTATAATTAGCTTGTTTATCTTATTTTGAAAATTATGGTATTTCACTATTCATCAAAGAATCATGTATTTCAGAAAAATCCCAAAATTTCACCCGAACCATTTTTCGATGTGTAGAATCCAAAAAAAATCCATTTCTCCAAAAATAAATTTATGAACATGATTATTTTAATTTTTAATTAAAATCAAAATTTACATGAAAAATACAGTTTTGTAAATTAAAACTAATTTTATAAATATTTAAAAAATTTATTAAGGTCAAATAAAATTATCTTTAAACTAGAAGACAATGAATTTTTAATTTATGAACACATTTTTGGAAAACAAATTTAATTTTAAATTAATTAATTATTTATAATTAATTATTTATGACCTATAAAAATGTCAATACTTTTACTATGGTCAAATTATCACTTATAAGATGCCTAAATTTATTTTAATTATTCATGGTTAAGGTTAAAATTATTTTGGATGATTTACTTTTCATAAGGGTTGGTTACTATTCATAAGGGTAGGTTACTATTCACTAAAAATTATGTTTTCCTTATCAGACTCAAAAAATCTTACTGATCACAACTGTGCATGTCCAATTTTCAAAATTCAAACCATAGAAGTTGAAAATTCCAGATTAATGGTCACATTGTGTTTAGTATCATGATATTTTATTGTGCATATTAATGGTATTATACTATGAGGCATAATTATTAGTAGGCAGGTCCATTAATAGTTATTTTTTTTGTTATAAATAGAGTGACAACTAGAAATGAAACACGTTAATCTAGAATATAAAATTGAATATATTCTTTAATATATATATCATAGTGTCCAATTTGAATCAGTATATCATTTTTTATTAAACTAGGAAGTTACAAACATCACATGTCATGCAAATAAGATTAGAAATTCATTTCCTTAGTCTAACCAAATAATTAACTCATATGTAAAACATTTTATGCAAGAGGAGAAATCCAAACTTGGTTATACTCAATTATTGATGTGTTCAATAACATACCCAACCACTCTTTGATTACATCATCCATATGGTTTAAATAATAGAGGTATAATGTATGACGATTAAAATGATAAATATCGTATCATACCCAAATAAATTTGATTTACATTTACCATAAACCCCCGTGTATATAAATGACCTTTTCACATTCCATGTGACATACTTTTGTGGCATAGTATAGATAATAAATCTCTACTTTTTATCTCATCAGTTTACTCTGTATCATATAAAAAATTATACCCATTCTAAAATCTACATATCTTTATAACCTATAATACTCCATTATGTTAACAGATTATAGATATTACAAATTTATACTTTGAGGTGATTTTGTAACTCTAATTTTCATGTATTATTTGCAACACATGAATAAATTGTAAATTTTTATAGTTTTTATTATATAACCATGATACAATCCATTGAAAATAATATTTACGCACAATCTCTCATATATCAATTACATAGATTTATTTCATAACCCTCAGTATTTGGGTAAATTAATTTCTTTTTCAATATATATAAAATATTTTCCTTTCTTTCAACCCAACATATCATTACATTACCTCTATCAGTGGTCTCTCCAATTAGATTATTTTTTTGGAATGAAGTGTTTAGTAATTTAGTGATACTAGGATTTATTGGCATGATAAATAGCTCCATTATTTTTATTTTAAATCTTAATTAGTCCCTCAATTATAAGAACTACCCTCTGTTTTTGGATGATATTATTGTTTAAAATAGATTCATTCACATCATCTGATGAATATATTTACACTACCCTTATTGTCATGTACTCCATGGTGTCTTGTTTATAACTCTTATAACAAATAGTTCCACAATTGAAGAAAAACAAAAAACCATAATAAGATCTCATATCATGTTTTTCAATTTGAAAAATTGAATTACTGAAATCCATTATAATGATATCATTTTCACCTCTAATAACCACGAATATATCCTCCTTTTCAAATAATTAAAGACATTATTGATAAAAATTTTGTGACTCTCACCATAATTGTACTATTATCTACTATATATTATAAAAATATAATTTAAATTGGAATAATTATAAAATATGACATAAATAATATATTTTGTGGTAGACACATAAAGAATATTATACATATTTATCCTCTCCAACTCCATGTATGGACACTGAGCCTTTAAAAACTCATTAAATATCACATCAGCAAAATCAACTTCATGGATTTCTCCATAATAAAAAATAAAATTTTTGAATATATATTTTATAAATATTAATAAGAAATAAATTAAATATATATTTGTATATAATTATACCCCCTATGTAGATTTATTCACAGATTAGATTAATCAATAATCACTTTCTTATGCCATCCTTTATATAATTTAATAACGAAACATCATTATACTGGAGTACAGTATCATCCACATACTACACCCATAATATCTCAACACTCCCAGTAACACACCTGTATACACATTAATCATATTCGTTCTTATTAAATATGAACTTTTTTTTGCATTATCAAACTAAATATTACAAACTCAAGAATCATTTCTCAATATAATAATGTACAGTAAAAGTATGTAAAACATATAATGCTCATTTTTCACCACAATATCGTTATGTTGAATCATAATGACATCCTTTAAGGAATTTTTATTATGGAAATAGATTTTAATTCACATTTGATATTTCTAAAAATCTTAAAGACATATTAACTAATAAAATATTTGATTGGATTGTTTCATCCCAACAAGTGAAAAATGTTTATTTATGTGCATTACCATGAATTTTTTTATCACATTTTTAAACCATGTGATATTCATTAGAAGACACTCTACCTTCCATTTAAATTTAATTTTGAAAACTATCTTTCTTCCTATAGGTATCACCCCTTCAAGTGAATCCACATTGATCTATACATAGATAGAATATATAGAGTATATATTTCAGTTTTTATCATCTTATAATTTTTTGTAATTAAAACTCTTGATGCCCTCTTTGAAGGTTGTAGGTTAATCACATGTGATAACTATTGTGTTATCATTTTCTATATTAAATAAACATTTCATGAGATCCTAATGAATCCAACTAAACCATATGGGTTCTAGATTGACATGACTCAACTCTATTTTTATATTCTATTACGGAACTATCTCATTTTCAATCTCAGGCACCCTTTAGGTTTTTTTTCTCGAACTTCTTCCTGTACAACTTTCCTCCCATTGATAAATTTATTTATATATTCCTTCCAAAATGATATATATTTTTCATCAAAGGATTCATTGTTCATTGAACTATTATTGAAATTGTATACCTTGAATTTTGTGGGATAACCAAAAAATAAGTATTTTTTATTTTGTGTCATATTTATTATATAAAAATTCCATACACATGTTTCACAACCCCAAATCCTCATAAATGTCATATTTGGATTCGTACCAATCTATATATCAACTAGTGTATTTATGAATTATTTGGATGTAATATAATTATGTATGTTTGTAACAGATTAAATAGAATATCCTCTTAATGGTACATGATTGTCACACTAGCACATCATCGATCGAACCATATTGAAGAAGGGATAATTAATCCTATCAAAAAACCATTCAATAATGGTGGTCTCAGTTGAGTGAGATGTGAAAAACCATTATCAATGATAATATGTAAATTACTGACTTAATAATTTCCCACCCTAACATAATTGGACTATACTAATAATTTTTCTTTATAGACTTTGTAGTTTATTTCTAAATAAATATGTATTTTAAATTGATAGAAAATTTTTTTACATAAGAGAGATGAAACCCTATCCAAATATTCCTCCGAAGAATAATGAATTACCAATAGATACCCCATTCATATGTAAGATTTTTTCTACAAACACCGCTATATAGTAGATCACATACTTAATAGACCATCTCTTGTTTCATCTAAATGCTTCTTTGATATCATTCAAATAAACAAGATTTAATCCTTTTAAAGAATTTATTTTCTAACGAGTCAATCAATAAATATTCAATAAATATTCCACCATATAAAAAATGAAGTTCTATATATGGTTGGAACTTTGTAAAATTTATTTAGTTCATGAAATGATTCAATATATGGACATAGATCATTAGTGAAATCCTTTAATACGTAAATTGTTTCCCCATTTCTAACACATTGATATACCATGTCATTCATCAATTATCTCTTTTTTTATAAGTACATTTATATGATCATAAATATAATATATTTCACAACATGAGTTTTTTAAATTAATTTATATTTTATTATTTCATGGATATGGTAAACCTAGTTGTGGTGAGGGTTGAGTGTGGGTCAAAACAAATTGATGTTTGACAATTTTAGTGGTTTCTAGATCTGTGCGTGGTCAATGCATGGTGGGCAGTAGCCATGTGGTTATCCCAGGTGCCTGTGCAAGTGTCTAAAATTTAAAATAAATGTTTTTTTATATAAATAAAACAAGTTTAAATATTAAATAATAATAATAATAATGTTGTTTTGTAGAGAAAAATATTGTTATTATTATGAAGTATTAATGAATTTTTTTTATTTAATTTTTTTTGTTAATACAACTATTAATAAATTTTTATTAATAATATTATTATAATTATTATTATTAATTTTATTGTCATTAATATTTTTATTAACATTATCAATATTATAGTTATTATTATTAGGATTGTAATAAGATTATTATATTTGTAAAAATAAGTAAAATAAGGTTAAACCCTAGACTACCCGCGGAGGGCCCTTTCCCCTTACCTGCACGAGCCACCTCCCTGTTCAATATGCGCCCTTCCTAACAGCCCTCTCTACCACCCTCACCTCACGCTCCAGTGACCACCGGCCCTCGTTTCCCTTGGGCTTATGCACCCTTCACCCTCTTTCACACGGCATTCACCTAGCTCCTTCTACTCCTCCAGACCTACCGACCAACCCCAGCATCGCCTCACCTGCTACGCCTTCCCCCCGGGCCTCACCCTCTCCCGTCACTGCTCACCACCACCACCCTAAATTCCATCTTCCCTTTCATGCTTAACCTAGTTACCTCACCCCTCACCTTCAAAACATTACTCTGCCTTCTCCATCTTTCCAGACCACCAATTAGCGGCATGGATCCTCTTGCATGTTCTACGCTCTTGACAACTGACTCCCTTTCTCTAGATGCTTCCCCGCACTGCTCTGGCACCCTATTTCCCCCTTTCTCTGTGTCCCGGGGGCAACACTCTGACCTGTTACCATCAGTGAAAGCCCCTTTCTCAGTATATTTCTTTCATTTTCTTGTTTTTATCAAATTAACCAAACATTAATACCTTTATATATAATTCACACATTATTCTCATTTATTAGAGTGTGTGGTTAATCTGTGGGGTGTGTTTGTACATTTCTTGTTGTTTCATCGCATTCTCACTTATTTGAGGTAGGTGGATTAATGTATTTACTTTCTGAAGCTCTCTATTGATACTTTAATTTCATTTAAATAATATTCACATCATAATTTGATTATTTAATATGCCTCTACCTAACATAAAATGATGTTTTATAATCAATAGATATTTGTTGAAATTATGTGTCGAAACAATTAATGGTTATGCAAATTTTTTTGTACACCAAATGATGATTGGGTATTGTTTAAATATTCAATCATGATTTTCACCCTTTTCTTATTTTTAATTAATATAAAAATGAGATTCTCATACTTTCCCCATTTTTAGTTAGGTTTGTGTGATGTTTTTATGATGTTAGAAATTTGTGGAAGTGTTTTTTATGGTTTTATACCTATTTTTTTGTAACAGTGCACATGAGCTGATTGATGTAAAATGAAAATTTTTTCCATTAAAATGATTTTATTTTACCAAACATGGTTTCAATATGGTTTTTAAGGGTGCGGTGTAATGGTTGTTAAATTGGGATTTTAAATGTTTTGGAAAGGTTTTTTGGTTTTTTTTCAACACCTATTTGTGTTTTAGGTGTTCTCATGCCCTCACTCCCATTTCTTTAATATTTTTAATTATTTGGTTTTTTTAACTATATCTTAGATTATGTTTCTCACCTCTAATATGTAATAGCTAACTTATGATAGTGTTTTCTTGGTGAAATATATGATTATAAAATCGAATTGGCATGTGGAATTAGTGAGATCATGATGTAAGAATTTCCTTGGCCCTATTGACATGTTTTACAAAATGTTTAAATGATTCATTATATGATGTTTCAAGTGTGAGTCATGGGTGAAAAGTGTTTCAGTGTGAGATTGGATTTTATTTGAAAAAGGAAGTATTTATTTTGTGAAAATGAATCTTTTTTTCTAAAATGAATTTGGGTTCTTTGTTTCGTTTCTAAAATGGTTAGTAATGAAATATTTTAGCATATTCACATTTAGATTTTTAATTCCAAAAGAGGTGTTTCGTGATATTTGTGGTAATAAATATAGACATGATGAGTTAAAGGCATGTTTGGCTCTTTTAACCCAAGGGTAATGTTTGGACAAACATTTAAAGGAGATTGGATTTTGGCGAAAGTGTATGCCTTAGTAGAGACTTTCAAAATTTTATGAAATGATTTAAATATTAAATAGTATTGTCGCCCAGCTGGTACCTTTGATGATATAATGTAAATATATGTAGGGTACCTCTATAGGTGGGATATCCCATTATGCATTGTCGTATTAGAGTGTTTGTTTTTGGGGTAGGCATGTTTGGTGAGATGAGACACCCATGCGAGGGTCTCCTACTTACAAAGTATTATTATAATCACCATGGGTTTCAGGGAATATTTTCTATGATTGGGTGACAGTTACTGATCAAACCTGATTAGACGATTAGGTACCCCTAGATTTGTTGTTGGACTAGGCAGTCTTTACCACTATATTGTTCAGTTTTAGGGCTGTAGATTGGTCATAGATATCAGAGCTTCACCATACTCCAAAAGGTAGTTTCGCAATTGAGTATGTCCTGGGGTATTCTAGGGATGTTTAGGATCACCCATGGTTATTGGATTATATTTTCATTTCTTGTTCACTTTCCATTATACTAGTTTATTTCTAGATTACATTTCTTACCTATTCTACTTGAGCCCATATTTGTTATATATTTTTTTGGGTTTAGTTTATTAAATGACAAATGATTTTTGTAAATGGTATGACGTGTGTGTTGGATTTTTTTTAAATGAGAAAATCATTTTTCTTATTTTTAATGTGTGAAAACCTTTCTTTTATATTTGTATTTTAAACTTGGGTCAATGGATTGTTTCGGGAAAAGCGGTGTTGTATTCTATTGTTTATCTTAGAAACCCTACTGAGAATTATTATTCTCAAGCCTATTTTATCATTTCAGTTGCAGGTTTCTTTTTCTCATGTTTTATTGGATGAGTTTCTCATTTTTGGTGCATGTTCAGACATTGGTTGGGAGGTGACCTAGAAGGTCACATGGAGGTATGTTGAGTAGTCTTATCTATTTCATTTTCTTCTACTTGAGTTCATTTTTTTAATGTATTTATTCCTAGTTATTTATTTATCTTTTTTCCAAATCATTCCCAACGATTAGGTTTTGATGCCCAACACTAATTTCCTACTGTGGGGATCAGGAACACCCCTCGGGAAATGTCGTTGATCAGCTCGGGTGAATGGTTCAGGGTTGACCCAAGTTGGTTTGTGAAAAAATTGTATCAATGGAGGCCCTTGTTAATTAGGGTGTATAGTAGATGGAGATTTGGGATTTCGGGACTCGATAGGTCGGTACGGGAAGGACTTCATGAACCCTCACCCATTCTTAACCTCGAGTCACCATGGGTAATCTATGAATTGAGTCCTTTCTCATTATTGTTTGTTTTAGATTGTGGGATGACAACAGATGAAATTCGTTGTTACATTGTTATTTCACATGGAGTATTGACCCATGTGGAGTCTGAGTACATGAGTTATGTTCCTCCTTGTTGTTGACACTTACTTGGGGAATGGCCCCCTACCATATCAATAGGTTAAGCATGACTACTAATCCCTCATTCTGGTATATTGATGCAACTTATGTTTCATCTGGGTTCTAGTGGGTGTGAGTTTGATTTTGAAAATGAAAATAGGATTTTTAAATGAGAAATATTTCTCTTAAATGGATTTAAATTTGTGAAACGGATTTTAAAACTAAAATATCTTAGTCTAAATATCATGTTTTTTCTTTGAACTAATTGTGAAATGGTTTGGGTGCAAACTTGGGTACTCTATATGAATGTTTTCACATGTGAGGGGATTCATGGAATGTGTGTGTTGGTGCATGTGGAAGAAAGTGGATGAAGACATGTGCACCAGTTCATGGATTACTAGGGTGTGTACTTGGAATTAAACACATGAGATTGTTTTTCTAAAGATATTCTGAAAAGGGGAAATGATTTTTGGAAATTTGAATTTGTATTGAATTGTGCAGTTTGTATTTGGGAAGTATCCTTGAAAGGAGGTTTTGAAATCTAAAGTGAAATGGGATTTTAAAAGGGGTATTTCGGCTTCATTATAATTTTTTGGTTTTTGAGATGGTTGTTTTTTGATAAAGGTGTTTTCATTAATGTTTCTTTGGCATGTTATTGGTTTTTGATTTTTGTTTTATATGTTGTTCCAAAAATACTCCCCAAAATGGTCCACATAGTTTTAGATAAGTCATGCTCATTTTTTGGTCCTTCTCAAAAATTGCATATTCTTCATGGTGATAGGGGTCCATTAGAGGTAGTAGTGTGGATTGAAGAGGTCAAGCATGTCTTTAGGGTTTTGCAAAATCTTGAAGGTGTCAGAGTACATGCCATTTTGGGTCTGTCTGGAGGTCCATCTCTAAATAATTGTGAATTTTTTGCCCCACCATCACTACAAGTAGGGATGACATATGATGTCTTTGAATAAGTCTGCATTCGATGGGTTATAAGTGAAGAGGTGAATATGAATAAAAGAGAAGAACTCATGCATATTCAATAAGGATAAAGGACGTTGAAGACATATGTTGACTATTTCAAGGAACTTGTTTCCTTTTCATTGGAGGTAGCATCAACAGATTTTATGAAGAGTTTTTTCATAATTGGGGATCTTCGCCTAGAAATCAATGAGAGAGTCCTCTATTCCAAGGACCATCATTTCCAGTTCATCAGACCGTTCAGTGGTGTTCCACTAGTGTGGTTGGTTTGGGTACGTGAATTTGTAAGGTCACATCCCTCTGAAGTCGTGTCCTCATTATGGTTTTTTGGGTCATCTAGAGAAGTTATGCCGGATGGATCGCGTAAAGAATACATTGTGATTGAAGGATTATAGTGCCTAACTGTGAGGTTAGAGTTGCTTCATCCATTAGATCCCCAACCACAAGTCATGGGGTGATGCTCCCCCATACTCAGGATCTTCCAGTGGTGTGAAGCCTTGGTCTGGGTTTTGTGCTTCATGCTTGTGGTGGAATATTTATAGTACATTCATTCATGTTTTTATACTGTTAATGTTTACATATTGTTTTAGGTTCACTTTTTTGTCATGAAGATATAGTGGACAAGTTTTGATGTAATCCAACAGTTCTATTTGTCTGATTATGGTTCTCAGTATCGTGCACTTTTCTTAAAAGTGTAGTTGGCCCTTGTGTGGGTTAATCTTTGTTTGGCTATGTTCGATTGGAGATATAAGTGACAATGGCTGAATCTAATTTTGTAGTTATTACTAGGTTCACTCCTGGGATTATGTTCTTCTCTAAGGTTTTTTTTCTCTAGTGTTCTGTGTTTCTTGTTTGGGTTGAGAGTTCCATGTTTCAGTGGGGGTGTTGTTTCACTCGTACTATAGAAGTAAGTTGGATCAGATGTAAGTTTTTGAATCACCCCCTCCCCTCCTAGGGTGATATGTTTTGGTTTAAAATTTCTACTCTAGTTCAGTTTCTTTGGCGGGGATAACCCTCTCATGTTTTCTCATTCTCTTGTATTGTGGTTTCTTTTGATTTTAATCAGGATGGGATTCCTGTTTTGTCTATTGTTTATAGTGGTGACATTGTGGGGGCAGAATGTGTCTATTGTTGGAAGAATTGTCACAACCCGGATTTTATAAATTAATTTATATTTTATTATTCCATGGCTTTGTCTAACCTCGTTGAGGTGCAGGATGAGCACATGTCCAAGAAAATTTACTCGTAACAATTTTAGTGGGTCTCGGACCCATGTGTGGTCAACGCATGGTGGGAGGTAGCCGCGTGGTTGCCATTGGTGCCATCGCAACTGTCTAACATTTAATATAAAATATTTTTTATGTAAATAAATTGATTTTACTTTTGAAATACTAATAATAATAATGGTTTTGTGTACATTAAAATATATTTATTATTAAGAAATGTAAATTTTATTTTTATTATTTAAATTTTTTTGTTAAAATAATAATTAAAAAAATTTGTTGATATTAATATTCTTATTTTTATTATTTTTATTATCATTGTTATTTTGATTATCATTACTATTTTTATTATCATTCTTTATATTATTATTATTATTATTAAAATTGTAATAAGATTAATATATTTTTAAATAGAATTTAAAAAGTGTAAACCCTAAACTACCCTTTCCTCTACCACTGGAATATGCCTCCATGTTCCCTATGCATCGTTCCCAATATCCAGCTCTGATACACTCACCCCACACTCATGTGACCTCCCCCCTGATTTCCACCTGGGCTTGTGCACCCTTTACCCTCCTTCACGCGGCTTGCACCCAGCTCCTTCTGCACCTCCAAACATGCCGACCATCCCCTGCATCATTTCACCTTCCCTACACTCACCATGGGCCTCACCCTCTCCTGTCACTTCTCACTTCCTACTCCATGTCTTCCAGTAGCCCCTTCACGGTTACCCTTTCCCCTCACCCCTTTCCCCAGTAGAGGCACTCCGCCTTCTCCCACTTCCCAGGCCAACCAGCAGTGCCGCAGACCCTCTTGCGAGTTCCACACTTTGGCCAGATAACTCCCTTGCTCTAGTGGCCACTCTGCATTACTCTGGTGCCCTACCACCCCATTTCACCACATCCCATCGGCCACCCTCTATCATGTTCATGGCAGTGCAAGACCCTTTCTCAATATATTTAATTCTTTTTTGTGTTTTTCTCAATTTAACCAAAACATAATACCTTGATTTGTAATTCTTAAATTATTATCATTGATTAGAGTGTGTGGTTAGTCTGGGGGGTTTGGTTATACATTTCATGAAGTTTCATTGCATTCTCACAAGTTTGATGTAAGTGGATTCATATATTTCCTTTTTGAATATCTCTATTTTTACTTAAATTCTTTTAAATATTTTTCACTTCACAATTCATGTGTTTAAGATGCCTCTTCGTAACATAAAATGATGTTTTTGAATAAATATATTTTTTGTTGAAATTATGTTTGGAATCAATTAATGGTTACGCCTATTTATTATTTCACCAAATGATTCTTGTTTATTGTTAAAATTTTCCAATATTATTTTCACCCCTTGAATATATTTAATTATTTTAACAATGTGATTCCAAAACTTGGAATGTATATATTTATGTTGTTTTGATGTTTTTATAGTGTTATAAATTTGTGGAATGTTTTATTAAGGGTTTATGCCTATATAAAATGTAATAGTGCATATGAGGTGTTTGATTTAAAATTAAAATTGTTTCCAATAAAAGTATTTCATTGTACCAAACATGGTTTCAAGATCAGTTTTAATGGCACGGGGAAATGGTTGTTTATTTGGGCTGTTAAATGTTTTGGAAAGGTTCTTTTGATTTTTTTTATTTAGTGGATTAGGTGTTTCTATGCCCCACTCCCATTATTTTAATCCATTTAATTCTTGTGTCTCTGTAACTAAATCCTAAGTTATGTTCTGCACCTCTAATATGTTATAATTAACTTATGATGGTTTTTTCTTGGTGAAATATTTTATATGAAAATAGAATTCGCATGTGAAATTGGTGACATCCTGATATAAGTATTTTCTTATCCCTTTTGAAATGTTTTACAAAATTATTAAATGATTCATTAAATGTTGTTTGAAGTGTGAATCATGGGTTTAAAGTGTTTTGGTGTGCGTTTAGATTTTATTTGAAAAGGGAATGGGAATTTTTTTATAATGACTCTTATTTTTTCAAAATGAATTTGGGTTCTTTATGGGGTTTCAAAAATGGTTTGTAAGTAAATATTTGACCATATGCCCATTTTGATTTGTAATGGAAAAAGTGGTGTTTGTGTGTTGTTTTGGGTAATACATACAGACATGTTTAGTTGAAGGCTCGTTTGGCACTTTAATCCAATGGTTAATGTTTTTACTAAATTTCAAAAGAGATTGGATTTTGGTGAATGTGTATGCTCTATTGGAAAAATTTACCATTTTATGAAATGATCTAAATTTTGAATGGTATAGTGTCCTGATTGGATCCTATGATAATATAATGTATATATATGTGGGGCACCACTATATGGGGTATCCCTTTATGTGTTTTCATATTATAGTGTCTGTGTTTGCGGTAGGAAAGTGCAGTGAGATGATTCATGTGTGTGAGGGCATCCTACTAACACAGTATTATTACAACCACCATGGGTTCCTGGGTATCTTTTAGATGATCGATTGATGGTTGCTGATTAGCCCCAATTAGATGGGTTGGTACCACCAGGAATTGTTGTTAGGTCATGCGGGCTTTTCCACTAGATTGGTCAATTTTATGGCTTCCAGTTGATAATAGACTTAAGAGCTTCACCAAACACTAAATAGTGGTTTTGAAATGGATTATGTCCATGTGTCTTCTAGGGATATTTAGTATGACCCATGGTCACTATATTATTTTTTCATTTCTTGTTCACTTTTCGATATACAAGTTTATTTCCAGCCTACACTTCTTACTTGTTCTATATTATCCATATTTTGGTATACTTTGGTTTAAGTTTAGATTATTAAATGAAAAATTATTATGGAAATGGTATGATGTGTGTGTGGGGTTTTTTTAAATGAGAAAGAATGTTGCTTATTTTTATAATGTGAATACCCTACATATATATTTGTATTTCAAACTTCTATTAATAAATTGTTTTAGGAAATGAAACGTTGGATTCTATGGTTTATCTTGGAAACCCTACTAAGAATTTTTATGCTCACACCTATTTTATCATTTTAGTTGTAGGTTTCCTTTGGTTATAATTTCTTGTCTTAGTTTTTCATTACTGAAGAAACTTTTCCCTTTGGTTGGGAGGTGACCTAGAAGGTCACATGGATGTATGTTGAGTTTTTCTATCTATCTCTTTTTCCACTACTCGAGTTTAGTTTAATTATACTATTTATTATTTTTTATTTATTTATCTTTTGGGACAACTCATTCCCAATGATTAGGTTTTGATTCCTGACACTAGTTTCTAGCCCGTGGGAATCAGGAATACCCCTCGGGACATGTCGCAGACCGGCTTGGGTGATAGGTTCAGGGACGACCTAGGATAGTTCGTGACAATATATAATCCTAGTTCCCAATTTCCATGAGTCATAATTTGAGAAATTAACTTATATAACATTTATATCTACATGATCAGAAGTATTGCCCTTGAGGAAACTTTGTAACCTCACAAAAATATATTTTTCTAATGTTTAAACATATAATATATGTAAAAATGATGTTAATTATTAATGAAATAATCTATAATAATGCATATCTTAGGTTGAGTATCATGTTTCATATCTTTACATCAAGTATTTTTAATTAAATTAATCCCATGAAAATTACTACCCCATATGTTATATCCTTCTATTGTACCATAGTAAAAATTTCAATACATTTTAGGATTAATTATCATTTCACTTAATACTAAAAAATTTAGGTGTGAAATTAATTCA
Source organism: Viscum album (assembly GCA_963277665.1). Lineage (NCBI taxonomy): Eukaryota > Viridiplantae > Streptophyta > Magnoliopsida > Santalales > Viscaceae > Viscum > Viscum album. Next base: position 461,887,418 of record OY728120.1, on the reverse strand, counting down.
ATCCTTCCACACATCAAACTTGTTTAGTTTGGTTGAAAACTCCGTCTCTAATTCATCATATAAGTTATCAAAACTCTATTATTCTATGCACCTATTCCAATTAGGGTAACCTATATAAGTGTTAAGAAAATATTAATATTTTTTATGGGCACATAATTAGAATATTACCCAAATTACTTAATTGACCTATCCAATGGTTCCACTTGAATATAATAACACCTCCCCAAAGGTCATATGACTTTAATTATTAGTGATACTCTATTTGTAATGTTGGGGAGGCAATAATTTTAGTATCATAATATCATATTTAAATAAATAATAGATCCCTCATAAAAAATTATATTATAAGAATGTATTTTCAACTAAAATATAACCATTACTAGAAAATTAACATAAAATAATATTATATTATCGACCCATGTTGATCATACATACATACATATAAATATCACAAACTGGGTTGACATAGTAAATAAATTAAATATAAAATAAAACTAATACATAAAAATAAAAGAAAGAGTATATTATTAATGTTTTATCAAAAATCCATCCAAACTCTAAAGATTGTATTTTTATCAAACCTATGCCCTAAAATCCATACATATGAGTTTCCCATATATAGGAGTGCACAATTAGGGTGTGAGAGAAAAACTGTATAGCAAACCAAAAATGGAATTTATTACATATTCTATATTATCTTGTTAATGTATTTATGAGAAGTAAATTAAATTGTAAATAAAAATATATAAGAATTCATGTTAGTATGTCCTATACATAACATTCCACCATAAATTCGAAACCCACAATATTTAGATGTTGTTGGTATATCACTAATATCATATAATAAAATATGGAATTTATGATAGATGAAATACAAATTTAGATTATTTTTTGACCTTTAATAACAATGATTAATAGATTGTGTTCTATAGTAACTATTAGATTTACTATAATTGAAATGACCTGGTATTTTTAAAAAAACTATGTTTAATTACGTATATAACCTGAAACACTGGTCTTAATTGAACCAAGAAATATTATTACTTAAATATGATTATTATAACACAATTATTGAAATGGGGTGTACGGATAAATTTTTTTCAAATTATGAAATATATATAAAAATCCTAATAAATAATATTTAATTTATAAATTTTCACTATATAATAACTATATTTTTGGTAATGGCGTTTCATTCATCAAATATATGTTTTTTTTTCATAAATAATTTTTCTTAAAAAATATTTATTATTGATTTTTATGATAAATTATTAAAATTAACTTGAAAATCTCAATGAAATATTATATAATAAAATTTAAATAATTTATAAAGTCAAAATATATAAATGATCTTATGATGATATTTTGGTATTTTTCTGATACTGTTTATCTTTTAGTAAATAATTAAAAAATACTGATTTTTATTGAATGTTTTCTATTTATTTCATGCATTTAGAAAGTTTGATTCTATTAATAAATGATTTAAAAGTAAAATTAGTTAATTTATGTTATGATTAATCCATTTGTGTTCTATGAAAACAAAATTATTGTTGATTTTTGTATAAAAACATTTATACTAACTATAATTGTTTTTTGAAATCAACTTTTTATCATCTTTTGTTTGTTCAATTTAGAAAATAGATTTTACTACTTATGTAAATTGAATTTGATAAAATGAATTCCTTATTTTTAGTCATCATAATTAATTTTTTTGAAATATTCCCCTTTCATTTCTGTTTATTGTGAATATTAATTATTGTAAAAAAATATTACCACAATAAAAGGCTTAATTTGGTTAATTATGGTCAAAAATGTTGTTATAAGGATTAAAAATATAGCTACCAGTTTTATTTACATTATTATATGTTGGTACCTCCTTATTAATGTTATAATTGTTATGTATTATAGAGACATGGATCCTTCTAATATTGAAAATGACCAATATAATATTTTATGTAAATAAAAATACTAAATTCCAATATCATGTTTTAAAATTCATTTTATATGTTCACATAAGAATAAAAATAAACTTTTAATGAAAATAATTTTGATTATAATAATAAATTTATTTTTATAATGAAATATTATTTATAAATTTTAGTGATTATATAATAACCATAAATTCTTATGAAATGCATAAAAAATTTTTTTTCATGTAGTGTAAAATCAATGTAAATAATTGTTATATCATTAAAATAAATTAAATTTGGAAGAATTATTATTGGAATTGAATTTTATAGTCAATAATAATTTATTATTTATAATAAATTGTATAATATTGTAATTATATATATATCTTGATGAAATTATTGATAAATAAAAAAATTCAATCCACAAAAATCATTACTGATATTTTATAATAAATAATAATTTATAAAATGATTTATAATTCATAAAAATTATTTTCTATTCATGTAAATGAGATATGGTATATAATATAAAAAATTATGAACATATGGGTCACTTTTCCTTTTATAGTTTCTCTCAGTACCCCTAGTGTGTAAAAACGTTTTTATATCACAATAATCATTAAACGAGTTAATGGGGAGTTTAGAAGGATAAGAGTGAAAACATCACCTAAAATTTAAAAAAAATATGGGATAATATTATTTAAACTAATACTCATATTATACTATAATTAAATCAATTTTGTGACAATTATTTCTAGAATATCATCACTAAATTCTATATTTGTATCACTCTATTTCATAAAATGACTATATAAATAAATTTATTAAATCCCAAAACAAGTCCATAAGGTATTATTTTGGGCAGAATTCCATCCATAGAGGGATTAATGTGTAAAAAATGATTTTATCCAAATAAGATTTATAATTTTTAGCTGAATGCTTTAGTTTCATTTATTATTTTACCTCCTTTAAAATTCATCAAAGAGTTGCAATTCCATAACTTATTAATGGAAACCTCCTCTCCTCTCACCATCCCAACTTTTTATCAGTCTATTTGATAAATTAACTATAGAAATACATTCTTAACATCCCTAAACAAGTGAAAAAGTTATTATTTATTACATAATACCATCCTTATAGGGAATGATGTGAAAATAAAAGGAGGTTTTACATCGAATATGTATAATTTGTAGCCAAATTTATTTGTTTAACTTATTCATTTTTCCTCCTCCAAGAGTGTCATTGACCTCACATATGAAAGGAAACTTCCTCTCATATCATCATTGCAACATTTTAATCACACTATTTCACAAACTAACTTCATAAATATATTCTTATCATCCCAAAACATATCCAAAATGTAACACCCCGATATTTCATAGTATGTTATCTCTTCAATGTAATTCAATAACATGTGCTACACGCTACATGAAGTTTGAGTGCACCACGAATTTCCAAACTAGCTGTTCAAAAAGTGTTTATGAATAGTATTTACTATATTTTGAGTTTAATATACTATATATAATTTTAGAATACATATTATTTTTTTCATAGACATAATATAATAACAAATTCATTTTTTCATATAAAAGAAGTATTTTTAAAAAATTTCAATTTTACCGCCTTCTAAAGGAGACCCCTTTTTAAAACCAATATTTGACACTTTTATACATTCAATTAAATGAAATTAAATTCTTATATAGAAGTAGGGCATAAAAATTTAGTTTGAATTTATTTTTAGGACTGTTCTGATTACTTTCATTTTTTAATGAATAGTGAAAAATACTATGTTTTAATTGAAAACAAGTTTTTTAATCGAAATAAGTTATAGTGTTAAATTATGAATTTGAATAGTTTCGAATTATAATTAGACTATATTTATATCATTCAATGCAATTTAGGTCATTATATGTAATTTTACATTTAAATTTGACATAAACACATGTCAATCTTTTGATCGATTTTAGTTTTTAAAAACCCACCTTTTGTTTTTGACAATGGGAAATAATTTTAAATTAATTAATAAAAATTATATTTTTTTTATTTAATAAAATAGTATTCATTTTTTAATTCATAATATCTAAATTTTCTTATGGTGACGTTTTGGTATTTTTCTGAAATCATTCAATTTTTGATGAATAGTGAAAAACATTCTGTCATTGTTTAAAACCGACTTTTTATTTAAATAAATATTTATTTATTTTTAAATTTATTTTATATAAAAATAGATATAAAATTCCAATATAATTTCAATTTAAATCATTGGAGTCATTTTATAATAAAATTTGTTGTATAAATGTTTATTGAACTTTTTTACCTCATTTGCCCACTATCTAGGCACATTCACAAATTTGCATAAAACATAATTTTACTGATTCTGTGAATTGAATTTCAAAAATAAAAGAGACAAGGTTGACATAAGTAAGTAAAATGTGGTTCAACAAGATGAAAATAATTTTTGGTGAATAGTTACATTTGACTTTTATTTACCACGGTTAAAAGTAAATATGCTAATTAAAGGTAAAATAATATTATAATTACCCTAACACGTGTATTAATTCTATTGGATAAGTGTATTTCCACAAAAACCATTCATATGAATAATATATTATCCTTTTGGTCCACTTGTATTAGATTAGGACAGTTATTATTATTATTTTTAAAGAAGAGTTAAAAGTGTCAAATTCAGAGTTTAATAACAAAAACCTTTTTAATGTTTGGTTATACATAAGATAAATTCAACTGTAAATATTCATTAGCAAGATAACAAGATTTTATACAGAATCATATTTTATTTATAATCTTTAGATACTAAATAAGTAAATTTATTTATGACACAATGATGATGCAGTAATTACTTTATAATTGAAAGATTAAAGTTATTGATATTAAAAATATAAATATAAATGTAAATTAAGGCTCTTTATGCCATTCACGAATTTCATAGGTTAATATGATATTTTATGGTTGATTAATTTATTTAAGTGATTAAGTTTTTATGAATTTATCATAAACAAAATAAAAAATAGTATCAAAATTGACATAAATGTGTTTTAAAAAAAAATTATATATAATTAATTGATATAATATTTTGAAAAAACTATGTTTCTGCCAGAGTACTTAGATAAGGTTATATATATAAATAATTAACCACTTGGGGTTCTTTTTTATTTTTATAGTAAGATTATAAACCATTTATTATAATAATATAAGATTACATGGTAAAAGTTAAACTATTTAACTAATAGTTAAATCTAAAAGATAGCGTTAATATGATGACCTAAAATTTTCTAAAACCTATTGGTGGGGTATAATTCGACCCATAACCACCTTTTCTTCAAAATAAATCAACTTGGATCCATTAGAAACCTAAAATGATTTTATAATAAAAAAATATTTTGAACATTTTCTAAAGTGACACTCACCTCTATTACAAAAAGGTACTTCCCCTTCTCTCAAAATCACTCCTCCAAATGAATTTCTCTCGGCCAAACCCCTGACAAAATCTCCTCATAACATTCAGCACTTCAACCTAGAGGCCTTACCTTGAGCATAAATCCAACCTAGTGATCCCTTTGGTTCTATCAAAAAGAAACACCCCAAAAAGAGGTAATTATTTTATCAACACTTTCCAAGATCTTTTCTTCTTCCCCTTTCTCATTCATTGTTATCTGTATACCAAAATAATAACTCCAGTACCTTATACATACAGTTATGTTATTATTAATATGGTACACCAATTTTATTATTCTATCAATCTGATTAATGATAATGTCCCCATGCCTAAGTATGTACGGCTTACAGTCTCCACATCATGGTGTAATTTGTTATTCAACACTATGTTATTTGGATGAATATAATGATGATTAATATGTATATAAATATTGAAAATAACATGATAATTTTTCTTAACAATTAATTGAAAATCAAATTCCACACCATTAAATCATTAAAGAGATGATATCGTTTCTCGTGTGTGCGTACGACTTACTGTCTCCACAATGTGATTAGATTTATTTCCACGTTCACCATTCAATGATGATTATAAAAATGTGTATTATTAATAAGTACGTAATATATGAAATAATAATTCTACTGGAGATATATATGTATGTATGTATGGATGTATGGATGCATGGATGTATGGATGTATGTATGCATGCATGCATGCATGGATGCATGTATGTATGTATGTATGTATGTATGTATTTACGTATGTATGTATGTATGTATGTATGTATGTATGTATGTATGTATGTATGTATGTATGTATGTATGTATGTATGTATGTATGTATTTATGTATGTATGTATGTACTTACATATATCAAATTCACTTATTTCTGTTCAATACAATTTGAAAACGTATATATCAAATTCACTTATTTCCGTTCAATACGATTTGAAAACGGAAACATCGTTTATGAGTACATACAACCTACCATATCCATAAACGGGGTTTTCCATTTCATATATCTATCTATTATACATATTTATATTATAAATATATATTAAATATGAATCAATTTTTATATTCTAGGAGTATTTAAATCATGATCTGAATTATACGATCGAGAATAACAAGTTAAAAATGTAAGATAAAGAAAGCGATTATTACCTCGAATGTTACTGTAACATGGAAATATTATTAAATGGGTAGTATAAAGTCATAAATGAATCATGTATGATATAATAAATATTATTATGGTTCTTGTATAATTTAATAACATACTATTGTCATTATACAGGAAGTTAAACATACCCTCAACCAAAGGAAAGTGCAAGGTAAGGGTTAATTCTTCATTCTCAATATTATATGATATTGTTTTTGTTTTTGTATTTTCTAGGAAATATTTATTTTCCAAGTCCATGTTTCATATAATACATTTAAAAATGATTCCTTTTTTGTACAATTTAACAAAATATCATTTTAAATGTTTTAAATATTTATTCTTCTAAATCTTTCTCATTTGTGACCATGTTTTCAAAATGGTTTTAAGGATTTATTTATATGAACATTATTGTTATAAAATATTAATTTTTTTAAAAAGATTCAAAATGTTATGTGACACCTTCATTAAAAAATATTTTTTAAATGACTTCCTTTATAAATTTTTTAAATTTAAATGATTTCACAAAAAGGGATATTTCTCTCAAAATGTTTTACTGGTCATTTTCAATATTCAACTTTAAATACTGGATATTATTCTTGATTAAGGTAGATTTATTGTTATCCAATCTTCTAAATTGTATTGAATGAGTTATAATATGTTTGACTATGTATGTGCTCTTTTTATACCCTTCATTGTTAATGGTTGAAGTATTGAAATTTCATATGCTAGTTTTAAAATGAATGATTATGTTATGTTTCAACTTTTTTATATGAGGAATGAAGTGGACTTAGTAAGTGATAGGTGGGGACCCCTATTTCCCCTCGATTCATTGGTAGGTCTCATGAGACAAATATGTGTATTGGCACAAGGACTTGACAAAAAAATTATTTGTATTCATGGCACGAGGCCTTGACTATGTTATAATGATTTCTTGTGTTAGGCATTCCCTCATTATAAAATTAATTATTACATGTGATTATTCAACTAGTATAATATCATTACGGATGTTTATATGGTAATGTTTGATTTATTTTCATCATATTATGTTCAAATTAATGTTTAAAGGATATTTTTTTACACATATTTCCTTAAAAGTTTATATATTCCACTAAATTATTTACCCTTATTAAGCTTCTAAGATAACCCCTTTCTTGTATTTTGTTTTTCCCTAGATTCCAAGAAGTGTATTATGTTTGATATGAAGGGTTAAGCTAGGTATTATTAATGGATTATTTATGTTGTATTTTATGTTAGAATTTGAAATATAATGTCCGTGTATGTAATCTATTTTCCAAGACTACTAAACTGATCGGTCCTTAGGGACTTGATTCCTTGTAATCATGCCAATGTATTGAAATAATGCACCTGCTCTAGGATTCAGGGGTTGGGGATTACAGTTTGTTTTAGAGGAAGTTTATTACAAACAATGGAAACTAGATTTTATAATATCTTTGATTAGAGAACATTTCCCTAAGATAGAAATTGAGGATTAGTATAGAATAACTTGATAGAATTTTGGTAATGTTATGATTTTGTGTATTTTCCAAGCAATACATCCATGTATGGATATGATCAAGTAGATATGGCTCTCGAACAGATGTACCAAGGAGTGAAAACTCTGACATGATGTTTCTGGATTCACATGGGGTATCCTGGTACACAACAACAGCCCTTGCTACACTCTTGGTTACGACAACCCCAGGGGAAATTCTTAGGATAATTCACATTTTAATTACATGCCATTATGAAGGATTTACGAGTAAATACATCCTCAATGAAAACATTTTTATTATCATAATAGATTATATGAATAATAATTTAAATTTATGATATGTATTTTAAAATTTAATAATTATGCAATGTGATTCATAAACCAACATAGTGTATGCCATTATTTAGAAATGGTTCCTAGTATATGGAATTAGAACTCCAGCAATATGTATGATCCAAAGAGTAATAAGGATAAAATCTTTCATTTTTATTAATCCATAATTTAGAAGGGAAATATTCTACCACATATTCTCATCAAATAAATAAATAGTATCATGTGTTATTAAGATAAGTAAATAATTCTCTGAATCAAATGGCATTGAAGGGAAGCAAGAGAAGAAATGGATGGTTGAGAGAAAGATGGATAAAGGGAAGAGGAGAAAGAAGGATTTTCCCATTTGTGATACTATGTAAATAATCACCTTTGGTAAATTATTTAAGGGAATTAGAGTTTCTTATAAGTGTGGAGAAAAATAACACTAAGTACGCAATTGAAAGGGTAAGAAAAATGATTCAAATGTACAATTAGTAATCTTCAAGGAGTTGGGAAACTATACGAATCAATATACAAATCATCAAAGTATTCACCAAATGATGCTACTGGATATTAATCAAGTTATTATACTACCTCAAATGAAGAGGATTGACTGGTGTTCTTATGTTGTTATTAAAGAATTATTTTTATTTGAGTGGTGTATCAACGATGTAATGGTTATATGAATTATAGAAATAAATAAGGATTGCACTGTAGTAATATTTCATTGTGGATTTAAGCTTATATGGTTCCAAGAAAAGTGACACAATAGTAAGTTAAAAGTTTTTTAAAATGCAAGTTTTAAGGAATGACAAACCTTAATTTGGTTCTGATACTAAGGTAGTGATTTTTTAGTAAGATATGATTTATTTGGATAAATTATATTCAATATTCTTGACTACATTGAATATAATTACTTGTTTGTTGATTCCATTACCCTTGGAGTTTACAACATTTTTGGATAAAAGGAGTGTATACAGTATTCAATAAAGAATAAGGGAGAATGAATGTAATCAATAATGTTTTATGATAATTCTAGGTGTTAACGCATTTTAAAAGAATACATGATGATGGTATTTACATGTTGTTATATGGAAAAAAGGTTCTTCATTGTGTTTACCTTCCTTATAAATTTTGGACTGTGAGTTTGGACATTATTATTTTGGAAAATTCTAAAGGTTGGAATGGATTATGATTGATATTGGGTTCTATTGTTATGGTTAAATCATTTCTTAAGATTATTTTTGGATTGTTTAAAAAAGGACATCTCGGAGGTTGGCTGACTACCTGTCACATCTGGAAAAACTGTGAGACTTGAACCAACAACTGAAGTGTGACAAGGGTGTATCACCTACCATTGTCCTTCATGATTTCCTAGTTTTTTTATTTTTTTTTTAAATAGTCTGAAAAATTAATTATAAATTCATTATTTTTGGAACCCTATACGATTGGGATAAATATAATATTTTTGTATTCTATTATCTTTGGGAATGAAAGATATGTTTGTGGTAGGAATTAGTTGAAGGATGAAACTAAACTTGTCAAGTGTATTTTTTCTATTATTCTATGAATAAATTAATTCTTAATTTTTAAGGAAGTGTTCATAAAAAAATTGTGTTATCCTAAAACATTTTGTTTAGTTGAACTGATGATTTTTTAAATCATCGTAGATTGATAGCTTTAAGGCAGTCAATTTTACATTTGTTTGTGATTGATGATCTCAATCACTCCCTATAAATATTTTTGTTTTTCCTCAAATTATGTTTCTCTAATTGCCATTGATTTTCTCCTAATGGAGATCATATTTTGGTTCTGACTTTTTTATTTCCCTTTCCCTATTATTGAGAATAAATTTTATTAACCCAATTTCCAATGTGCGTTTTCCACAAAGGTATTTTTCTGTTTTTAACGTTTTTTTTTTCAAAGAACAATTTCCAATTGTGAGGATGCAATTTATTTAATAAGGATAGAATTTAACACCCCAAGATTTCATAGTGTGTTATCTCTTCAAAGTAATTCAATAACATGCACTACACGCAACACCGAGTTTGACAGCACCACGACTTACCAAACTAACCGTTCAAAAAGATATTATGAATAGTATTAACTAAATTTTGAATTTTATATACTCAATATAATTTTAGAATATATATTTTTTTATTCATATACATAATATAAGAACAAATTCATTTTTTCCAAATAAAAGAAGTATTTTTCCAAAAAATGAAATTTTACTGCCTTTTAATGGAGAACCCTTTTTAAAACCCATATTTGGAATTTTTATATATTTAATTTAATGAAAATAAATTCAATTTAAGAAACATAACATAACAATTTATATTGGATAAATTTTTTGAAATTTTCTAATAGATTTCATAATTTGATGAATAGTGAAAAATACAATGTTTTAATTGAAAACCTCTCAAAATAATTTATAATGTTAAATTATAAATTTTAATGGTTTTTAAATATAACTAGAATATATTTTTATAATTTAATACAATTTAGGTCATTATAAGTAATTTCACAACTAAATTTGACATAAACTCATGTCAATCTTTTGATAGTTTTTATTTTTAAAAACCCCGCTTTTGGGTTTTGACAGTGGGAATTAATTTTAAATTAATTAATGAAACTTCTATGTGTTGAATTTGGTAAAATAGAACTAATTTTTGAGTTCATAATATCAAAATTATCTTAGGGTGAATTTTGGGTATTTTTCTGAAAAATTTCAAATTTTAATGAATAGTGAAATATATTGTGTAATTGTTTAATAATGAATTTTTATATAAATAATTATTTCTCTTATTTAAATTTATTTTAATTAAGAATTGATATATAATACCTATATATTTTTAATTAAATTAATCTGAGACATTTTATAATAAAATTAGATGTATAAAATTTTATTGAACATTTTAACCTCTTTTACCCACCTTCTAGGTACATTTACCAATTTGCATAAAACTCAATTTTACCACTTTTTTTAATTTAATTTCAAAAGTCCAAGAGACATGGTTGACATTATTATGTAATATGTGGTTCAAATAGTTGAAAATATTTTTTTGTGGGTAGTAACAATTTACTTTTATTTACCACGGTTAAATGTAAATATGGAAATTATAGGTAAAAATGATATTATAATTACTCTAACCCATGTCATGATTCTATTGGATAAGTTTATTTAGACCCAGAAAAACAATAGGAATAAAATATTATTGTTTTTGTTCACTTGTAATAGATTAAGACATTTATTTTTATTTTATTTATTGAAGAGTTTAAAGTGATAAATTCAATGTTTAAAAACTAAAACATTTTTAAAAAGGGCTATACATAAGATAAATTCGAATATAAATATTCATTGGAAATATAAAATTATTTACTATAGATTGGTATTTTATTTATAATTTTTAAATATCAAATAATTAAATTTATGTACAAAAAAAAGATGATGCAGTAATTACTTTATCAGTGAAAGATTAAAATAATTGATAATATAAATACAAAAAAACGAAAATTGGGGATTTTTATTCAAACCAAGAATTTTATATTATAATATGACATATTATGGTTGATTAAATAATTTTTTTAAGTGATATAGTTTTATGAATTAAGAAAATACCAAATAGTGTCAAAATAGACATAACTATGTTTTTAGAAGAAATATTATATTATTAATTGGAATTATATTTCCAAATATCTAAGTATTGGTAAAAGTACATAGATAAGGTTATATATATCAATAATTAACCACACAGTGTTCTATTGGCTTTTTAGAGTACATTTATTAACGATTTAAAATAATAATAAAAGAGAACATGGTAGAAGTTAAACTATTTAACTAATAGTGAAATCTAAATGATAGGGTTAATATGGTGACCTAAACATGTCTAAAACCTATTGGTTGAGAGTATTTCGACCCATCACCCCCTTATCTTCGAAATAAATCAATTTTTAGACATTTTAAACCTTAGAAGATTTTATAATAAAATAATATTTCAAACTTTCCTAAAGTGACCATCACCTCTCTTATAATAGGGCAATTCCCCTTCACTCAAAATATCTCCTCCAAAGACATTTGGATCCTCTATACCATACCGAAATCTCATCCCAATTTCCCTCACTTCACCCTAGAGTCCTTCCATTGAGAATAAAGTGATCCTAAGATTATCTTTTGATCAAATCAAAAGGCAACACCCAAATAAGAGGTAATTATTTTATCTCCTCTTTCAATGTTCTTTTCTTCTTTCCCTTTCACTTTCTTTGTTATTTACATACAAAAATAATAAATCTATTACCTTCTACATACATTGATTTTATTATAAATATGGTAAAACCATATTCATTATTCAATCTGTCCTATGAATTATAATGTAACCACGCATGCATACATATGACTAACCTTCCCCACGTCATGGTGTAATTTGTTATTCAACACTATGTCATTTGGATGAACATAGTGATTAGTAATATGTATATAAAGAATAAAAATAACATGATAATTTCTCTATAAAATTAATATACCATCCAATTTAATACATTTTAATCATTATGAAAATGATATTGTCGCTCGTGTTTACGTACGACTTACAGTCTCCATGACGCGGTGAGATTCATTTCCACATTCACCATTCAACAATAATTATAAAAATATATATTATTAATAGGTATATAATATATAAAATAATAATTCTACTAGAGATATATATGTTTTTGTGTGTGTGTGTTAATATACTTACATATATCTTATTCACTTACATTCGTTCAATATGATATGAAAACAGAAACAACATTTAGGCATATGTACGGCCTACCATCTCTATAAATGGTGTTTAACATTTCTTATATATATCTATTATACATAATTATATTCTAAATATATATGATATATAAATCATGTCTTATATTCTGGAAGTATTTATATCATGGTCTAAATGATACGATCAGGAATAACAAGTTAAAACATGTAGGATAAAGAATGTGATTATTGCACAAATTGTTAATTTAACATTTATATCATCATTAAATGGTTAGTATGAAGTCATAAATTAATCTTGTATGATATAATAAATATGAATATGAATCTGGTATAATTTCATAACATACCATGTTCATTACACAGTAGGTTAAGCATACCCTTGACCAATGGAAAGTGCAATATAAGGGTTAATTCCTCAATCTCATTATTATCCAAGATTGTCTATGTGTAATTATTTTCTAAGAAATATTTATTATCCCTATCCATGTTTCATGAAAGACCATAAAAATTATTCTTTTAAGGTACTCTTACACTAAAACATAATTTTAAATGTTTTAAATATTTATTCTCCAAAATCTTTCACATTAATGTCAATGTTTTCAAAATGGTTTTAAGGATTCTTTTTATGGACATTATTATTTTAAAATGTTAATTCCTTTAAAAAGTTTCAAATTTTTGTGGGAAAAATTGATTCAAAAATATATTTTCAACGATTCCTTTATAAATTTGTTAATTTTAAATGATTTCACCAAAAGAGATAATTCTCTGAAAATGTTTTAATGATTATTTTCACAATGTCAACATTTTTTACAGGATATTATTCATGATTAAGGTTGATTTATTATAATAAAATATTACATATTGTATCGAATGAGTTATGATATGTTTGAATGTGGATGTGATATTTTTATACCCTTAATGGTTCATGGTTTAAGTATTGACATTTTGTATGTTAGTTTTTATACGAATGTTTTTGTTATGGTTCAACATTTTTATATGAGGAATGTAGTGGACATAGTAAGTGACAGGAGGAGCTTGCTATAGCCCCTCAATTAATCAGTAGGTCTCCTGAGACAAATTAGTGTCTTGGAATAAGGCCTTGAGAAAAATTTTATTTGTAGTCTTGGCATGAGGTCTTGACTAGGTGTTAATGATGTCTGACGTTTGGAATTCCCTCATTATGAAATTAATTGTTACATGTGATTATTCGACTGGTAGAATATCCAGGTGGATGTTTATATGGTAATGTTTGATTTATTTTCTCCATATTATGTTAAATTTTTTGTTTAATAGTCTGTTGGTTTTAGTCCACATCATTCCTTTTATGTTTATAGATTCCACTAATTTATTTACCCTTATTGAGAATCTGAGCTCACCCCTTTCTTATATTTTTTTCCAGGATTTTAAAAAGTGTATTATGTTTGTTATAGAGTGTTATGAATGGGGAATAATGATATTCTCAAAGTATTATTTATGTTCTGTTTTATATTTGAATGTGTAATGTAACGATCATGTATGTAATCTATTTTCAGAGACTACTAAACTGATCAGTCCTTTGGGACTTGAATCCTTAAAATCATGCCAATTTATTAAAATAATGAACTGGATCTAGGATTCGAGGGTCAGGGAATTACATAAAAGGTATTATTATTTTGGTAATAACATCATTATATTTATTAATGTGTAAATAAAATTAGGTTATCTAAATAGGATTTATAATTTTTAGCTGATTGTTTCAGTATTATTTATTCTTATACCCCTTCAAAATTCCTCCAAAAATTATGATATATTACTATATGTAAATCCAATAAACTGAGATGTTATTATGTACATTTCTTATCCTTACTCCAAATAATTATTCACCTAATGGGAAACAAAACTATCGTTCATGTGTACGGTAGACTACTACCACATGAACTGATGTAATCCATTCTCCATCACCTCTATTCATGGATTGAAATAATGATGAATTTAATTTATATGTATGATATTCCTGACATTATTATCCTTATAGTAAGATAATATATTGATTATTTTCATACCATTACATCTATTGAAATGTGATATTGTTGAACAGGGGTACGTATTGATTACCACCTCCATGAAGTGATGCGATTTATTTATCATCACCACCTATCATGGCTGGTATATATATATGAAGTTCCATTTGTTCAATCATTAAGAAATGATCATGATGATTAATGTGTTTCACTATTCATTATTGAAATTCATTAGGTATGTAGTGTTTTTGTTCTCACATGAATATCTCCTTTTATAAATTGATATTTTCTTCACACCATGCATGCACAATTATGCACACAATGTAGTTCTTAAACATATATAGCACAACTTTTACACACTGAATAATACTCATTGTGATCCTCTAGATCCACATAATGAATATTAATGTTTTTCTAATTCATCCAAATAATGGTTTTGAAAATAATCACAAAATAAACATATGAATTAATTGATTTAATATATATATTGGAAGAATTTATTTCAAATATTTTAGAAGAATGAAGAAATATCATCTGGGAACAAATCATTTCTAGGGGTGACCCATGTCTGGAGGAGAGTAAAGTTTTTCTATAGTTCATGTTTTGTGGTGACTCATATATAATGTTGCCTCAATTTTGTGGGGACTCATATATAGGGGTGACTCATATCATGAAGAGAGTCATGAACAGAAGTGACTCATATCTGGTGGTGAGTCATGTCATGTAGTGAGTATTGTATGGATGTGAGTCATGGTTTATAGCAACCCATATCTATTGGTGACTTCATTTGCTAGTGACAACTATCTAGAATTGAGTGACTTCTTGTAGTGTATGATATTTGGAGGTGACTCGTGTTTGGAGGTGATTAAAGCTTGGAGGTCACTTAATCGGTTGGTGAGTCATGTATTTAATTTAGTCAATTCTAGTAATGACTCAATATAGTGGTGAATCATATCTGATGGTGAGTCAATTATACTGATGAATCAATGTTACTAATGGTGACACTTTTCATCACATAAACAAATTTCCCTTATAATATATTATACTATCATAAAACATCCAATAGTAACATGATATCCATGATTTTTGGGAATTAAAATAAGGATCTTGCAAAAATATTCCATTTTTTCAGGAACAAAATTCAATGAACAATAAAAAAAAGTAAAAAATATACATATTACTAAATAGTTTAATTTTAAAAAAATTATTATTGTTAACATTTAGAATAAAAAATATGAAATTTATAGATGTAATGATTGAAATAAAATAGAAGGAATAAAAAAAATAATGTAGTAAATTAATCTAAATAAATATGGTGTCAGGGAATAAGTTATTTACATCCAAATAATAAATGTATTAGTGATAAAATTGGTAAAAAGGGTAAAATATCAAAGGATGTATAATTTTGGTATCAAATAATAGTTTTTATTTTAAATGTAAATGTTATCCAACTATATCCCCCTTTAGAGATTATCAAATTAAAAATAAAATAAATAGTGAATTGAAATGAATGAAATGAATAAAAAAGGATACTACAATAAGGAAATAATTCATCGAATTATAGTCCTTAATATATACTAGTTAAAAAATACAACAAAATAACTAACAAATTCTAATCTCTATTAGAGTAATCATCATTATTAGTGGTTAGATCAACAAGTCCCTTTCCTATTCTAGAGGCTGGAGGCACATAGGTAAAGGAATCTAGGGATGAGGTATAAGTAGGAATCTATATTATCACACCCATTCTAAAATTACATACTCCTTTGATAAGAGACATTGTGAATACCCAGAAATGATTAACTAAAGGGTATATGGATGGAGCATAGGTGAAGGATTTCATAGGAATCTCTTATGGGGAAACAACTGATGTACAAGATAAAATAGGAATTGCTTCATATGGTAAAAATTATCAATAAAAATATTCCCATATAAATCCATATCAATAATGAAATATTTCTTCTCCACCATTAATATCTTGAGAATAGTGTAATCACCTTCTACTAGCTGAAAAGTTCTTTGAAAGACCTAGTAACTGGTGGAATACTTATGTTTTCATCTAAAAACACAAAATGGGAGCTCAAATATTGTTTGGTGTACACACTAGAATGATAGTTTCAAGTTTCCTTAGTGATGGTTTACCGGTAACTTTGGGATTCACTAAAACATTTTCTAACCAGTTTGTATATGTTATCACCATGTAGATGAATCTACCACATGTCCCCCTGATGAGATGAATGAACATGTCCCAAAAAATTATAATGCTCCCCACTGAATCTAAACAGGGTCAACTCAGTATCAACATAAGTTGAATCAGGTAGAGGACTGGATGTTGATGGAATAAAAGGTATGCTCTCCAGCATCCTCAACTAGAAATCCTAACTGGTTTCAAAAGAGGTACTCTTACCCTCCATCTATGATATCACGTAATCTATCTCACATGAAAACCTATCATCATCAATATAAACATCAGAAATATGGAAATTAATCTTTGGATGAAAGTGTTTAATAATAATGACAAACATGTGTCAGTCATAAGCTTCACTAAGCTATGTTAAAGGAGTTTCTTGAGGCCTCCAAATTCCACTAAAGTCTGAAATAATCCTCCCTTTGAAAACATCCAATTCTACATTAGATAGAATATATGTAGGAAAAAAAGTATTTGTAGGTGGAGGTGCAACAAAACTATCATCATTAAGAATTGTACCCTCATCTGGTTTAAATCGTGAAGGTGCATCTAAAGAGAAATGCTTAATCTCAACAACCAAATCAATCTCCTCCATAAGAGATCCCTTCAGATTTTTCATAACTCCAACTGAAATATCATGTTCAAAAATATTTGGGGGAAATATATTGTCAAGGTCACTCCAAAAATAATTTATTTTTGAGTATAATATTCAGAGATTCTTGTAAAATGGTGAAGGCTCCCCCTTAGGTGATAATTCATGCTCATCAAATCTAGAACTATCGTGAGAATCTATATGTTGTCAAATGTCTTCTTCAACTTCCCTAGAATCATAATAGTTTAAAAAAATAGAAAAATCATGGGATATTTTACCTCTCATAATGTGCAACCCCTTTTTATCTATTAAGATACAATCCAACATTAATAAATATGAAAAATCATAGAGATTCCTCCACCACTGTATGTAATCTGGAATCACCCCACTAAGAGACAACATATAAAATTTATAAATCTAAAATTTACCTCTCAAAAGATAAGAATATATTGGAATTGGGTCTCTCAACCGACCTAACTGAGGAAAAAATCCATTACATGATAAATGATATGATTATTCCCTAACAACATTAGCATCATCATGATCAGATCAATCACTACATTAATCCTCTTCATTTTCTTCATTATCACCATTATTTAAATCATCTCCATTATATGTATCATCAACATTTTCATCATCATAGAACTCAAAAATATAATTATAAGAATTAGAAGAATAAATTATTATCTTCTCATCACCAAAATCCTTTATCTCATCATCATCATCATCATCTCCAACACTTAAGAGACTCTCCTGGATAGGGAGAGAAGCAGATGGACATGACATTCCAAATGTAATAGTAGTACTCATAGTGATTTTAAAAATAATTTCCCTAATAAAAAGAAACTCCAACTTCTATTGGATCAATTAAAAAAATTATTATTCTTATAATTCATAATATATCAAAATATCTTCTAGATCCATGATAGGATCCAGTAAATTCATGCATCTAATAGGATTGTTTATATTATTAAAATCCTCATTGAGTTTATCATTATATTTAATCCAATTCATCATCCATAGATTCCGACTCACTCTCATCCTCATAAAATGAACCCTAGTTATATTTAAATCACCACAATTAGCACTATCATCGTATTCCTCATCAATAAATATATCTCTTTTAGATTCTATGATAACAATATAAGATAAATTATGGAATTTTACCCAGAATTTATCCTGCACATTTCCAACATGTGGACCATGTGATATTTTTAGAGTTTAATTCAAACCCATAATTCCATTAATAATAAAAGGTATACATCTTCATAAATCATAATTATGATTTTTCATTTATTAAGACCAAAAAATAATGAATAAAAATGAAAATAAATTTATATTCTCCATTAAGCTCAATAGCACCATGAATTCTCCGTGAAACATCACTCGTCATCTCTAAAAAATAATTATAATAACTAAACAACAAAATATAACAGGGAATTAAACATTGATAATATTCAAAAACTCCATAATGAGGCATATTTAGACATTTATCCCATTATTTTGAAGAAAAGTTAAACTCCTTATTTTCTATCAGGTTCCCAATTAGATCATCATTCGTTAGTAAACTGAAATATGTATACTGATAAAATTGATTAAATGACCAAGGATAGAAATCAATTTCATTTATATGGAACTCTTTCATCCATTCATGGTCTTGTATCACCCATAACACCAATGACATACTGGATAGAAACCATTCAACATCAAAATTATTTTCAGAAATAACTATGCAGTTTGTAAGCTGTGGTTTCCATGGATCGATTACAGTTCATCTCTATTCTTCTATAAATGTATTTGCGGACCTTGATCCATAAAGAGAAGATATTTTAGGTCACAAAACTACCACCATTTTAGTTAAATTAATGATTTATGTAAAAGCACAGTGAGGATAAATGTCCTAATATAAAGTATATATGAAATGGTCCAAAGGCTGTAGGTGCAAGCGAGGGTGACTTCAATTTAGAAATTAAGACCAATTTATCATTTTAAGGATTTAAATTCATAAAATATAATAAAATGAAAATTTTATAAAATTATTAAATGTTGATCAAAAATTAATAATGGTATAAAACCATGAAACAGCGACTAGTAACAAAATAGAGCCTGGTGAATTTTCTATTGGTGACTTTCTTAGAATTAACTTCCACTGGGGACTTGAAAATGGTTACCTTTCAATGGTGGAATTTCCATGAGAATATTCCAATAGTGAATTTATAATGGGGACATTACAATGGGGACATTCCATGGGTGACTTGGAAATAGTGACATTCTAATATGGACTTTCAAACAATGACTTGTAAAACATTAAATTCTATGATAAGTTCATCCATCCTAAAAATGGTTTCATGAAGTTTAATCTATCAAATTTAGAGGATATGTAAAAATACCCAAAACCATTATGTTCAATCCATTAAATCCAATATTTATATAACCATTTTAATATTGTCCCTTGAAAAGGTGATGTTTTACCTCGATTTTCTATTTCCTAGAATTAGACACAGGATTCTTGATAATTTTTATCATAGTTGTGTTTTCATAATTTATAAAAAAAAAATCAAAATTGATATATATATTCATGGAATTTTTTTTCATGAAAAATATTTTTTCATAGAAACTCCATGGATCTATTTACTCAGCTTTAAAAGTAGACAGTGCAACACAATTTTTCTTCTTACCACACAAAGGTATTATAGTCTTTCCCAAAACATGACATGTCTCAGAGTTTCATTTTCAATCAAACATACCATAACCAAAATCCACATTTTAATCACATAATAAGTCATGTTCTGGTCCTATAAGGTATAATTGTCCAAAATTTGTTATATATTTTAGTTATTTGAAAATCCATTTAACATAATTTAAATTAGATCTTTAGGGTTTGATTGAAGATTGGCACACAAACATATATTAAAAAAATATTATATCAGTTAGAAATAAAATATATTAAAAATTCAATAATACTTCTCTATTTTTTTGAACAATAAGCATTCCATATTCATCAACATCTGAATTACATGTTCTACACGTTGTATTATCAGCACATTTAGTGCTATCCAAATTAAAAAAAATTAGACGGTCTTTAGTTTATATACATTGATTTAAAATAAATTCATATTTATTTTTAAAATTTGAAAACAAATTAATGATATATGTTCACCAATGAAACTCATTTAATATTTATTTTTCATAATCTTTGTGAAATATGTACATAAATAATTGTTTAAATATCCAAAAATAATATCGTTTTTATATATTTGAACATCTAAAACATCATAAGAAGTTATTTTTACAAAAACAGTAGAATTAACTATTCCCTTCAAAAAACCTTTAGAATTCATAATATAACAATGCCTATAATACCAAGATCTATGATACTATTTCAATCCATATAATGATTTTTTAATTTGTAAAGATCATTTGAAAAATTTGTATTTTTAAATACCTGGGTTTTTTTAACAATAAATCAACAACTATTTGATCATTTAAGTCTTTACATTTAACATCCATTTTGTATTGACTAAAATAAAAATGTGATTTATTAGAAATCATTGTTATAATGGATTCATGTCTACTGGTTCAAAGGATTTCTCATATTTAATAACCACTTATTGACTATATCCTTATAAAACCAGCCAAGTTTTATTTAATAATATGTTGGCTAAATCATCAATTTTTTCCTAAACAATTACTTTTTCCCAATGGTCATAGTCTCTTGACATCAAACTATAAGTTCCTAATATTTATTTCTTTAATACTAGTTGTGTTATTATTTCATTTATATCACATTAAATTCTTCATTTATTACATCATTGATGTTATTGGGTTCATGTTGTGATAAGCATTCTTGATGGTCAATCTGATTCCTAACAGAATCTACAGTTTGTGTACCAATATCAAGGACTCTGACTATAGCCTCCATATAATGGTATTTATAATCACTAATACCTCGTGGAAATGAAGTACATGAAATATTAGGTTCATATATTGGATTAGGTTTGGGTTTTGGATGTCCCTCAAATATTGATGAATTTTCTACTTGTTTTAATGATTCTAAAAAGGTTTGGAATTTATTTTTAGAATTGTAAAGTCATACTCAGGGTTTTTTAAATGGTTTTTATGTTAATGTGGATCTATTTCCTGAAAGATGGCCTAAATAGATTTTTCCATAGTCCTAGTTCTTTTATTAAAATATTTATATTATTTAATTGAAGATGAAAAACCATGGAAAACTCCATCATTGTACTTGGAAGAAATTTTTTCATTACTATCCTTTGTGTTATGAACAAATAACTTTCAACAAAAAAATCTAAAAAAGATAACATTTTCCTTTCTAATATTCCATAATGTGTATGTGGTTTTAATTAACAGAGTTCTATTAAAAAATAAATTTATTATATAACATGATTTCTTCATAGCTTCAACCAAAAAATAAATATAAAGTTTACAATAATTAAGAAGAGTGAAATAAATTTCATAAAGGTTCATATTTCATCATTCTACAGTTCCATTATTCTATGGGGTCCTAAAAGTTGAAAAGATATGATTACATCCATTTTGTGAGAAAAATATTCAATGAAATTATTTTCAAACTCACAAGAATAAACAATTCTTAATGTATTAATCCTCTGTCCCTTTATATTTTCTAAAAAAATTTCATACATGGTGAAATAAGAAAAAGCGTCAATTTTTTGGGATTAAAATAATTTCCATGAATTACCATAATATTAATATAAAAGAACCTAAACTTAGTGTTCTCACATAGACTAGTCTCTATTTAAGGTCTAAAACATTCTATGTGATATGTCTCTAGGACTTGAGAAGTTGAGAATTATTTATTTAATTTTAAAGAGATCATGTGTTATTTCCCTTTTTGACAAGCTCTATAGAATTTTTATTTTCATAATTCTAGATTAGGTAGATCATTGAAAAATGATTTACAAATAATATTTCTATGTTTGTATATATTTAAATTGAATATTCTCCAATGTCAAATCCAAGATTATTTATTAATGTCATTTAGATCATGAATATATTGAGAAAAATAAAGAGTCCAAATTAATAGCATAATATTATAATTTCATTAGGTTATAAAAACAATAGAATTTTTTGAATCAAAAACATTACAATAATTATTTTAAAAATTCACATGAGATACATCATCTCATATTTATGAGTTTCTAAGAAGATTTTAATTTTTTCCATATACAAATAATACTTAAGAAATTATAATAGTATTAGAATTACGGATTTGGGAAAGGAAAATTATTTTCTCATTACCACTATCACAAAATGTGACATGTCAAACATCCAAATTGATAAGATTCTTGAAACATGAATAATATCCAATCCTGTGTTTGGAATATCCAATTTCCATATACTATAAGTTCATACTAGAGATTTTCAAGAATGTTCCCTAGAAATTAGTTTTTACACCAATACTAAAATTCTCTAAGGTCTATAAATGTTAATATTTAATGCTTTTGAAGCCCATTCTTTTTAAATATATTTCTTATAAGAAACTTTTCAAATTTGGCAAATAAACAAATTGTTAGGTATAGATTAATAAATAATAGTAGAAGTAATATAACATGGAATAAATATATTTTTAATAATACCACTCTTTCCTTGTTGATACCCTAAAATAGTAGTATAATTTTGAGTAGCCTATTTTCCAATCATTTAAGTAATAGTATTTCTTCACTTGGTGATTATCTCTCGATCCTTTTTTAGTTGAGCATTAGAAAATTTAATTTAATTTTTATATTTTTACAATAATAATTTTTTTATTTTTCAAGTGTAAGGTAAAACATAAAATTATTATTTTATCATGCCAGTTTTTAGAATTTTTTAATTAGCTTCATGTTTATTGAATGTATCATCCATCATGATATAGTTCACTAACATCGTTTCATTAGAAATTCTTCTATAATTATTTTTAGAATGATGAAAAATACATAAAAGTGAAGAGTAAAGGAAAATAGAAACCTCAAATGTGTTCTCCAGGATAGACATGTTTTCCGGGACATGTTTACCCTATTGGGTTGTGTCTGAATCACCTGAATTTTCATTATAAGAACTCAAAGATTATTTTATTTCATTCTTGTATATATTATTATTATTTTCCTATTTAATTTTCTATTTCATCTTAGTGAAATCATATTTTACATTCCCTCTCCTTTTAAAATCAATGAAATGATCTCATTTGAAGTATAATATATATTCCAATCCTTTCTCCAATTTTCACTATTATGTTATTTACCATTAGCACTTTGTTTGATAAAAAAATTTCTCATAAAACGTTTTTATTCTTATGGACATGTGGATCATCTCATAATCATTTTATTTATGTGATTCTTCATCACTCCAATTATCAACTCAAATTTTCTCCTTATATTTTGAAGTATTTAAATTGAAGTCTACATATTTTAATTTTTGGTTCATCCTCATTTTCTCTATTAAGATTGAGTTATTCCATAAAAATAGTTATTTTTTCAATTATATTCTTAATAGGTAGCTCAAATACATAACATAATTATTTTATTACTACTTAGGTTCCTCTCTATCTATATGTAAGACACCATAATAGTCGCATTCCTTCATATTTACCAGAAACATATGTTCCTAGTGAGTGCATTTTATTCACAATCTCACTGAACCTACGATGCTTGTCAGAAATAGTATCATCATGTTTCATTTTAAGTGTTTCATACTTAATAATATAGGTTCTTATGATAATTTATTCTACATTATATTTCCCCTCGTGATAAATGACTATTGTTTCCCAAATTTAAAAATTACTTTCATATAAATATATTCTATTGAACTCCTGAACACCCAAAGAAAAATAAAGGTAATTCAAAACTTTATAGTTTTTATTTTAAATATATTTAATATCACCACTCAATGAAAATTTTGATGTTTTAAGTAATTCATATTGATCTCTAATTACATTTCGAATATCAAAACCCACGCTTTCAGGATAAATTTTAATTTTAATTTTCATTCAGCATAGTTTGTGAAAATAAATAATGCAGCATATAGGTAATAGATCCTTCTTTTCTATAATACATAATGAACTAAATTTCAGATTAACAAAAATTTGATATCATTTGAATTTAAATTAAATCAAAGTAGAAAATATATCTAAATATAATTTGTAACCAAATATTATTCATAGTGATTAACTCAAGAGGGGGTGTATGGGGTTCCCATTAAAAATTACTATTTAAATCATCTTTAAAAAATTCTACCAATAGAAATAAATTTTCCAAGTTAATAAAAATAGTAGTTTAATATATGATTCATAATTTAAAAGATTTATCAACACATTAATAAGGCTTAGTTATGAAAATTTAAAAAATTAATTTATCTTTTGAAATGAATATACTCAAACAAATACATATGTAAATAATAATTATGAATAAATATAAAATTAACATTTTTTTTACAAATTAAAAATAAACACAGTTAAAATCATTGGAATGTATAAAACAAAAAACAATCAGATGACCTAATAAACAAGGGGTTATTTCACATCCATATAGGTAATACCCTCTATATTTAAATCACTCACTGATAAGAAGATAATATAACTATAATACGATCCACATCTTCGTTTGTTTATACCCACAATCACTAAATTTTTGAGAATCAAAGACTCTTATTTTGTTTTATATGGGAATAAAAACTATATAATCCACCAATGGAACCCTTCCAAATATATCTTGGTAAAACTTATAAAAATAAATAAAAGAAAATATCTAGTATTATCTAGTTCAAATGAACAATTATGAGTGAGTTAATAAAAATAAAAAATATCACACATCTCGATTTTAAATGAAGAAAACATATAGTTAAATAATTAAGTTATTGAAAAAGAAATGAAGTTCAGTATATTGTTCCTCACATGCTTAAGTGTCCTCGGTTACGGAATGTGGAGGAGATCTAACTGCTTTTGAAGAAGCTGCAGTAACACAATCATTGAAAAGTACTTTTTATTTTGTATTTAGGAAAATATAATGACATTCAATGTGTTCCACCATTTCACATTTGAAAAAATGTAGCTATGCATTGTGTAATTTAAAACATTATGATCGTCTTGAAGCAATTAAAATTTTCTTCACACCACACACATGTATATATGCACAATTGGGACCTTTCTAGTATATATATTAAACTACATACATCCATTAAAGAATTATCATAATCTAATTCTGAATTTTCATACTAAATATGAATTTTTATTTAATAAATCCCATAAATGGTAATAAAAATAATCATAAAATAAAAATGTTAATTAATTTCATTAATATTTTAATTATTATAATTTAATCAAATCAGGTAGAATGGTGACATAATCGTTTTTGGTGGTGGATCATTTTTGTGGCAAGTCAATCCAAGAAGTGAATCATGTTTTTTGTAGATTACAGCCAGATGGTTATATAAATATAGTTGTGACTCAATCAGGTTGTTACTCTTATCTGGAGGTGAGTAATATCTCATGGTGACTTATATTTGAGGGTGATTCATGTCTTGTAGTGACTCATATCTAGTAATGAGTCATTTTTTCAGTGATTCAAGTCTTTCAGTGACTCAATCTAGAGTGGTGTCTTGTACAAAAGTGAGTCATTTCTAGTAGTTACTCAATCTGGAGGTGTCTAATATCTAGTGGTGAGGAAATTCTGTTAGTGTCTTAATATGTCTAACTGGGACTCATTTAAACAGTTATTAAAACTTGCCTCATAAAATGATATAATATCATAAAAATAAAATTAATAAGTAATATGATTATCATGATATGTGTGAATTAAAATACGGAGGATCCAAAATGGGTTATTACATTGTGGGAACATATTACTTAACATATATTAAAAATGGGATGAAATATTAATTGGTGAAAGAGTATTTAATGTTATATTTGGACATGTTAAATATTTGAGGAATGTTATTGGATTAAATAAAATGGAAATATGTTTTTCGAAGATGATATTTTTACTTGATGGATATGTTTTGAATAGTATTTTTAATTTTTGTATGATTTTATTATATCTTTATTTTAATTTAGGAAATTTATTGTGAGTAATAATTTAGTTTTAATATTATTTTATTAGGTAAAATATATTTTTTGAAATTGAATTCAGGAGTGAGTGAGGTATTTTTAGATAAATGTAGTGTCGATAATAGAATATTACGTTACCAAATATTTTTAATTATTGCATTTCGATCTTTATAATGAATATTTTGATAAATTTTAACAATATTTATTTATCAAATAATTTATGTTGAAAATATTGTTTAATTATTAAGGATTTGAGATTAATGTTATATTTGTTCATATGATGGTTTCTTAATATTGGATATTATCATACCTTGTTCAAACTATTTCTGGATTTGGTAAATTTTTATAGATATGAGGAATAAAATGTTATTAATTTTTTGATCATGGGATCCATTAAAAGTTTAATATAGTGATTATACATGAATTTATGTTTGAATATTCATTCCATGTAGTAAGATATGCTATCAAAGGGGAAACTAATTGAAACATGAAACCAAAGGATGAATTTTTATTTAATTAATTGAAGAGAATATAGTAATTGTATTTTCTTTTGTTCAAAGGATACATGGTAAAATAATTACTCAAATCTAGTAAAATGATTATAAAATAAAAATGTTATTATATTACCTTATTTTATAATAAATTGATATTGTTTTTCACACCACATTAGTTTGTGGATTTCAATATAATTACTTTCTTATTATTGTCATTCATTTTCTTATGATCAATGTTATCAATAATTCTTTCTAATTATATAGACAATACTTTTTCTCTATAAGTTCTTATTACCACCTCCCACTAATATTCTATTATTTTGAAATCTAGTCATGTGATATTCCGTATAACCATTATCTATTTTCAAATGGATGTGAAATTATACAATTTTATGACATTGGTTTTAATGAGATTAATGTGTTATATAATACAAATGTTTTCCATTAATGATCATATGATTTATTGTTCACTCTACTAACATGATTCTAAAACAAATTTATACTATTGATTATAGAGACTAAATTAAAATTTTGAGGATTCAATTCATTAAATTTGGTGAGATTCTTACACCATTTTATATTGAAAATAACATTATGATCAATAACGTATATAACGTAGAACACAGAGTTTAAATGAAAAATGGAATATTTTTATTAAAATATGATAACTACAAAATTGATATTGAATTATTAAGTATTAAATTCATAAAAAAATAATGAAATGTATATGATTGTTTAAATAAATAAAAAATTGATTATAAATTATTAGTACATAAGAACACATTATATAGTAAATTCATTTTATTCTTCAAAAATACTTTTCCTTCCAAATTTGAACTTATTGATTTTTTTTAGATAACATTATAAGAAATTATAGACATCTTTATAATAGAATATGATAGTAAGGAAATAATTTATGAAATAGAATTATCAAAATTATTTTAGGATGTTAGTTTGGGAATTTTTGAGGAGATTTATTTTTCAGTGAATGGTGGAAAAATTTATTTATATTAAAAACTATATTTCTATAGGAATTTCTGGTTTAAAATTTTGTTTTAAAATTATTTCAATGTTAAATATTTTTATTCACATACTTAGTAATCCAATTATTCTTTGAATAATCAATTTTATTCTTGGTTATACTGATAAAGATATTTTATTTAGGAAAATGTTATTTTGTCACATTTTGTGATTTTAATTTTTAATTAAATTATACCACATTAGAAAATTGAGTTTTATAAAAATAAATTACATATTTTGCATTCTAATAGTTAATATTTTTTAGCAGTTCCTTATTATTTTGGGTAATCATGAGGGAAACATTGGTAAATAGTTATAACCATATTAAATGGTAAAATAGGATAACTAAGGTGGAAACGATTTTGAAAAGGATTTAAAATTTACCTAAAACATGAAATTACTCTATTGGATGAGTTTAATTCATATATACTAATATATTTCAGTAATTTATGGACACATGGATAATTTTTTATTACATTATCAGATACATGAAATTTTAAGTAAACAATAATAAAAAATGTCACTTTCTTTCTCATAAATTTTTGTTATATGCTCATATAAGGATAAAAATAACTATTGAATGAATATTAATGGGAATTTTGAAAATAATGAAATTATTATTATTATTTCTATATAAATTTATTTATAATTTTTATTGATGATATAATACCTTATAATCTTATAGAACTTTGAAACTATGCGTGAAGGAAAATTCAATGAAAATAGATTTAAAAAAATTAATATAATTTATTTTAGATGAATTATTTAACCAAATAAAATTATCATTAATAATAATGTATTATAGATGATATGATTTATTATAATATATTTAACTCTTTATCGGGATTAATTTAAATTAAAAAAATGCATTGTTCAAAAAATAAGATTAATTATATTTTTTGTAAAAAATATTTCATTAAAGAATATAAAATTCATAAAAATCATACATTTGGAAAATTTAATTTAATATATTCTATAATATTATCCTTTCCAAATTTATGGATCAATTTCCCATTTATGTTAAAATTACTGACCCTTAAAGTGTAAAAACCTTTGGTATTACAGTAATCATGAAAAGGGTTAATAAGAAGGTTTAAATAAAATAATTAGGGAGAAAAATCACATAAACGTTTCAGAAACATTACTAGATTATTAAATATTATAGTCAAACAATATTAAATATATATATTAATTTTTTCCATTAATTAATTATATTTAATTTATATTATTTTAATAATTTAAAAAATTCCATGAGTCACCCTCTCGTCATATATAAATGGGCACATCCTACACTATCATCCTCACAAATTTTTCACAAACTGATTCAGAAAAAAAAACTACTCAAATACCTTACTAAAATCAATTTAGAGGTATTATTTTTGGTGGAATAAAAACTTTAGAGGTATTAATGTGTAATGAAAAATGGTTTTCTGAGGAAGTGGTATTGTTTATAACTAAATGTTATAGTTTTATTTCTACTTATACCTCCATCAATATTCTTCAAAATGTTGTGATATAATAACATAAATATCTCTAATATACTAGGATGTTATTTTATTTATTTCTTAACCTTAATACATCTACTTCTTAATATAATGGGACACAAAACCGACGTTCGTGTGTAAAGAGGATTAATGCCTTATGAATCACATAATTCGATTTCCATCACCAACTTTTACAACAATATATATTGATGGATTTAGATAATATATGTGATATTAATGGAATATATATATATATTTATGGATAATATATAATCTATTTTCTTATCTTTACGTCCATTAAAAATAATATTGTTGTTTGTACATACATGTGGATTTCCACCTCCATGTAGTGATTTGATTTTGTTTTCATCACCACATCACATGGATGGTATATACAAATATAAATATTGTGTAAATGATATATATATATTATATATTAATAGTTATATAAATATAAAATGACACTTTACATATTTCCAACATGTTTTTTAAATGGAAATGTTACTCATTCGTAAAAACAAACAACCATCTTCGTGTTGCAACATAACTTATTTTTCAGTACCCCAATACACATATAGTTATAAATGTATAATAAATTTATAAAAATGGTATTTATGAAAATATTATTATTATTTAAATGTTGATATAGTGGCCACTTTGAGCAGGTCAACTTAAAGAATACATTATGAAATTTTGAACAGAACCCCCTTAAAACACTCAGTATAGATTTAACTAATTCAGTAATAAAATATGTTATTTAAATATATAAATAAAATATATAAATAATTAATTAACAGATACTTAAAATGTTTAAAAAAACATTATATCATTGATAAATGTTTATTACACCTGAGATAAATAATGTTTATGGCATGTCGAACTCAAGGTAGGTGATTATTAATCCCAATTACCTTTCAGTGAGAATTATAGCATTTTCCCGACATGTTTTCTTCTGTGTCGTGTATAAAATACCTTATAGATAAATTTTATCATAATTTAATTAAGAAAAAATGATTTTCAATTATCTTTTGTTTTCCCTTATTAAACAAATTTTGTTTTAAAATTTACAATATTCATATGGGACATGTTACATTAGAATGTTCATTTTGAATATTTTTGAGATTTATTTTATAATTTTTTTATTCCATGTCCATATTCATAAAAAAATTATTTTTATGAATGTAAATATATATATGTATTAATTATAATTTTCCTTTTTTGTCTCTTTTTCCTTTATTTTAACATTTATAAAAAGGAAACTTTTTGGTGTTTTTTTGAATGTTATTACTTTCTTCACAAAAGAAAAAATGAATGGTCTATTTTAATAAATATGATGTCAAGTGGTTTTCCAATCACCATAACCATTATTGGGTACTGGGATTCCATTATAATTATCCATTTTTTATTCAAATAAAAACTCCCATTCCTTTTTTGGGAATTTTTGTTTTTAATATATTTTTTTAAATTAATAAGATATATCAAAATATAAAAATGTGTCTTTTATGAGATTAAAATTATATTTTTTATGATTTTGATGAAGAGAATGAATTTTTTTATGTGTTATAAATATTTTATTGTCTTTTTTATAGTTTCATTCCCTCTGTAAGTTACATTTCCCATTTTGGTTGATAGAGGTGGTTGGAGGAGGATTCCCATGTTTTTCAGGGATGCTAGAGGTGCAGTAGAACTACTATAGGAAATACACATCATCTAAGTGCATTAAATAATTTGAAAGTTTCTTTCACATATTTTCCAGGGGTGTCCACGACATGTATATCTTTAGGGTTAAATAAAAAATGAAAAGTATTTTTTGGTGGAATTTTTAATCCTACAATTATATAATTTTAAAGTATCTTACATGCCATGTAATTACCTTATGCCATACAGTTTTAAAGGATTCATTTACTTTTGTTTTTTCTCAAACCATATATTTAACATTTCTTCTCTCATCATAGGCATATGATGAACTTATCCTTCAGTATTTAATGATTCCTTTCTATTGAGATTGATATTCGGGTTCCTTTTATCAATATGTGTAGAGTGATCCTATCGTTATCATAATTTTTCATTCAATATTCTTCAGGGTTTCACTACGGTGGTATATTTTGGTTAGTGTTCTGTGTTTAGGCTATATCTAGATGGTCTTTAGTTTTATGATAGGTTTATTTAGGGTCCCTTGGGGTGTAGTTGTGGTTTTTAGGAATTATTCTTCTCCCATGGGGTGCATAAGGAGTTGAAATTATTTTTTGATATATGATATACCTCATTTAGCATTATTTTATTTTATGTGGGGGTTTTCGTGGTTTACTTAAGGGTTATGGTTGGATTGTCCTAATTAAAGATAAATAATTGGTATATTTGAAATTAAAGGGTAAGGGGGTTCGTTTCTCATACTTTTATATCTTTTATAATATTTTGATATTGTGGATTGTATAGGATTGATTCTCAAGTGAAAAGTGTCGTAATTGGGGGCTTTTCTTACATTAGATATATATGTTGTGACTATTAATTTGGTTTTGACTACTTTTATATCACCCTAAAAATGGATATTGGTTTAGCACATATATTTTTTTACTAAATTGGATGCCACAACATTATGATTTGTGTGATTAAATCCACTTTGTAAATTTTTAAATGGATCATGATGTGTTGATTTGTTTGGTTGGGGAAAATGTGGATGATGTCTTTTGTTTTGTTCTTTTTGGGTGGTGAGGTGATATTTTGGGGGTTCTGATTTAGGGGTATCAAAGTGTGGTTGCTAGGGGATGATTGGTTTCTTTTGATACATGGTTATATTGTGATAGATTCCCATGTGGTGATGGAATAAATTAATATTTAATAACGTTTCAAATAGAATGGGTTGGTTTGGTTACTTGGATGGAAATTTTTTAATGGAAATTTAAATAATGGGTTTTCTGGATAATTGTTGTTAATGCAAGATAATAAAATGAATGGGTGTTAAAAATCTTAGAAATATGAAGCTGCATTATATTATTATAGCTCTTTACCATTTGAAATGACAATTGTAGATACTAATAAATTCATTTAGTGTTTGTAGTAATGGTGATAGTGTTATGAGTTGGTTAGTTGGTTTGAGAACCCTTTGGATGGGATTAAGTGTATGAAATTATATATATACTTGTATTTTTCTTATTATTTCAATATTTAGCCCAATAATGTTATGAACTATGTGTCGATCACTTGAATAGTCATGCATGGGTATCCTTCCTAACATCCCAATGGGGGGATGGATAGCTGGCCACCCACTCTTCGGTTCTCACTCTTCCAGTTGTTAGCATACTAGGTGTCTTTATGAGAGTTCTAATTTCTGTTCTGAGGTTCCTTTAAGATAAAATGTGATATGTGTCCTAATTTTATTTGGGATGAGATGTATTGTGATAGCCAATGTGTGTGTAGGATGGATGTGTTGTGATAACCTTGGTGAGCGAGGGAGGGATGTGTAGTGATTTCCCAGGTGTATGTTATTGGTTTGTATTTTGATAGCCCAGGTCTATGCATGAGGGATGTGTTGTGATTTCCCAGGTGTGTTTGGGTAGGATGTGATGTGATATATTATGAAGAGGTGGGAGCACCAAGTTATTTTCGATTGGGGTGTGAGAGTAGGAAATCAGTTTGAAACTGGTGTGGGGTACCCTATCATCGATGTTTATTACTTTATATTATATTACATAACATGAGTTATTTTTTGAGTGTGTTGTGGTGAGTTTTGGATGGTCAGTATGCCTTTTTAGGTGCTGTTTGGTTCATCAATTTTCTTAGAGGTGTATTATTATGCTTCTTTTCCATGTGCACAAGAGACTTTGGTTTTCCTATTGAGTATACTTGTACGCTCACACTATGTGTATAAATATATTATTTTGGTTTCTATGAGGATTTCATTGATAATATTGGACCTTACTAGCTCAGATCCTTGACAATTTCTATTTTTCCAGCAATATCCATACTTTTGAATATTTACTTTAGATACGTATATTTATATCTGTTATATTTATACATGCATGTTGGATGGTTTGGGTTTCTCTTTTATATTATTTCTTGGATTTATTGTGTATGATTATTTCTATCTCCCTATATTGTGTTCTTAAAAAGGGTAATGCCTCGCATATTATTATATTTGTACTTCCTTAGTGCTAGTTAGAACATGGGGCCTACTGGGGGTGGGAATCGGTAGTCCTTATCTCTCTCCCCTAATCTTACTATATTTTTAGGGAGAGGTTCATTGGATAGTGGTATCAATGTGGATGGTTGAGTGAAGGGATGGAGTTTGGAGTTAGACACTATTATAATTGTATGGTTTCATATGGAAGCAATACCAGTTAACCACTATATATGACCTAAGCTAAGAATACTGGCGAGGACACATGATTTTAGGTCCCTCATTATCTAGTTCATGATCATTGATCTTATCTAATAACAAAGTGAGATGGACCTAATTACAAGTTAGATACCTATGAAAGGTAAATGCATCATATTGACTTGTGTTCCTATTTGAATTTGGGGGTTTTATGAAGGTTACAATATATATAAAAAATTAATTAAAATGAATCTTTAAAAAAATTACACTATCAAGATCGTGATATCTATGTTTCCCTTTTAGTTCTGTCTCATTTTCATTGTTTAGATGTGGCTCAGGCAGTTGTGGTTCAGCAGGTTGATCTGATTGATCAGTATAGGGTTGATCTAGTTAAAGAGGAGGATCAGTGGAAGAGGAAATTACATTATTTTTAGAGTTATCCATTGGAGATGTATGAGGTAAGTGTTTCATAAACAGTTTCAGGTATTGGGATAGAGGATCTTAATATCACATTCAATTTGATCTGGGCCGAGATAATGTATTTTATCTCTTTGTTAGATAGTCAGATGTGAGGATTTGCATGTTAGTAGTGGATGTTGTGTCTATAAGAGTGGAGGGAGGAAAATATTCTTGTGAGCCTAGGTCCAAAAGGAGTTCCAAACAAAGATCCAACATTCGACCTTGATGGTCATGAAGAGGAAACACCTTATTTCACTTCCATAGGGGAGTATGTCTTTGCTGGTGTTTTGAATCAAGTTCAAGGATCTTCTTTGTTTTAGGCCATACATTTTTTCAGAGGAGGTGTATTAAGTGAGATATCTTAAGGAGGAATTAAATCTATCAATATAGTATGAGCTAACCCCTCTTATGTTTCCAATGTATATACATGTTTAGAAGAATGTAGATGTGATTGAGTGAATTCACTCCCTATGGGGTTTTCCATGTGAAGTGAACCAGCAGGGTTCCTCAAGGGGAATATTTTGTAGTGGAAAGTCTTAGATACAAGGACCTTCGCAGTTTGAACCAACCAAGAGTCAACATCTTCACATTTGACCTTCCTGTATCTATGACACACTTATGGGGATGGGGCCGATGCATTTCATCAATTTAATTCATAGACATCTTCTAGACAAGTTCACAATGGCTGCTTGAGATTACTTTGGATGAAGTTGAAAGGTTCTATGTTAGCATCAATAATTGTTACTAGTGTGTCCTTTTTAGCAGTAGGAAAAATAGGATTATGCTATGCTGAGGGGAGATAGACCAGTCAGAGGCTCACCTCAGGATGTTCCTCATGTTCAGGGACCAATTTTTGTGTTTGGACATGGAGGTGGCTATCTGTAGAGAGGTAGAGGATCCAAGTCTAGTTAGTTACACATATTGGATATAGTAGTTTTAGAGGGGCTGAAAATAATAAAAGGTATGACCAGTTTTTCTAGTAGTCTTGTATCTTCCTTGTTTCATTTAGTAGCTTCATAGTCCTTTTTTTCACCCACTCTATCACATCCTCTTAGACTAGACATAGTGAGGCTTCCAATACCATGGATGTTGACTATGCCAGTCAGAGGCCAGAATAGCTTGTTCGATGTTTTTCTTGGGAGTATAATGATTATGTATTCTATTTAGTCATTTGGGAATTTTTTTTACTATATATGTAGTCATACGATTTTATCCTTGACTATTTTTATTCTATAGGATATTTAATAGTTTGGTTCTAGAGTAGAGTTGTGTTTTCAGGTGTGGATGGGCAGTGTGTTGTTTTATTCTATGACCATAGTTTTCATGTGTGCAGTTGGTGTGTGGATCCCCTTCTTTCCATGTATATTGTGGTTTTGGTGGAATATGTAGATGCTCAGATGCTAGAGCTTCCTAGGTTCATTATGGAGTTCATGGATGATTTTTCTAAGGAGGTTTTGGAAATACCCTGTCAATGCAGCATTAAGTATGGGATATAATTGTATCCCAATGCTTTTCTAATTTTTATGCTTACATATCAGATAGAACCTTCTGAGTTATGATTGTTGATGATTCAGATAGATGATCTGATTCATAAGGGTTTTATCCATCCCAGTGTTTCCCCATGGGTTTCTCCATTGTTTTTTCCATAAATTTGGATGGTAGTTTGAGGTTTTATATAGACTACCCCATGTTGAATCAGGTTATGTTCAAGAATAGTTACGCTCTTCCAAGGATAGAATATGTTTTCAACCAACTAAGATGATTGAGTTGGTTTTCTAATTCTGATCATCCATTTTTATGTCAACATTTGAGGGTGAAGGAAGGCAATATCTCGATGATTGCCTTCACATACAGGTATGGTAAATTCGAGTTTGTAGTCATTCCATTCTTTGTTACAAACTCACTATCTATTTTCATTGGGATTATGAACCTTTCATTTTGGGAGTACCTAGACTAGTTAGTTTTCATATTCACCAATGAAATATTGAACTACTTGAGGACATA
Organism: Viscum album; assembly: GCA_963277665.1. NCBI lineage: Eukaryota > Viridiplantae > Streptophyta > Magnoliopsida > Santalales > Viscaceae > Viscum > Viscum album. The sequence goes on along the minus strand of OY728120.1, from coordinate 461,850,716 downwards.
GGAGGACCATGCCAAGCATCTCAGATCTATCTTTCAAGTTATTTGATGCCACCATATATATATGGAAATTCCTGCAAGTATTAGTTTTTAACATGATAGTTTTATTTTCATGTGCATGTGGTGTCTCAACTAGGTGTGGAAGTTGGCCCATTTAAGGTTGAGAAGTTTGTTCTTGGGTAGAACCCAATAACATGGAAGAAGATAATTTCTTCCTTGATCTAATAGGATATTATTAGATGTTTTTTCCTAATTTAGCATGATTTGTATCCTCATTGACATCTTCAACCAAGAAAGACCATTATTTTGTGTCGAGTGATTAGTGCTAGTTAGCAGTTTATTTCCTACCAGGGAATTAGGACAGTTCTCTAGTGCTCTAATTTCTAGGGGAAGGGGTATTGTTTGAGGTTTTCTATGAGGCTTTCCATATTGTCTTGGGATGAATCTTGATGTACATGACTGCAGTGATCTCATATGGGTCTAGTTAGTTATTTCCACTTATGTGTTATTATTCCACCCTCATTCTAGAGATAGTGGTAGTTGTTTTTATGATGATGTTATCAAATAATCACCTCCTTGGGGAGAACATTGTGGTATTTATAGATTATAATATCATAAGGTATTTATTTTCGTTGTGAGATCTAAAATTTTGGAAACAATTTTGGATGGAGTTTCTTCTTGATTATGATTTTGAGATCTCCTATGCCCTGGTAAATGTGAATTTTTTTACTGAATCTATGAGTAAGAAGTCATTGAAGGGTGTTTCTAAGAGCCTAGAGATACTTGGAATGAAATGGATCATTTGGAAACCAATCCCTTAGACGCAATGGTTTATGATAGTAGAGGATATTTGATTTGGATGATGGTGTACTCTTCACTGATGTAGCAGGTGCAAAAGATTTAGTGGAGAGACTCAGAGGTTGTGGTGATGCGCAATCGTGTTGTCCATGGTGATTCTCCTAATGGATGGTTAGATAATAGTCATAACTAGATGTTGTTTTGTGAAATGTTTTTTGTACCAATTTCAATGAACTGGAGATTTATCCATGAGATCCATAACATACACATGGTGATACACCCCTATAAATTATACGATTTACTATGGCTTGAGTCTTGATATTTAGAGCTCCTGATAAAGTTGGAAGATCTGGAGTTTGGGGAATAGTGGTTAGTTTTCATATAGGTAAGGGTAGAGCATCAAGATCGGGGTGTTTTTCTTCAACCCTTGGATGTCCCTGAGTGGATATGGGATGACATCACATTGGATTTCTTCATTTGATTTTTAAAAAATCAAGGAGGTTGTGATAATATCTGGGTGATAGTAGATTAATTGATAAAATCAACCCACTTCTTAGTCTTCATGGAGTCAGGGATTGTGTATTCCATAGCTAAGAGGTACATAGATGAGGTCATTTTATTTCATGGGATTTCACGGTCCACTTTCTCGGATTAGAAGGCATCATTTACCTTACATGTCTACAGGGGATTACAATATGTTTTTGGGACTTAGATACACCTTATCACTGATTTCCACCCACAAAGAGAAGGGATGATATAACCGACTATCCAGTAGTTGGTGGATATGCTGCGAGCATGTGTCGTAGACTTTTTTGGAGTTGGGAATGAAACTTTCCCTTAGTTGAGTTTTCTAATAATAATAGTTATCACTAATCCATTGTCATGGCCCCATTTGAAGATTTTTATAGAGGAGCATGCCATTCTACACAGTATGGGACGGAGGTAGGGGAAATATCTATTATTGGTCCAGATGTGGGGCTGAGGACATTAGGGAATGTTTAGCTCATTAATTAGTGAATGAAAGTACCATAATACATGAAGATGAATTATTACAATTATAGAATGTAGCCCTTATATTTCATGTATTGGGACCCTATGTTATTGGCCCTTTCCACTAAATTAGTTAAGTAGAGGTTTGGAAAATGGAGTAAGCATTATTTGATAATTTTATGACCCTATGATGTTTTGGGAAGAGTTGGAGAAGATTCATACTAGTTTTCTTTTATATCATGGCTGTAGAGGATCCATGATGTCTTTAACATCTTCCAGATTCTTGAGTGTTTTCATAGTGACTCATGTGTCCTTGACTAGGGATAATTGTATATTGAGGATGATGTGATGCTTGTGGATAGGCCAATAGAGTTCCAAGATCATCAGGATAAGGTGTTTGGTGGATGAACCATTTCATTGTTTTGTGTGTTGTGGAGGCATGGTGGTCTGGAGGAGAGTACTAGGGAACAATAAATGAAGGTGTGTTCCAAGTACCAAAAGTTTTTTTTTAGTTTTTCTTTTCAATTTTGTTCTTTTTGATGTGATGTTTGAACATTGGTTTATCATTTGGGATATCATCCATGGTTCTTGAGGTGCGAGGTGTGATGTATAATAAATTCATGAAATATGAAAAGGGGGACCGAATTACTATTTAAGATTCATTATATGTGAATAAATTAAACATGTTTGGGTGAGTTAGTGATGCCCATATTAGATATTATCATAACAAGGTTGAAAAAATTCCCATATATGTGTATATGAGAAAGTTTGGTTCATTCGATGGAGTGATTTTGGTTTTGGATACGTGGAGGTTGATATGGTCGTGAAATGGTTGGGTGGTTTCATGGTTGTACGATTGGAGGTAGCTTGTGGTTGTGCAATGTATTTTTTGGCTGTTTGGGTTGTTGTATATAGTTGGTGGTATCATTTGAGGTGTGGTGAGACTTTTGAGTGGTATCTCGTATGGTGGTTGTTTGGACCCCATTTTCTTTTGGGCTTGGTTCTAGATTCTCTTGGGTTAGAATAATCTAATAGGTATCTGATATAATGTTTTGTTCCCTCCCAACCCATTATTTATTCATATTTGGTAGTTTGAGGTCTTCCAGGGATGATAAGAGAGTTTTGGGTTGATTTTGGAGGTGTAATATAAATTTTGTATAAATTACACATTTTTAAGTGTATTAAATGAATTGAATGTTGATTTCATGGATTGTCTAGGGACGGTCACAATGTTTATATTTTAGGGGTTAAATAAAAATAATTCAACACATTTTTTGAAGGAACCTATTATCTCAGGATTATATAACGTGAATGGGGATTACACGGTGTGTGATTGCCCGATGATGTATAGTTGTAAAAGTTCCAGTCACTATAGTTTTTTCCAAACCCTATGTCTAGTGGCACTTCTCTTATATCAGGTGTATGAGGACCATCTCCTTCATTAATTCAAAATTCCTTTCGATGGGGATCAATCATTGTTCTCCCGTCTTCGATTCGTGTGAGTTCTCTACTCATTCTATTCATTTTCCTTTCATTCATATTCTGGATTTCACTATAGTTGTATCATTTTGTTTGTGTAGTGTGTTTGTACTACATCTTGATAGTCATTTAATGTGTTATAAGTTTTTGTGTGGATCCTCATGGTGCGATTGTGGTTGGTCAGCATTCCTCTTCACCCTGCGGTGAACAGTGAGTTGAAAAGCTTCTTTAAGGTATGATTACCCTTATTTCTCTTTACTGTGTATCATGTGCGGAGAGGGGGTTTTATTTTTTTGCATATGGGTTTTGGTTTTTAAAGGCTTAATTAAAGATATGTAATTGTTTTATTTGAAATTGAAGGGTAATGGTATTTTTTAACATGATTGTATATCATTGATATTATTGTGATATTATGGATTTTTCAGGACTCATTTCCTTCTTTAAATTGTAGTCATTGGGATATTTTCACTAGATATATGTGAAGTGATTTTTGTTTTGGTTTTGATTGTTGTGATATCAGCCAAAATGGAAATTGGATAACCATTGATTTTTTGTTAATATATTGGATTCCCTATGATTATGATGTGTGTAATGACATCGCTAAAATATAGTGTAATATGATAAAAAAAATTGTAAATCTTTAAATGGATCATGATGTGAATGGCTGTATGGATGGGTCAAGTGGTGAGGATGGTTTAGGTGATTTTCTTTTAGGGTGGTGAGGTGATGGTTTGTGTGCTATGATTTTGGGGCAGTGAGGTGACCATTTGTGGGATGTTCTTTTGGGATTCAATGTGATATTTTTGGGGATGGTTGGTTGCTTGTGATTTTTTTTATGGTTTTCTAGAATCTTGTGTGGTGATGGAATAAATGAATGTTCAATAATGTTTGAAATGGAATGGGTTCGTTTGGTTAATGGGATGGAGTTTTTTTAATGGAAAATTAAATGATATGTTGTGGGGTTAAATCTAGTTGATTATAGATAATAAAATTAATCACTATTAAACATGGAGGAAATTTGATGTTTTATTTTATTATCATATCTCTTCACCCTCTTAATGGACTATAGATGATACTAATAAGTGAATTTAGCTAAGGCAGCAAAGGTGAAGGTGTTTAAATTTGGTTAGATTATTTGGGAACCCAATTGTTTGTCTTCATTGTTTTATACTATGCATATAATTTTGTTTTCCTTGTGATTTATATTAGCACACCACCCACATTGATAACTATGTATCGAACACCCGCATAGTCATGCTGGGGTGTCGTTCCCAACATCATGGTGGGAGGATGGATAGTTAGACACCCACTCTTCTCATCTCCCTCTTCCAGTTGATAATGTCCTAGGTGTATATGGGTGAATTTTGATGTGTGGTCCCATGTGTCCTTGGGATGATATGTGATATGTATACCTGGTGTTTCTATGATGAGATTTAATTTGAGTCTCTGGTGTCCTCTGGATGATATGTGTTGTGATAGTCTAGGGGTCTGTGGGCTGGATGTGTTGTGATATTCTAGGTATGTGTGGGAGTTATTTGGTGTGATTTCCCAAGATTGTGTGAGTGGGATGTGGTTGGATAGCCCTGGTGTGTGCATAAAGGATGTGTTGTGATTTCCCAGGTGTGTGTGAGATGTGATGAGATATATTTTGAATAGGTGGGACCACCATGACAGTTTCTGTTGGGGTGTGACTACGACTAATTAGTAGGAAATTGATTTTGTCAAACCTATGATCGTTGTAATTGAATTTAAATCATACTGCATGATGTGTGTTATTATAGGATTAAAACATGGATTTTTTGGGATTGTTAGTATTCTAGGATAGGTGTTTTTTGGTTCTACTAATTTCACAATTGTTCATTAGTATGCTTCTTCAAATGTGCATGTGAGAATTTTATTTTCCTACTTAGAATTCTTGTAATCTCAACCTATGTATATAAAACTATTTTGAGGTTTCTTATAGGATTTCATGGACCTTACTAACTCTAATCATCAATAGTTGATGTGGAACTTCATTAGGATTACTTTTCAGTATTTAGTTCTAGAAATTTATCTTTTTCAGTTGTATTAATAAATGATTGTTCAATGGTTTGGGTTTCTCTATTATATTATGTAGTGGAGTTATTGTGGAATATTCATTCTATCCCCAAATAATGTTTTCTTATAAAATGTAATTCCTCCCATATTGTGATATTTTTACACCCATAGTTATTGTATCCAACCCATGCCCTTCTAGAGGTGCGACTTAGGGGTAATTATCTCTCTCCCCTCATTGTTTTATATTTGTAGGTAGGGGGTCATGATAATTTTACAATATTTTATGAGGATAGGTGATCCCTATATAACTCATGATGATGGGTGAGCATTAAATAGGTCTCTAATGGATGGGGTAAAGGGATAGAGTTAACCAGTTATACTTTTATCCTAAATGATTATTGGAATTTATTGTGGTTTTTGGTTGCATTCGTATGAATGATTTTCTGAGTGATATAAAATTGATGTCCCATGTTACATATATATCTTTTATATACATGTAAATTTTTATTCAATGAAATTTTTTATTTAATATAGAAATATGATGATATTTTTATTTAAATGTATGATTATGAACTATTTTAAAAAAATGATTTTTTTTGAATTTTTTTCAATGGTTACCATATTTTATAAGAAACCATATTTATTATTATTTTCCTTTATGTTTTCTTATAAAGTGTTTTATGATAATATTTTCTAATGAATGGTGATTTCACTTTTAAATATATAAATTTTTGTTCTCAAGTATTACTAGGTTAAAGGAAAAACTCCCATTTATAGTCTTATGGTTTTGAAGTAGACTAATTAGTTTCTTTTAATAATTTTATATAATGGTGATTGTGATTTATTATTCTTAACCCATGTTTTGAAATTATTTTTCATAGTGATTGAGGATGAGTTGAAAACATAATATAGTTAGTGTTTTTAATTTGCATGTTATCTAGAATGAAGCAACCATGATGTTTTAATGAACATTTTTATGCAAGAAATGTATACTTTAGAAATTTAAAATTGGTAATATTTTTTCCCAATTCTCTAATACAATAACACTATGTGGTGCTTAAATTTTTATGTCATCCAGTACATTAGTTTGTGGTTATTTATTTTTATTATGTAAATTAATTTCATGGTTATTGGTTTAAAATATATAAATATAAATGCTATGATAATATTAATGGACATGTGAGTGTGGGTTTTTGGTTTTTATAATGGGTGATAAACAATTCCAAATAATAATCTACAAAAAAATGTTGTTTTGGAAATGGGTGGTACAGAATACTTACTGGAGACTTAAAAAACTTATAGTTTGACCATGGGTTGTATATAAATGAATATAATGAGTGTTTTACATAGAAAATATTTGTAATCGAAAAAATAGGGAAAGATTTAACATTTATCCCATATTGTGTAGATTAAAAACCATGGATCTACTCCTTATCTATGATCTCCTCTGAACACTGAATGAATGACCACATTAGTGGGGTAACTAAAATACTAAATTCCTATGGATATAGGACACTGGATCATCAAAATATATATAACTATGGTTAGGATTAATCAACCAAGCATAGAAGATGTTCCCAATATTTTATATCTCAAATTGAAACCTAATTCGTACTACGTTATTTTCTAGATGAGGAAACCATACACTACCCATATATTACTCATATAGACCAACCAAACCATATTTGAACTTTAAAAACATAACCAACAACAAAACATTAGTCATAAACGTCCTAAATAAATTTATCCATAATTAATTGCTACATAGTAGTCACACATAACCATATAAACAAGTTAAATCTTTCACATGTAATAGGATCTTCCATAAGGTCCTATATAACTTACCTCAATATCTCCTTATAAAAATAATACCCACAAACAAACCCTAAACTTTTTTAAACATGTAAGACACATTCAATAATTTATCACACATTAAGTATGAAAATGAAAATATGGGATCTACTATTTTGATCTGCTCATTATTATTATAATCTATGGACTGTAGAAGAAAAATCATGAACTCACCATGCCCTAGGAATATACGGGAAACCCAAAAATATCCCATATACCATTCTATCCATTTTTATCAATTAATATTTTAATATAAATTCCTCACAAGACATAAAACTTGATAAAAATATTCTAAAATACCCTAATACACATTATCTTAAAGGATTATTATACTAAAGAACTCATGTTCCCATTTACCCCTTATTTAATGGCACCAAGAATACCCACATTTTTTAGACACATCCTCAAGAAACTCTTGAAACAGAATCATTAGGTAATTTGAAGACTAAAAGTAAAATCGTTTTTCATACTCAAATATAAAATATTATATATCTATAAATAGAGTTTCTATGTCAAAAAACAATTCCATATACCATCAATAAAAAATCCCAATGCGTAACATTAGCTAGAACATTTTATTTTGTAATTATTCGCATCAAATTAAATTAATCAATTTTATGAAGATCAACCCATGCCATTATTAATTTATTAGAAGAATCATTAGATCATCAAGTGCTATATTATAAAACATGTGGTCGTTTTTAAAGGATTTATAGCTATTGGGGATCTTTAATATCACAAAAACATATGAAAAATAACCACTCCTCTTTTAAATGGGTCTACCATGCCAAAATCCCAATTTAAGTATCACTCTATCCTTACATATAATTATAGAGCCAATACCTATATTAAAATTCATGAGACATACATATATACACATAAAAATTAATAAATATAAATGGGACCAGCTACTTATTTCAATATAGGAGTTACCAATAACTTTGTCCATTATTTTCTAACAACATCCCAATATTTTATAATGTAACTTCAAATTTCTGACTAGTTATATCAAGAAATAATCCCTATAAACTAATAAACTCATTATATTTAACTCTATATAATATATAAAATATACATAATACATGAAATATCACTATTTATCCTCTAGTGGTATAAACCTCATGCAACTACAAATAGAAATAAATTTCATATTTCATCTAACCAATTAAGATCATCCCATTTTACTAGAACCCTTAGATGAAGTTACAAAACCATTGACCTCTAGAAAAAAAGAAATTCGTTATTTTCCATCTTTATTTGTTGGTCCATTAAATTCCCAAATGGTAGAACACTAATATAGACAATATTTCATCATTGCATGGTAAAATTAAACATAAATCCCTAAATACAACACCACAAAATTTGATTTTAGGTGAATAAAAAAACAACTGGAGAGTAAGGAAGGATGTATCTAAGAACTAGTGTGATAAAGAACTCTAATTGAGCGTCTGATTGAAGACAAAAGAAATGGATTCAATTCTAAAGGGAGAAGGGAGGACATGGATATAAAACTGACCTCTCCCTAATTTATTATTCATCATTAAATAGATTTTAGTATGATATAAAATAGAAAAGTCTTCCCCTACTAAAAAATACATGTCTATTACTAGACACATGTTTCAATTTCACGAACCACCCAAAGGCCTCATCCTTGAGAGACCCACTCTTGTTGTCACTTGGTACATAATTTGACCTGAACGATTACATAATTCCTCTATACAAAACAATTAATGATATGAGACCAGCTCGACATAGCTCCCTTCCTACGTCAATACCCAATACCCATTAAATCACATAAAACTAAAAAGAATTAATACCTAAATCTTGCATAATAAATCCATGGAATAAAACCTAATATACCAAATCTATTCTCTATTATAAATTTAAATTTCTTCTGGAAAAATAAAACCCTAACAAAATAGGTTGTTACATGCTCCCCATTTTAGATATGTGTGTCCTTGGGAACCATCTAAATATACTATTCAATTATAAATTCATCCATTATAATATATAAATATAGTATTTTAAGTTAATATATATTTTATGATATCACCACTAAAACCCCAAATATATATAAACCATATTTTTAAGAAAATGTCCCACCCTAGCCCATAATATAATCCATTTATTTTCCAAATGATATATCTGATGGAAATTATTTTACCCCATACACAATTATAATAAAAAATAATTATCTTGTCTGATATACATTGAATTTATGAAAAAAAAGAGACTACAATGATATATACACCTCACCTAAAACATTATGCCTTAATCTGTGTGACATCCTAGAAATTCACAAGCATTTTTCCCTTATATCAAATCCAAATAATTATTTAATATATTATAAAAATATGTAATTCAATAATGATATCAAAAACATTTTATTTTATTGTACAAACATATTCCATTTTTTGTTTCATACCTTACTATTTATTAAATTATATATCATTTCAACAACAATAAATACTAAATATACCAAATGATTTTACGTAAATAATAATCTATTAGTATTTCACCTAGTTAACCCACATGGGCAATTCACTAAATTCCCACATAATTCTCCTCGCTATAATGTTTATCACTTTATATCATGACTAATATCAATGATCAAAAATCAAATCATCCCACATATTGAATTCTCATTATCTCTACTTGATCAAACATTTAAAATCCTGCCCCAAAGTCCCTCTTTATTATTTAGGAATCATGTAGTTCTCCAAACATCCCCTCATACTATATCTACAATAGGTTGTAACCACCAACCATAAACATAATCATTATTATAAATATTAATAAAAATTCACCTATTAAATAATTTTAACCCCATATCAATATCCACATATCTTTTATTATATACATTACATGAACACTAATTGGAACTGTAAATTACCGTAGGAAGAGTCTTTAAAAACTATTTTAAAAACCCAACTCGCCCCAATTGTGACATTCCCTTTATGCATCCAATTTTCCCTCCTATGATCTGATTTTATATAGTTTCAATGATTATCACCTTCCAACTACATTGATAGTTTCACTTTGTATTTACCCTAAGAGAAGCTTCTTTTTTCAATTCTCATTTCATGAGTGAATACCAATTTGACTTCCCTTGTCAATTCCATGTCACTCACTGACTTTTCATAGCCCAATAAACTATTCATTATCCACAAAAATAGTAACCCTATATGATTCTTTTTCAATCATGCCATGTTATTTCACTCCTATAAAACAACTTTATCTTTCTGAGATCAATTAATTTAATCCATAATGGTCGAATATAACCCTTTATAATACTTATCTCTTGATTTTAAGATGAAATTATAGAAAATTTCTTCACTATGACCATTCATTAGATGTCAATACATTCCTCCTAAATAATTAATAATGCTCTTATTACTAAAATTAACAAGGATTCTCCTATGTGAAGGCAAAAACTGCATCCCACATCCATTGATAATCATTTTAGCATTAAATCATTTACTAAATATTATCTCAATCCTAGTTACCCCATATTTTACACATCGCATTAAATAGTTTCATAGAATTAAATTAAATTATCTAATAGAGATAATGTATTTAAAAACATTAATAAGAAAAGATATATTGTGCTTCATAAAAAAATGACAAATATATAAAATACCCAACATGAATTTGTATCATACACTGGTGAATGTCACTCCAATTTCATTAATTACATGGTTGATGAATATCACTCAAATATAAAAATTAAAATTCCTTAAATATGGTTTTTATTGGCATTAGTGAATCATCCATCAAATGGGATTGACACTTATTATTCACATGATATTATATTGCATGATTGTTTAAAATGAATATAAATAGAAAACTACTTTTATGGAAGATTTGATAGGTAGGGAGGCTATGTCGAACACCACATATTCACTGTGAAGAATCCTTCGTAAAGTCCCTTAGTTATTCTCCTTGAGATCCATGATATTTATCAGGGATTATATAACACATTATTAAACAGTAAATAGAATTTATAACCATGGCCCATTAAATTCCCTCACATGATTCATCCTATAGAATTTTTTGATAATAATATTAGAATATATTTTTCATTTATGAAATGTTAATAATTGTTATATAAAATCCATTTAACATAAAGATACATCTCCTTATTTTTTTTATTTAAAAAAATGATTTAGCAGGTTAATTATATACCCCCACAACCGAAACCAGATCATATTAAACAACATAAAATCCATTGAAAATAATCAAACAAAAATTCCATCAACGTTATATCGAACCTCTAAACATGCCCAATATTTTAAATTAAAAAATGAAACTAAATGTGCACCAATACTAGATTATATTTTCAATTGATATTAAACTCTATTTAGAATATATTTTTACCATTTAATCCAATGGTGGTCATTGGAATTAATTTCACTTTGAAATTGGACTTAAGCTAGTGTCAATCTTTTAATAGATGTTGTTTCTTAAAAACACGCTATTTGTTTTGACAGCGGGAATTAATTATTAAATTAATTAATGAAACTTATTTTTTTTGAATTTTGTAAAATAGGAATCAATTTTTAATTTGAAATATCAAATATATCTTAGGGTGAATATTTGGTATTTTTCTGAAAAACTTCAATTTTTGATGAATAGTGAAACCACTAAGTGGGAGTTAAAGAAACTGATTTTTCATTTAAATGAAATTTTTCCACTTCTGTGATTTGATTTTCAAAAATCCGACATATATGGTTGTCATTAAGAAGTAAACTGTGGTTCAATGAGATTAAAATAATTTTTGGTGAATAGTAACTTTTAAGTTTTATTAATAGCGATTAAAGGTAATTAGTGTAATTTAATGTAAAAATAATGTTTTAATAATTTTAAATGACCTAGACACATGTCCTACCCTCATTGTATGTGTCATGGACGACCAAGAAAATCCATGGGTCAACTTGGGGACCCAATGGAGCCACTTTGGTAGGAAAATGACATAAATAACTTTTTATATAAAGTTAAAATAAAAATGTCACAAACATGAGTTGTTATAGTAAAACAATTTTTAAATGGGGTTATACAAGTCATATTTTTTACTATAAATATTCATTAGAAAGATAAAAATATTTCCTACATCATGATATATTTTTTATAATTTTTATACATTAAATAAATTAAATTATTTATGGCACTGTAATGATGCAGTGATTACCTCATAAATGAACGATTTAAATAAAATGAGAAGATAGGGTGAAATATAAGACTTAAACTTGTCACAAACCTATTTATGGGTGTATTTATAAACCTTATCACCTTATCCTAGAAATATATCCTTTTGGGACCTTTAAAATCCGAAAATCATTTTATAATAAAGTAATATTTTATAACATTCCAAGAGTGCCCCTCCTCTCCTCTTATTAAAGGCCCCCACCTCTACCACCTTACCCACACCTCTCAAGCCTTTGGCTCGGCCAAACCCTGACCATTTCATCTCTCCAAATCCCTATCTTCATCATTGAAGCCTCACTTTGGGCATAATCCTTTCCAAGGAAGCCTTTGAGCTCAAATCAAATAGAGTTACCTGATTTAAAGGTAATGTCTTCCCTTGTGTTCTTTTGTTTTATTTTGCTTCTCCAAACCCCTAAACTATTTTTATTACTTTTTCTTGTAACAACAGAAGTATCATGAATATACTAGTATGTTTTTATAAGAAGGATTATAGCAACACTTTCACACACCTCTGTATAATGGTTAATGAAGATATTGTTTCTCTAGATGGCGAATTACTGCCTCACGAAACGATGATTGTTCAATATTCTTTTAACACCTTCAAAGGTGGCCATTAAGATGTCACTATATTTATATATGATATATAACATTTTTATGTTTTCCTTAAGCATCTGTATTTTTCATTTATGGCATACCTTTATGGTTTCTATTATCGGTAAACGTGATATCTTCATTTTAAGAAATGCAGACTACCGCCCCCTCAAAGTGATTTGATTCGTTAATGTCATATGTGTGACATATAAAGGATGTAATTAATGTTATTACATATTATATCCTAATGGAATTATAATATTCCATTATATCCTAATTATTTCATTCTATTTAATACAAAAAAAGATAAATGAAAGTAGAGTTCATGCGTACGTACGGCTTACCGTCTCCATGAACGGTACATTTCATTTCTTATCTCCAAATGTTATGTACTATTATAATTACATATATATAATGGATATATATGTAATATATTACATATAAATTATGGGTATCATTCTGGAATTATAATATATATATATCTCTCATTTTGTTTTAATTCCATTAATATGACAAAAAATGAATGTAGCGTTCATGCGTACGTACGACATACCGTCTCCATGAACGGTGCCTTTAATTTTTTATCTCCAAATGATATGGAATAGTATAAAATGAATCTATACTGGATATATATGATATTTAAAACATCAATACTATTCTGGATATGATTTAACTATAACTACATGGATAATTCTTTTCCAACAAGTTCAATTTTTACTCATGTACCGAACATCGAAGAAAAACGTCTGATATGAACTCACTTTATTAACCAATTATTATAACATTATAATATGTGATATGAACAGAATAATAATATTTAAAGTAGGTCCTTGAGAAATTATAAATTGACCAAATTTTATTATTCAGGAGATTAAATAATGATCGAGTCATGTCGAACACAAGGTAAGGGATCCGACCTCTCTGTTTCTTTTCAAGTACCCTCTTTTATGTCATTTCATTTATTCTCCATGTTCTTATGATGGTGGATGTTATTTTATATTCACCATACTATAATTTTTATTTTATTATGATGTGATACCCCTCTTAAACTCATCAATTCATTTTATTAATTTTTAAGTGGTGTCGTTAGGATGCCGAATTTTCTTAAGGGATCCTACCCCTCTATTTCTTTTTAAGTATACTCTTTTATGTCATTCCTTTTAAGCTCATATTTATAATGATTGGGATGTTATTTTTTATTAATATTACTGTAATTTTTTATGTTCATATGATGACACACCCTATTTTATCTCATCAATCCATTTTGTAATTTTTGAGTGGCGCTGTTAGGCTGCCGAATTTTCGTAAGAGATCCAACCTCTCTCTTTCTTTTTAAGTACTCTCCTCTATGTCACATCTTTTAAGCTCATCTTTGTTAGGTTGGGGGATGTTATTTTATGTTCCACTAGATGTAAATTTTATATTAATATGATGAGAGACCCTATTTGATCTCACGAATCCATTTTTGGAAGTTTTATGTGGCGATGTTAGGCTGCCGAGTTTTCATAAGGGATTTTTCATCTCACTATTATTCCCATGAGATTTATGCTAAATTTTCCACCATTTCCATTGAGTGGTATATATACTGCCAATTATTCTTCTCTTTGTGTAACATAATTTCGTTTATGAGTATTTACATCAATGAAGTATTGTCCTTCCTTCATGGGGTGTATGTTTCGAAAGATACCCATGTCTGTAAGGGAACCTTTCATCCTCCTCTTTTTAAAAGACTTATTTTGCTGGGTCATTTAATTTACATATTGTTATGTTGGTATATGTTCTTCTATATCCTTATTAATGTAAATTTTATGTTAAAGTGATGAGATACCCTTTTTATCTCTCATCAACTCATTTTTCTGAATTTTGAAGTGACGATGTTAGGCTGTCGCATTTTTACAAGGGAACTTCTTAACCCAATTTTGATTATTTGGGATAAACTTTCACTCCTTGAATATGTCTTTCTATGAATATGTTTGAATAACCTCTAATTGTTTTACACTCAATATCCACTTATATTTGGTGTATTCTTTTGTCACACATAATTATGTAATTGATTTATCCTTAATCTAAGGATATCGTCTTTGTAAGGGACATCGTCTCAATCTCCTTTCATTGAGGCATATTTTGTTTTATACACAACATTCTTTTATATGGTGTATAAAACCCTTTGACTTTTATGTTTATTCAAAAGGAATATTTTTATATGAATCATTTACTAAACGACAATAGGGAATGTTTTTTTGTCGTACATATGTGGCGACAACGACATCTCTGCCGCCGTGACCATTATTTGAGTTTTGGCTTCCTCTACAAGCCATAACTCTTTTTGAATGAAAAATAAATACCATGTTTTACTTTTCTTTCATTTTGGTATTGAAAATGGTTTTCATAATGTTTTTATATCAATGTGTTTTATTGATATCTCGTGATTGAAAAGTGGAAATGTTATGTTTCCTTTACGCATGTTTTATGTGATACGATTATGTTATGGTTCTTGGGCATTGTTATTATGATGGGTGGTTCTGTGATAAACTAAGGGTGGGTGATCCCAATATAGCTCTCCAATGCATTGGGTAACGTGAAGGAGTTAAACGTTAAGGTTTATCTGAAGAGATTTAGGGAATATACTGTGATGGGTATTCCACACGTAACCAAGAGGGTTACTCCCTACGTAAAAATGTTATGAATGCCTCATGTTACCTTTATGTCTTATTATTTCTATGAGTTATTCATAAATCTTATTTTTTCATGAGGTATGTTAATGTGGTTATGTTTTATGAGTAATGTATGATCTCATTGATTCTTATGTATACATGGACTAATGTTTTCTTTCCATATTGTTATAACCCTTACTGAGCTTTTTATGCTCATCCCATGTTTTTTTGAAATGTTTTTCACATGACATAAAGTTGAATAGGGTCAAGGATGGGATCAAGTAAATGTCAGGCTGTCTAAAACAAGGAACTAGACATGACTCTTTTGATCAATAGTTTTTATTTTGTGAAAAAAATGGAAGTTGAGTAGATGTGTCTACTTTGTAATCTTTGAGATGTAATATTTATATCCTAATTCTCTAAAACTCTTAAGATGAAAAGATCCTCAATGTGAATTATTCATTTAATTCAATAATAAGTAATGTTTAAGGCCAATGCCTTATAGATAATGTTATATATGAGTAATTTTTATATGTGTTAATTGGTTTAATGTGGGATACTAATAGTGGAACACATAAAAGTGATCTACCATATTCTATACATAGAAACATTTAAATAGTGTAACATTTCATAAAATAATTCCCTCTATAATTTTATATAACCTCAAAACCAGTGGGAGTTGGAGGATTGATAAATTTTAGTTATAAGATATTTGATATTTGGATAATTCAAAGCATCATAAGGTAACACTTTTAGTTTATCAGTTTTAAGGTTAATCCTAACAGGGGTAGTTTTATTCAATAATAAAAAGGATTATAATGAAATTTATATCATGGATTGGTTAATGATTAAAGATATTATTCTTAAATTTTATTTTGTTAAAGTCGTTTTATTTAGAATAGAAAATAAATTCTTTTAGCTGAATAAAATGGAAGAACACTCAATTACCTCTTATTAATGAAATTTCATAGGATTCAAAAGGTATAAACCAAATTAAATTCAAGATATGAAGTAAAATTGATAGGTTTTAAAATATATGAACTATTTTTACTATGGTTTTCATTATATATTGAATTTAAAAGTTAAGAGAAAATTGATTGTTGTGTTAAAAGTGTTGGGAAGTAATTATTTCATTATTATTCATCATACAAAATTAAGAATAATAATTTTAAAATGTGGACTGAAATGGAGAAACAAACAATAATGAAATGTGAATTTAATCATCATTCATTTTACAAATGTGTTAATTTTATAAGGAATACCGAATTGGATTTAAAAAATATTACTCATATGATATTTTTTGAAATTTGGCCATTGATTGTGAAGAAAATAGTAATGATCAAACCAATAATGGGAATCCAAGTGGTCTTTTAGCAATAAATTATTTTAACTTCATTGAATATGTTCAATACAGAAACAAGTGACTGATGTGAATTAATTATAGTGGGAATCATCAGAATTGATAGTGGAAAATTAGGAAATTGTAATTCTCTACTAGTATAGTAAATTTTAGACCATAAATTTACATGGTGATATGTATATTAAATATTTACCCAAATTATTCTAATATATTATCTAATTTAGGGTTTAAAAATCCATTACTTCTTTGATATTTTCAAGTAAAATCAAAATATATACTGAATAAATAAGGATAAAAATGTTGTTAAAACTATTGTAGAATGTATTAAGGAAATGAAGATTTATTAATATCATTCTATTATTCTTTGTGGAACATTTTGTCCATTAAATATTTTTTTATTACCCGTAGTAGTGTTTTATGTTGTTTTGGGAATTGGTTGACATCAAGTTATCATTAAAATGTATATTTCAATGGAAAGTAATTCATATTATATTTTATGAATTATTTTCTATTTTTATACAATAATGGTCTCATACCTTTGATAAAAAATCAAGAAGATGAGAAACTGATTAAAGAATATGGTGAATTTATAATGTTCATTTCATTGAAAATAAATGAAAAATTAAAATTCACGATGGTTATATATAAAATTAATTATTTTATTTATTTTATCATGACCTTTTGGTGTTATTTCTTATTATGAGGTTGAACTAACCATTCACTTGGTTCTCAATGATATGCTAATTTCTAAAAATAATAACTGAATAAATATTATTGAGATGTTCTAGTTGAAAGTTAAATTAAAAAATTTACTTCATATAATTTTCATTATACCTATAATTTCACATTAGTGTTCATCGATATTTCAAAAACATTATATAGTTCTTGGTTATTTTCATTGATTATTGAGAACTCAATATTGTTTCTATTAAGAGCAAGTATTTTTTTCCCTCATATAGTTGACTATTTTAATTTTCTCTATGATGCTCAATATTTTCTAAATGTTGACCTTAGGTCAATATATAATCAATTAGTGGTAATGAAAAGATTCATTTTTAGGAAAACGTTTTGAAATAGGTATGACCATTAAGATTTTTAGTTATTCCCATTATCTTGACTAACGCACCACCTATATTTATGTATATAATGAATAGATTATTCAATTGATATTTTTAAAAAAATATTGTGATATTCATTTATGAAATCTTGATATATTATAAAACATATTAGGATCTTAAAAAAATTAATGATTTTCTATATAAACATAAAAAAAGAAGTGTCCAGAAAAAATTATTGAATATAGTATTTTTTTTGAAATATAATTATTTCCATGGGAATCATGTTACTAAAAAAGGAATAATATTTGATACGAATAAAAAATATAGGATGCATGACCAAGGCCTTCTAATGTCTCAATGATTAAAATTTTTCATGGCATAACAGGTTATTACTGACGTGTTTTCAAAACAAATTCCTATTTTTCTAACCCAATAACGAAGTTAACTCTAATGGGATTTATATTCATTTAAAAAAATTAATTTGATGAAATTTTTAAGTCTTAAAATTATGATTTTATTATACTGTATTTTTTGTCATAAAATATATAAAATAGGTTTCTTAGTGATAGATATTTTATGGGACTTGCTTTGGATTTAATGAAAAATTATCATGTAATAAAATATGCATCATAAAAATAAAAACCCATGGATAAAATTTATCTAATTCACGAGATTAAACACATAATGATAATTTTTCCTTTAAAATTTCAGAGACATCATTTATATGGAAACAATGTTGACATACGTGCACATTATAAAATTTTAAAGAAAATATTCAATAAATAAGTGTTGATCATGAGGAAAATTTGATGGTTGGAATATATAATAATCTATTATTATAACATTTACTATCATCCTGAAAAAGAAACCAAGGTAAAACACTGTTTAAAATAAGGGTAATATATATTTAACCATGAAAAAATTGGAATGTGGTCGTGTAGTTAATGACTTAATGAAACATTAACTTGATGTTATCAAAATGAAAACCCCTTTTAGTTTTTGTCATGTATCAATAATATAATCCATGGTATAAATATTAAAGTATGATCAGAAAGAATACCATGGTTTTTAATAAAAGTTAGATGCTATAAAGTAATGAATGTTTATAATGTTTAATATTAACAAGGTTGGAGGTATATCATTTGAATGATGGTATGTGTACTTGGTGACCCTCAAGTTAAAAATGAATTGTTGAGTGATTCTTATAACTCTATATATTCTATTCATCCTTATAGAAATTATATATATATATATATATCATTTATGGTGAGAAGGAATGATGAAGGAAATATATAAATTTACCTTGAAATGTTTTACTTTTCAACAATTTACATATGAATAAAAAAATTAAAGGGGTTTCTTGAATCATATTTTCTTCCATAATAAAAATGGGATATTATATTCATGGATTACAAGGTAGTATTGGAACATAAATCATGAGGTCATATTCAAATATAGATTATTTTAGACCATTACATAAATTTTTTCATTTTATTCATATTTGAGATGATATTTATTTGGATTATAATTATATTATTCATCTTAAAAATATAGTTATGTTGTTCTACACTATATTTTATCTGATCAGGATCTAAATTTTTCATATATTTTTTAAAAGGGTCTTCAGAAGTTGTTGAGTACTTATTTGTGATTCATTGTAGATTTTTATCATTAATCTGATGGAAAAATGGAGTGAAAAAATTAAAAATCTTGAGGATGCTCCTTGATATGTTTCATTATATTATTAAGGATATACGGATCAAAAACTCACATTAAATGATTTTTTTGTATAATAATTTTCATTGATGTATATATATGCCACCATTTGAGGAATTTTCAGGATAAAATTTTCAAACTCAATTATGTTGGGAGAAATCGAGTGAGATAAAAAAATTGTCCTAACCTAGTAGAATATATGGCTACAAATTTAATGATTATTCATCTCCATACAAGGAAATATCAGAGTATGAAAAGGAGTTATGCATGTAACTAAAAGAATATTTTTTAATTTATGATAAGGGAAAAGATTTTTCTTAAAATATCTCCATTTAAATGTGTGATGTGTTTCAAAAGAAATTAAAAATTAATCACATTATTTATTAGACTGCATGGAATTATAGATAAATTTTCACCATTTTATTATCGAGTAGCCTTAACTAAGACATTATCACATGCACATAGTATGTTTAATATTTATTTATTAGGAAAGTATGTAACGGTTTTATCTCATTTATGAATCCATTAAGTGTTATAGATAATGTAAAATCATTATTATTGAAAGATGGAATATTTTATTCTTGATAATAGAGAAAATAAATTGAGAAATAAAGTACTCACGTGGTTAAATTTATGTGGAAATTTATAAGATTTAAGAAGAAAAATCATAAAATAAAGGGGTTATGAATGATAAATATTACATCTAATTTATCAATGAATAAAACATAGATGGAATAACTTCCATAAAGAGGAATATGTGATGACCCATGGATTTTTGTTAGTGGAAAAATTTATGATTTTATTTATATTAATTCTTTCAATTCATATTAATAGTTATTATTATAACCTTGAAATAATTTTATTATGATATAGAACAAAGATATGACATTTAATTTTAAAAAAAGAAGTATTTTTAAATTTAAAAATATTATTTTCTACATACTATATAGTTTAAATTAATTGATAGGTTTTAAAATTTTTTAATTTTAATTTGATAAAATGAGAGAAATTATTTGAATCAAAACATCAATAAAATATTTTTGTGAATATTTTTTATTTTTATTAATGGGTTGTTTTTAGGTGAATAGTTGAATATAACATATTATCAAATATCATAACTCACAGGTTTATTAAATATTTGGAAGATGAATTTTTGTTTTACCTTATTTTGAAAGCTATATAAATATTCTTTTTATTAATGAGCTGATAAATTTCATGAGATTAAATACTAAGATTCTGTGAAAATTTATTTTTATTCTTGAATGAAATTCTAAAATATTTAATTCATTCCATTATGTATAAATATAGTAATATTATTTTTCTACATTGTGAAATTTTATATAAAAATTTTTTGATATGAAGAATACTAATTTTTAATTTAGATTTTAAATTTCATTAGTTGTCATAAAATCAGCT
This sequence comes from Viscum album, assembly GCA_963277665.1. NCBI lineage: Eukaryota > Viridiplantae > Streptophyta > Magnoliopsida > Santalales > Viscaceae > Viscum > Viscum album. Next base: position 461,829,564 of record OY728120.1, on the reverse strand, counting down.
TCCTATGTGAAATTTAGTCACAATATGAAATTATAAATGTTTTAGGTGTGGTCAAACTATGGGATTATGACACACATGTATAAAAAAATTACATAAATTTGATTGGATGGATGTTTTTTTGAATCTTGATAACAATAGAAACCCATTCTTAACATATATGCATATTACGGAATTTTAGATTAATTTTCATTACATTAAAAAAATAATGGTTAGAGGACCATAAAATTTTAGTGACTTTGGTAAAATGGAAAAAAATATTTTATCATGGTGAATGATCTCCAATATCTCACATAAAGATCTCCACCTATATTAATTCTACATAAAACCATTCTTAATTACATAGTGAAAGGAAAAAATAATAAATGTGTGATCTCACCTTCTATATAAAGTTAAATTAAAGAAATTCATTCGAATAAAATGAACAAAAGGGTATGAACTGAATCATAACATATTAAGAGTATACTCTACATATTAGAGATAAAAATTTATATTGATTGTTCATAAGATAACAATCATATGGAAATAATGGGAATAATTAATGAAAGAATTGAAAAGGAATAAAACCTAGGATTATGGGAAACACATATAAAACCATATGTCAAAGAATCCTACCAAGGCCTTTGTAACATGTTTGTCTTGGGATAATCACCCATGTACCATATTCAGTATTGGGATTCCCTACTATGTACCCTTTTGTTTTGGGCATGGTATTTTCTACCATGTACCATCTTGTTTTGATCTTGGGATGTCTTTTTATTTACCCACTTGTTTCTATCTTGGAATGTCCTCCTATTTTCTCTCTTGTTTAGGGCTTGGGGTGACCGCATATTTAACATCTTATTTTAGGAATGTGATGTCCTCCCAAATAACCTCTTGATTTAGGATTGGGATATCCTCTCATTTACCCTCTTATTTCAGTCATGGGATGTCCTCCCATGTTCCCTTTGAGATTATAAAACATTTTTCATTACCTAATGTATTGGAGGGAGATATAGCTATTAGAAATATAATAACAAAATAAAATATACTTATTACACAATATCATAACAAATCATATCATCAAACATGAATTGAAATGGGTATCATAAACATGTAATGATATCATAATCTATTGAAAAGATACAATTTTCATAAATATTTCGTCAAAAACATAACCCATAAAGGGAAAACAGATTTCCTAAAAATATAACCTATGAAAGTGAAACTTGTTTTATTATAACCATGAAATAAACCATAAACCATTCATAGATTTAATATTATTGGAACATTTATATAATTTCCCTGAAATTCATGAGTAACTTCAATAGATTTTATCTTAGATAGAAAATAATTTGGAAATATCATTTGAAAATTGTTCTTATGGATAATATCTCTTATTCTTTAAAAAGGGATATTAAAAATATAATTTATTTTGAAAAATATATTAATGGGAATAAAACTGACAACTAATTATTAAAAAAAATTACAACCATATTATCTGAAAACTTATAAAATAAGCATGAAAATATTTTTGGAATCAATTTTCCTTGATAACATATAAAATAGCTTTAAAAAATTGAATTTTTATTGAAAATCCATTTAATCAATGAATTTTAAGAATAATATGAAGAAATTTTCATTTTTAAAATTAAATTTCACTTTAATATTTTAAATTTATCTTCAAGGGAATGTTGATCAGGATGGTGGATAAACCCGAAGATATTGAACTTTCCTTTTACATAGTAAATATTTTAGAAAGGTTCCTCAACTAGAAAACATGAAAAAGATTCCTTATTAAAACCGATTATGTATAAAAAGTTACACATGGGTAAAAATTTATTTTAAATATCATAGGGGAATAATAAAATATTTTTTTAAACCTCTTAGAAGTCATGGAGTTGATAGAACACATATTTCCAACTAAAGAAAAAGGTAAACTCAGAATTTATTAAAAATAATTTATTGACTATATTATGTACCAAAGAGAGGAAAAATGGTACCAATAAATTAATATATCCTGAATAACCATTGAAGAATAAAATTAATCACTTTTCTTGAGATATGGATCGTAATATTTCATCAATGAAAGCGTAATCACAAACAATCTCAATAGGTGATGACATTTTTTCAATAAAATCTTATAACATGGTAACTTTGAACCATAATACCCATGTAATAAAATGAAATTAAATGAAACCCAAAATATCATGAAAGGAAATATATTCGTGATATACCATTTAATGTGAATTTTATACCCCTCAAAATAAATATGTAGGGGCATAACATGGAATTTGTCTCAAAGAAGAAAAATTGAGACGAAATTACATTACTGATTTGGTAACTCTTGAAACATAAAACACAAGATTGAATGATCATAAAATGGATATGTAAATAATAATATATTTATTTATAATATTATTATAATACATTAATTTAAATTACACACACCACACAAATGAATAGTGTGGTGAATAAGGCATTTATCTCATTGAAGCATGGAGTGAGATGAAATTCCCTTAACTTGTGTCTTGAATCACTACATACACATACAAAACAATAATATAATAAATAAATATTTATTATAAATCTAAAGAATAACAATATTATTACTTATAAAACTATATATTGTTTAATTATGGATTTTTATTAACCACATGTTAAAAATTCTATGTTAAGGTTTCACATTGAGTAATATCCTCTATGTTTTTCACATTTGTCTTAATTTGTTATATCGTTGGTATTTATAATTATATCATGATTTATATAAATCAAAACATTATTTAAACATAATTTATATTCATTATATTTGTATTATAATAATCTATATATTATACAATTATCGAACGTAATACTTCATTCATGAAGACTGTAAGCCAAACGAATGCATAAATGCTATTTCTTTTTAACTGTCATGTTCTGAGGAAGAAATTCAAAGACACGCATATATATATATATAAATATATTAATTATTAAAGTAGATTTATTATATAATATATATCATATATATTCACTAAACCCATCCATAATACATTCCATGTAGTTTATGAATGAATCACATCGCTTTGATGGGGCAGTAGTCCGTAATTTCTCAAACGAAAATATCGTAATAACACCAAACTGAATGAATAAAACTATATGTTGTAATGGAATTAAATAAGATTAAATAAATAATAAATATTATATATAACACATATAAAGAGGGTTTATATCATAAATTCCACCATGAGAGGCGGTAATGGAAAAATAACCAATCATCATCAAGTGAGGCGGTAGTCCGCAAATCACGTAAACAGTATTTTTGTTAGCCATTAGATGGAATTGTGTGTATGTGTTGGTTGAATATTTATTATGAATTCATCAATTTATAATTACAATAATGTTTTTTTAATCAATCATATAATGATAATATTTTAGTGAGTGGAGATAGCAAATAAATGGAGTGTGAGGGAGGGTGTTACATCTAAATCGGGTTACACCTTTTGGTTTGCACTAAAGGGATTCCTCGGGAGGATTTATGACCAAATTATTCCTCAATATAGAAGGGATATATTTTTCTAGCTATTTGGGTAGATTATTTTTTATCTAATGTTTCTTGAGAGGTATGGGTATGTTGAAGGATAGAAGTCCATTTATAGTAGAGGAGGAGTGATACTCTTGTAGTACTTTAAATGAAAGGAATCCCACCAGAAGTTTTTATTGAATGTGGATCAATAATAGTAATAATTATATTCAAGGTATAATAGGGTCTAAATATGGAAATCCAATGGATTTTGGACATGTTTATAGGTCATTTTGGGCCATAAGGTAACTATTTAGCTGCTTATTAGGATTAATTTAACCATAATCATAGTAATTAATTTTAATTAATCTCACTAATATTTTTTGTCAAAATATATGATGAATATATTAGCCATTATAAATTATTTAGATTCCAAATATTGAATCCATTTTTAAAAATTAAAAATAAATTATTATAATAAATTAAATTGAATATAATCCTACAGACAGGATGATAATGCACATTACTAAAAAAATTCAAAATGATTTATAGGTTTTTATTGACAATTTCAAAAATAAATTGATTAAAATGAACTAAATAGGATACATTGATAAATCATTTATCAAAATAAACATTAAAATAAATTAGAAAATATATTTTATTTATATAAATAAAATAGTTAAATACACAGTTTTGTGTTAAAATTATGTATTTTGAAATATTCATTTAAAAGATTTACCTTAACATAAAAATACCAATAGTTCATAATAACCAATTTTTTATGTTTTAATTTAAAAAATGAAGTATATTTGGAAATATTAAATCTATAAAATTTACAAAAACATTCATGTTAAATGGGACTCCATTAAAAGGAGGTAAAATTACCATAATATAAACCTGTGTTTTTAATCTTAAAATTGGGTTTGTTCATATATTATGTCTGTAAATATTTTTGGTGAATATCAAAAAATTGATTCAATATATATAATATATATTATATTAATATTAATTACTAATTTTAATTAATTTATTGTTATTATGAAAACATTTTGAGCATATGAAAAAATTTAAACAAATACTTTTTTATATAAAATTAGATCATATATTATTTTATAAATAATATAAAACCAATTAATTCATTTTATATTTTTATTAAAAAAATATATTTACATAATTTTGTAAATAATAGTCATAAAATCAAATTTAATAGATAGGTTTTATATTATTATATATTATCTTATTGTTTTTTAACACTCGGTCTTCCGTGTTATGCAAGCCATCAGGGAATGTATGTCTGGCTTGAAACATAGTCTTACATCATTGTTATGTATAGAGGAGGCTAACAATATTATTTTGTGTAGTGCATGATCCAATTGGAATTTTATATAATGAAATCCAAAATTAGTTCTTTAATATATATATATATATATATATATTATAACTATATTTGGTGTTTCGGGAAATGAAAATATCAAAAAGATTAAATTAATTCCAAAAATATATTTGACAAAATATCCGGGTGTTCAAATAACATATCATTGAATATAACACAATTTTGTTAGATTTAAATTATGATATTTTAAAATAATATGAATTCAAGTATTTATAAGAGTCTCGCTCCTTTTTCATATAAAATGTGTCATCGACCACCTCATTTCCCCTAAAACATTGACCAATTTTCTTGAAAAAGCGCTAAAAAATACCTCCCCAACTCTCTTTCTATCATAATAAAGGTTATATTCGTCCCAAATTAATAACCCATAATGGGTTATGGTACTTTTTAAAGGAGGGTAACAAAAGACTAGGTAATAGTCTTAAACATGTAATTTGATGTTTCTTTATTTTTTCACTTCACTAAAATATAATATTACCACCATAATATAATGACATTTTAATCATTACTATATAAATAATCATATCTTTTATTAAAATCCTTTAACTTTTGTTCATCCATTCCTAGTAAAATGAAAACTTTCTTTATCTTACTTGCAGACAACCACCTTTCTGAATGACATATGTATTTCCCCTTACTTCTTTACATGGATGGTTATAAAAATAAATTTAATAAATAAGCCGACCAATTTCTCCTAAAATATCACCCAATACAGCTCACTATAGGGCCTATATCATGCATCTCCATATATCATAGGATATCACCTAGTAGGAAGAGTCTAAAAAGACACAGTGGGGAGACAATACCATCATATTTGACTGGAATAAAAGATAGAATAACTAAAAAATATCCACATGTATAAAAATCATCAGAGTACAAAAAAATAAATTAATGAAATTGAACAATGATTTCATAATAAAATTTTAAAAAAAGTAGTCTAAAATATTCAAAAATAATATATAATATAAAAAAAAGATCACCCACTAGTTATATCATATACACAAGATTACTAAAATTGAAAATAAAAACACATAGAACCTCTATCAACTACAAGTTGTAGGAAATATATAGTATCAACAACTATTATGTTTCACTAACACAATAATGATAATCTATACAAGAAAAACAACTCAAAACTAAAACATTGGAAAATTATCTAATTTACTATGAAAATTGGGATCCATCTAAATGAATAAATATGGCTTCGATGCACACTAATGTTCACATACATGGGGTGAGATATAATTATTATCAATCTACCATAAATAGTATAACTAACATCTAATGTTAAAAAATGTTCATGAACAAGTGATATACATTTACAAGTCTAATCCTATCCATTAAAAGATAAATAAATGTATAAATAATGGTAGATAAGTGAAATAAAACAAAATAATAAACCTTGTTTTCTAGAATGAATTCACGTGTAACTTTACCGCTTCTCAAACCCACAATTGAGTTCATATATCACATGGATCACCAAAAAACAAAATATCATACATGTAAAAAAGATCTAAAAAAGATCCATGATGCTTAAGAATGAAAAAAACGTGAATGTTGGACTCTTGGATCTTATCCTTGGAGTCCACAACAGCAACAACAAACATCTCATCAACGATCTATGACTCTAATAACATGACCTCAATTTTTAATGTGACTATCCTAATAGTTGTTTTACATATCCAGGTATTTTTATCGCTATATAAGTAATCGGCTTCAAAAAATATAAAATTATCTAAGGGTATAGCCCACAACTTGGGTTTATCAAAACGTCCAAGTCTATAGACATACAAACCATAATCAGTATAACACATATATTGGCCTTGGGTGGGTATTTACTCCTCTAGATCATCCATTTTCTCACAATACCCTTATAATAATAAGAATTTAGAAGAGGTCAACATCATCTTAATAACAGGGTTAGCACTCAATCTTATACAATCCTAATGAATTAATCTCACATCTACTAATTAAAAAAAATTCCTTGATGTGATCAACCATTGGCCATTAATTCACATGTCAATAAACCATTGAACCACTCATCTATACCACTGCAACTCATCATTAACAATCTCATGGTTAATTATGTTTTTGGCTCCCATATTTTCTTTCATCACATCATCCTCAAATAGCAACCATGGGGTAATACAAAAGCTCATAGGGGGTCAAATATAACATGAGGCTCCCATGATATATGAAATATTAATAAGAATAGGATTACCTACAATGTTATCCTTTCACAATCCCAAATTTAATGTTTTTTACTATAATTAAAATCATGATGGTTCATCATTGGCAACCAACTGATCACTAATCAGAAATACTTTTATATGGTAATACTCAATAAACCTCTAAACCGAACCCAAAAACTAGATGCCCATTTTTGGTCCTCTACCAAACCCAAAATATGAGGCAGAGCATAGAATGTGAAATAATATTAGTAGTCCCTCAATTAAATATAATTGATCCTAAATATATATTATCCACACCACAAAAAATAAAATCTAGATATTCCAATCCAAGATATAACAAGGTATAATTTTTAGGAACTGTCCCAATTACCCCAAAATTTTCCATTTAAAATAATCATGTATGATATAGCAACATGGTCTTGACCATTATAAAATCCACTTATCACACATACCATCCAATTGGAGAATTAGTAATCCCAAAAACTAATATATCCTCCTTCCAAAACTCACCTAATACCAAACTATATTCAGAATGCCTATGAATGCAGAAATGATTCCACTATCATGATATAAAATTTAATAATACATAGAATGGAATTATCATAAGTCTATTTATATTCTTGGGATTATAATTCAAAAAATATAAGGAAGGAGTATAGGATGTTTGTCTTAGGTAAACATCATTTTCTTCCACCACACCTCCCTAGTCATGTGACACAACCCAATCGATATGCACATTCTCTAACAACACAATATGTATGGAGAAAACAAAACATGTTATCCAAATATAGTACCTATAAATTTGTATTACACTACCTATATTTGTGTACCATGCATGGATACAAGTACTAAATAATAAAATTTAGTAATACATGTATCATAAATAGGAATGTATCATCTATTTGAGGTTCCTGGTCAAACCCCTGGCTACACCATGAGTTTCCCAAGATGTTGTGTTCCAAAGAAAAACATCTAGAAAAAATATTAATCTAATATATAACCAAAATGAAGAACACATATTGTGTAACTCAATATCATACAGATATTGACCATTTTCTCCAGAATGGAAAATCCTTAAAATAATTTTGAACCATACATTCATTATAAAAATACAAAAAATTGTCCCTTTAGTGATCCATAAATACTTTTTGGTATTTGAAATTAAAATTATATTTATTTATAGGGATATATGATAAAAAATTATAACATTTCATACCACACGGTGAAAATAGAAAAAGTTTCTTTTCCTGATATATGCCATGTAGCCATCATTTCTCAATCAACCTCTTGTAAAAACATACAGATCCATCCCCCGCTTCCTCTCTTTCTTTCTCTACCTCTTACATTTTCTCCTTGAAATACCCATATGGGGGGGATGTATACACATACATATGAATATAAATGTGTATAAAATATGAAATAAAAAAAATAATTGGAATGAAAATGTGCCCTACCCATGCCCGATTCCTGCGATGGGTTTATACCCCTCCTAAGAAATCAGCAGATTATATAAATAATCACAAAGTTATAATTTAATCTCAAGACTCCATACAATATATATCACCTAATTAATGCATGTAAATATTCAACATATAATTAATAAAATATTGACAATTATATAAATATTTCAAGTTTCTTAGAATTCCATAAAAAAATATTCAATATGGTAAATGCCCTATTTGTAGACCAATAGAGGGGTGAAAAAAAATTATTCAAGAAAATATGAGTTGATAAATTATCATTTTCCCTTAAAATAAATTGCTATGAAAAATATAAAAATTTTAAGATATTGCCAACAAGTAATGATGTTTTTCTTTAAAATCTCCCTGCCATAATGTTTCTCAAAATGAGAATCCTCGATTGTTGAAAAAGATGTCTTGTTTCAGATAACAAGTAAAAAATTAATCTACTTCAATCATCAACATTCTAGTATCACAATTCCTACAGCACCCCCAACACATGAGACATTAATTGAAAAATACTTTGATGGTCCCCAATACTGGAGTATCCTAATCATCAACTAAAAATCAAAACACCAAACTCTATTTCCCAATATCTATCCATTATCGAATACAATGACTAAACATGGATAATATTCTCATGAATGAGTTCCAGTGTGAATGAAACAACAACAACACATCCCTAGATCACTATGAATGTTAACATAAACATTAAATTTACATTTGATATTAAGGATCACATCATTCAATAGCCAATGGTTCTCTCCCCACTATATATACTCCCTCACATAGCTCCTAGAGCACCGAACTCAGTAGGTTCACCATGAAAATGTGTTATGAGTCCTCCAAAGACCCATAAAACCTAAAAAACCAACCCTTATGGTACATTCCACAAATAAGAAAACTATATGGAACTATGGATAAGTCACACTCACAAACCATAACACAAAATGTCTTTATCTGAAATCATCATTCCAACTTCTTTCCTCCTCATGGAAGGGTGATTATCCAGGAACATCTCATAGGATCCAACATAAACACAATAATCATATGTTACCACACAACATAAATGCACCACTAAACTTGTTCTAGCGGGACCTATTCCTTAGAAAACCTAGGATGTTTAACCTAAACCACTTACTATTCTCATTATGATTTCCATTTGAAACAATTAATATCACTCTCAATACACCGCTTCAGAATCAATCCATCTCCCTCATTCCAATATAGAAAACATGACCACATGAAACGAGAACATTGATAAAAAAATCTAAGAACCTTACCATGCCCCCAAAAACTCCACCAAAAAACAATATCCAAAAAATAATGTTCTAGATTTTAAAAAACATGGAATATCAATAAAACTATGAGAACTCCCAATGATCAACCTCTAAATAACAGGGAATCCAAAAGCCTAAACCCAAAACATTATACTAAGAAATTATCCACTAATTAAAGTAGATCTATGTGGTCCCCAATAATTATATGTTTATACACACCCACCCCTTATCCCGAATTGTTTCAGTCTCTTATTCCACCACTAAAAGTCTTCTTAGATAACACATAACATCAAAAAAAACCCTGTCTAATGGTGGTTCAATACACAACCAAAATAACACACATTGATGTTTAGTGAAACAACATCATTTCAAAAAAAATGATCAAATTCGAATCATCTACCATACATCATTTAATTTATCAATCCAAAATATGTTTTACAGGGGAATCCAACACCTACATTGACCCTCATGGTTTTCCATGTATCCCCCCACCAAAGGGACTTAATCTCTATCACTAATGGGAAACTCACTATCAGATACTCGTATCCTATCATCGAAATATAATACTAGTTGTTAAATTGAGTATAATTCATATATGTATCTATATAGGGAATAACAATTTATTACATTATATACACCTCAATAAACAAAACCTTTATTTATAGAGAAAATGTCACAAACAAGCACATGTTGGGTGAACTCTATCTGCCTAGAACGATTTTTGAACACTAGATTCCTAGCATCATTCCAAGTGCCAAAAACAAAAACAATAGTGAATAAAATAATATAATTGAATTACACAACATTAAATTTTAAGACATTAAAAATGGAAATAGAGAAAAAAACTCCCTTTCTCTGGAGAATTAGATATCCTATCGATAAGGGTTTTTGGGAAACCCAGTCTAATATCTAGAAGATTTTCCGACACACTAATAGAAAACCTAGCTACCATATCCAAAAATAATAATGAAAATAAAACTCTAATACAACTTTGTAAAAAACCATCCCATGTTGACAAAATATGTCACCTGATAAAGCTTTCTATAAGGCATCAACCATGTCTCCCCATACGATATAGGTTTCAATCTTGTAGTGAGGTTCTAAAAAGATATAGTGGGGAAAATGTTACAACATGTTAGATTGAGATAAATGATTAAATTAAAAAAAACATCCCTAAGAAAAAAATCATTAGAGTACACATAATACATAACATAAAATATAGCAAAATATAATAATGAATTTTTTAAATAGAAATCAGGAATATTCAAAGCATGATACGATATTCAACAATAGATCTCCCACCATGATTATCAAAATATACATTGTAAATCAACTAAATATTAATAAAAAATAATCCTCTAAAAACATTGATAAATACAACCTAACGAGTATCCAAAAACTTTGAGATGCACTAGATTGATCGTGATACACCAAACGAGCAGACCTACAAGAGACTACCACACCTGGCCTATTCCCAATGTTCTACTCATCTAATGATACATATAAAATAATACATATGGCTATCATTTATACTAATGTGTTTGTATAGGATGTGTGGAATAAATATCATTAGTCCACCCACAATGGCGAACCTATCAACTATTTTCATATACATGTTCTTTCACATGTGATATTCCCTGAGTAGTAAAAAATTACATACAACCATAATAAATTTATAATTACATAAATAAAGTGGGGTAATTAAATAAATGGAAAATATCCAACATTGGGTTATAGTATAACACCCATGGTAAATTTTACCCTACTTCAACATACTAGAGGACTCAATACATGTGGGTCACCCAACCATAAATATCAATAATATCAAAAGGATCTCAATTTGGCATCTAAAAAAATCAACAACACAACATACATAAATGATCGACCATAGGATCTCATCCTTGATATCCAAAACCAAAATACACATCTATAATGGGATATTATACTCTAAAATCATGATCTGAAAATACATCATGAAATTAACCAACATTGAGATGAGCAATCCAAAACATGGTAGCCTTGTAGAATTAACTTGATCTAAGAAAATATGCAATTCAGGATAGTAATATCCCATAACATATGTCCATAAAAACTTTTTTACTACAAAAACCTATCCCTTGGTCATTTTAAATCATCTTCTATCCTAGGGGTATTTTCTCCTCTAAATAATCCAATAGATACCTATACCAATTTATCAATAGAAACATTATATAAGAGATAAATAAATCAATATCAAGGACAATTACTAATCCAAATGCATCATAATGGTGTCCTCTCACAGCCAATACATGATTGCATACATCATCAATATTCTCAAATATATTGTATCAATGTATGGGATGATAAAATCTCAAATACATCAATCAAACCACTAAAACTCATCTCTTCAAATATCAGTTTCAATAAATCTCAATGTTCCCCCAGTCCCCTATATTATAAAATCCTCAAAAAACATCCAATCGCAAGTAGAGACCCAAATAAGTGGTCAAACAAAATAAAAAAGACACCACAGCCAATAAAAGAACACTAAAAATATGAACGCCTAAAGGAGGGATTTTCTCTAAATCCAAAATGTTATTCCACACCCATCATACAAATGAAAAAGGCCCATCAAAAACACAAAAACTATCAATGATAAAAAAAATCCACCGATAAGGGAATTCCTTGTGGTCCCTCGGACCAAACCAGAAATATGATGTCTATTGTGCTTTCTATATCACTCCAACATCTCAATCCATGTTTGCAAAAAATAATTTCATCAGGTGATCCTCAATGAAAATAAACATATACATAGTAAATTTAATCCTAACATTAAATTAATTGATCTAGGGATACCAATATAAGACTTCACTAGGTCCCCTATTTAGTAATTATATAAATAATCCCCAAATATCCCCAGTAATATTCTTAACACATGTTTATCATCAGGCTCAGAACCATCATTCTAGCCTCTCATCTGACATCCCATCATATTGGAGAATTCTGAATCTAATCCACAACCCCCCCCCAACTCTCCAAATCCAAAACACTATCCATATGACCTCTAAAACACAAAGTATTCAACCATCATGATCTATATGATAAAAACACAAAAAAATAGAAATAAAATGAACAATATAGAATACATTGACAAAAAGGAAAAAATTCTCTAGGAGGGAGTACATGGTGTATACCATGGGTAAATGATGTCTACATCCCACCCTACATGGGGTTGTGTACCATAGTAGACTTAGTATATAATTTCATAAAATATAATTTGTGTATTAAACACACATAGTGTGTTTCCCACACATGGTACAAATCCACACACATCATAAAAGCATTATTCATGTTCCATTCATGGATAATAGCCCAGTATTATACACTCACTCGGTCATGTATCTTACAGGACCTTGTGTCATCAAAACTGGGAGTTTGGTTGTGCCCTTAGAGAAACCATGAGTCACCAATATATAGTGTCCCAAATTCATAATATTTGTAGATATATTATTCTACCCTTTATCCAAAATGATGAACACAAGACATGTTTCTTTGGGACACTTGATGTGTGATCTGATTTTTTTAAAATGAAAAACCCATACAGTCAGGTGAAACCCTAGATTCTCCACACAAAAACCACAACTCAACCCCCTTGGGATCCATGAAAACGTATATGGATTTAAAATTAAAATGTTGTAAATTTTTTTGAATATGTGGAATAAAATTAAATAGTTCCTACCTCAAGGAAACAATATCGAATGTTTCAATTTGGGATCCATCCCACACAACCACCTCATATTAATCTACCTTTTACCAATGAATATATTGTGACATCCCAATCCCTCTACCTATTTATCTCCCTATCCTCTCACATTTACAAGAAATCCGTAGGGGGAATAAGGCTCATATACAAGAATCAAAATAAGAAAAAACTGAAATGAAAAGGGATTCAAATGAATGAAAATAAAAAAAAATGGAAAATGGAAAATTTTCAAGACCTCTTATATAAATCAATACATTCCTTACATACCCAAAAATTAAAAATTTAGATCCAAGACCCCATACAAAACATATCCTAAAATACACACATTCGAGAAATTAATATTTTATTAATTAAATATTAAATATTATATGAAAATAAAAATGACTCATAATTTGTCAAAAATGATTCCCTAGGGTAAATTCATTTTTTTGGGACCAACTTATTATCCTCGAATTCTCTCTCAGGTGATCTAATATGATAAATTACAATTTTAACCCTAAAACATTGGAATAAAAATTTATAATTTATCCTAATTTTATCAAACATTAATGATGTTGGTTGTTACAAATTTGAAGAATTTATTTTAAACATTTATTACATGAATATAGTTATGGAATAAAAAATTTCCATTATATAAAATTATTATTAATAAAAGGTGATTGTACGATTTAACTGCCTAAAACTGTTATACCAAGTCACATTGAAAGTAATATGCTCTTTGGAACATCTTACATTATTTTTTTCACCTACCTATTCTTGAATATAATTTGTCACATTAGTAATATGTTTTTAAATCATAAATAGTATATAAATTTCATATTATTACTATAAAATAATCTATTCTTACTCATTTATTTTTAATAATCTTTTCATGATTGTGTTAGTTTTACTACATATATGAATGATGTTATAATTTTTATGTGATTAATGATTAAGAAAACCTAAATACTAGAAATATTAAAAAATAATAATAATTTTATTTTATTGTCATGACATTGTATTATCAATATATCTATCATATCAATTGATTTAAATGTGAACAATCTTGAAAACAATAAATAATGAAAAACAAACATACTAAAAAAATCCATGGAAATGAAGCTACATCATAACTTATTGAAATGTATCATTTTTGGAAGGACATAAACCCATAAATGTTGAAATATATAACATATACAATAATAATATAATTAATTTTTACCATTAATAGGTCAACAAAGATTTTCTTTAGATTATGAACTAATTGACACAAAAAATATCAATGTGAATTATTCTGATTTATTAAATAAATGATACATGTTAATTACTGAAATTAAAAGGATAATAATAAATGAATAAACATTAAATTTTTTTAAACAAGTATATTTTTGATATTATTTTACTATGTTGAAAGGTGTATGTTGTATTAAGATATTTAGGACTCTTGGTAAGGGATTTTCTCTTCAAACCTTGTTTTAGGTGTTTTAATGTTTTCTACTAATATAGTTACCTTACATATAGGTATTTTTATATTAGTCCAAAAGTGATCTTATCTATTCTAATATGATAGTTTAGGATCATTTTTTATTTTTTTAAAAACATCATTAAAAGATTTAAAAATGAACCTTTTTAACATTTTCCATATGGGTTATTTTCTACTTTCATTAGAAAGTGTGAAAAGAGTGTTTTCAGTGTATATTTTCTAGTTTAATTTTAACACTAGAATAGATCATATTTTTATGAATATTCTTCTTCATTTTTTTCCAAAGTAATTTTATCCACATTATTATGTGAATTTATTTTTTTATTGTTTTTTTAACAAAATATTATTTCAACTTATATTTTTGAAGATAACTGGATGACTTTTTCATTATGGGATAAAGTATTAGTTTTGATAAAAATTGTGATTAATATTAAATCATCCTTACGGTTTTTAATGTTATGATACATGTTTAGTATAGATGACAATGTGTGAGCTTAATATATAGCTCTAAAAAGAATTGGGTAATGGTTTTTTTTCTAGTGATTATATATTGTATGTAACTAAATTTGTTATTCCTATTGAAAGTGTTATACGAAAGGGTGATTTGAAATGATTCATTAATATTATTCCCTACGATAACTTTGTGTTTTTTCAATGATTATGATGTTTCTTAAATTTTTTTCATTTACAAAGGTAATTACACATGTGATTATGACATAAATAGTTATTATGTTAAAAGGAAAAATATTCATGGGTTTTTACATTTTTATTGAAGTAATGTTTTTATTTTTATTTTATATCCAATTAAAAGCTTTATTCTCTCATCATGTGTTTTCAAATTGTCAAATTAAATTTATAGAAGTGTTGGAACTATAGTAAGGTAAATATTTTGGTTATGGAGACTCTTACTAAATGAAGAAATCCAATCATAAATGAAACAATATTCTTAATTTAAGAACCTATTTCGTGGATAAAATGTATACATAGTTGAATTATCTACATCTTAACTTAATGGTTTTCCCCATTCATTTAAAATACAAATGTAAAAGTTAATATGAATATTAGGAAGTTGAATAATTACTATAATTCATGTAATTAAGGGTTGTATTTCTATAGGTTATTGTACTTAAAAAAAAATTAGAATCTATCATTAATTTCAATATGCATCACATTATATGTAATAGCATTTCAATACCCATCCAATACCCTTTTGAAAAAAAATATTTTAGAGAATCTCTCTAATATTCATAAACCATAATTTTGATTCAATAAACAAAAATGTGTGTATTAAATATCATTTTTAGAATTCGGAAAATTGAATTCTTGAAATAACACATGTAGGTAAAGAGTGGCAGATTGTGTAATAGCCTGAGATTTTGTGAATTATTATTTCAAATTAATTAATTTTTTTTTATATTTATCTTTTCACCCAACATTGAATATAGTTTATTTTATATTAATGTACAATGTTTTAAATGTGTTATACGCAAAACAAAGATAATCATTCACTGCACCCAATATATATATTATCTTTCTATATATAGAACATTTAGGTTAGCTTGTGTAACACGCAATAAAGACTTTCCCTGATCACTTATGAAACACGTATGACCAATTATTACCGAACAATTGTATAAAATTAAAACATTGTTATATAAATTAATAATATATAAAAGATCAATTAAATTAGTTTTTTTGAATATTATATATGGTTTGAAAAAATATAATATGAATTCATTGGTTACCATCTATTTAGAAATGAATATGAAAACCAATTGAATATAATGGAAAATATTATAATTTGTTTTAGTCACAAAGAAATTTTATCATAATAAATTAAATTAATTATATTTATTAAATGTAATTAAGGTAATATATATGTTATATATTCAATTAAATATTTTTTTAATATTTATCCAATACATTCTACAGATATGAGATAAGAACACACCCAATTTTATCCATAGAACCAATTTTCATTTATAAAGGTAGTCTTAATTCCTTTTAATGGATAACCCATTAGAAATAAAATTTTTGTAATTTTTATAGATTTATTATGTAAAAAATTAAATTAATATTAGGAATAAAAATATAAAAATTAGGTAATGAATTTTTTTATATTTTTCTGTAAGGTCTCAGTTTTAAATGACTTGTTAAAAATACTGGATTTTAATTCAAAAATGTATTTTCATTTAATTAATTTATATGGTAAATTTATATTTAAAATTTGTTAAATTTTTTAAGAAGATACTAATTTTATTAGGTAATAAAATTATGGTCATTGGAAACAAATTCACATTCAAATTTGATAAAAAAAACATTGCAATGTTTTGATCATTTTTTACATTAAAAACAATGCAGTGTCGTCCTGTTAGTGGGATTGATTTTAATCAATCTCTTTCACTTATTTTACGGAATTGGTAAAAATGGAATCCATAATTGGAATCATAATAATTTTTAATTGATAATAAGGTCAAAATAGTTTTTTACAAAAAGTATTAGTGATGTAATTAAAATTAATTACATCTAATAAGTTTAAATTTAGTTGAACTAAGGACTATACCAAATATTTAAGACTACAAATGACCAATAACTTTTTCATGGAGAAATTTTCAAGCCATATATCAACTCTATAGTTCCATTAATAAATATTGGCCCATTATTGGATCCACATTCAACATGAAAATTGTGGGTGGAATTCTCTCTTCAAATATTTACAAGAGTGGCACTCCTCCTCCACTAAAAATGGTCTCCTCTCATCCCACTTACTCACCCAACTCATGCCCCTTATCTCACAAAAACATGGCTCAAATAAGCTCCAAAAATACTTATCGTTCTTCTAGAAGCCTAACTATGTACATAAATCAACCCAAGGAAGTATTTTTCCACAAACCAAAAGGAGTTACTCGATTAAGAGTTAACATCTTCTCTCAGGATCCATTATTTTATTTTCCTTCTCCATATCCGCCACACTTTTATTCCATTATTGTACAAAAAAACCAATACCCTAAATATAATAGTATTTTTTATGTTATGGATTACACCTAAACTTATAAACACCTCCATGTAATGGGAAACGAATATATTGTTAACGTGTATGGTGAACTACCGCCTTACTAAACGATGATTGTATATTTTTCCTCAACTACATATCATGGTGGAAATTATGATGGAATACCTATTTATATATTTCATTCGTCATATTTATTATATATTTAAGCTTTTTTATTCCTTTTACACCACATATCTTTTTTTAATTTTCTTTTTTTGTAAATATGATAATTTTATTTGAAAACAATTTCAACTACCACCCCCTCAAAGCGATGTGATTCATTCACACACTACCTGGAATGTATTAAAGATGATATTTGTGAACATATATAATATATATAGCATTATAATTTTAATTAAAGTATATTATATTCTTATATTATTTTATTATTTTTTGTTTCTTTCTTTTAATCCTATAATAAAAATGGAAACAAAGTTCATGCATACGTACAACTTACCATCTCCATGAACGGTGAATTCCATTTTGTACTTATATATTATATAGATTATTATAAAAAATATATACTGAATAAAAATGATATTTACATAATTTATTATATTTTTTTAATCATTATATAACTATAAGGACTGAAGATATAACAAATTAAGACATATGCAATGAACAATGAGAATATTACCTGAAGAGAAATCATAACATATGATTGTTAACAAGTTTGTAATATAATGTCATAATCAAAAAATATATGGAAATATATATATGAATATTTTTTATAAAGGATTTATAATAAATGTAAATTTATTATAGTTAATTCCTATATCAATATGAAGAGAGTCAAGACACAAGTTAAGGAAATTTCATCTCACTTTTTATTTCCGCGAGATACAAGATTTATTCACCAACCATTCCTTTTTGTGGTGTAAATAGTTCCCATGGATTTATTAAATTATTATTATAATTATATTTTTTGGTTTTTACATACCCATTATATAATTTTTATTTCATGGGGTTTAAGTATCAAAAGTTACAAAATAGATGAAACCGTTTTATATCAATTTTCCCTCTTTGAGAATCATGTTATGTTGTCAAACTAAATTATTTTTTGAGGTGTATATACTCCCATTTTACATGCATCTCATGACCCTAATTCATTTATTTAAATTATAATAATCGTGTAATTTTAATTTCATACAATTTTATTATAGTTCAGTGTTACTAAGTGATAATATTTTACTGAAACAATCCCTTAGCCTTTGGAGATTATTTATGATTTTGCTTCCTTTATTGAAATATTATGATCCATCCCTCAATATAATAGTTAATTTTATTACCTTATTATTATTAATGATATATTTATTTATTAGTACCATCATTGTACTCATTGGTTCATAAGTTTGTTAATAATGTTTTTTTAAGAAACCCAATCTTTACCATCTCTTCGGTTAGAAATATATATTCCTTCAAAACAATGTTTTCTAGAAATGGATTCCTAGAATAATTTACCATTATAATTTAATATTAAAATAAATTTTTTACCATTTTAATTTTAATAATCCCTCAAATTTATATTCCTTTCAATATCTGAATAAGGAATTTTTCAATCCTTTTTACCATTGAAAATATTTTTTTGTCCTCGTACGACATGTTTGAATTTACTCATTTCATTTCTATGAAACTTCTCTTCCATTTTTAAAATATTAATTTTAAAGAAAATTTTTATTTATGTATTTTTCTAATAATTTTTTATAAAATAATTCTCACAATTTATATTTTTTAAAATTACATTTCATGTAAAATGGTTTTTAAATGATTTTCAAGCATTATTTATATGATTGAAAATTATTTTCAAAGAAATGTTTTTCTAGTATTTTTCAAGATCTCTTTATATGTTTTATATGAAAAAGGCTTACAGAAATTCTTCAATGATTTAATTATAATATTTTAAATTTATTATCAAGAAATTGGGGATCAGAAGCACATTATGTCTTAAAGGGAATTTTCAAAGAAGAAAGGCTAATTTCTTCAGTAAATGTTACTAAAAATATATTTACAAGTTATTTTCCATCAAAGATGGAATCTATTGATGTTAATAGTTCTTTTATATTAAACAATACAAAGGTTCTATTCATATCCTTTCATCAATGGATTCTTTTTTGATGGAATGGCACTTGTGGCACCCATTTCTATTCAACGAGTTAAATGCTTTTGAAACCAATTAATTTTCACCGATTATTCTTTTATTAAATTATTATGAATCCAATATATTTTCCATTGGCTATGATATGAAGAAATGTAAATGGTTCGGATTTCATTTCATGTGATCTTATTTGTTTTTTATGAAACTCATATTTGTATGGGTCATGATATGATGATGTTTTATTATCTTGTGGAACATGTATGGGTGATTTTATTATTAGATGGGTGGGACATATATCTCCCACCATTTCATTGGGTAACTTTGGAGGAATCATGGTTACATATGTGATGTGTGAACCTGATTTCATGTTCACAATTTTCTGCATGATCCTGATTACATGTTCAAAATGTTACTCATGGGCTTGGTTTCATGTCAATAATTTTGAGTTTGAACCTGATTACATGTTCACAGTGTTATTAGTGGAACATATTAAATCTACACAATTTAATGCATGGGCCTGGTTCCAAGTCCATATGTTTATGTGTGGACTTGAAAACATGTTCACAACATGATTCCTGAACCTGATTACATGTTCAAAATTTTGTTCATGGTCCTGGTTTCATGTCCATGTGTGTTTGTGTGAACCTGAATACATGTCCATAATGTCATTCATGGACCCGGTTACATGATCATAAGATGATATGGGGGCCTTATTTCATGTCCTTATCTTAATGACTGATCCTATTTCAATTCATATATGTTAACAATATTATAAACTAATGTTCATGCCAAAAATTCCATGACTTCTTCCATTATTTTTCTTTTATTACTTATACTCTGAATTCTCTTACGATTCATGTCTCATGAACTACAATATTTATTATAATCTCTAATATTCAGGTTATGGTCTTTACATTTTATACTACTATTCCATAACCTTTTTCATTTTATCCATATGAATTTCTTTAATTTACCCATATTTAGCTTAGATTTCACTCCATTCATATGTTTCATTTCCATGGGTTATGAAGAAATTGTAAATCCTCGATTTTCCATGTAATTTTTTTAATTATATAGAACTATTTTGAGGCTGTGAAATATGATGGCGTAATATTCTGATACTCGGTGTGTCCAAAATGTAATTTTAAACATTCTTAATATACACTCAGTAAATGTGTGAGTGGGAAATCCTAAATTTTGAACTGGTGTATGGAATTGAAATATCAAGCCACCGTTGAACTCGCAATGACAAGATTCACTTAACGGAGCTTTAAACTCGACCATAGTGGATTGAGAGATGAAGTTGATTTTTGCGGTTATCTTGGAGGATTAATAAAATATATCTAATTTATTTTAAATATCCTCTACCTCTCTTTAGGTTTTTGTGGCATGGACTAGAAGGGGTGATCGGGCATTTAATGTAGGAGATTAAATGCCTAGTTACACAAATATGTGTAACCACACTATATAAAATTATGAAGATTCATTAATTGATCCAATTAATGAACCATTCTTAATTATATGTTGTAAGGATAAGTCCTATCATCTCCCTATTTTTAAATTTTTTGGAAGAAGGAGTGGTGTTTTTGGGAGAGGTGGACTTTGGAGGAGTCTCTTAATGAAGAACTGATCCCTCAAACAATAACAAAAGATCATCTTTTGTGCGGCATCATTGGAGGCTTTCTTCAAGATCGATGAACACTAACAAATCTACAAACTTGGGAAACTCTCCATCAAATCACGTGGTTGGGTTTTTTCTTGTTAAAATTTCAAGAGTTGTTGAATCTTGTATCTTCTCCCTTGTTAAGATACTAACACGGAGGGCACAGACCAAACAAACAAGGCTTGGTCTCTCTACCTCTTGTTCAATTTTTGCATTCTACGCAGGTGAATTTTCAGGTTAGACAAAACCAAAATCTGAGAGTCAATCATCATAGGAGACGACCTGGGAAGCCTGTAGGTGTGACCGGATGAAAAAAATGACAACTAGAGCTCACCCTGTGGCTTGCAGAAGACCATCGGTATGGTGGCACCAGAGACTGGCACTAGCAAGTGATGGTGGTTACTGACACCGAATGGAAATTATGGTGGTTGTGCGCTATCAAGCACCATAGGAGTAGGCTGCAGCAGTCAACAGGTGGTTAGCACCGGCCGGCCAGCGACATAGCATCCCTCCATCAAGCACCGCAGTAGGAGGAGGTCGCGGCTTTTCAGCTGTGGACGGTGAGCAGGGTAGCCGGCACCATCCGGGCATACAGGAAGAGCAGCGCACTATCGCACGCCACTAAAGGTGGTCGTGGAAGTAAATCGTGACTGAGGAGGGACCCTCTCTCTTCCATCCTATGGCGACCAGGAGTCTCCATGTGGCAACAATGCTCCATGTCCTGGATGACATTGTCGTTCAAGAGAAAGGGGGGATACCCCCCCCCCCCAGCTCGGATAGGCCATGTGCCCTCCTATAGGATATGTCGCACCCCACTGGAGGCTGGGATGTGCCCTCCTATGAGCCAGGTTGGGCCTCCCTGCAGGCTCGGTATTGCCCCCCTTTGCAGGTCGGGCTGTGCCCCACTGTGGGTCGGGCTGCGCCTCCCTACGGGTCGGGACATGCCCCCTACGAGCTGGGTCACACCCTTCTAACGGGCCAATCCTGCCATAGATCAATCCAACTGGGCTGGGTCAGTCCGACTGGGTTGGACCAGACCCAGACCCAAACAGGACCAGTTTCACTTAAATTGCCATAACATGATATCCAAACATCTGCTTCACGAACCATCTATGGCTCTGGGATCGTTGGAGTGAGAGGGTCCTTTTGGTATACTCCACTTGAATTTTTGATAAAGTTGTAGTACATACAGGTTAGATCAAACCCAAATCCTACTGAGCCATTGGTACTAAAATGCTTATAAATCACAGGATGAGCATCTGATTGGTGTGTTGTCTATCTCATTGGAACCCTAATGACATGTCAGTCCTTTGGGTTACTCATTTTTGGATCATAGTGGCGGTCGAGGTATGGCCATTATCTCATTGAGCAGATTCTATGGAACTTGATCTCACCAGGTGCAAGGAATCATGTGGGTGACTATCTTTGATGTAGCTGATCCTTTGTGGATCGGCATCATAGCAACCTAGTTCGGATCAACATCGTTGCTACCCAACGAGGACCCGTTTTAGAGTGTCTCGTCGAGGATTAGCATCTAGCGACCCTGTGTGGATCAGTATCGAGCGACCCTATGTGGATCAACATTTTAGCGACCCGGTGTGGATCAACATTCCATCGAACCTATGGGGATTAGAATTTTGGTATCGCTGTGTGGATATTCATTATAGAAACCCTATGAGGATTATAAGTAGCGTGACCCAACGAGGACTGGCCATACAGTGGACCATTTAGGAACATCTAATTATGTCCATGAGTGCATTGATAATAGAAAAACTTATTTGTGGATCATTTTTGGAACTTCTAAATTGAATAAGATGATATATCTTAGAACTAATCATCTATATTCTCGATCTCTGAGTTGTAAACCTTGTGTGAGCTAAATATTTCTTCATGCTTTGTGTTTGAGGTATTTTCTTGTGGATTTCCCATTGTGGAACTCTGGAAGACCATGGGGGTTCTTGGGGTCCCTAATGAGTATTTTTATACTAACCCCTGTACGGTTTTAGCTTGCACCTTGTTGTGTCTTGTGCAGATGACGGAAAACATTGACCGAGGTTTTGGAGCTAGGAGTAGATGGCTCTCAGAGGTGTACCTCTAGACATTTTGGGATTTAGTGGCGACCGACTGTGATCTGTATCTACCCTTCAGGTAGGAAGCTCATTGAATGATTCCTAGAGTTGTTTTTCTATTGTAGTTGTACTTTTCAGTTGGGATTGTATTCTGACCGCCTTTACTTACTGTACTCACCCTTTTTATTTTTAGTTCACACCTTTTTACTTCTATAGTTTTACTACGTGGGTTGTTCCCATTGTAATCATGGAATGTGTGTTTGTTGGATTAAAGATAATGCCTTCCCATTATACATAGGTATGCCTTTCAATGCTAGTCACCAACCCATGGTCTATGGAAGGTGGGCTTGGTGTTGTCACAACATGGGCCCCGAGGGATGTGTTGTGACCAAGTGGTATCAGAGGATTCAGTTATACTGAAGAATTTGGACTCCAATATTTTTAATGTAGTAATAATGTTATGTGTATTAGTGTTTTTTCAGTTTGAGTAGTCCAATGTTAGTATGGTGGAAAGCGTATCCATACACTAGGACCCTGAATTTTGATTTTTGACTCGGTGCACGAAAACACTAATTTCATGTGTTTTGGAAATTTATTAATTTTAATCTCTTTTGAGTCAGATCACGAGGTATAACTTATTGATTGTGGCACATCTGTTTCCTTTCAAGATGTTTCCATGGAAACAGCCAACTAGGATTCCTGAGAGAGTACACAATGAAGGCCAACCGAGCAACGAGTCTTTGGTGAAAGGCCCTCTTAATGTGGTAGTAACTTTGGGCGGTTCACCAATAGAACCACCACTCATGGGGCAGAACATACCACCATCCCCACCAGTAGATATTTCCCACTGACTGAATTCATTGCACAAGTTTTAGCGGCATAGGAATCTAAGGATATGTGGAAAGACGGATCCGCAGGTGGCTGAGGGTTGGCTGGAGGTTGTAGCCAGAGTTTTTCAGTTGTTTGGAACACCAGTCGACAATATGGTGATCCAAGCAACTAGCCTTTTCCAGGGCACAGTAGGGAGATAGTGGAGCTTTACACACAAGATACACGATGGGCCAACCATCACCTAGGCAGATTTCGAGGGCCTCTTCATGGAAAAGTTCATTCTAATGACTCTATGATCTGTGCATATATAGGAGCTACTACACTTATAGTAGGGTAGCTTGATTGTGGCTTCGTGCAAGGAGAGGTTCCCTGACCTCACGTGATACTCTACCAAAATGGTGCGAGACCCTTTCTTCACGGACTGGACCTTCGAACAGAGACTTCAATGGGAGATCAGTGCTTGGATGGTATCTCTCTGCATCCCAAAGCATGCTGGATTTCTATATAGAGAACTCTTGGTGGAGACATTCCTTGCAGACAAGCCATGAAAATGAGACCCACCACTGGGCGACACGTTGCAAAGTCATCTGTAGCTTGTAGTAGGTAGATGACATAGTGGTCCTAGTGGATAGACCATCTAGTGGATGAACCCAATATATAGGCTTGGAGGTGCAAGACTCATGAGGTAAAGCAGGCCAGCAGAATAGTAGAATGTGCTTCACGTTCGGCAGGTATGGTCACATGGCTCACGGCTTCCCAACCAGCCGTATTGGCGACCAGTTGAAAATCAAGGGACTGCCGAGGAAGAAGTAGACATTCAATCGGGGAGGTCCGCAGGCAGTGGGTGGATGTGGTAGAGGAGTTTTCCATGCCTATGGTAGTGGGTGGCAATTCGATGTTCTACTGCCACCACCTCAAGGTGGTCCACCCGAACCATAGAGAGCAGGTGAACATGTATGAGCATATCCCTGGAAACTGAGGCCTATGACCTAGACAATCCATATATGATTCATGTTATGATTTGTGTCTACTCAAAATTATCTTCAGTACATACAGAAAAAGGTGTCAGTCACTCCTTCATTTCCATGTCCCTCGTTCAGAGCTAAAAGATTATGGTGTTGTTTTTGGCTCTATCCTTATCGCTAGAGACTCATATGTGAGGGGATTCGATGACTACACACTCGTTCTAATAGTGTGAGCTTACTCTAGGAGGGGAGATCATCGGATGGGATCTTCTTGTGGCAGCGTCAAGGCCTTATGACATAATCTTGGGTATGGACTGGTTTTCTACTATCCATGCTCATATTTGTTGCATTAGGATCAATGTTTTGTGTGTCTTCAAGGATGGGACTAGGTTTTTCTCCACCAGTGAGAAAGGAACCATTGCAGCATAGGATAGACTCACCTAGAGAAAGGTTCAGATGGTCACACATCAGTTTCCTAGCCTTACCCTCGGAGAAGTTGATGTTGAGAGTCTGAGCTATCCTGTAGTGGTGGAATAATATTCTAATGTCTTCCATGATGATGATCTGGGACTACCTCTGTGTAGAAAGGTGGACTATTACATCAACCTATACCCCGAGACGACACTGATATCTACACCAACATATCAGATGGCACCTGCAGAGTTTCCTCAGTTATGGGTACTGTTAGAAGAATTGTAGAGGAAAGGGTTCATAATGCCCAGTGTTTCGCCATGGGCAGTCCCAATTGTGTTTACCAATAAGGCAGATGGGAGTTTGAGGATCTATGTGGATTATCGGCGCCTGAACCAGGTGATCGGGAAAAAAACATATCCACTTATGAGGATTGATGATCTATTTGATCAGCTGAAGGGAGCACATTTTTAATCAAAAATAGACTTCATATTAAGAAATTATCAGCTTAGGGTATGAGATGAGGATGTGCAGAAGATGACCTTCAAATGTCGGTAAGGCCATAATGAGTTCTTAGTTATGCCATTCGGTGTTAACAATGCCCCTACAGTGTTCATGGGAATCATGAATAAGATATTCTAGCCATTCCTGAATTGTTTCGTGGTGGGATTCATTGACGAAATCTTGATATACTTGGCGTTGGAGGAGGACCATGCCTATCATCTGCAAATTGTTCTGGATAGAATTAGAGAGCACCATCTTTATGGTAATCTCTCTAAGTTCTTGTTCTAGATACATGAGTTCCACATTCTGGGACACGTTATCTTGGAGGCTAGAGTTTTAGTGGATCCAGCGAAGATGGAGGCCATGATTTCTTGGGAGACACCTAGGAGTGTGACTGGGGTGTGTAGTTTCCTAGATTTGGTTGGGTACTAGCAGAGATTCGTACTTGTATTTCCTAGAGTTTTGGAACCCTTTTCATTGTTGAAGAAGAAGTGACAATCCTTCATGTGGATGGAGAGATGCCAGTAGAGTTTTCAGGAGATGAGGCAGAGACTAATGAGTTCCCTTATCTTGAGGCTACAAAAAGAGGTCATTGTGTAGGTTTTCTATTGTAAAACATTAGGGACTGGACTTGGATGTTTCTTGATATAGGATCGAGTAGTGATCGCATATGGATCAAAACAGCTGAGAAAACATGAATAGAACTATGCTACCCATGAACTGGAGTTAGTTGTAGTGGTCTCCACCTTAATGATGTGGAAACACTAATTGATGGGTGAATGGTATACTATTTACTCTGATCACAAGATTCTCTGGTATATCATCTCACAAAAAGACCTAAACCTAAGACACCGACATTGGATAGAGGTCCTCCGGGACTATGAGTTTGAGAAATTCTACATTCCTTGGAAGGGTAATATTGTAGTAGATGCACTTAGTAGGAGGTCTGGTCTACAACTACTAAGTGAGAAGATAAAGCATCTAGCTGCATCACAAATATCCTTTGAAGATAGAGATGGATCATCTTACCTCTATTCTATGACTGTCACTCCCCCACTTATTTAGAGAGTTCATGAGGCATAGGTAGGGGTCATTGACTACGAGGCTCGACATGCTCTGATATCCTTAGTACAAGCACCTTAGGGATTTTATGAAGGTGCAGAGCATGCCATTCTCTTTAGAGGATGCACCATGGAACCGGTGGAACTACAAGAGGAGGTGTTGAGGGAGTTTGATAAGTTCCCTCTGGTGGTACATCCTTGGGTAGAGAAGATGTACCCAAACCATTGGCATCAGCGCTGGTGGCCAGGGATGAAGAATGTATTGGAAAAGTTTGTTTCGCAATGTCTAAATTTTCAGTAAGTTAAGGTTGATCATCAGGTTTCCAAAGGATTGGGGCATCCATTATAGGTAACATGGTGGAAGTGGGATGGTATTTCCATGTATTTCTTGACCAGACTACCACATATGTCAAGGGGTCATGATTCAATCTAGGTGATCATTGATTGGCTCACCAAGTCGGTCCAATTCCTACCCAGCTGAAAGCAAGGATCCGTAGAGGGCATGGGATGCCTCTACGTATAGGAGATTGTACAGCTTCATGGGGTGCCATCGACGATCGTCTCGGATAGTGATACATATTTTACATCCCGGTTGTGGAAGGGATTATAGGAGGTGTTCGGGACTCATCTACGTTTGAGCACCACCTTTCATCCTTAGACAGATGGTGAGAGGTAGTGGACCACACGGACACTCAAGAACAAGATTTGGGCTTGTGCCCTAGATTTTGTCCATAATTGGGAGGATCAAATTCCCATGGTAGAGTTCACGTACAACAACAGTTATCACATCACTCTCAGTATGGATCCATTTGAGGCTGTGTAGGGTTGACCATTCAGATCTCCTCAATGCTAGATAGACCTAGGGGAGTCATCACTTATTGGTCCAGAGTTGGTACAAGCTACAACTGAGAAGGTGCAGATCATCTAGCAGTGGATGAAGACTATATCGATCAGGCATAATTCTTATGCTGATAGGAGACAAAGACCTTTAATGTTCGAGAATGGAGACCATGTCTTCCTACAGGTCTCACCTTGATGAGGTTTGCAATTATTTTGATCGGTCGACAATCTATCATTGAGGTTCATTAGACCCTTTTAGGTTCTCAGCCGAGTTTGTGAGGTGGAGAATCATCTAGCTATTCCCCCGTAGATGAATTGTTTGAATTAATTTTTCCATGTTTCATAGCAGAAGATGTGCGTGTAGGATCCATCACATGTTATCGATTGGGGCGAGATGGAAATTGATTATGGGGAAATGTTTATGCAAGTTATAGTAGAGATTGATGGTTGATTGGATTGGTTCCTTCGTGGATGATCGATACCTCTGGTGTGCATTCGTTGGTTGCTGGTGAACCTCCAAGAGAGAACATGGGAGAGGGAGGCATAGATTCATGCTATGTACCCCTACATGTTTCCTATGATGTGGATTTCAGGGAAGAAAATCCTGAAGGTGGGGAGAATGTAAAGACCCAAATTTACCATGTAATTTTTTTTATCATATGGAACTATTCTAAGGCTGTGAAATCTGAAATCATATGATTCTGATACCCGCTATGCCTGAAATGGAATTTTAAACATTCATAATGTACGTTCATTAAACATGCGAGTGGGAAATCCTAACATTTGAACCAGTGCTCAAAATTTAAATATAAGGGCACCATTGAACTCAGAACACTGAGATTCCATTAAGCCAAGACCATAGTGGGTTGAAATAGGAAATTAGTTTTTTCGGTTTTCATGGATGATTAATAAAATAAATCTAATTTTTTTTAAATATCCTCCACCACTCTTTAGGATTTGGCAGTGGAGACCAATGGGGGTGGTCGGGTATTTAATGAAGGACATTAAATGCCCAGTTACACAAAAATGTGTAACCACCCTACATGCAGTTATGGAGGATCATTAATTGCACCAAATAAGGAACCTCTCTTAATTATTTATTGTTTGGTTAACTCCCATCATCTCTCCCCTTTTAAATTCATTGGAAAAACGATTTGTGTTTTTGTGAGAGGAGGATTTTAGAGGAGTCTCTTGATGAGGAACTGATCCATCAAGAAAGAACTGAAGATCTTCATTTGAGCGGCATCGTTGGAGGCTTTATTTGGGATTAAAGTACACCGACCCATATTCAAACATGGGATAATCTCCAATGACTCATGAGGTAAGGTTTTTTCTTGTTTAAATTTAAAGAGTTTTTGAATCTTTTATCATCACCCCTGTTTAGATGATAACACAGAGGACACGGGCCAAATGAATAAGGTCTGGTCCCTCTACCTCTTCTTTAATCGATGCATTCTATGCAGGTGAATTTTTGGGTTAGATGGAACCCAAATCTGAGGGTCAATCAGTGAAGGAGACTACCCGGGAATCTCGTATGTGAAATCCGATGTAAAAATGGACCACCATAGGTCTCCCAGTGGATGAATAATACCGCCGGTGTGGCACTAGTGACCGACGTCGGTAGGTGATGGTGGTGACAGGCAGTGGTGGGGGTGATGCGCCATCACGCGCAACAGGACGAGGCCATGGAACTAGGTCGTGTTAGTCAGTAGGTGGATTACACTGGGTAGCCACCGGGATTGGGGTGCGCCATAGATCTCCCATGGAGTAGGAGTTCGTGCCTTTTCATCCACGTTAGTTGAGCCATGCGGCCAACATCGGCTGGCTGCGGAGGCGCCGCGGCACGCCGTCACTTGTCACGATGGAGGACAAACTCTCTCCCTATGGGTCCCATGGCAACATGGTGGTGCCACGTGGCACTGTTTCTCCATGTACTAAATGGCCTAGCCATTCAGGAGAAAGGGGGGGATGTTACCCCCCCCCCCCCCCCCTCAGGCTAGCTAGGGTGGGCCCTGTGCCCTTTTGCAGGCTGAGTCATGCCCCCTAAGATCGGGCCTCCGCCCTCCTATGGTATGGGCCATGCCATTCTATGGGCTGGTTTGTGCCTCCCTATGGGTTGGGTTGTGCCTCCCTACTGTTTGGGTTGTGCACCCCTTACGGGCTGGGACGTGCCACCTACGTGCCAGGTCGTGCCTCCCGACGAGCAAGGTCACTCCCCCAATGAGTCGGGTCGTTCCCTCCCAGCGGGCCAGGCTGTACTGCGGCCCAATACAACCAGGTCGGACCATGGACCAGAATAGCCGGATCAGCCCAGGCTAGTTCGGGCTGGGCCGGGTTGGTCCTACTGAGTCGGACCAGACCCAGACACAAACATTCCCAGTTTTGCTTAAATTTCCATATCATGAAATCTAGATGTCCATTTGAAGAACCATCTCTAGCACTGGGATCCTTGGAGTGACACGACCCTTTTGATATACTCTACTCGAATTTTGGAAAAATATGGAGTATGGCCTGGTTGGATTGAACCCGAATCCAACCAGCCCCTCAATACTGAAACACTTATAACTCACAGATGGAGCATCTGATTGATGCTCCATCTGTCATGTTGGAACCCATATGTCATGGAGGTATTTTGGGTTACTCCTTTTTTGGGCTTAGTGGTGGTCGAGGTATGA
Source organism: Viscum album (assembly GCA_963277665.1). Classification (NCBI taxonomy): domain Eukaryota; kingdom Viridiplantae; phylum Streptophyta; class Magnoliopsida; order Santalales; family Viscaceae; genus Viscum; species Viscum album. The sequence goes on along the minus strand of OY728120.1, from coordinate 461,798,391 downwards.
CCAATACCTCAAGGAGAATATTCTACGGAACTCGAGTGCACTGGGTGCAGGGAATCATGTTAGTGGCTGACTTTGAGGTAGCTCACCTTATGTGGATCAGCATCATAGAGACCTTGTGTGGATCAGAATCATAGCTACCCAAAGAGGACCAGTTTTATAGCAGTCTGTCATGTATCAGCATCTAGTGACCCTATGTTGATCAGCATCGAGTGACCCAATGTGGATCAACATCGAGCGACACTCTGTGGATCAGTATTCCAATGACTCTGTGCAGATCATCATTCCAGTGACCTGGTGTGGATCATCATTTCAGTAACCCTGTTTGAATCAGTACTCTAGAGACCATGTGAGTATTAGAAATATCATGACCCGACAAGGACCTTCTATACAGTGGCCTATTATGGAACAGTGACTTAAGTCCAAGAGTGGATTGATAGTATAACAACTTCTTTATGGATTATTTGTGGAACCTCTAAATGAAATAAGATGAAATAGAATAAGACTAATCATTTATTTTTGGGACCAATAAAAGCCTATATAGCCTGAGAGGGGGGTGAATCATGGTATGGATATACTTTTTCAAAATTCTTCCTGCCCCACTAGATCATGACCTCTTTATTACAAGGGTCAATTTGTTTTCAATTGTGTCTTTATTATGACTACTTCTTTTCTTATTTATCTGATAATGATGATTTAAAAGCAATGCAGGGAAGTAAGTAGGCAGACACAATGATTTTTACTTGGTTCACTCTCACTGGGCTATGTTCAAGGAGCATAAAATGGCGATGTGCCACTATACCAAATCCACTAAAGCATGTTGATTATTTTTTGGTTCGGGATAGATCACTTCTATACCCAGGATCACTACCTTTACAAGATTTGGGGTCATCTCACTACTTTCTGAAGGGTCACTCCCTGTTTCTCACTCCTTGGCTCATTGCTAGTGGAGAGGATGACCTTCTTCCTCTTCCTTTGCTCACTGCTCTGGAAAGGATCCACTCACAATTTATTGACCTGTAGGTCTCTTCATTATCACTAATGAATACATCCTCTATTGTATGTAGATTATCTGTTGAAGTCCAACTTTCACCCATAGACGAATCTCACTTTGCACAGAAGGTATCAGGAAATCTTCCAGCTTCCAGGAAACCCTGAATCACTATTGGAAATCAACCTTACATGGCACCATTCTCTAAGTTGGCACACAAGTCTCGATGTGCAAGTCAAAACTGGTGTGCATGTACACCTCAACCACTTGCGCAACACAAGATTCTCTAACTCCAAACTTGCGCGACACACACCCTTTTATGCCCAAACCAATATTGGTGTGCATCCAAAAATCTTTTCACTTCATAAAAACATGGATTGCAATTGTCACCAAACCACTTGCATGACAGTTCTGTCCTCAACTAATAACTTGCGCAACTCTCTTCCTTCCTCGCCCAGACCACCTTGGACGTGCGATTATCACCTAGCGTGCAACCTCTACTTGCGCGACCACACACTACTTTCGCGACCACCACACCTGCATGATGGTAGCTCTGATTTTTCTAAGTGTTGAACTCAACACCGAATGAGGAGGGGTAGAACTATATTTATAGGCATTTGGACACCCTGCGTGATGGCGCGCAAGTCTCCCCTCAGCGTGCAAGTCTCCTGCCGCGCAAATCACTTGTGTGCCCAATCCCAAAAATTACATGACCCTTATCCATTTTTCATATTTTGATGTTTTTATATTGACAAAAATTAGGTGTTCAAGTTTCATATCCTTCAAGTACACAAAATGCAAGTCCCTTTTCCAAAAACCACCTTTCTTCATTTGTCAATTTTCAGGCCCAAAAATTTGGCAAACACTGGAAAATGGTGCCACCTTGTATCTGCTCTTTTTGTACCGCCTCCATATCATCCATTACTTTTTCGACAATCTTGAATCAAACATGGATCGTTAAACACAACCTTTGAACTCTACATGCCACCATTAAATCCTCATTGTCAACAAATTTGTAGGTCATGGTTTGTTTTGTCAACAATTACAACACATATGTCCACATTTTCAACAAACACAATCACCTCAATAAGGATTAAATGATACCCTGATGGATTTTTTCCCAATAGTCTCCCCCTTTGGGTTTGTTGAAAACTCTTCCATAAAAAGATACATTATTAATTCTTCAGTAACCATTCGCCTATTGCGATTCTGATAGCGATCAAGGATTTACTCAACACATACTCTAAGCCCACATAATCAATGCTTGACGTGAGAAACAAAAGTAAAATGAAAATTTCATCAATGAATCACTTGAACTCTGACACCCACTGTTGACACCCAACTGATACCAATTTTTGGAGAAATTCATACCGAATTCCAACACCACTCTTCTACTTTCATCATGATCCTCAGCTGTCATGATATCTATTATTTCATCGATCACTTCTAGCATCGTCAGATTTAATACGCTCCCCCTTTCTCATTGCTCCCCCTATATCACTGCTCCACCTGTCAGCTTCTCCCTGTATCATTCATGATTTCTCAAATAGCCACACTGTCTCCCCCATGATCAATCACTATTTTATCCCCCTTTGTCAATGAACCCAAAGTTCACTCCTTTGTAGTCTCTAACAGAGTAGAGAACACATATCAGTACATTAGGGAAAAACAAATCATACCTCGGGGAGAGAGGGGTTGTTCCACATCCACACTTTTAAGTGCGGTGAGTCAACTGAACTCCCAGATCCAGTCGAGGCCTTTCAAAATCATCCTTGGGTAAGGCCTTTGTCAGATTATCTACAACATGTAGCTCTGTAGGCACATACTCCAACTTCACAATTCCTTGCTCAACCTTCTCCTTGATAAAATGATACTTTATCTCAATGTGCTTTGTCCTTGAATGATAGACATGATTTTTTCTAAGATTGATAGAATTTGAGTTATCACACTGGATTACGATTAGAGACTTCACTTCAACTCCCATATCTTCAAGCTACTGCTTCATAAAAAATAATTGTGTGCATGCATGAGTGGCCGCAATATACTCAGCTTCCACAGTTCTCAATGAAATGCAATATTGCTTCTTGTTTATCTAAGAAATATACAATCCAACAAGATAGAATTAACCTCTTGATGTTGATTTTGTGTCATCTGTTGATCCGGCACAATCTTTATCTATATATCCCAAAATCTCTTGATCATATTTGTAAATATACTTCAAACTGAAATCCATAGTTCCCTTGATATACCAAAGTTTTGTTTTCACTACAAAGATGTGGATTTCCTCGGGATTTCTTTGATATCATGTTGATTGGCATTTGGAAAATACAATGTCAATACTTTTCACTGTCAGGTACACTAATCCCATAATCATCTTCATATATTCTGTGACATTAACTACCTTTCCATTATCATCTTTTGATAATTTCATCGGGGTCACAACCAGAGTTTTCAACTCCTTGTAATTTTCCATTACAAATCTTCTCAGAACCTTTATGGAATATTTAGATTATGAAATTAATGTTCCATGCTTTCGGTACATGTTTCAAACCATATGACGCCTTCTTCAGTCGACAAACCTTGTTCTCATCCTTATGAATGAGAAAACCATCTGGCTGCTCAATATACACTTCTTCCGCTAGAACCCCATTCAAGAATTATGATTTTATATTCTTCTGGAGCATTTTGAACTTCTGTTGCACTACAATGGCTAGAAATAATCTGATTTTCTTAAGCCTTGCAACCAGTGCAAATGTCCCATCAACATCTATTCCCTCTATCTTGGAGTATCCTTTGCACAATAGTCATGCTTTGTTTCGAACCACTATTCCATATTCATTAATCTTGTTGTGAAAGAACCATTTAGTCCCGATGACATTTTTATCTACTGGCCTCAAAAGAATCTCCCATGTCTGATTCTTCGGAATCAGATTTATCTCTTCATTCATTTCCTGAATCTAGATTCCATCATCATCTACATCAGCAAAGCATTTTGGCTCTTCCTGTGATAGTAAAGATGTCTGCTGTAGTGATTTCGTTCTTCTTGTTTGACCTGGAGCTGTCTGATCACCAATTATATTTTGCATATCAATTTCAGTTCAACTCCTTGGCTTTTTTGAAGATACAGATTTTACTTCCTCATGCTCATCATCAGTATCTTATTCTGAATCAACATCATCCACTTATACTCACCCTTCGTTTCATACTTCCTCATCACATTTATCATGATTTTTTTCATTGTTTCATTATTCTGTGGAATCAATTCTTTGAATTGATTTTCTAAGATTCCTGTTGAAACATTGTTGATACTCTCTCGCAGCTTCTTGGTATCCTGAATACTATCATCTAATACCACATATTAGAAAGATGTAGATAAGAATGAGATGAATAATTATTGTTGCTTCCCCCCGTGTTTATTTCTTCCCTCGATAGAAAACTCATGAGCTGAGTCATCCAATTATTTCTTTTATGGATCTTTCACTTGATTTTTTTATTGAAGGCCCCCCTATGTTATGCAACACATCCTGGGGTTATACCCACGATTTAGACCCATAATCACTATTCTTATTCTGCATCATTTATTATCATCTTCCACTCGGCATTGAGCCATTAACAAAATCTATAAACCTACTGAGTTGGAACTCGGTGTAGGAAACAAGAGATAAGGTTAATAACACAATCACTTCCTATTGGGCTTTATTTCCCCCTTTCCTCTTCAACTTTGATACCATCTTTGAGTCAATTGAACCTCTGAATCATATCACTTATCCACTTTTCATATTTATATTCCACTTCCCCTTGGATCGTATCTCCCTAAAACTTGAAAATTTTGAATCATCAGTTAATATTATTTATATACATAGGGAGAGGGGTTCTTCTGGAATCCTCAGGATGAAGATTTTGGTTGATCCTGATGTGTCAACCCTTTGATTCTTTCTTTTAGAGCATCAAACTCCTTCTTGGAGTCTTCAAGTTCCCTATACACCTTTAACTACTCTAGACATATGACTAAGCATTCATTACCTATAGGCGGAGTCTTTTTCTGATATGAGATTCTATAGGCCTGGACTTTCTCACCAATTGGGGTTTAAACCCATTAGTACACATTTTTGTCATTTATCTTCCACCGAAATTCCATTTCCCTTGATTTCTTCTCTGAGTAGGATTATCTATTCTTGTCAGAATCCCTGGATCCATCCTCCATTGTAGGGATCTTCCTCATTCATCCACTTCTTTTTGTGGCACACAACATTCAAATTTTTCAATGCATTCTTTGTTTATTTTTCATTTATCATATTTCTGGGTCACCGTACTATTTTTCATTGGTGGTCGGTCCTCCACTGAACGTATATTCTTCTTACTCAGGACTATAGAATTTCCTCCCTTTTTCTTCCAGATTTTTTCATGTTCTTTCATAGAGGGAGGTAGTGAGTGTGATAGAGGAGGTGACAGATACACCTTTCTTTCAGCTCCATGTGATTCCCCTGAGGCTCTAATCCTATTCTCTAATTTCCACTATGTCTCCCAATGTAATATTTCTCTTTCTACATCCCTGGAGTTAAGAATCTCTTTCTCAACTCATTTTAATTTATAGCATTATTCTTGTTGCAATATCTTTCCACATCCCCATGATTAGAACATATGAAACATCATACATTAAAGGCGTACCTCATTTCATCATCTCATAGCTGAGATATTGATGCAACTTGAGTTATTCTTCTAACATTGAGCTCCTGAGCTTCCTGACACATATTCATAGTGTGTCCGATTCTTCCACAGTAATTGCATCTAATGAATGCCTTCCTCTGAGAGACTCTTAGCTATAATTTCTCATGACGCTTATTCTTGTTCTCATATTTATCAAAGTTTCTATTTTCACAGCCTGAAATGTATTCCAAAGCCTATCAACAGAAGCTTTAGGTGTGGCCACGAATCTCGCAGAAATAGAACGTGTCGTCACAACTTCTTGTAACGATCCTCTTAGGCTTATCTCCAACACCAACAGGATTTTCTCCACATCTAGAACTATTCACAGCTCATTTTCTATCATGCATGGGAGGTGATTCATCAAATCCAATACCAGTTTTTCACAAACTGTATGGTCTTTCAGCTGAGAAAATTTTTTCTTGCCTCTTTTCAGAAATATCAAATTTTCTTTTCATTTCATTATCACCTGCTGAAGGATAATCTAATAGTACGTGAAAGGAATCCTTCATTTTAGGCCTTCCTCTAGCATTGAATTTTTCCACTACCTTCTATATTGAATATATCTCTTCTTCCAACTTCTGAATCTTAATATCACGTTATTCAAGTTGGGCATTGAATTATATTATGAGATTCTTTCCACGACTTATCTCATCTTCCAGTTGTTGTGTGAGATTTTCTACCATAGCACTTTCCTCCGTTGCATTCAATTTTTATTGAGAAATAGATTCAGAGATAGATTCATTATCTTGTTGGAGCCTTTGATTCTTCCGAACTTCTTCAATACTTAGATCCGGATATCTTTAGATTTAACTTCTTCATCCAATTTCTGATCCAATTTATTTTTCATGTTGATAACATCTATTGATGGACTCCTTCTTAAAACGTCGTCATCATCAGCTGTTTCAGTATCACTTTGATTTTCATGTACTTCACTCATTCCGACATCATGATTGAGTGAATAAATATTTTACCTATCCGATTCATCCAGGCCTTCCATCAGTAAGCTATTTGATTCCTTATGTTGAGTCTCACTCTTTCCATACACACTTCTACACTGAGGAATGGCACCTGACTACTGATTCTTCATTGAGGTATTTACCTATTCAATGGCACACCGAGATAAGAGCATACTGATTTAAGCACACAAATCTAATACACGAAGTTGATGAAAACAACTCAGATAAAATAAACCTTCACTCTGATACCAATTGTTGGGACCAATAGGGACCTATATACCCTGAGAGGGGGGGTAAATCAGGGTATGGGTATTCTTTTTCAAAATTCTTCCTACCCCACTGGATCTTGGCCTCTTTATTATAAGGGTAAATTTGTTTTCACTTGTGTATTTATTATTACCACTTCTTTTCTTCTTTATCTGATGATGATGCTTTAAATGAAATGCAGGGAAGTAACCAGGAAGACACAGAGATGTTTACATGGTTCACCCTCACTGGGCTATGTCCAATGAGCAAACAACGGCGACGTTCCACTGTACCATATCCACTAAAGAACAATGTTTTTTACAAGTTTCAGGTGAGATCACTTCTACTCCCAGGCTCACTTCCTTTACAAGATTTAGGGTCACCTCACTGCTTTCCCAAGGGTCACTCCTTGTTTTTCTCTCTCTGGCTCACTGTTGATGGAGAGGATCACCTTCTTTCTATTCCTTTGCTCACTCCTCTAGAAGGATCCACTAACAGTTTATAAACTTGAAGTTCTCTTCATTATCTCTAATGAATTCATCCTCTGTTGTATGTAGATTCTATGTTGAAGTCCAAATTTCACCCGTAGATGAATCTAACTTTCCCCAAAGGTATCGAGAAATCTTCCATATTCCATGCAACCCTGAATCACTGCTGTAAATAAACCTTACTTGGCACCCTTCGCTAAGTCGGCACACAATTCTCGGTGCGCAAGTCAAAACTGGCGTGCAAGTCCACCTCAACCACTTGCGCTAAACAAGCTTCTCCAAGTCCAAACTTGCACAACGCATACCGTTTTACACCCAAACCAATATTGGCGCGCAACCAAAAATCATCACGCTTCTTCAAAACATGGCGCACAATTTTCACAAAATCCCTTGCTTGGAAGTTCCTTCATCAACTCAGAACCTACGCGACTCTCTTCTTTCCTAGGACGTGTGACTATCACCTGGTGTGTAACCTCAACTTGTGCGACCACCACACCTGTGCGATTGGAGATCTGATTTTTCAAAGTGTTGAACACTATACCAAATGAGGAGGGGTCTAAATGTATTTATAGTCATTTAGACAACATGCGCGATGATGTGAAATTCTCCCCTCATCGCACAAGTTTCAGCACGCAAGTCTCCTACCACAAAAATCACTTGCATGACCAAACCGAAAACTTGCGTGATCCTTATCCATTTTTCATATTTTTATGTTTTGATATTGAAAAACATTAGGTTCTCAAGTTTACTATCCTTAAAGTACACAGAGCATAAGTCCCTTTTAAAAAAACCACTTTTCTTCATTTGTCAATTTTCAGGCTCAAACATTTGGCAAAAAGTGGAAAACGGTGCCACCTTGTATCTTCCCTTTTTGTACCGCCTCCAGATTATCCAATACTTTCTCAACTGTCTTGAATAGAACATGGAACGTTATCCATAGCCCTTGAACTCAACATTCCACCATGAAATCCCCTTTTTCAACAAATTTGTATGTCATGGTTTTCTTTGTTAATAATTATAACACATATGTCTACTTTTTCAACAAACACAATCACCTCAAAAATGATTCAATGATACCTTGAGGGATTTTTTCCCAAAATCTATATTCTTGATCTATTTGTTTTAAACCTAATGTGAGATGAATATTTCTTTGTTCTTTTTGATTGAGGTCTTTCTTTGTGGTTTTTCCTTTGGGGAATTCTGGGAGACATTTCGGGGTCTCGGGGTCCCAACTGAGTATTGTTATATTCACCCATGCATCGGCTTAACCTGCACCTTGTTTTGTCTAGTGCAGATAACGAACAACTTTCACTGAGGTTTGGGAGCCACGACGGGAATCTACTCAAAGGTGGACCTTTAGACGTGACATGCTGCTGTGATAACCGACCGTGAGTTGTACCTACCCTTCTCGTGGGAACCTTAGCGGATGATTTCAAGAGTTGTTTTACTATTTTTGTTTTGATTTTCAGTTGGGATTATATTGCATCCCCCTTTACTTACAGTACTCACCCTTTTTAGTTTCAGTACACACCTTTTTATAGTTTTAGTTTTACTATGTGGGTTGTGATTTTTTTACTCTTAGATGATGTGTTTGATGGTTTAAAGGCAATTCCTTCAAGTTTTCTTGGGATATTCCTTTCGGTTCTAGTCTCCAACCTCTAGCCTATGGAATGTGGGATTTGGTAAGCCACAACATGGGTTCCAGGGGATGGGTCGTGACCGAATGGTTTTAGGTAGATGTTCTAAATGCGGATATCATGATAGGAGATGTTTAATATCATTCAATAGAATAGAATAAATTTTTCCATGTTTCCAAATACACTACACTATTACATTCCTCGTGAATATAATTTTGTAATGTAATGTATATTCATCTAAAATGATGCAAAATCGTTGTATGTTAAGCCTCGGTCACTATAGTTGTAATTAAAGGAACGGTTTAGTCATCATTTTGAAACTAGGATAGTACATCTTTAGTGAGTTCCCAGGGTATATTTCTAATGATATTTCTTGGTATGTCTCTAAGGATAAGTATAAGGATTAGTCAATGTATAGAGAAATGTCCTAGAATTTTAGTAAAGGATTGATTGAGTGGATTAATAGAAATAAATCCATATCTTGAAACGAAAAATGTATGTGTCTCTAGAATAGATGTACCTAGTGGAAAAAACTCTCCCTAGATGTTCTAGGCCTGACTCGGGATAATCCGATACAAGACAATGAGCCTTGCGGAACACCTATTTTGACACTCCCTGGAGATATGATTTTTGAATTCACAAACTCATCACAAACCATAATGAAGGATTTATATAAATGATAGTTATAAATACCCTAGGCAAAACCTAGGGTGTCATAGATTAAATTAGTATTATCCATGAATTAGTCACCCTAAAAGTAATTTTTATGATTATATGGTATCCCAATATGATAAATGTTTATCACACTATGATTTCTGGTTTTCTTAAATGGAGATAACTATATGGTACATGGTTATAATTTAATACTATAGATGTGGAAAGTATGGGAATTTTGAGAATAAATTTCACAAGTGGAAATATCATAAAGAAAATCAGGATGGTGGTGTGATTTTTAGTTATACTTATAATGATAAAGAGACCAAAAATGACATGTGAATGAAAAGTGATGTTCTTTAAGTATTTTTTACATTATACATAAGAAGAATAACTATATTGAGGTTGAGGAAATTTATGACTAGATTACTATTTCATATTCAATGAAACATGTATTAAGGAATAAGTTGACGGATCTAGAGTAATGGTTTAATAATAAGTTTGTATGAATGAATTATTTATTTTTTGTAATTCATGATTTATTTTATATGAATCATGAAATATATAAGTAATGTTTGTATTATTTTTCATTAAGGATTAATGTGGACATGTATAATGGTTATTAAGAAAAAGAAAAGTGATTGGATATAAATGTGATTAAGGGAAGGAAACCCTTTATTAATGCCTAATGTTGAGATAATGATGTATATATAATGATATTCTAGATACGAATTAGTAAATTGGACTATACATATTACCCTAAAACTGATTATTGAAAATGTGTTTTATGTCATCAAGGATGATGATTACAATTTCTTGGATTTAAGGGATATATCCAATAGTAATTGGAATAATGAAGAATGAATTTTTTCTAAAATTATTTATGGTAACTGTGGTTATTACCATGTTTCAACGGAATAGATGATGAGGTTTTTCACATGTTTTGAATTTGACAACCAAGTTGTACTTCTTGATATATGGTTGATCAATTTTAAGATTATTTCCGCACATTTATTATAATGGTTTTAATTTTTCATCTTTTTGAAGGGTTATAAGGTTAACAATTAATAGAATTATTAAGTTAAACTTTTGATGTATTTTTTGAGAATAATGTATTATCTTCCCATATTATGATTTAAGATTATTGGATAAACTATTATAAAAACATAGTGTTGATGATAAATGATGATAGATGGGATGTCATATCTTGGATCTCACAATCAATTTGGGCTTCTAGAATTTAAAATTCATCTTCACCTTTTGAATTAAGAGGTTAAGTGTATCAAGGAACAAAAAAGGTAAGTTTTCCCAGAAATAAAGAAAGTATATATTTTAATGAAACCAATTTAACATGAGTGAAAAGGATATTGAAACCAAAAATTCTATCCTAGTACCTCTGTTCCTAATGAATCATGTTATCCCTTAGTTCACAATAGATTTATAGATCTCTAATTGTTAAATTATTTCGGACCTTGTTCTCTATCACTATCCATCAGAACATGATGGGTAAATTTCTCTTCCATATCAATGTTTTCACTTTCCACCAAAATTCTCACACTTGGAAACCTAGTTATATGTTACCTTGGGTAATCGTTATGCTACCAACTTCTTCTTTTCAGGGTTGTTTTAGTAGTGATTTTTACAATGTGGATTTCTATTAAAGAAACCTTAATGTATTAAACCTTTTACAACCTAGAATAATTTCCTAGGAGATATTTATTTTAAGTGGGTTGGAATGTAACACAAATATATTTGGTGATTTTTTAAAAACTAATTTAATCTTTTAGTTATTTTTCATTTCACAATACACTGAAAATAATTTCTTTTATATTAAAGACCTATGTTTGGGTTAAAATATTACAAAAACCATATTAATTGTTCTCAACATTAAAAATAGATTTTATCTATCTCAACATGGTACAATAAGTTTGTCATTCCTTACACTTAAAAATGAATTTCCTCGATGGATTATATAACACGCACGACCAATTTTTACCGAACAAAAATATATTATTAAAATATTATTTTTTTGAAATAATAATATATAAACATGTTGTCAAATTAGTGGTTGAGTGGTATTATATATGATTTAAAAAAATATATAATGAATTCATACCTAACCAACTAATTAGAAATGGATATGAAAACTAATTGAATATAAAAGAAAATGTAATTATTTTTTATAGTCCTAGAATTGATTTAACATAATAAATTAATTTAATTAAAATTTATAAGTGATATTAATTTACTATATATATGTTATATATTCAATATATTGTTATATCAATTAAATATATTTTATAGAAATAAGATAAGAACAACCCCAATTTTATGCATAAAAATATTTTCTTATAAATTTATTTTTAAATAATTTAAGGAAGAACAAATTTTTAATCCACTTTTTTTAAATTTTATAGATTTTATATGTAAGCATAATCTTCATTATTTTAATGTAAAAATAAAAATTATGTTAGGACCAATTTTTTCAATTTTTCTATGTGGCATTATTTTTTAAATGAATAGCAAAAATACTAGAATTTAATTCAAAACTACATTTTCATTTAAATTATTAATAAAGATAAATTATATTTAAAATTAAATTAAAATTTTATTACATAATAATTTTATCAATTAATCCAATTTAGTTAATTTAAACCAATTTTAGAATGAAATTGCATATAAAAACAAAGCAAAAGTTTGATCATTTTTTACTTTAAAAACTGGTAGTGTCATCCTAGGATTGGGATTAAATTTAAAATATTTTCCACCACTTATGTGATTGGAATATAGAAAAATTGATTCCTTATTTGGAATAAAAATAATTTATAATTTATAAAATGGTAAAATTTGTTTTTTATAGAATATATGAGTGAATTTAATTAAAATGAATTTTATCGATTAAGGTAAAATTAATCTTAATTAAGGACAATTCCTTAAATTATATACTCAAAAAGTCATATAAACGTATACAGGAGACTTTGGAAAGCTATATTTAGACCATATATAACTGTGTCTCTAATTGCTTCCATTTTGGGATCAACATTAAATAATAATAACTTGGGTCGAATTCTCTCTTAAAATATTTACAATAGTGCCACTCATCATCCACTATAAAAAGGCCTCCTCTCTTCCCAATTCCTTACACCTATAAATACCCTTATATCACCCAAAATATTCTCAAATAGTCTCCAATAATACCTAAATTTCTCTTATAATCCTCCCCTGGGATAGAAATCAACCTATGGAATCCATTTGGCACAAACCCAAATGAGTTACTGGATTAAGAGGTAATGTCTTCTCTCAATATCCATTCTTTTATTTTCCTTCTCCACTACCTCCAACATATTTATTCCATGAATTTAAAAATAAAAATTATCAAAAATATATAGGATGTGTTTATTTTAATTATTTGACCTAAACATACACCCACCTCCATCTAAGGTGTAACGAACATACTAATTAAGTGTAGGGCGAACTACCGCCACACTAAATGATGATTGTTTATTTTTTATAGCACCTCTCATGGTGGAAATTATGCTATAAAATATTTTTATATTTGTCACATATTATATTAATCAATTATTTATGATCGTTTATTCCTTTTACAACACATATTTTATTACCTTCTGTTTTGTGTAAATATGATTATTTCATTTGGGGAAGTGTGGACTGCTGCCCCCTCAAAATGATGTGATCTGTTCACCCACACCATGAAATATATTAAGTAAGGGTTTAGTGAATTTGTATCAATATATAATTATAATTATACTTTAATTATATTATATAAATATAGAAATATATATCATTGTTTCTTTCATTCAATATGATAATAAGAACAGAATCAATGTTCAAGCATACTTATGACTTACTATCTCCATGAACGATGTATTCCATTTCATACATCTATATTATATAGATTATTATAACAAAAATATTTGTAATATAAATTATATTTATATCTTTTATTAATTTATTTAATCATGATTTAATAATTTGGTTTGAATATATAACAAATTATGACACATGCAAAGAACAAAGGGAATATTACCCAAAGTGAATCCTTATTATTTGGTTGTTAACAAGCTGTTAAAATAAGTTAATAATAAAACATATATTACATTATATAAAAGAATAATATTATAAAAAAAGTTTTATAATAAACATAAATTTATTATATATGATGCTTTTATGAGTAAGAAGTGAGTCAGGACACAAGGTAAGAGAATTTAATCTCGCTTTTTTATTTCTTGACATACATGCTTTATTCACCACCCATTACTTTTGTGTTGTGTTTATACTACACATGGAGGTTTTAAATGGGTATTATAATTATATTTATGATAATTTAAATATCTATTATATGATCTTTATTTTATGTGTCTTATCCTCCAAAAGTTACAAAATTGATAAAATAGTTTTTTATCAATTATTATTCTTTGAGACTCATGTTTTGTTGTGCACCAATATTTTCTTGAAGGAGAATATACATAGATTTTTAATGTTATATCATTAATCTCGTTCATTTAAAGATATTATAAGCTTCATTTAAATTCATATTATTACTTGGGGATTATATTTTAATGTTACTAAGTGATAATAATTTATTAAAACAATCTCATTGCTTTTTCAGATTGTTTATGATTATGATTCCTTTGTTGAAATATTATGATCCATACCTCAAGGGAATTCAAGACTCTTATTATCCTCAGTCTAATAATTATATATTCATGCATTGAAAAATATTTCAACTCAATAGAACATAATATAGTTAATAAATTGTTTTTATGAAATCCTATCATTACCCACTCGTCAGTTAGAAATATATGATCCATTGAAACCTTGTTTTCTATATATGAATTCCAAGAATATTATACCATTATCCATTAAATTTTTCTAAAAAAATTAATCTTTTTTATTTTACCAATTTTTCAAAGGAATAATCTAGTCTCTTTCTAAATATGGTCTTTTTATTTAATTTTTATTATGCATAAGGAAATTACATTTTACCTCGTATGACATGAATGGATTTACCTACCATCATTTCTATAAATCTTACCTTACATGTTTAAATGGTTAGTTTTTAAAAATATTTTTTTACATTATAATTCAATGAAATGGTTTTTAAAATAAATTCACAAGATATATATGTTATCAGATTATTTTTCAAGGAAAATGGTTTCTAAATGATTTCCATGGAATATTTATATGTTTTTAAAATTATATTCCAAGAAATGGTTGTCAAAATATTTTAAAGCTCTATTTATATGTTTTCAAAGAAAATGTTTTATAAATTTTCTTTAATGCTTTATTTATAATAATTTATGTTTATTTTCAAAAACATGTTTTAGAATTTTTTTTTCTTAAAATATAATTTCCACAATAAATTTTTTAAAACTATCCTTCCAAGTTATTTTCCATCTAAAATGAAATTAATTGATGTTACTCATTCACTTATTGGAAATTATCCCATCATTATATTCATACCCTTTCTAAAATTGTTTAAGTTTTGATGAAATAATTCTTATGAAACCCATTTCTATTCCATGGGTTATATTATTTTGAAAACCTCTGATTTTCACTGGTTATTCTGTGATTAAATGATTATGAAAACTTTCTATTTTCCTTGGGTTATGGGGTGAGTAAATGTTAAAAATAACCATTTTATTTCATGTTTTATGATTTGATGTATATAAAATAAATCTCTTTCTAATGGTCCTAGTATGATGATGTTTTATTATCTTTTAGAACATGTATAGGTTATGTTATTATGAGATGGGAGGGACTAATATATCCTTCCAATGCATTTGGTAACAATAGAAGACTCATGAGTTTATATGTCATTTGTGAACCTGATTTCATGTTCACAATGTTATGCATGAACCTAATTACATATTCACAATTAAATGCATGGACTTGGTTTTAGGTCCATAAGTTCATCTGTGAACTAGATAACACATTGTAAATACTATGAGTGAACATCAATAATTGTTCACAATGTTATAAACAGGACTTGTTTCATGTCCATAATTTTATGTGTGAACATGATTAAATGATCACAATGTGATGTGTGAACTTGATTACAGGATCACATTGTTATGCATGGTCCGGGTTTTAGGTCCATAAGGTTATGAATGAACCTAATAAGACATTCAAAATGTTATTCATGGACATGGTTTAGTGTACACAGTTTAATTTGGGGTACTGATTTCATGTCCTTAACATAATGAGTGAACCTATTTCTACTTATACAAGTTCACAAAATTATAAACCACTATGCATGCCATAAATTATATGTCTTATTATTATGTTATGATTTCATGAGATATTCTATTAATTATAATATGGGTCATGTATTATAAACAAAAAATATTTATTATGATTTCAAGTATAGAATTTGTGATCTTCAAATATTATTCTCAAGTTTCATACCATTTTGTTCATGTTATACTTACATATTTCATTTATTTAAGCTTACTGAGCATCTAAGCTCACCAATTTCTTTTTTTTCCTTTCCCCATGTTATTAAATATGTTTTAGGAAGAATTACTAATGGTGGATATCTTTTTGAGAGGTGGTGATAATCATTCACCATGATGGATGATTTTTTCTACATTTCCAAAGATACAAAATAATTAAGGTCTGCGGGAACATATTTTTTTAATATACCCAATATTCATATAAAATGATTTACTATTCATGTATGTTAAACATGTATTAGTATATTAGAAAATCCAACATAAAACTCAATTTTTAAAGTTATCCATCATGATCTCCATCAAAAACATATATATTTATATCCATATTCACAATCATTATCTTATGAAATAATTAATAATCATATTACCAATTTATAAATACATCGATTGACCATGGTACATGGTGTGTGTCAACCCCATATAGTCTCCATATAAATTTAGAGTCTTTATGTATATAATAAAATGTTCATTGAATATACAAGACGTAGTTCACCTTTCTTGATGAAATCATAACATTCTCCTTGTCTGATAGATAAGTACATTATATAAACTATCTAGCTATAACAACACACTTTCTTATTCCATCTCTATTATGGGATTAAGTTTTAAACTCATAATTTGAGAGGATGAATCACATTTTATTTAAGATTCAACTGATTTTATGATCAAAAACATATCAAACCACCAGTTGATTATCTAAGCCTCAAGTCATACATATAAATGTTGTTATAGTATGATGGTTCTCATTTTAGGAATATCATCAACATAAATTATAATGATTTAATATGAAACATAGACTAATGTATACCAAAGACATATTGTATGACTCCGTAAGTGGTAAACATAGTGGTCATCCTACATAAAAACATGATTTGTACCTCATTCACATATTCTATATCCCATTATAATAATCACAATTATTTTAAGATTTATAATTAATCAAAATTTTCAATACTCCCTGATGAAAATTATTTTAAAAAACCTTAATATCATTCTTTGAGAGATTAATTTTCAATTCACATAACAATACATACATACATACATACATACATACATTTATATATATATTTATGAAACCCAAAATAATGAATGATATATTTGATATGACCATTTATTGTGATAAGATGCATTTAGTTTAAATAAATATTTCAATAAAAAATAATGAAAAAAAACTAAATATCGTACATATCGTATCATATTTGATTAATTTTTAGATGAACCTTGTTATTTTCAAAATCATATTTATTTTATTAGACTCATAACATCTCTATGTAATATCAACTACATATCTATGTGACCATCTGGTAAAACTCTTCCAATATACTATTTAGTTGATAACATCTACAATGAAATATAATTTTAAAAATGGGGAGTCATAGGAATCAGATAATTAGTTGTTAAATCATTGAAAAAAATATTCAAACTCCATAACAAGACAACATCAAATTTTATAATTTTATAAAAAACTACTTCCTACCTATAACTCCTTATAATTTCATCATCATCATCATCTCTTGGAAATACTGCAGATTTTGTCCCACTGAAAACTTCTCTTATGTAATAAAAATATTCATAAATTTACTTCACTATCAAATAATTAATCTCTTTTATTATATCAATAGACATTCATATTGAATATATTCATGAATAATTTCTTCTTTAATAACATTTAAATTATAAAAGTCCAAACACACTCCCACTAGCCTCTTATATACTATAATATTCATAGAATATAGATCTAAGATACAACATATCCTTTATGTTTTATAAGAAACTCTTTTTCTTTATAGTGGGGATATTTTATAAATAATAAATCATATTTATATCTTATATGGAGTTTTTTTGCTTAATTGTTTTCTCTAATAGGAATAGATTATTCTATAAAACATTCATATAGAGGTGTGGATTATCCTATCCCTCAAATTTTGATAAACATAAAAATAGTCAATTTTTTCTTGGATAAAAAATTAATCCTTATTTTATTCCTGATACATTTTATTTAATATTTTAAATTATAATCATGTGAATAAAATTAATCTACTCTTATCATTCATAAAAAACATTGTTAATAAACAACTTCTCTTATTATATAAGATAATTCTTATAACTACTCACATTATTTACATTGATAAAAATATATTAGAATGGTACATGATGTGTAAATTTCATAGACTTTCTCCAACACTATTAGTTATACTATACAATTATATCAAATTAAAACAATGTTATTTCTTCATGGAAGAACTTTTATGTTTTAGCGACCAAGGTTAGATAATTGATAAAAAAATATTTGAATTCCCGATAGAAATATCTGTTATTCAGTTTAAAATTTTACACACATATATTTTATATAATGAGATAATACCTATACATCACATACTTTATTCATATAACATCAACAGTTGGATGATATTTGGTTAAAATTAATTGAACTCATTAAAATTCGTTCAAAATTTCAATTTTTTCAATAAAATTATTTTCAATTAAAAAAATACTTTCAGATAACCTCAATTGATTCATTATATGATTCTCTTATGAATATAATACACCCACCAACTAAAATAAATCAATGTGAAGATACTAAGGAATTTTTTCTTCTAAAATATTGATTTTTTCTGTTTTAATGAACAATTTATTAATTTCCATGAAAATAAGTTTGTTAAGATTCTTATTTATATACTATTAATCTTCAAGTTATGGTGGATGATGATGTTTCCATTTATCTATAAAAAAATATATTGATATATGAGTATCATATTTTGATTACATTTAATTAGGATTTAATTTAATTTTATCCCATTAAAATGAAGAGACATTTAAAACAAATCAAATCTATTAATGTTTGAATATCAATATTTTACTATCTAATGATACTTATTTTGTATTCCTCTTACCACGTATTTATTTATATAGTCCATTGCGGTAATCACATTATTTTTTACTCTTGAAGGGGTTAGTGGATAAGACACTACCCAATCCATTTTATAGATAATTTCAACACAATTTTTCTTATATCATTGCTAAGGGTTTCCTAGAATAGTATAACCCAAACATCACCATGATAGTTGGATACCTAACTCTTATGGTAATCCAATTCTAATAGTATTGAAAAAATAAAATCCATGGGATCAATTTTTTTTAAACATATCTAGTTGGATTATTAGGTTCATGAAATGTGTTTTATTTAGATGGAATCCAAAAAATCGCATTTTAAATGGGATTTAATCTCAAAATATTATATCATATTATTCAATTCTAATGAATACACACTTATGATTATTTAATTTAGAATAATATTCCATCCACAAAACCAATATGATCAAAAAAATATTGACATGTAACTCTATACACAATTCAAAACATGTGTTGCAAACCTATATTAAAATGAAATTACACTTACGCACATCCAAATTAAATTCCATGAATAATATTATAAAACCCTATCATATAATTTCCTAAAGTGATAGGAAATAAATAATCCCTAGAAAATTAATCTAGGAGTGAAAAAAAGTGAATCCTCAATTTTCTAGTTCATGCGTAATCCTCTAGGAAAGTGAGCTGTTTGACCTAAAGTCCCTATACCAAAGGATGCAATACTCAATAGATACCCCATATTGAAACTAATTCTAATACATAATATATATAAACTATAATAAACATTAAAATTTAATTCATATCCTAGTATAATCCAAAATCATGTTAAAAGAAAACTAAATCAATTATCAAACCCTTGTGAGTAACTTATTAGATTTATGTATGACAATTTATAGAAGTATATTAAACATTAAACTAAATCATTCATCCATTTCTAATATAAAAATTATATACATGAATATAACATTAAATAAAATAAATAAATGAACTATTCATATATCTAGAGATGAGATAAAAAATATATGAATAATTCTTAAATAACGAATTTATAAACATTGTACTTATTCACAATAAAAAATACTTCATATTATTCATTCTATGGGATTTTACATTAAATATATGATATTAAACGATATATGTGAATTTTTTATTCAAATTAAATTATGTTAAAAATTTACATAATCTAAATACAATATATTTATCATTGTATAATGCTAGATCAAATCAGTTTTCAAGACTCTTTTTTATATAGTATGAAATTAAATCTCAAATATGACCATTTAATTTCAATGTTTAAAATTAATTATTATGAAAAAATTATCATAGTAAATATAAATTACTATTTATTTCAATAGATTTTTTAATTTATAAATTTTTTATTTTTTTATCTTTTCATATCCCAATAAAAATAATATTCTAAATTTATATGTTATGATTTTTAAATTTAAATATATATAATATTAATACTTAATAATTATTGATGTATTTATTTAACAATTTTTTTAAAAAAATTAATTAATTGAAAACTATTTATATTTAATTAATCTATATAAACATTTATAAATTAATATAAATATTGAAATACCCTTTTCCAAAATTTATAACCAATTCCAAATATATCTTATTCAATTATTAATTGAAATTTATAAAATTTCAATTAATCAATGCTTAATGTTATCTATGATATTAATATATTTTAATATGTGGCTAGAACTATTTTCTTTTACATTTTAAGATATATAATATTCTATTATGATATCCCTCCTCAACACTTGTGGATAATTTCTTACAATAAATCTTATATTTCAATAAAAATAGAATGATTTTATTTTCACCATCGACATGATATTATCACCCCATACAATATACTAATGTTTTTTGTTACGACATACAAAAGACAAATGGATTTTTATGCTTGAAAATCAATGATATGTCATATAATATGACAAAACTATATCATATCTTATGATTTCAAATGTCATAAGATTAGTCATTGTTCATAATATAATCAAATTTTCTGAAATTTATTTAGACATGAAAAAAATATATAAAACTCTTCATTTTCACCATGATTTCATGAATCAGCAATCATGGTTATTCTTTGATACCACTAAATGTTTTATTATTATTAAAATACAATTTTTCAATAAAATTAATGTAATTAGAATCATAAAAACCAAAGATCACGCATCCTCCAAATCAAGGCTAAAAATATATAAAATAAATAACAAGGAACTGTACCTTGTGCTGATGATAACCATTAACAATAACATCATTCAAATTTTTCATGAAGATCACTAAAAGGAATCTATAATACTTCTTATACATAGTGTATCTACATGTTGAACTAAATCACCCATAAAATATGAATAACCTCCCTTACACCAATAACATGTAGGTATCCCATGATGTAGATAGAGGATAAGACGTAAACATGCATAGATGCATCAAAAAGAAACAAGATTTTTTTAAAAGCATCATTCATGGTTAAATCTTTGTTACAAAATAACATATGGGTTATTAATATGTTCAATGAATTTATTAATTAATTAGATAATGTCTGAGAAAATAACTTGTGTTTAAAATGGAATAAAACTATCAATCATTTTTTTCTCATTCATGATCCATCCTATAATTTGTTTTGATAAAAATGATAACATATGTGGATGACTTATCAAATTTTAATAGTTAATATGACACTTCCAATTGAATCATTGGATTCTATTGCAATCAACTATATGATTTTCAACATTATGATTATAAAAGTCTAATATTATATGATATGGATCAGGTAGTGGAGACATACTTTATATTTATATTTACAATATTCATATATCATCCCATATGATATAGTCATATTGACTAACATGCCAAATATATTTAGGGAATATCACATTAATAAACGTAATAACCAATAACCATATGCTAATACTATTCGAAGTGAACAAAAAATACATTCACGGAATGTATCTTATCCTTATGATTGATCTTGTGCGGCCAATATATCTTGGTTACATGTGATGTAATGAAATATCTATCATGGATCTACTGTATCACTCCTACAGAACATGGTTTCATTTATCTATAATGGATACAATTTCATACCTCCATGGTTTTCCTTTAGTTTTAATCATTGATATTGATTATCTAAAGGAGTTATAATGTACATCCAATTATTACAATGAATTACACCTAATCTTGAAGAAAAGTATGACATTACTAAAAATTCTCTTCATAAATTAAGAGCTTAGAGAACTACCTATATTAAGGGAGTTCTCTGATTTTGATAGGTTATTGATTATTTATGAATATAATAATTCGAATGTTAACCAGTTTCATCAATCACCTGTATAATCTTTCATCTTCATGAAACATCATTCATCACACAGTTAATGTGTTGTACCCCCTTTGAAATTTGTGAGTCCCAATGACACAAACATGGGGCCTCTCATTAGTGGGGCACCTATGAATATGGGGAACATGTTTTTGATTCCCTTCTGATCAATATAAAAACATAATATTTTGATAGTGTGGGTATATCCCACTGTATATGAATTATAGGATTTCACACTTTTTTATGCCTATAGTGTTCTTTAATGTTATGAATATTTGATACTCATAGGGATAAATTTCTTTTTTCTATTGATTTTAATCTGATGTTAAGGATCACATGAAAATATATCATGAAGCATTGGTGGTACAAAATCCATCATCTTCTATAGATCAAATATTTTCTTTCATTATTAGAAAAATAACAGATTAAATTTTCAATTACATGTTTGGATTTACTTGAAGTTATAATACATGAAACTTTAATGGTAAATTCTCCTACCACATCAGTGACACTATTTTTGGGTTATTAAGGATATCAGGAGGGAAGCATGAAATAAGGTTATCAGATAATTATTCTTAGGATTCAATCCATGAAAAATTGTGAATAAAATTACCATACTTAATAATTTTTTATTTCCATTGTGAAGTTAGAATGGTCCAAATAGGAAGTGAATAGGTATAAAAAGTGTTTCTAGTGAGGAATGTGCATGAAGCACATACAATGAACCATCGAACTATACAAATGAAATAAGGAAAAAATTATCTCTCCTCAGACATCTCTTTTGGAGAGTCCCTGTTCATTACATAGAATATGATTATATTAGACATTGAAACAGTTTGGTCCCACTCGATACAAGAGTTCTGTAATTATTACCCAAACTGTGCCTTTTCCATTGATATACTCCACCATCCTCAAGCTTGTCAAAACATGTTCTCACACCCTTGACCACACTATGATGGGGAACCTTTCAGTTGGGACACTATCCTTGTGACTTCTAGCAACTCGGGTGAGCTATCTAAGGGCCTCCGATATTATTAAATAAAAAAATAGTTTATTTATTTTTAAAATTCATATAGTTCATAAATTATTTATAAATTATGTATTTTAGGATTAATTAAATTTTATTTTTGATCCTACGATAAATATGATAATTCATATTTATTTCTCATATTAAATAATGTGTTTATATATAAATATATTCCTTTATAGTATTCATATTTAAAAAAAATTAATGATTTTGAATAATGTGTATCATTTTATTTATGTGATAAATTACATCTAGGTTCTAGAGCCTTGTATTTTATTCTTGATGTGACTCCGTTCGTTTTAGTTTCCAGCCACCTTGTCCTCATTTTGTTTTTAAGATTATAAGATTAAAAATATTCTTTATATTTTTTTTAATATATGGTATTAATGATATCATAAATTTAATTCTATCTTGAGTAAAGTATCCTTGAGGAGAGTGAATTTATGTTGGAATAGTCACTATCATAGTGGTTTATTTCTGGTTATATAATGGTGAGGGTTTGTCCATCTATCACACAAATATTAGTCATATGGATATTGTCAATATCATATAACTCTATTCCTATACATGAATATTTAATATATATTTTTAATGATATTCATTTAAATATGGATTAATATACATGGATTCTATTGTTGGGTGAGTTACAAAAACTTGTGGGTTCTATAATGAGTTATGAATTAATGTGGTTTGAACACATTCATTTGGTGAATGGAATACGGATTCCAAAACTAAGTCCTTGAATAATGAAAGAATCACTAAAATGAAACATGATAAGATAAATATTTTATATATTTAATAGTTATGAAAATTTATATGAATATGGGTTATATTAATTTTTTGATGCATTAAAAGAAAACACATTATGATTATAAAATTCAAATTCATTCTAAATAGGTACTATTCTTGACATCGATCATTATGTATGGGTAAACCCAACAGTTAGGTTCCCATTAATTATCTCTCATATGGATATAATGTAATAAGGTGACTATAATGGTTAAGTTATTGAATGTGGAATTATATTTCGGTAGGACTAGCTAGAAAACCCTTATGGATAGGATAATAGATTGATACTTTTGGGTAAATACAGTGACCACACTTTTCTTACATGACTTTTACATAATTTTAATGATAAAATACAAAATAGATATACATTCAAGGATCAAAATGATTTGTATCTTTGGAATATAAGGAGCATACACCTATTATAAAACATAAACAATAATTATTACTAACAAAATTTTTCTTTATACACTTAAAATATTTATCATTTTCCATAGTACATGTAGTCACCTACGGATATTCATCACAAAAAGGGGTGAGTTAAAAGCCTAATAAGAGAAGGAATATGGGACATGAATAAATATAACATGGGTGAAAATAATACTCATTATCACACAATAATGATTTCATTATCATCATTTTTATGAGGGAAAGATTTCATAAATGCATGGAATATGGAAATGCATAAAAATTAAACTTTAGGTCCCATTGTTCAAATACCAAACATTGTAGGGAATAAAACCTTCATCATGTTCACATATAACCTGTCTTCCGTGAATCATAACATAATAATTCTGAAAAAATATAGCATAATGTATGCACATAATACACATTATCTCTTGATCACATTACTGAATGTATTGAATGACTAAAATTTTGGGCTCACCCGTCAAATTATAATTTTCTAATAATCATACATGCCAAGTAAAAAATATAACAATTGTATTCATGAAATAACCCATTAAAATTAATTGGTTTCTAATGATTTAATAAATAATACATCACTTAAAAAAGGTTTTGGGGTCAAAAATGAATAATAGGATAAAAATAATTTTTATAAACATCATAATTCTTGAGCGAATAAGAAACAATACGAAAGGAGTAAAATATGTGTTTTGGAATGAAATGTTTATTTGGAAAATCATTGTATTTGGATTACAAATAAAGATGGATCCATGTATTTACCAGAAAATAAAAGGTAATAATATTGTCATTAAATTAATGAAACATTGTAGGAATATGTAGGCTGATGAATCCGAGAAATGCGGATATCCCATATAATTGATATTTGGATTATTACTCCCATTACATTAAATATCGCTTTATTTTATCCCTTTTCCACCTTTTGAATAATAAACATAGTGTTATTAAATCCTAGTTATAGAAGTTAATAATCTTCATTTTTTTAATATTTATCCATTATAATTAATGATTCTAATTTATAAAAATCATTATTAAATTTTTATTATTTTTCCATCAGGTTTTTATTTAATTTTCCATTTTTTTTGTTGTCTCTATTTTTTTCTGACATTAATAGAATAGTATCATTAACTCTAGATTCCTAAAAACATATAATTTTACCTTTAAATATCATTAATAATTTATTTCCACAAACCATAGGTTTGGAAAAAGAAAAGGATTATCAATTTATTCATTAGAAATTATCCAATCAATTATGGGACATTATCGAAATAATGGGAAAGGAAACATTAAATTTTAAAAATGTAATTAATATTATACTTCTAGTATGTTAAAATCACTAACATAACATTAAAATAACTCTTAATGAATTTTTTAATATTTTTTTTTGAATATAGTTTTGAAAAAAAAACAATGATAATATGAAGAAGAAAAAAGAGCAATGTGGATATAAACAAACTCTTTTCTCGGTGAAACGTCTCTAGTACAACACAAAAACACCCTCAATGGTTGTATTTTGCTTACTATAGAAAGTACTTACATGTTATAGGATAATAGAGATGGATGATTTTAGTAGATTATAGGTTTTTTATTTTGAGGGAAGAGTTTTTTTTTCAAATAGATAGTCATATGGGTTAATATAATTATGGATAGAGGGTATTTTTAAAATAAAATATTAAATAAAATTTTAATTTTATGGTAAACCTAGAAATAATGTTGTTTTTTCCATAATAAAAAATATTTTAAATAAATAACATTATTTTAATACATTGATTCACTTTATAATTCGAGTTCATCTGTTTAATAAAAATGAACAGTAGAAAAATGAGAAAATAATATTTTAATGTAATATTTGGAAATTTAGACATTTGAAAGTACATAACTGTTTTGGAAATTATGTTTATTTTATTTTAATTAAAAATTTATGAAATTAAATATATTTTGGATGAATCAAATTTCTATAAAGGTTTAGTTCATTATTAATTCATTAATGATAACTTTTATGATACCCTAGTCACATGAAAAAACTATTTTCACTATTCCCCTAAAAATTTAATTTTTTTAAAAAATTAATAATGAATAATATCCACTTGATAATTTGAAAAATGGTATTCATATTATAAATATCAATTTAAAACATAGGTAATTAATTTTTTATTATAAAAATTATTCTTTTTATGAAATAATTTAAAATATTGTTCATTGAAGATGTGCCTATATATTCTTTGATATTTTTGAATTATGATACTTATCTTTCTGAATTATAATATTTATATTTAAAAAAGACTTCTGATTAAATATTATATATATAAGAAATTATTTTCATGAGATTATATTTCTATCACAGTAGTGAGGATACTATTCCCAACAGTCAAGTTACTATACCTAATGGTCATGTAACTATTCTAATTGTCTCATTACATTTTTCATAGCCGCATTACCTCCAATAAATACAACTTCATTATTTCGCTAAATATTCACAAAAATTTCTCTCCAGGTTATATATTTTCATTTTCTAAGATATTTGTTGGTTTTTAATAAAAATCATTTCAATATTGTTTCCCAAGGGGTGATGATTCGGGTAGATTGGGCTGATCCATATTTTCCCATTTTTGATATTGTATTCTTAAATTTTTCCAACTATAAGGTTTTTCAATTTCATTGGTTTTGTATCTAAATAATATAATTATATTTTTTTAATTAAATATTTTTTTATTTCTCCATAAGATCTATGCATATAATAATTATATAATATAATATAACACTAAAGTATTTGTGAATTAAAATTATTAAAAATTCTAGGTCAATACATTATTCTCAAAATTATAAATTTCATCCTTGAAAGTTAAAATCACATTCTTTGTTGAGAATAGGTGAGGGTACTTTTATTTTTATTTTTCAGTTGGCTCCCATATTTCCAAATCATACATATGTTTCCTCTAGAACACTATAACAAGGTGAGTTGTCTTTTTTGGGTACAAAATTATATATTTGGTCAAATATTTTCATTCCTTACTCCTCACATGATAGATCATTCCATTGATGGACCACATCTAAATTCAGTACATTTGATGGATCTGGTATGTACTTCATCATAAGTGATGTATAGAACACATCATTAACATGATCTATATTTGGTTGAAGTGAAAGACGATATGCCATTATTATTATGTGATAAATGATCTAAAAGGAATCAATGTACTTATGGACAAGCTTCTTCATATTTATAAATTGCATGACTCTCTTTGGTGGTGATATTCAATGGAACTCATTATCTCTAACATCAAACTCCGTGTCCCATTAATGGTTTTCATCTTATATCATATTTCAACTCCTTTTTTATTTTATATGTTATTGGATTTACTCAACATTATCGATCATAACTTGTAAAATATCTTGTCCATGTTACTTTTTGTCACAATTTTCATCTCAAAAAGTAGGATTTCTACATCACATCCCATATAGAGCTTCATATAGATCCATTTGAATACTTGTGTAAAAATTTTTGTTTTACGATAACTAAACTAACTAGAGATGTTGATCCCATACACATTTGAAATACATTGAGTATAACCTCATCATGTATTCTAGTGTTTGAATAATCCTTTGAGTTTGGCCATCAGTATGAGGCTAATAGGTTGGGATGGAATTCAACATAGTATTCAAAACATGTTGATGACTTCACTAGAATTTAGATGTGAACCTATGACCCCAATTAGAAATGATTGAATGTCGTACCACATGATACCTCAACATATACTTCACATATATCTTGTAATGTTTTCCAAGCATGAAATCATCCTAAATAGTGATTATGTAGGTATTCTTGGGGAGTAGATCCATAACAACCCAAATCACAGTGATTCATTCAGATGTCAATAGGATAATAGTGAAAAATTCTATAGAGATATTAACCAATTTCTATATGGGTATAAGAAATTGTTATATCATCAATTTTGAATTCTATCACATTGATTTATCTTAATGACATACCAATCATTTTGAGATATACTCAACTATTTACTAATTCATTTCATGCCACCATAAGGGCTCTCGAAGATCATGATACATCTTAGTACTCCTAGAATGGATGGAGAATGTTGAGTTATGTTCATTATCTAATAGCTCATTTTTTATCTCATGTGATTCAACCACACAATGTCTTGTTTCCAACTAAATCAACCCATACTCATTAAATTGGAAATCATGTAGCTTCCCTTCCTTTTACTCCTTCGTCTTCTTTCAAATCTACAGATCATCCCGTTATACCTTCTTCAAATAATCAAAGATAAAAGGTTGGAGAATCATTTATGAAAGGTATGATTTATTCCCTATAAATATATTTTTCAGATCTATAATTTTAATATCTTTGAAGATAAGGTCTATCTCAATCCACATTATTGATAATGTAACAGGTTCATTTATAGTAAGGGAATCAGCAACCTTTATCACCTTTACTAAATGGAAGTTAATAGAGTAATCGTAGTAATTAATTACCTCTAAAGATATTATTTAATGCACGTTGTGATCATTCTATGTGAATATACACATATAATTATTATAATTAGTATATATGTCAAAATTGTAACCATAGTTATTGTGCCACCAAATCCTCATGGTGAGGATCATAGAAGAAAAATACATGTTCATTTTCTCAGGGATCATCAATAGTTTTGAGGATTAGTCTATCACATTGTCATTCTTCGTGAGTACACAACTGAAATAATTAATTTAAAAATATATTTATACTGAAAAAAATTCATTACTTGTATGTATAGTGAGTAAAGGTGTTTGAATAGATTATTCATGAAATCTTTAATGATTTCATCACATTATTTTATCCAGAAATACATTACCATTTTTGGTTAACTTAGTTGTCGATAAATAAAACAATGATAAGTTTATCACAAAACATCAGTAGCACCACAGTAATTCAAGAAGATAATAAATTTCCATGAAACATGTGGGTCTGATTCATTCCTAAATTTCTTTTATCTCTTAAATCTAAATAGATATTACCTCACTTGTGATCACATACTATAAGAATATAGCTTATTTCAAGAAAAAGTCACACATGCTGAACATAGAATATATATTTTAATTCTCTAATTATTCTATTAAAATAATTAGATGTTCTTCATATTCCTCCTTAATCTTTGAGTAAATTAAAATATAATCAATAAAAAATTCCATAAATTTTTTAAGGTACACCCATGAAGCTATATATTTAATGGTTATAATGATTATAGGGGATTTAGTAAGTTTAAACGCATCAATATGAAATCAAATTTTCCATACCTTTTATTTAATTATATTTTTTCAATATCAACCTTCATTACCTTAATCTAATAATATCTAGAATGATGATATTTCTTTTAGAAGTATTTTTCTCTTTATAGATTTCATCAATAATTTAGAAGGGATACATGTTATTTCTCGTCAACTTGTTGAGATCTCTATAATCGATACTCAATGGCATTGATCCATCATTATTTTGGAAAATTAGTATTACCACACCCCATGGTGACACTCTATGGAATGTGAAACCATTATCAAAATGATCATACAACTTCTTCATCCACTCCTATAATTCGATTAGAGGCATCCTATAGGTGAATTTATAGAGAGGAGTGGCTCCAGTTATAAGCAATTTTGAGAACCTAACACCACAATCTGGGGGAATTCCATCAAACGCTTTGTGAAATACATCAATAAATTACCATCCAATGTAAACTATCATTAGTTTGACACTTTCATTTACCTATTTACTTTTATAATGGTTTTATTCTTAATTTGGTATCAATACCCACACTATTGGGGTATTTTACAAAGGATATTTCTAATCTTGCTTGAATTTTTAGGGGATAATTTGATGGTTTAAAATATTAAAATTTATTTAATTTTCCCAAAATTTGATGTCTGATCTATATAAGAGGAGAAATTCCATTCCCAGTATAGCCAAAAATTTCACCAAGGGAAGGGTTACGAGGTTATCTTGAAAACTCTCCCCATGAACAAAAATCAGAAAAAAATCCAACACTTGGGTTTCACTGTTCAAACCCCTAGGTGTTCTATAGATATCTCTATCTTGATGTATTTGGGATTTGATTCAAATATATATATATATGGATATAAATTAATGATTTGAACTAGAATAAAATTACACTATTTCCATTCTTTAGTGAATAGGGAGTTCACCTTGTATGACATAATATTAAAGCTTCACATCTATAGTAGTGATGTAATTATATTTCCCTTAATTAATTTGATGTTTGTGGTTTCATATTCTAATTACCCTAGAGGACCCATTGTTTAGTGCACTGGCTTGCATAGTTCTATTTTACACTAAAATTGCAGCACTAAACCATGGATGATGTATTATGATGTTCTTTACATTACACCATCATAGTAGCTAGTTTCATCAAGTCTCATTGAAATTCATGAGAATGGTGGACTCTTCTCCCACATTTTAAGCATTTTCCCATCATTATGAGGAAGTCCCACTGATGATTCATACTATATTTTTTGACATTTTGGTGGATGTATCTTATTCCCCCTTTTATCATTTTTCCAACCATATTAAAACTCCTTTCAATTCTTTTTTTCCCCATGTCTGAATGACTCGTATCCAAACTATATATCTAATTTTAGACCACGTAACATAACTACTTCATAAATACAGAAATATCAAACATCTAGATCGATTGGAATGGGTGATTTTAGACCACAAAAGAATATATCTATTTTTCTTTCATTTTTGATAAAAAACGCCATTAATTTGTAGATATCATTTTGAGGATTTTCTCATAAGTCATGAAGGACTCACTTTTTTTCTTCATTACTATAAATTACCCCCATATCATTGTTCGAAGAGTTTGAGGGAAATACTCATTAAGAATTATTTTTATATATTATTTCAACTATATCACTTCTATATCATCCTTAAACTTTGTTCTCTTTATCAATTCCATCCATTGATTAATTTATCCATTTAAATGATAGAGGGATAGAGTCGCATCCTCCTTCTCATAATATCAAAGCACATAAAATATTTTATACAATGATTTTTCCTACAATTTCGTGACAAGTGAATTGTAAAATACACTAAACATTGGCTGTATTTTCTATATAAAAAACAAAATAGAAAGTTTTTCATTCATTGGTGATGGAGGAAATTAAAAATGGTTTAGGTTATTGATCATATCCTAAGATATTTGGTTATTTATTTCTATAATTTTTCTAACTCAACCATCCAAGCCATTGGTGATATCATTTTGAATATCATTACATTTTCCCCCAAATTAGTTTTTGTCATGGTTCATGTGGGTTCCCCCCATTTTTTAAAGTATAAAATGTTTTAATAAAACATAAGTAAACAATGTCTGAATAAATAATATATTCTTTTACATAATTAATTATAAGGGTATATCT
This sequence comes from Viscum album, assembly GCA_963277665.1. Taxonomy (NCBI): domain Eukaryota; kingdom Viridiplantae; phylum Streptophyta; class Magnoliopsida; order Santalales; family Viscaceae; genus Viscum; species Viscum album. The sequence goes on along the minus strand of OY728120.1, from coordinate 461,766,367 downwards.
TATGGGATCCCTATGTGTATCCTCTTTTTGAAACAAAGATTCTAGTATGTGTATATATATATAGTTTTATCCGAAGGGTATTCACAAATGTTTTCTCATTCTAGTAACCAAATTATCTAAACCATACCTATGATATAAACTATAATAATCCCTCATTTCTTAAATGAATATTACATCATTTATTGATAAACAACATAATATTTATACATTCTATGACTAAAATGTTTTCTATCTTATGAAATAGGGATCATACATCACATATACAGAATAAAACATATAAAATATTAAAATACTTTTTATTTATCAACATAAAATAGTTCAAATTTTCCATAGAACATGTTGTCTCTTAGGGATATATATAAAATAAATGGGTTAATTAAATTCCCATTAAGAGAAGAAATCTGGGATATTAATAAGTATAATATGGGTGAGCATAATCATAATCATAACATAAGAAGTCTTATATAATCATATTTATAATGAGGGAACCATTATATAATGTTATAGAATGTTTAAATTCAAAAAATTGAGAAATAATTTTATAGTATTCAAATACCACACCTAGTTGTGAACAATGATGGAATCATGTTCATTCATAACAAAAGTGAATAAAACATATCATCATAGTTGTCAAAAAAATTGGAATCATGTCCAAACATATAACAAACTCTCTAATGATATAAATTGAATTTCCAAATGAATTATACGGATATATATTTTGGTCCCACCCATCACATAATAATATTTACATGACCACACATGACACATAGAGTGTATAAAAATCATAGTTAAGATATAAACAATGGATAGAAATTGGTTTCAAAAGTTTTTCATAAATCAAAAATTCTTGAATAAAATATTGGGTTTAAGTATTGAATTAGGGAACACATATTGGTTATAAAAATCATTACCCTTTAGTGAACAACAAAAAACTAATGTAGAGTCAAAGATGTGTTTTGAAAAGAAAAGTATTCCTGGAAAATATTTGTATTTTGCTTAAAAATAAAAGATGAAATATGTATATCCTAGAAAAAAAACGTAATTATATTGAAATGGTATTTAAGTACCGACATATGAATATCTACATTGAATATGTCTTAAAGTGGGAAAACCCAATGAATAGAAAGTGGGTTCAAGAATCCCCTTACCATAAATACTGTATTATTTCATCTCTCTTCAAACTATTGAATTATAAAAATAAGATTATAAAAAAATGTTACAAAAGTTAATTATGTTTATTTGTACAACTATTTATCCATTATAATTGTTCTATTCTAATTTATTGTAATATTTGTTAAATTTTAATTATTTTGATATCCTGTATTCAATAAATTTTTCTATTTTGTTTCATTGTTAATATTTTTGTCTAAGGTCATTTTTATATTATTAAAATTAATTATATATTCTTAAAAAAAAATATTTATAACTTTATATCTCTTAAAATTATATTATAACAACCCATATGTTTGGGGATTAGAGAAATATTGGAAATGTCTTCGTTTATGATTAACTGATCATTGATGGTACATTATTGAATGGGTAGGAATGGAAAATTTTAAATTTATATATGTCATGAATGAGGTACTTAATATAGGTTAAAATAAAAAATAAAATATTAAAATACTTTTTAATTAATAGTATAATATTTTTATTTTAATGGAATTATGAAAAGTTAAATAAAAGAAGAAAAATATAGAATATTTTACAGAAATATACAATTTACTCAGTGTAACTTCTCTTGTATGAAACTAAGAATCCCTTGATGTTTTTGAGTCATTTTACTCCAAAAAAATCCCATGGTTTTATAATAGTACAGATAATGGGGATTTCGAAATATATTTGGATTTCGAAGGTGAGGGAAGAGTTGTTTCCCAAGGATAGAGAGGGATTATTTAAACTTGAGGAGTTGTGTTGTTTTAGAATAAAATATTGAAAAAATACTACATCAAAGGTAAAACAAATAATATATCATATTTTAATTGAATGACTTTGGATGACTTTATAATTCTAATTCAGTATATAAATTAAAATAAATTTTTTTAAAATGAAGAAAAATATTATTTTAATGCAATATTTTATATTTTAGACATTTTAATGTACTTTTTTGTTTGTAAATTAAGTTTATATTTTATTAATGACATATTTATTAAATTAAAAAAAAATTTGAAGAACCAAATGTTATAAATAATTATTTTTTTATTATATTATCATGAATGTTGTAATTTAAGATACACTAGAAATGAAAAAAAAACTTTATTTTTACTACTCACAAGAAAATTGAACCATTTAATAATATTACCAAAAAAATCATTTTGAAAATTGTTGACACTATGATTTCTAAAATGATATTAATTTTATCAAAATAAATTTCAAACATATATAAATTTTAATTTTAATATAGGAATTATGATTTTTAAGAAATTCATCAAAATATTGTTTAATAAAAACTACCTATATTTTCATTTAGTTTTTATAATCACGATATTTATTTTTTGGTATTATAATATTTATATTTACTTATATTACTCATAATAAATTTTTTTTATATAACACTTTATTGTTTATATGTTAAATTACTATTCCAATGGTAAGTCTACGATTCCCAATTGTCTTGTTAATATTCTCAATTATCAAGATACTATTCCAATGGTCACATCAATATTCCAATGATGAAATAACTTCCTATAAATAACAGATCATTATTTCATTAAATATTAAAAAATCATTTCAATGTTATAGGTTTTCATTTTTTATTATTTTGATTGGTTTACTAATTATTTATTTTTATCATTTTTATAATGTTCTCTAAGGGGATAATAAATCTAGTAGATTAGGTATTAATATTTTCCAATTTTATAGTTTATCTTTTATATTATTTTATAATTATAATCATTTGGATTTTCATTGTTTTCATAGATGGAAAATTTAATGATATTTATTAATGAATTAATGTGTTGGTGGACTCTCTATGTTCAATATGAGTATAAAAATTATATTATATAATAAAACACCAATTTATTTGTGAAATAATTGTCATTACATTTTTTGTGTCATTGTAGTAAATCCATATAATACATTGGGATGAATTATTTTACCCACCCAACTATCCAAGGATAATATATTATATGATTGAAAATAATTCTATCTATTAGATGTAGTCATGTCTTTTTTGAATGAATAAATGATATATGTTAATATGAAATATGGGTCTTGGTTCCCAAAATCAATATGAATCTTGAATTCTGCATTTTTAGTTCATGTAATTTCATTTAAATTATATGATGAAAATTTATGGTATATAATACTCACCCATAGATATATCTATGTTATATTTTATGAATTACATTATGATAGTCATTATGAAATCACTATTTTCTTTCACGTATTTAACTATTATTGATTAGAATATGTGTTTGAGAATTTTTCTCAAAGAAAAACATTATGAGTATCTAAATGTCAATGTTATGGAGGTTAATATAAAAATAGTTGGTTCTTGGGTATTGGATATTGTCTGCACAATAAAAATTTGTGCTAATAAATATACATTCATATATAAAAGTGAATTGAAAAACATTGATGTAGATCAATATGTTTGTAATAGAGAAAGAGTTGTGGAATTAGAATACAATACTTATTAACTAATTTTAGAAAATATAATGGTTATAGAAATGGATAACTGTTATTATGTCCCTAAAATCAACATAAATTTATTTATGTATATTTTTTGGACAATATGGGATTCTTTCTGCAATTAATAAAATGAAAATTTCAATATAATTGAATGATATGTTTCATGGAATAGGGAAATTGTTGATTTGTTTATACATTCATGATATGGATATTTACTTTTAGAACATTTTTAATAATATTTTTAATGTTAATTATAATCCGACATAACTTTATTTTTGTTTATTTGGATATATAAACGATAAAAAAAGCAGGACTCCATAAATATGGATTATAGGTACTATTCGTTCATCAATCATTTGGATATATCTAATCTTTTTTATTGGAAAAAATGGTCAATGTAACATTTACTAAAATAGGTGACAGGCCTAGTGAAATAATGGATCTTCTACCTAGTGATACATTTTTACCAATGCATACCCAATATTGTTTTTTTTTGTTTTTTTATCTATATTGAAGATTCTATATTGTATTTAAATGATCCTCTAATGAAACAAATTTATGAATATTTTTAAAAGTTCAATGAGATTCATAGTTAATTATTGTATCAACTAGGAAGAAGAATTTTCATTCAGGGGTCTAATTGGGGTGCTAAACACTTGAGATGATAATTCATTAATAATATATGGGATTTGGGAATTCTATCACAACCCACTCATCCGGGAATACCATACTGTCATTATATTCCTAAGAGGGGAAATCATACCTCTAGGATAGTGTTTAACATATGATGAGTCAGGGTGACTTTCCTATTACATTATGTGGTTATGATTTATACATTTTTATAAGTATACTAATTCATATTCTATATAATGTATTTATATAGAAACATTTTGAGATATTTTTTGAGAAAAATATCCTTTGGTATTTTATAAATATATGGGAATGTGAATCATCTGTATGATGTTTGGATTCCAATATGATTTACTGCAAATTTTAAAAGTTTTTATTTTTTGGTTATCCAAATAAAATAAGGATATATTATATTTATAATCCCACCTAAAATAATTTTTCTTTTGAACAATGTCGTGTCCTTATTAATGGATACATAAAAGGGGTTGAGACCAATATGGTGAAATTGATGTTTTATTTTCAAAACTAAATTGGATGGAAGCATTTCTACAAATAAAAAATTTGTGTTTACAAAATTTTATATGAAAATTCATTATATTGATAGTGAATAATCCTTACCACATATCGAGACAATTAAATCCATTTTTATATTATTTTCCATATCATCATATATTGATTATGAGATATATCAAATGCATGTATAGAACACTTTTGCAAACAAGAATTTAGTTGATGATGTCTATATGGAAAAACATAATGTATTTGTGTTGTAATATGAGTCTCCTACGGTATGAAATATTTCATTGTAAATCTAAGGGATAAATAAATCTTCGTAAATTCATAATTCCCAATTTTATGATGAAATCAAACTATTTAGCTTCATTAATAATGAATAAGATTTTGGTTTGTATTCACATATTAGTGGTAATATAGTAGTGTTTCTGATATTTTATATATATGGGATACTTCTTATCAGAAATTATTTCCCAACACATCAATATATATAGACGTGGCTAGGTAAATGTTTTACAAATAATTACATGGTTGACGTCGTCTACATATTGAGTATACATATCTATATTCAAATATCAATTAGGATTCCTAAAATTATTTAAAATACTTATATTTATACATTTATATATTCGATTAACAAAGAGAAATACAAAAGGGGACTTTATCGAAGATACATAGTATAAATATTTGGTAGATTCTAGTTCTTTCTAAAGAGTTATCAAGGTTAGATTAAATTACATGTGCCTCAACCATATGATCTATCATGTATATAATATTTTGTAATAGACCAAATGTCACATATTATCTTTGAATAACTGCTAAATACCTTTCCAATACCAAAGATTGTTAATTCATTACAATGAAAAATAATCTTATTTAAAAGAAAAAAAATATAGATGTTATATTTATATTTAGTGGAGAAGACTATATCTTTTTAATGGGTTATATAGACTCTACATTCCAATATAGATGAGATGAAATGAAACCACAATATAGTTTCATGTTTTCAAAGAAGAGTAGATCTATATATAATAAGATTTTAAAAAATACAGTTAGAGTACATAACTACATCAGATTCAATTAAGGAAGAGGTTCGTATCCAAATTTTCTTATATGAACTGGAGTTGTTTCCTTGCATCAATGAAGAAATTCAGATATATTTATATTATAATAATGTGATTTCATGGAAAAAACTATGACTTCAAAAAAAAGGATTGGCATATAATTCTGATATTCCATCTTATTCAATATATCATTGAGAGGGGAGATGTTATGATCAACTAAGTGGAAACAAACAAAAATATAGATGATCATTTATTGATAAAATTATCAATGGAAGAATGTGACTCATATAGAGACCTTTGGTATAAAAACAATTAGAAATAGGTGAAATGTTTTCTTCATGAATCATGTTGTTATTATTATAAATTAAATATCTTATTATCATTCATTCATGTGTGATGTAACTAATTTATATTAATAATTAAATGATATTATCCCCTCAATACAAGATATTGAATTTTCCCTAATCAACTGTAATGACATAATATTATTGGTTGTGATAATGTGATAAGATAAGCATGAATGAAATATTTTATCATTTATAATGAGTTTTATATGAGATGTGGTGAAGGGATTTATGATGTAACATGTAGAGACTTATTACATGGATTGACTTACCAATGTGTATCCCATGGAATTTCATCCATTCATCAATATACGTAGGGGTGTATGCATGTAGTAAATCATTCTTACCAAATGTTGTTAAGATACCTAGTATGATAATATTAAAAATTGATACCTTTCCAATAAAAATAATTTCAACTTATATAATCAGGGGTGGTTGGGTATGTTTCTAATCATGTCATTGGTAGGTGCACAACCATGATGGGATTTTTCAACTTCTGTAATAAGGAATGACATCAGGACCATGATTTGATTATAATGATAAAATACATGGAAATAAATAGTTGGTAACTTTTTATGTGTTCATTAACTTTAATGAGGGAAATGTGATGTACTCATGTCCTAGATAAATGACATGTAGTGTATTCATCAACGAAGTTAGTAATTTTTGGACAATGAAGAAAATATGGGTTTTGAAATACTAAACTGGGATTGTTCTATGTAACATGATCACTATATGTCATGTATGTAAGGTCTTACTAAAGTATACATATAATTTACATTATACATGTTTTTCTAGATAGGATGACTTAGATATATGAGTATTATTTATAGATATCACACCAGACCCCATAGTAGCTCAGGTAAAACTTACACTTTGGTACACTATGCTGATTAAATCTATAGAAAATTGAATTAATATTTCTTTTGAAATATATTAATTATTTAATTTTGTAGCTATTAAATATGGATTAATTTTTGGAAAACAAATATATCTGGAGAATCTTGATAAACTATATCCAAAATATTTTTTTTATATATGAAGAGGAGTGTAATTTAAAAAAATATTTAAGAGATTGTAATTGAATATAGGAGACTCTTTAAAGGGAAAAATTAAATGAATTTGAATCCTGTATATTTTTTTAAATATTTATCATGAGTATAAAATATTCATTGGATGAATGTGATAAAATCTGAGGTTATGTAGGGTACTCCCATGTCACTGTCACAATTTTTGGATTCCTTCTTTTATAATGGCTACCAATTCATCCTTACATGTTTGTAAATTAGTTTTAATGAATTATATATATTACCTAAAGGACTCATAATGTTCATTGGTAGAGTTCGACTAATTAAAAATCTACTGAATGTAATATATGTTGTTATTTTTCAATTCTCTTTATTAATGGATATCATCCAAAACATCTTATATAAAAAGAGTTTTCTGGTTGGTGTGGGTGATCATTGTTTCTTGTGTATGATTCTTCTAAATATCATAAGTTTCATTATTTTATTTCTATCACATATCATCATAAAAAAAACATCATTCTTCATTTTGTGATAGAATTAGGAAAGGCTATATGTTGGGAGTTACATTGACCAAGTGAAGTTTCTAATTATCTATGATGGAATCCCCAGTTACCCTCTATATAATAGGATTACTATAAAAGGGAACCCATTTTCCCACCTTTCCACCATTTATTTTTACTACTCACATGTATATTGGAAGGATACTCCCTTAAGACAATATTTGTAACTCAATCATAAATAAATTCTATGAATAATAGTAGAATCATATTTTTATACTCTCATTTAAAATAATATATGCTTTCTAAGTAAGCTTCATGTTCCAAAGAACCTTAACATATACTATCACTAATTATTACCAATGATAATACCATACTAAAAGATATTACTAGGAAATTAACAACTTATAACCCCAATAATTTACAAAATAATGATAAAACATGGGTATTCATTATTTATTAATAAAATAAAATAAAACTTTGGGACATATATCATTAAAAAATAGTTCAGATCTATAGGTAGAATCAGCAATGGGAATATCTGAAACCCTAAAAACATGCACGGAATACCCTCTCCACAACTAGAAGGATCTATACTCACCTAAATTATAATTTAAGGCTCCACTAGTCCCTATATATAATTTTGGAAGATAAATACCATATTTTGATAGAATAAATATTCATATTTACACATTCATATTGATAAATATTAAATGGACCAACTACATCGCTCTTATAAGAGTTTCTATTTCTTCTTTCCATTATCATCAAATTGATTCTTATAGCACATTGATCCTTTGGAATATAAAATGTAACATTATAATATAATAAATAATTATAAATTAATTATAACAATTTATAATGATTAACACATAATTATTAAATTTGGTATAATAAAAAAATCTCATAGAGTATCCTCCCATAGTTGAAACCCTATGTGATGGATAGTAGAGAACATGTAGATAAACATTGAAAATTACAAACAACATAATATCCTATTTAATATCACCCATTAATCTCATATCATTTCACCAAAATCCATAGAAAATGTCACTAAACCATTTTCATCTAGTGAAATAGAATGAATTCAAGAGAATCTATCCTTCATCATCTTCTTCTCACATCAGTACTTGGAATCCACTAGTGTTGGTTGAATTTGGAAGTGCCTCAATGAAATCTGAAAAAAATTGTAATTACAACATCACTAGTATTTTTAATAAGATACTAATGGAATATAATGATTGTAGGGGATAATATTATTAAATTGTTTTATAAAAAATTTAATACATGTAACACGAAAAAATATGGTTCTAAAACATGATTATACCCATAATTTATGTATATGTTTGGAATGAATATAAATGAATAATATGAATTGAATACATTACACTAGTAGATTCATCTTGTCTAAAATTTTCAAAATAATTTTATTGATATCACTATGAATAATCCTAATGAATTCATCCTCCAATGGTATCAATGGATAATTGGGATCATCCAATGTTTGAGTAGGATCTCTTTAAACTGCTAATTTGGTAAAAACATGGTTAAAGGTGAAAGTGAGTGATAGATAAATAGTCAAGAGGGCTTAATATTTTGTATTTTAAAAACCCATTCCATAAGGATTGAATCCATTTATATAAGCTATTATGAACTAAACATTTAACAAATGATTGATTTAATGTTTCACCAAACATTTTAGAATTTTAACTCCACTAAAACATTTAGTTTACTATCAATAATAAATGTTTAATTTTAAGCCTTAATTCACATTGATATATACTTTTATTATTATCATAGCATGGTGAATAAACTACTATAATAGTTATTGAAGATAAATTTATATGATGCAGACTAGTTATCCCCTAATGTGCATGAGTGCACACCTTACTACAGTATGGTGAACTCACCACATCATGGTGTATCCCAATGTTTGAAATGATGTAGTATAAACCACTATGACATGGTTATTCCATTAGTTTAAAAGATCATTAATCTCTCTCTTCCATTAAATTATTATAGACATGGATCACTTTCACCTAATATTACAATATAAGAAAAACTCTTGAAACCATTTCCAAAAAACCTTCTGAATATCATCCAAAAATAATTTATGAAAATTGATCATAAATTTTCTAATATAATACATCATATGAAACAACATAAGAAAAATATATCCAAATATTCTCTCAGATATCCTCTATGACACTTTTTTTGTTTCTTTAAAAAATTCATAAAATTGATCTCCATTCACATGACCCCAAATAATGAATCTTTGAGACTTTATATCATTGATATCCATTTTTAATTAAAAAAAATTATAAATGTAGTAAAATAGTGGCCTCTAGTAAATCACTATAATTTTCCAATATACAAAGGGATATTTCATGGCCTCTATGAAGAATGTATATCCCCATACTTATGTCTACCAGCTACATCATATTCATGTATACATTCCCATAAAATCCATTCATTCATGACATAGAGTTACTATGGGACATAGAGTATCTCGATCCTATATAAATAATCATACATTATATACTCTTTGGTTATAGGCTGTTCAAGTTACTGAATATATTATTTTTAATTATTTATAATAGATGAAAACCACAAATTCAAAAAATCCAAAATATAAAAATATCATATATACAATCTATGAAAGGTTGAAGATGCCATCGTCTATCTCAATTGAGGGACAATATAATGTACTTTACATATGGGAGGATTAATCCCACAATGGTTAATCTAAAATTGAGGACATGATCCCAAATAATCCCTAACAACTAGTATTAGCTATGAATCATGGATTCATAAAAAATTTATCAATGTTTGAAGTTTCTCATGTGAGGAATCATACCATCCCCATGATTGGGGAAATCCAAATATAAAACATACACCCCTATATTACCAAAAACATAGTGTATAATTCTTTATAAAGTATAGAATAAGTGGTCCATCTACTGCAAAAACCAACATTTTCCCTCATTATCATATTTTTCAGCTAAATAAAAAATCATTCTCTTGATAACTGTAACATTTCATCAAAGTATATATTACTCCATTACAATATTTACAATGGAAAACTCTATTTATAGTGATTAATTATAATTACACTTCACATAATATATGTTTCCAATGTGAATGAATGATAATACTATAAGGCCACGGCCTTAAACATTACTTATTATTGAATTAAATGAATAATTCACATTGAGGACCTTTTTAGGTTTAGAGTTTTAGAGAATTAGGACATAACTATTACATCTCAAAGATTACAAAGTAGACACATCTACTAAGCTTCCATTTTTTTCACAAAATAAAAAATTCTTGAACAAAAGAGTCATTTCTAGTTCCTTGTTTTAGACAGCCTGACATTTCCTTGATCCCATCCTTGACCCTATTCAGTTATATGTCCTGTGAAAAACATTTCAAAAAAACTTGGGATGAGCATAAAATGCTCAGTAAGGGTTATAACAATACGGAAAGAAAACATTATTCCATGTATACATAAGAATCAATGAGATCATACATTACTCATGAAACATAAGCACATTAACATACCTCATGAAATAATAAGATTTATGAATAACTAATAGAAATCATAACACATAAAGGTAACATGAGGCATTTATAACATTCTTTCGTAGGGAGTAACCCTCTTGGTTACGTTTGGAATACCCATCACAATATATTCCAAAACTCTTTTCGGAGAAACCTTAACGTTTAACTCCTTCATGTTACCCAATGCATTGGAGAGCTATATCAGGCACGCCCGCCCTTAGTTTATCACGGAACCACCCGTCATCATAAACAATTCCCAAGAACCATAACATAAATCCTATCACATAAAACATGCATAAAAGAAAACATAACATTTCCACATTTCAATCAAAAGATATCAATAACACATTGATATAATAAAAACATTATCAAAACCATTTTCAATAACAAAACAAAAGAAAAGTGAGACATGGTATTTATTTTTTATTTAAAAAAAGTTATGTCTTGTAGAGGAAGCCGAAACTCAAATAATGGTCATGGCAGCAGAGAAGTCGTTGTCGCCGCATACGTACGACAAAAACATTCCCTTTTGTCATTTTGTAAAACTCTTCGTATAAAAAATATTCCTTTTAGATAAACGTAAAATTCAAAGGGGTACATACACCGTATAAAAGAAGGTTGTGTATAAAATAAAATATGCCTCAATGAAAGGAGATTGAGACGATGTCCCATACAATGATGGTATCCTTGGATTAAGGATAAATCAATTACATAATTTTGTGTGACAAACGAATACACCAAATATAAGTGGATATTAAGTGTAAAACAATCATAGGTTATTCACACATATTCATAGAACGACATATTCAATGATTTTAAGCTTATCCCAAAGAATCAAAATTGGGTTAAGAAGTTCACTTGAAAAAATTCGACAGCCTAACGACGTCACTTCAAAATTCAGAAAAATGAGTTGATGAGAGATAAAAAGGGTATCTCATCACTTGAACATAAATTTTACATTAATGAGGATACAAAATAACATATCCCAACATAACAATATTTAAATTAAAAGACACAACAAAATAAGTCTTTTAAAAAGAAGAGGGTGAATGGTTCCCTTACCGACTTGGGTATCTTTCGAAACATACACCCCATGAAGGAAAGACAATATATCATTGATGTAAATATTCATAAACGAAAGTATATTACACAAAGAGTATAATAATGGGCATTATATATACCACTCAACATAAATGGTGGCAAATGTAGCATAAATCTCACGGGAATAAAAGTGAGATGAAAAATCCCTTATGAAAACTCGGCAGCCTAGCGACGCCACTTAAAACTTCCAAAAATGGATTGATGAGATCAAATAGGCTCTCTCATCATATTAACATAAAATTTAAATAAATAGTAATATAAAATAGCATCCCCCAACATAACAAAGAGGAGCTTAAAATATGTGAAATAAAGGACAGTACTTAAAAAGAAAGAGAGAGGTTGGATCTCTTACGAAAATTCGGCAGCCTAACGGCGCCACTCAAAACATCCAAAATGGATTGATGAGATAAAATAGGGTGTCTCGTCATATGAACATAAAAAATTACAGTAATATTAATATAAAAGAACATCCCAATCATTATAAATATTATCTTAAAAGGAATGGCATAAAAGAGTATACTTAAAAAGAATGAGAGGGGTAGGATCCCTTACGAAAATTCGGCAGCCTAACGACGCCACTTAAAAATTATTAAAATGAATTGATGAGAGTAAGAGGGAGTATCTCATCATATTAAAATACAAATTAAATTATGGTGAATATAAAATAACATCCTCCAACATAAGAACATGGAGGATAAATTAAATGACATAAAAGAGGGTACTTGAAATGAAACAGAGAGGTCGGATCCCTTACCTCGTGTCCGACATGACTCGATCTTTCTTTAATCTCCTAAATAATAAAATTTGTTCAATTTATAATTTCTTAAGGACCTCCTTTAAATATTATTGTTCAGTTCATATCACATATTATAATGTTATAATAATTGGTTAATAAAGAGAGTTCATATCAGACGTTTTTGTCGATGTTCAGTACATAAGTAAAAAATTGAACTTGCTAGAAAAGAATGTTCCATGTAGTTATAGGTATATCATATAAAGAATATTATTGATGGTTTAAATATCATATATATCCATTATATATTCATTTTATTCTATTCCATAGAATTTGGAGATAATAAATTAAAATCATTGTTCATGGAGACGGTAGGCCGTACGTATGCATGAATGCTACGTTCATTTTTTGTCATATTAATGAAATTGAAACAAAATGAGATATATATATATATTATAATTCCAGAATGATATCCCTAATTTAGATGTAATATATTACATATACATCCATTATATATATGTACTTATAATATTACATAACATTTGGAGATAAGAAATGAAATGTACCGTTCATGGAGACAGTAAGTCGTACGTACGCATGAACTCAACTTTCATTTCTTTTTTTTGTATTGAATGGAATGAAATAATAATGATATAAAGTTATATTATAATTACAGTATGATATCATATTTAATAACATTAATTACAACCCTTATATGTCCCACATATGGCATTAACGAATCAAATCACTTTGAGGGGGCGGTAGTCCGCACTTCCTAAAATGAAGATATCGCATTTACCCATAATGGAAACCATAAAGGTATGACATAAATGAAAAATACAGAAGATTAAGGAAAACATAAACATATTATATGTCATATATAAATATAGGGACATCTTAATGGCCACCTTTGAAGGTGTTATAAGAATATTGAACAATCATCGTTTCGTGAGGTAGTAATTCGCCATCCACAGAAACAGTATGTTCATTAACCATTAGACGGAGATGTGTGCAAGTGTTGCTCCAATCCTTCTTATAAAAACATCCTATTATATTTAATATACTGTTTTTGTTACAAAAAAAGTCATAAAAAGAGTTTAGGGTTTTGGAGAAGCAAAATAAAACAAAATAACACATGGGAAGACATTACCTTTAAATCGGGTAACTCTCATTGATTTGAGCTCAAAGGCATCCTTGGAAAGGATTATGCCCAAGGTGAGGCTTCAATGATGAAGAGAGGTATTTGGAGAGATGAAATGGTCATGGGTTGGCCGAGACAATGGCTTGAGAGGTGTGGGTAAGGTGGTAGAGGTGGAGGCCCTTTTATAAGAGGGGAGGAGGGGCACTCTTGGAATGTTATAGCATATTACGTAATTATAAAATGATTTTCGGATTTTAAAGGTCCCAAAAAGATTTATTTCGAGTATAAGGTGATAAGGTTTCGAAATCCACCCATCCAATAGGTTTGTGACAAGTTTAAGACGTAGATTTCACTCTATCTTCTCATTTTATTTATATCGTTCATTTATGAGGTAATCACTGCATCATCACAGTGACATAAATAATTTAATTTATTTAATGTCTAAAAATTATAAAACAAATATCATGATGTATTAAATATTTTTATCTTTCTAATTAATATTTATAGTAAAAAATATGACTTGTATAACCCCATTTAAAAATTGTTTTAGTAAAACAACTCATGTTTGTGACATTTTTATTTTAACTTTAAATTAAAAGTAATTTATGTCATTTTCCTTCCAAAGTGGCTCCATGGGGTCCCCAGGTTGACACATGGATTTTCTTGGTAGTCCATGACACATCCAATGAGGGCAGGACATGTGTCTATGTCATTTCATATTATTAAAACATTATTTTTACCATAATTTACACTAATTACCTTTAATCGCGATTAATAAAACTTAAAAGTTACTATTCACAAAAAAAATATTTTAATCTCATTGAACCATATTTTAGTTCTTAATGACAACCATATATGTTGGATTTTTGAAAATCAAATCACAGAAGTGGAAAAGTTTCATTTAAACGAAAAATTAGTTTTTTTAACTACCCCTTAGTGGTTTCACTATTCATCAAAAATTGAAGTTTTTCAGAAAAATACCAAAAATTCACCCTAAGCTATATTTGATATTCTGAATTCAAAAATGATGCCTATTTTACAAAATTCAAAAAATATAAGTTTCATTAATTAATTTAATAATTAATTCCCGCTGTCAAAACAAATAGCGTGTTTTTAAGAAACAATATCTATTAAAAGATTGACACTAGCTTAAGTCCAATTTCAAAGTGAAATTAATTTAAATGACCACCACTGTATTAAATGGTAAAAATATATTCTAAATACTCTTTAATCTCAATTAAAAATATAATCTATCCATATAAATAAATCATATTAAAAGGAGGTTTTGAATTAAAATGCAACATTTTTTATAAAAATGATCTTTATCGGAAAAATAACAAAAATTGGCACAAAGAAAATTTTGATGTTTAGATTCTAAATAAGGGTTTTATTTTGTCAAATAAAACATATAAAATTTTCAAAAGTATATTTAAAAAGGGATCTCCATCAAAAGGTGGTTAATCAACCTTTTAAAGAATATTAGAAGATTTAGGCGTAAAATGGGATTCATTTGCATTTTAAGCCTCTAACATTTATTGGATAAAAGTAAAAATATTTGAAAAACATATATAGTCATTTTGTAGTTAGTTCTGTTCATTCCCTCCATTACAACAGCTAGGAGTTAACTACCATTTAAAATAATATTATTTTATAATTAGTGTGCAACGTAAGATTCCCAAGAAACTCATTGTTGCGTATTGGGTACGCCATCGAGAATAGTGTCCCCTTTAAAGTAATATAAATATTTTATTCACAAATATGGATAAATGTGAAAATGTCATATTCTTTATTTACCTGGGGTGTTACATCCTTCCTCCCTTTTGAGAATTGTGTCCTCGCAATTTTAAAATTGGGCTTTGAAACTTCATTGAAAATCCCACATCGGAACAACAGTTAGTAAAACAATCACATTAAAATAAAGAAAGAGACGTACAAAGGTAACCCGAGTTTACCCATACTAGGATTCCATGTAGGTAAACATGGATATGGAGGAAAAAAACAAAGGGCCATGTTCTGAGGTAGAATGATAGTAAACATGTCTAGGAGAAATTTAACCATAATAAAATCACAAACTTGTGATGGGTTAAACGGTATTCAATTCCCCAGTAGGAAAAGTTAACAGACAACATTTTTGTTTTAATTTCATCTTCATTAAGTAATTTATTTTTGAGCTTAACTAAATCATAATCAAACATACTTACTTGTAATGTATACTTTCAACATTTACTAGAATCCTTAATAAAACTCATATTTTCTCTAAAAGACGAGTATTTAGGAAGACTTGTTCGCATTAAGAGTACTGTAATCAACTTCTTGGGAATCACCTAATCCACAGAAGAGAACTATATATTTCCCATGTATTTATACAGAAACCAAAACCAAAATTGTTAGTATGAGATCAGATAATCCACAAAAGTATAATCCTTTATAAAAATAAAATCTATTCTTAATCTCCAAAATTTGTCCAAAAAACCCCAGGGTTCAATGAAGACTATTCGATAAACAATTGTCCATAAAATTATTCATAGTTAACCAAACTAAGATTGAAACCCAAATATTTTAAGGATTTAATCATATAGTCTTCCAAGGTACAAATTAACACTTATCTTCAAATAACATCAGTTGCTCTAAAATTCTCATATTGAAAAGTAATTAACCTAATCACATATCCTCCATGATAGGTTAATAATTTCCATAGATAACCCAAAATCAATTTACTCTTAAAACATAAAACATATAACTAAAAATAATTAGTTAAATTAACTAGGGACTTCACGTAGTCCAGTGGTAGGCGATAAATACCAGTCACACTTTGGTTGTGGGTTTGATTCCCACAGCTTTGTCCGACGTGACGGGTTGTCACACGGTCTGCGTGTTGTCCTTTTTCCAAAATTAAAACATTTCCCAAAATGAGATAAAATCGTTAAAAAGGATCATAACATATTTTAACCTCAAGTTTATCTCATGCCTTTCATTTCCCATAATTACCTAAAAAGTAAGGATCATATAAACCCTAATGGTTACCTTTATAATTATTACCTGAGCTTCCACATCGAGTTTTTCATATCGTACATAATGCATTAGAGAACTCACCAAGGTTCAAGTGATTGATCATGACTCTTTGATAGTTGGTTTAGCACAACCACGAGATTCCTCATTGAGTCCACCATTTCATCTAGTCTCTTAATCAAAGAACCACCACAGTTTCCGTCAAACCCATTGTCACTTTGGTGCCTGCTAGATCCATCCGTTTACTAAAAACAGAAATGTCAGTGTGCGTATATCAACAAAATCATCATGTACTAATGAGGAATATAAACACTAAGATATACTTACTCATTCACTTTATCTAAAAATTATGACTCTTTCTGAAATCCTAGCCATTATGGTAATGTCACTTATGGTTATAGAATGCCCTAACCTCTAAAGTTATCTAAACCGACCTTTGATACCAACTATAAGGACTCGGACTTAAACATTACTTATTGTTCAATTAAATGAATAATTCACATTGAGGACCTTTCCAGGTTTAGAGTTTTAGAGAATTAGGACATAACTATTACATCTCAAAGATTACAAAGTAGACACATCTACTCAGCTTCCATTTTTTTCCAAAAAATAAATACTCTTGAACAAAAGAGTCATGTCTAGTTCCTTATTTTAGACATCCTGACATTTCCCTGATCAGATCCATGACCCTATTCAACTTTATTTCCTATGAAAAACATTTCAAAAAAACTTGGGATGAGCATAAAAATATCAGTAAGGGTTATAACAATATGGAAAGAAAAAATTAGTCCATGTGTACATATGAATCAATGAGATCATACATTACTCATAAAACATAAGAACATTAAAATACCTCATGAAATAATTAGATTTATTAATAACTCATAGAAATCATAAGACATAAAGGTAACATGAGGCATGCATAACATTCTTACGTAGGGAGTAACCCTCTTGGTTACATTTGGAATACCCATCACAGTATATTCCCTAAATCTCATCGTATAAACCTTAATGTTTAACTCCTTTGCGTTACCCAATGCATTGGAGAGCTATATCAGGCTCACCTGCCCATAGTTTATCACAGAACCACCTGTCTTCATAAACAATTCCCAAGAACCATAACATAAATTGTATCACATAAAACATGCATAAAAGAAACATAACATTTCCACATTTCAATCACAAGATATCAATAACACATTGGTATAATAAATAAATTATCAAAACCATTTTTAATACCAAAACAAAAGAATAGTAAAACATGGTATTTATTTTTCATTTACAAAAATGTTATGGCTTGTATAAGAAGCCGAAACTCAAATAATGGTCACAGCGGCAGAGAAGTCGTTGTCGTCGCATACGTACGACAAAAACATTACCTTTTGTTGTTTTGTAAAATGATTCGTATAAAAAATATAACTTTTGGATAAACGTAAAAGTCAAAGGGGTTTATACACCATATAAAAGAAGGTTGTGTATAAAATAAAATATGCCTCAATTAAAGGAGATTGAGATGAAGTCTTATACAGAGACGGTATCCTTGGATTAAGGATAAATCAATTACATAATTATGTGTGAAAAAAGAATACACCAAATATAAGTGGATATTAAGTATAAAACAATCAGAGGTTATTCACACATATTCATAGAACTACGTATTCAAGGAGTGCAAGTTTATCCCAAAGAATCAAAATTGGGTTAAGAAGTTCCCTTGCAAAAATTCGACAGACTAACGGCGTCACTTCAAAATTCAGAAAAAATAGTTGATGAGAGTTAAAAAGGGTATCTCATCACTTGAACATAAAATTTACATTAATAAGGATATATAAGAACATATCCCAACATAAAAATATGTAAATTAAAAGACCCAAGAAAAGAAGTCTTTTAAAAAGAGGAGGGTGAATGGTTCCCTTACCGACTTGGGTATCTTTTGAAACATACACCCCAAGAAAGAAGGACAATGCATCATTGATGTAAATACTCATAAATGAAAGTATATTACACAAAGACTAGAATAATGTGCAGTATATATAACACTCAATGGAAATGGTGGAAAATGTAGCATAAATCTCACAGAAATAAAAGTGAGATGAAAAATCCCTTAAGAAGACTCGGCAGCCTAACAGCGCCACTTAAAACTTCCAAAAATGGATTGATGAGATCAAATAGGGTCTCTCATCATACTAACATAAAATGTAATTCAGGATGAATATAAAAGAACATCCCCAAACATAACAAATAAGAGCTTAAAATATGTGACATAAAGGAGAGTACTTAAAAATAAAGAGAGATGTTAGATCTCTTATGAAAATTCGGCAGCCTAACGGCGCCACTCAAAACTTCCAAAATGGATTGATGAGATAAAATAGGGTGTCTCATCATATGAACATAAAAAATTATAGTAAGATTAATATAAAATAACATCCCAATCATTATAAATATGAGCTTAAAGGAATGACATAAAATAGTATACTTAAAAAGAAAGAGAGGGGTAGGATCCCTTACGAAAATTCGACAGCCTAACGGCGCCACGTAAAAATTATTAAAATGAATTGATTAGAGTCAGAGGGGGTATCTCATCATATTAAAATAAAAATTAAAGTATGTTTAATATAAAATATCATCCTCCAACATAAGAACATGGAGCATAAATGAAATTACATAAAAGAGGGTACTAGAAAAGAAACAGAGAGGTCGGATCCCTTACCTCGTGTCCGACATGACTCGATCATTATTTAATCTCCTGAATAATAAAATTTTTTCAATTTATAATTTCTTAAGGACATCATTTAAATATTATTATTCATTTCATATCACATATTATAATGTTATAATAATTGGTTAATAAAGTGATTTCATATTAGACATTTTTGTCGATGTTCGGTACATGAGTAAAAATTGAACTTGTTGGAAAAGAATTTTCCATGTAGTTATAGGTACATCATATCCAGAAAAGTATTGATGTTTTAAATATCATATATATACAGTATATTTTCATTTTATACTATTCCATATCATTTGGAAATAAAAAATTAAAAGCACCGTTCATGGAGACGGTAGGTCGTACTTACGCATGAACGCTACAATCATTTTTTGTCATATTAATGGAATTAAAACAAAATGAGAGATATATATTACAATTCCATAATTATATCCATAATTTAGATATAATATATTACATATATATCCATTATATATATGTACTTATAATAGTACATAACATTTGGAGATAAGAAATGAAATGTACCGTTCATGGAGACGGTAAGACGTACGTACGCATGAACTCTACTTTCATTTCTTTTTTTTATTCAATGGAATGAAATAATAATGATATAAAGGTATATTATAATTACAGTAGGATATAATATGTAATACCATTAATTACATCCTTTATATTTCCCACATATGGCATTAACGAATCAAATCACTTTGAGGGGGTGGTAGTCCGCACTTCCTAAAATGAAGATATCACGTTTACCCATAATGGAAACATTAAAGGTATGCCATAAATGAAAAATACAGAGGATTAAGGAAAAAATAAACATATTATATATCATATATAAATATAGTGACATCTTAATGGCCACCTTTGAAGGTGTTAAAAGAATATTGAACAATCATCATCTTGCGAGGCAGTAATTCGCCATCCAGAGAAACAGTATGTTCATTAACCATTCGATGGAGGTGTGTGAAAGTATTGATCGAATATTTCTTATAAGAAAACACTAGTATATTTACGATACTGTTTTTGTTACAAAAAAAGTGATAAAAAGAGTTTAGGGGTGTGGAGAAGAAAAATAAAACAAAATAACACAAGGGAGGACATTACCTTTAAATCGAGTAAATCTCTTTGATTTGAGCTCAAAGGCTTCCTTGGAATGGATTCTTCCCAAAGTGAGGATTAAATGATGCATAGAGGTATTTGGAGAGAAGAAATGGTCAGTTGTTGGCCTATCCAAAGGCTTGAGAGGTGTGGGTAAGGTGGTAGAGGTGGGGGCCTTTTATAAGAGGAGAGGAGGGGCACTCATGGAATGTTATAAAATATTACTTTATTATAAAATTATTTTCAGATTTTAAATGTCCCAAAAGGATATATTTCTAGGAAAAGGTGATAAGGTTTCTAAATCCACCCATCTAATAGGTTTTTTACAAGTTTGAGACTTATATTTCACCCTATCTTCTCATTTTATTTAAATCGTTCATTTAGAGGTAATCACTCCATCATCACAGTGCCAAAAATAATTTAATTTATTTAATGTCTAAAAATTATAAAAAAAATATCATGATGTATGAAATATTTTTATCATTATAATGAATATTTATAGTAAAAAATATGACTTAAATAACCCCATTTAAAAATTGTTTTATTAAAACAACTCATGTTTGTGACATTTTTATTTTAACTTTATATAAAAAGTTATTTATGTCATTTTCCTACCAAAGTGGATCCATGGGGTACCCAATTTGACCCATGGATTGTCTTGGTCGGCCATGACACATCCAATGAGGGTAGGACATGCGTCTAGGTCATTTCATATTATTAAAACATTATTTTTACCTTAAATTACACTAATTACCTTTAATCGCGATTAATAAAACGTAAAAGTTACTATTCACCAAAAATTATTTTAATCTCATTGAACCATATTTTACATATTAATGACAACCATATATGTCAGATTTTAGAAAATCAAATGACAGAAGTGGCTATGTTTCATTTAAATCAAAAATCGGTTTCTTTAACTACCACTTAGTGGTTTCACTATTCATCAAAAATTGATGTTTTTCAGAAAAATACCAAAAATTAACCCTAATCTATATTTGATATTCCGAATTCAAAAATGATGCTTATTTTACAAAATTCAAAACATATAGGTTGCATTAATTAATTTAATAATTAATTCCCACTTTCAAAACAAATAGCGTGTTTTTAAGAAACAATATCTATTAAAAGATTGACACTAGCTTAAGTCCAATTTCAAAGTGAAATTAATTCCAATGACCACCATTGGATTAAATGCTAAAAATATATTCTAAACACAGTTTAATCTCAATTAAAAATATAATCTATCCATATAAAAAATCAGATTAAAATGATGTTTTGAATTAAAATGCAACATTTTTAATAAAAATAATCTTTATCGGAAAAATAAAAAAAAATTACACAAAGTAAATTTTGATGTCCAGATTCTAAAGAAGTGTTTTATTTTTTCAAATACAAAATATAAAATTGTTAGAAGTATATTTAAAAAGGGTTCTCCATCAAAAGGTGGTTAATCGACCTTTTAAATAATATTAGAAGATTTATGCTTAAAATTGGATTCATTTTCATTTTAAGCCTCTAACATTTATTAGATAAAAGTAAAAATATTTGAAAAACATATATAATCATTTTATAGTTAGTTCCGTTCATTACCTCCATTACAACGTCTAGGCGTTAACTACCATTTAAAACAATATTATTTTATTATTAGAGTGCAACGTAAGATTCCCAAGAAACTCGTTGTTGCGTATTGGGTACGCCATCGAGCATAGCATCACCTTTAAAGTAATATTAATATTTTTTTCACAAATATTTATAAATGTGAAAATTTCTTATTCTTTATTTACCTGGGGTGTTACAAATACAGTGTTTGAATTTTTTATGAAATGATACATTTTATATTATTAAACAATTTCTAGAATACATTGAAAACTATACCTATGTTCTAGTATAACCATATAACATATTATATACGATAAGATAATCTTTATGTCATCCCTACATTTTAGGTATTCCTAAAATCATTATATATTAACAAAATAAAACTAATTATCTGTGCGAAAAATATTGGGAAGAAGGAATACATGAAACCACAATAACTAGGTTATTTAATAAATTCAGGACAAAGACAAAGTATGTTATACATTTTGGAAATAAAACCTTTGGAACGTCTATTCACTAATAAAATGTACCATAAGTTTGGATGTCTTCTCACCATACTCACCACACCAAAGAGATCTCACACATAACTCAAAAGAAAAATAGAAATTCAAAACAATTAAAATGGAGATTAAAAAAAATAAACACAACCAACATAAGAACTTATTATAAGGAAAGTACAATGGGGTTGATATTCTACGAACGTTTTGTCTTATGAGTGTAACATAAAAAATGATACCTTTATTATATTAACTATAAGTATAAGAATAAAATACAATGATGAATCCAACAATAATAACTCATTATAAATAATTAACACTATGTAATACTTTAATTATGTGTGATTCAATATACATATTCTGATTTACAAAGCATTTTTTGGTGCATAGGTCTGATTCAATGTACAATGTTCATAGGGTCCCAGCTCCAACGTAAATGAATTCTCTACCAGTCATACTAGTTATAATCCCAATATTCATGGATATTATTCTACTTGGTAATTTATTAGTGGCTTTTAATAACACTCTTTTGACATCAAATGCTTATTCTGGTGAACGTTTTTGAAAAATATATTTATAAATAATTTTTCGTTGAAATATATATACCTCTGTAATTATATGAAAATATATAAACATACGAAGGTTTTTCATTTTCCTAGGGGGTTAAACTATTTTTTTATGTATACCGTAATGATATATATCCTTGTGATTGAATATTGGGTGACCTGAATCTAGTGAATGAAAATTATAACCTAATAATATCTCACGTTAATATTATTTCAGAAAGAAATTTGAAAAAATCCAAAATTTTGTATAAAAAATAAAACATACCATCCATTTTAATATATATTTATCTCTTTTCACATTTCATTCACCCTAGACCCACTAATGAATGATATTGGCTCTGAATTTCTTGAACTAACGATTTGGTGAACATGTCCACCAGATTATGGAATCTAACTATCTCTCATTTATCTAAAACCTAAACCATCCATATGTTTCAAATGATGTGTTAAATTTTATCAACATGATTCATCTATACATAAAAAAATTGTATTTCTATCTATGTAAGCCCCACATATAGTGTTATAGAATTGATCTCCACCATCATGACATAATATATGTTCCGTTGAAAAACACCTCAACCAAACCATCCCTATATCTACTCACATTGAAGCTACATAATCATCATTTACTTTACTTAATGTGATGATACTCTAAAACCTGAAAATCAAAATAATAGATTTTCCACTATAGGTGAACATAAATTTGCAGATTCTCTTCTTGGTTTACAAGTCTCTAGCAAATCCTTTATCTACAATACTATGCAATGGATCATCATCCTGAAACATAAATAAAACTCATTTAATTCAATTAAATAAGGGATAATCTCCAAAAATAATTCCAAACGTTCTCGTCTAGTTTTCAATAAGAAAAAACATATAACTCCCATTCCAAAAGAAGGTTTTCGACATGTACAAATGAACACATACATCAATCTTCTGACAACTGATACAAATAGAACTTTCTCTACATACCAACACTTTTATTACATTAGTTGTTTATGTACCTGGGATGATTTGGGTTTTCCATTAATAGGGGATGATATAGGATTATATATGGTCATTCAAAACATTAAATAATATTTAAATGAATTATCTCATATATAACACAAAATTTCAGGCCTCTCTATACCTATTGAATCATATTTCATAAAATATTTTAGGCATGATTGGAATCATAATATCAAATATTCCCAAAAACTTGTGTTTCAGTTCATGGATCCATGAAACCTTTGGACCATCAAACAATATTTCATCAAGTGAAAATTATATTATCATGAATATACCATCATCCCACTGAATTTAGTAAAATAAATTATATTCATTATTCCATTTAAATCCTACTTATGATATAAAAGCTTCAAACAATTTATTCAATTATCTTGGTACCTTCATATTCCCATAAATACTATTCCTCTTTTCTTAAATATAGTTAAAGTTCCAATATTATATGAAACCTATTTGTTGTTCTTTGAAAATATATTCCACTAAATGAACTTTATGGATTGTCATATTTATATCCTACTATTTCAATTATATTAATTCCACTTCCACCATGATCAACACAGTCTATATAGAGTTATGTTTAATTTACAATGAAAATATAATTGATAAATTTACACATTAAATTTTTTCAAATTCATTTACCACCATATATATTTGGAAATAATTATTCCAATAAAACACTTCCTTTGAATAATAAATCCACTTATTATCATGTTCTAATTTTCTTTTATGGTTTATCATCAAATTCTCAAGTTCAATTAAATTTTAATAATTAAATATATTCATCCATTGATGAATAATAATTTTGGAAGTCACCATGTATTTTCACTTATTTTAGACATCTTTTTTCACTACATTTATTAAAATTTTAATTTTCTTATCGACCCCAAACATATGAACTTCTCTTATGAATTTAGTTCATATACTCAACTAAATCCGTTTTCTTAAACAACTCCACTCTACTCTATAATCATGATCCCTAAAATTAAATTTCCTAATTATATATTTAATAGTCCTTGAGTTTCTTCCCTATTTTTCATTGGCCTCACCTCCAAAATTTCATCATATTCATATTAGTTCTCTTAAACATTCTCCCATTTGGAATTCTTAGTCAGATCAACATGGATATAGAGAGTTGATTCATTAACCTAAACATACCTTTCAACAAATATTTTATCCTTCTAGAGAATCATCTCATTGAAGAGAACAACTCAACACTGGTTTAATTATCATATTTCATTATGTCATTGATGAATTATAAAATTATTATCTCCACATAAAATAATAAAATATTCTTTGGAATTTCCCATGATCATCCTAAGATCCTTTATTCAATGAGAAAATATTCCAAAATTTCAAATAATATATGATAGGTAAATTCTAATAATTTATTAAACTGCATCCCCTCATAATTTTCATTACCAATTCCCAATGATATCTTCAAATTCACAGAAAATAACACAACTCTACACATGAGTTTTCTAAGAATAGTCATCTCATGTGTTATCACCGTCATTCAGAAAAATCATCTAACTTGGTGTCTAATTTATTCAACATCATTGTGTGAATGAATTCGCTTAAAATTCAAGGTGAATTCCATTTCCATAATTTCATTATATTTAATAAAACACAATACAAATATCAGTTTTATGATTCAAAAATTTAAAAAAAAATCTTGTAGAAACATTAATTAATGTTACAGTGTCAATAGAACATCAGAAGTTCTAGATAGGGGATTTTCTATAATCATCCAACTAAACCAGATATAATTTTCATTCTATGGGATTCCAAAATACAAAGTTAAAATTCACTGTTATCTATTTCACCAAAAAATATCTTCCACACAATCTATATTTCATGTGATCAATATTTAGTTTTCCATCTTTTATTAGAACATTTATATTCTTCTCACAGAAATGATGAAACTCGACATAAAAACATTTTGATCTTCTGATGATGTTGTTTCATCAATAAAAATACCATCAATGCTTTTAATGAAATATGGGATCCCATATTTTACTCCTCATTAAAACCTTGTGGACCTTAGAGTGAAATTCCATACTCTATTTGAAATGTTTATTCCCTGGAAATTTTCACTAAGTCATTTAATGGTAATAATATTTTTCTATCCCTAGGATATTATTAATTCCATCGAGTCCATAGATCCCATTATTCTATATATGGATATTCAAATCACACATTTCCTCAATATCCAAATCTTCTTATTTTTATAGATTAATTATTCATAAATATATAGATACAAGAGTCACTACAAATACATGTTCATATATTTAATGGAATAATACTCCAAAATTAACCATTATGAATCAACCAATGTATTTGCACTGATTAAAAATTAATTGTTCCTTTAATAAAACTAAAATAATTTGATCTTGTAGATATTGATTCCATTTTGGAGTTATCCTTATGAATTTCACGATTATGCTTGATTTTTACTTCCCTGTAAAAAGTCAATCATATAGTTAAAGGAATAACTGACATGATTTTGAATCATTATAAATATTTACCTTCCAATGTTCTATTTATCTATCTCCTTAGGGGTGACATCCTTAATATTTAATAATTGATAAAAGTATTTTCTAGTTACTATAATTACCTATAATGATATTTTTTATTAAAAAAATTAGATCCTAAAATATAAGAAATTCCTTCCATTAGAAGTTACTAATAATATTCACTATTATATCTGAACTATTCTACTATTATGATAATATTAGTAACACCAATCACTACAAGAATTATAAGTATTTGCGACGGGTTATTTGCGATGGGATCCCATCTTAAATAAGCTTTAGCAACATGGTCCCGTCGCAAATAGCCCATTGCAGAAAACGGCGGCGCAAAAAAAAATTATTTGCGACGGGCCCGTCACAAATAAAACTTTTTTGCAATGGGTAGCTTCACCATCGTAAATAAGTCTACAATTATATACATTATATATATTAAATTTTTTACAATAGGCCCATCGCAAATACTTTTTGCAACGGGCCCCTAATCCTGTCGCAAATACTTTTTAAAAAAAAAATTATTTAGGCTATTTGTGAAGGGAACCCATCGCAACAGATCTCGTCACAAATAATAAATAAATTTTAAAAAAAATAAAATTAATAAAATTTTGATTATTGAAAAATTATTATTAATATTATTAAAATAATAAAATATTAAAAAATATTAAAATTCTCAATATTCACCAAAAAAATATAAAAAAATCAATAATTATTATTATTATTAGTAAAATAATCAAATATTAAAAAATATAATACTGAAAAAATATATTTAATAAAATTATGATTAATGAAACAATAATTTTAATATTATAAAAATAATAAAAAATAAAAAATATTAAAATTCTCAATATTCACAAATATAAAAAAATCATTAAATATTATTATTATTATTAGTAAAATAAACAAACATTAAAAAAAATACTGAAAAAATATATTTAATAAAATTATGATTAATGAAACAATAATATTAATATTATTAAATAATAATAAATTAAAAATTCTTAAAATTCTTAATATTCACAAAATAATTCCTAAAATATTAAAAATTAAATTATGTAATATTAGCACCAATATAAAAGACAGAAATTGTAAATAGTTCATATTACAAAAAATGTTAAATTCAAATGTTTTTAACATTAAAAAACACTGGGGGTCCTCATCTAGAGGAGGTGGGGGAGCTAAAAAAGATGGTGGAGGAAACTCCATCCCGAAACTACAAGTTAGATGATTCATGTACTTCATCTACTCATGATGTTGTTGCTGCCATCGACGCATCTCGTCTTCATGCTGCTGCTGATGCATCTCTTCTTGCTACATCTGCAAACTCTCTATAAGGACATTCTGAGCTCGGAACTGCTCCTGATATTGTGTGGCAGAAGCTGATGCCTCTCCACAGGCTCCTCTCAAGCCGGACAATGACATAGCATCAATACCCTAATAAGTATCAAGAGTCTAATGAGAGCTGATACCAACTACTCGACCGTTCTCAAAGCCGTAATGAGTCGCCTGCATCCATACCGCCTCGTCGAAATGGTGGGCGCTGGTCTGATCAGTCACCTCGTCCTGACGCTGAGCCTGTTTCTGAGAAGTCGCATCCTCATATGACTCCTTCAATTATAATTTGTAATTAAAATTGTGAAAATATTACGTAGAGTTAATTGTCAAACTGAAAAAAAATAAGACTAACCACAATCTAACGCTGGAGATCACCTCTAATCTCTTTGGTGACTGGATCACTATACATCCTTTGATAAACATCAAACTCAGTAATATTGGGATACTCGACTACCTATATAAATATAAAATAAACTGTTTATATTTGAA
The DNA here is from genome assembly GCA_963277665.1 of Viscum album. NCBI lineage: Eukaryota > Viridiplantae > Streptophyta > Magnoliopsida > Santalales > Viscaceae > Viscum > Viscum album. The sequence goes on along the minus strand of OY728120.1, from coordinate 461,737,274 downwards.
TATATATAAAATATTTAAAAAAATACATACTATATTCTCTTTATGAGTACTAAATGTATGGATACCAGCTCGATTCGTCTCCTCCTGTCTCCCCCGGTTCTGCCGACCCAATGAAGACCTCCCCTAAAATTAACCACCCAACAAGTGTACACATAATCCATCCCAAACCTGAGATGAAATATACTATGGTCATTGGGCTCTACATGACTCATCAAATACTTTCTCTCATTCTTTCTTAATGGTCATCTTTCTCCAATTGTGAAAAAACTGACGAAAATGCTCCCTCATAGCTACCTCCCATACTGTATGGATATCATCACGCATGTTATTATAGATGGGATACCACAAACCCTACAAATAATATATTATATCAAGTTATTAATAAAATAAATTTCAAAATAAATTTCAAAATAAATATTATTTATTTACGTACCAGCCAATGGTTGTACATGTTGAGCCACACATCAATGGGAATATGTTCCCATCTGATCCATGGACGAGAAAAATAAATGTGCAAGATAGTGCTCCCCTATCCAACTACTACATGTGAAAAACTGTGAAAAAAGATTAAATAATCAAACAATTTGTATGTATATAAATAAATTAATGAATTTAACTAAAATATACAGGTTACCATACCTCTGTATGCATGTATCGAAGCCAAAATGTGGACGTCGCTTGGGGATAGGGTCAGGATTCATCAGTCATGCAAGACCGCACCCCCTCTGCGTACCTCCAGAACCACCAGTAGGCCGATGGTCAGATGATCCCATATCCCCCTCATCCAAAGGTAGCTCAGCCTCCTCTAACTCACGTAATATATCAGAGTCCATCTGAAACACAAAATGATTGTTGTTAGCAGATAGTTGAAAATAATTATTATATAGAGATATATATTATTTATGATCATAAACAGCATTTTACTATGTTAATGTTCACCTTCATCATCATCTTCATATCTGACGATGTTAATGTCTTCATATTCCTCCTCGGCATCATCAATATCCGTATGAGTTTCACTTTCACCATCCCTTTTCATTTCAGATTCATTTGTAACATCATTAAAATCTTCGTCACTATTGACCCTTAAATGTGGGGTTTCATCATCGATATGAACATTTCATTGTGAAAAAGATGGATTTTGAGTAGTCTCTTGAAAAATTTCAAGTCCTTCCACTTCAGTGTAACCACATTCTGTTTGAGTAAATTTATTTTCCTGAGATTTTATTTTTATTATGCTCTACCAATCACTCAAGTCTCCTGTAGTAGCACAGTACTTTGTGTAATAAATTTGATATGCCTATTGAGCTAGTAAAATGGTTCATTTACTTCAAGAATACTTTTGTATTTAATATTGATGATTCCATTAGTCAGATGAACATGCAAGCCTGTCTCAGTATCGAACCACCGACATTTAAACATAGTTATGTAATTCTGTCCAAGATAACATAGCTCAATAATTTCATCCAGAATTCTGTAAAAGTCGACTCTGGTTTCTCTATAATAAAATCATCTCAAACAAATTCCATTCTTCATTTTTTTTTTGATTCCCCATATGCACGTGTATAAAATTGAAAACCATTCACCATATATACATTATAAGATTTAACCAGTTTGAATGGTGGGTTACTCAATATACACAATCTCTTATCAATTTTATCAGTATGTTGAGACACCTGAAAATTTGTAAAACAATTATCAATATAATAAATAGTAAACTGAATTGATATTAAAACATCAATAATTTGTGTTACCAGTTATTGAAACCACTGAGAAAAAAATCATTTGTGTTCTTCAAGAGTAGCTGATGTAGTTTGTGGAAGATGTTTTTTGATATTAATATCATATAACCTACAAATAAAATAAGTTTACATACTGTAACAGAAATTATAGAATAAGTGATAGAAGCACTCACAGTACAAATGTTGTCACTTCTTCATAGTTAAGCAGAACATATGTATGAGCTCTGTGTTGTTCATTGTCTGAATGCAATCATTCTTGAACTCCACCAAAGCCATGATTTGGCTAATTAAAAATCTGATAATTGATTTTCCATTTCATCATTAACATTTCCATCATTCCGTCCCATGTGGTTTTTTTCTGAGTGATATTCAGATTCAAAATAGTGAGAGCATAAAAAAGCAATTTCCTCTTACAAATAAGCTTCGGCAATTGAGCCTTCAACTGATGCTTTGTTACGTACATTTTTCTTCAATTTCTTCATGTATCTCTCGAATGGATATATCCATTGAAACTTTACTGGACCCCCAATTTAGCTTCATGTGGAAAATGTAATATCAAATGTTCCGTTGAGTCAAAGAAAGTAGGCGGAAAGATTTTTTCCTGTTTACATATAATTACAGCAACATCTTCTTCCAATTTTCTTAGTGCATCGTATTCTATTGTCGATACACAAATGTCTCGAAAAATATATGATATGTCCGTTATCGAATCCCAAATCATAGAATTCGACAAACATCTGAGTCCAATCTGCATAATTATTTCCATTATAACATGACAATCATGAATTGTTTATCTGGTAATATGACCATTCTTAACACGTCTGCCCAAATTGGAAGCATAGCCATCATGAAGTCTCAAATATACAATCCAAAGACAAAATAATTAGAGACTCTCTTTGGACAGTGTATCAGATGCTTTGGGCTTCATTAACCTCTGTGATCTAACATTTTCAAATAGTTCAAGTTTTGGTCACCTACAAATTTGGGAAAGATATAATCGTGCTTTTACAGAATATTTGGTCTTACCTGATGTATCCAAAACTGTATGAAATAAATTATCAAAAAAATTCTTCTCAATATGTATGACATCCAACATGTGGTGGACCAACAAATCAGACCAATATGGGAGATCCCAAAAAATGCTTCGTTTTAGCCAATTATGTTCTTTCCCAAGCCATGAATTTAATATTGGTTTACCGTTGGCCCAAATGTGATGGGAGGTAATGAAAAGACAACTGATTTTATCTTTGTACCTGAGATCATTTTTAGAGGTTCATCCCTTTCACTTGAGTCATTTTTGAAATGATATTTTTTCCTTTGAAAAGGATGATCGGTTGGAAGAAATCTACGATGAAAGTCAAAACAGCAAGGTTTTTTTCCATTGACGAGCATAAAAGATTTTTTTTCATACATTAAGGACATGATTTCGGATCATGTGTACTCCAGCCAGATAGCATGTCATATGCTGGAAAGTCATTAATCCCCCACATCAATGCAGCTTTTAATGTGAAATTTTATTTCATGGCCACATCATATGTACTAACACCATTACTCCACAATGCATTTAACACGTCATTCAATGGTTTCAAATAAACATCAATATTATTTTTCTGATGTCCTATGATTAATAAGGTCAAAAAGATATAGGGCGCTTTCATCAACATCCATGGAGGTAGATTGTACGAAGTTATAAAGACAGGACAACGTGAATATTGACTACCATAAGAACTAAACGGACAACAACCATTAGTAGAAAGACTCAGTCACACATTTTGGGCATCTAAAGCAAAATACGGATGCAGTCGATCAAACTGTTTCCAATAATCACCATCAGATGGATGATTCATGCTTTTACCGGTTGAAATATTTGTTTTCTGCCATGATATCATTGACGCTGTGATATGAGACATAAATAAATGTTTCAGATTGGATGTAAGGGGGGAATATCTCAACTGTTTTACAGGAATCGATCCAGACTTCCCTAGGTAGGCTTCTTTATACCTCGATTTTCCACATGTGGGACAAGTATCCAACAACTCTTTTTCACCATAATATAAGATGCAATCATTTTCACATGCATGAATCTTCCGATAAATAAGGCCTAGATTACGAAGCAACCTCTTTCTCTTATAGTAATTTGTGGGCAACGCATTTCTTTCAAGTAACAGTGTTTTAACCAAAGAAAATATCTGATCAAAAAAGTTGTTTGACATTTCATTTTCTGATTTAATAGCCATAAATTTTGCAACCGCAAGAGATGTCCCCCAACCTTGTCAAATGTGTCAAACGTTCTCAGAGATTATTTTTTACAAGGACACTCAATTTTTCCTTCTAAAATATATTCTAGTATTGATGATGCAAATTCTAAGAAAGCTTCAACCCCCTCAATATATACAGGATTTAAACCAGAACCATTTGGATTTCTATGCTGATTTATCCAAGCGTGATCGTCTAATAATGTCTGATGTCGACTTCCTTATTCCATATTTTTTTACAAAATATAATATCATCACTGTTATTGAATAATTTGAAATTATAAAAACATTATCTGAAAAAACAAGATAGATAATTACTAATACATCTTAATAATTACCATTAATTATGGGCGACACAATTTCCAGTGGATTGACAGCTACTCTTTTGTCTGAAGTCTCATTTACTTGCATCATTCTCACACTGAATTCACAATGAAGAATCTTGTCAGAGGTACCCATATTCATTCTCGTATGCCCGAGAATGAATATGTGTATCTTCGACCAGATTCTTCATTGTGATTTTAGTGTGAGAAAGATGCAAATAAATGAGGCATCAGACAAAAGATCCCCCTTTTTGAGGATGAATCGTCTTCTTCCAAAAGTCACCGCCTGAAAAAATTACTAGAAATATGATCCTATGAATGCATATCCCATATCATGCATATGATATTGAATATTCCTATGTAGCAGCACATTTTTCATAATGTTTCGAGTCGGTGAGAGTTGAAAGGAGAAAGGTCATCGAGCAAAAGGAGTGCCTTCAATCCACTGGAAATTGTACCAAGTTCTTAAATTTTATTAAAAAAATTTAAAAATTATTTCAACTATTCCTAACTGTTCTTAACTGTTCCTAATTTTTACTAACTAATTATTACTATTTATTACTAATTATTACTATTTATTACTAATTATTCCGATTTATTACTAATTATTACTATTTATAAATAATTATTCCTATTTGATACTAATTATTCCAATTTATTACTAATTATTTATATTTATTACTAATTATTCATATTTATTACTAATTTTTCATATTTATTACTAACTATTCATATTTATTCCTAACTATTCCTATTTATTGATAACTATTCCTATTTATTGCTAAATATTCCTATTTATTTCTAACTATTCCTATTTATTGCTAATTATTACTAATTATTACTAATTATTATGAATTATTCCTAATTATAAATAATTATAACTAATTATTGCTAATTATTACTAATTATTACTAATTATTACTAATTATTACTAATTATTCCAATTTATTACTAATTATTCATTTTTATTACTAATTATTCCTATTTATTGCTAATTATTGCTATTTATTACTAATTATTTCTATGTATTACTAATTATTCTTATTTATTGCTAATTATTCCTAATTAATGCTAATTATTCCAAATTATTCCTAATTATTGCTAATTACTCTAAATTATTACTAATTACTCCTAATTATTGCTAATTATTCCTAATTATTGCTCATTATTCCTAATTATTGCTAATTCTTCCTAATTATTAAATTTTTTTACGAATTATTACAATTTATTACTAATTTTTATAATTTATTACTAATTATTACTAATTATTACCGATACTAAAGATCATGACCTATCGAAACCGATGCAGATTCAAAATGACTCACCGATCTCATGACTCTCCAATTGTCATAAAAACTGTTTGAATTTCAATTAACTCATATTTTATTCCAATGGTAATATTTGATGTTTTTAATGCAATTAATGATATTTAATGTTAGTTGTTGGCATGTCAGGGAATTGTTCTTCATACCTATGAAAAGGTAATAATTCCTATTGTCGGAGCTCATGGAATATATGGAAGATCAAGTTGTAGTAAAAAGAAACACAGGCAAGAGAGGAAAAAAGGGAATTCTTCCATGCATGGACATACATGAAAAGAAGAACACATGAAGAACTCTCATACTCATCAAGAACATTAATTCAAAGAATAATTTCAAGGGTTATAATGCTTACTCATACTCGAGATGAACACTTACACTGTAAGTGAAAGAAGAAGAACAATGACATTCTGTTTTTCTACACAAAAACTAGAGAAGGACTCAGAAGAATTTTTGCTAAATCGAAGGATTCCAGAGCTGTACTGCTTATCACTAGAGCATTCTAAACTCTCATATACTCTCCCTAAGTGATTCATTACTTAATTTTTCGAGTACTGTGTATAATCTGTATAATTTACACACACACTAAATCTTGTTCTGAAATAAAGGATACTAAATACTCACACCAATATTTCCACACATTCTTGTATCCCACTAAGGATAGTGGTAGAGGTCAAGTAGGACCTGGACAATCTTTTGTACTGTTGTTTACCCCAATCCAGGGTGTGGATCAAATTTATATAAATTTTTTGAGAGGACTATGTCTTGGATTGAGACTGAACCTCTTGTTTTGAAAACTAATGTTCTTATCTATTTTGGTTATAAACTATTTGAATATTACACTGCTAATTACATTGAAATACTATTTTTTTTAAAGTTACATAGATAGAAAAACTAGAAAGTGTTTATAATTATTGTGAACTAGCAAGTTAGTTCCAAAAGATAATTTAATACCTTAAATAAATTAACTGAGACCTAATCAATCTTTGAGAAACTAATTGAACATTTACAATCTTTATAAATTCACTACAGTTTAACATGTTTTTCAATTTGGGGGATTTTAATAGAAATATTATTAACAGAAATTTTAATTGGAACTCAATTCACCCCCCCCCCCCCCCCACCCTCTTGAGTGTCCACTCCAACAAACAGATATATTTATTATACATTTCATATGATTTATTGTTTGGGTGGATTTTAAATAGTCTAAGGTTGAAAGGAGTTGTAAATACATGCCATTTTCTTATACATTGTGAATGAAATACTAAATGGATAAATTATTTGGGAGCATACATGTATCTTATATTAATAGAAAATAATATTTTAAAATGTAATACATAATTTTTTTCAATTATGATATCCATTGTACTCCTCTCATCCAACCATTTATTTTAGATGTACTGTCATACCATGGAATATTAGGTGTAACCAACCTAAACATAGGGTGATTTAGTTATCCCATGGATACACTGAGGAGGAATGAATTCAATGATTTTTACATAGTGAAATTAATCAACTCTTGGGGAATAAAATGTTTCATCTAACACAGTCACTTTATGGTATACGCTTGATCTTTATTTATATATACACTTGGATTCAATTTTATATAATCTTATCAAAGGAAAATGTTTTTTATTGTTCTTAATTTCTCGATTAAGAGTTAACAAATAATTAAAACACAATTTTATAGGCCTTTTATTACCTAATCCAAATAATATAGTGATAAAGGTTCAATATATTTTTGTTAGTTTACTCTTTATTTAAACAAATTTTCCATTTTTTACCCATTACCTTCAAAATTTATTTTTTTCCATGAGAAATTATCTTTTTCCAAAAAAATGAAACTGGTTAAATTAAATATTTTTTACAATACAAGTGAAAATATTAAATCTATTTTACAAATTAAATCATTATTTATGAGAATTTATCTTTTAAATGAATGTTCATATATAGAAAAAAATTATTTTAGAAATATATCTTTTAAAACGCTAAGTTGTTTTTCTCATATATTATAAAAAACTGTTAATCATTCCATAGATTTTATTTTATTTGTTTATATCTAGAAACAATAATTTTTTAAAAAATGAATTTTTGAGGTGAGAAATTTAATTTCAATTATAATTTTTAAAAGTAAAAATTGGTTTTGGAAAATTTTGAAATTGTATACAATGAATTATTAAATTTGTTTTATTCAATAATTATATATTATAATTAAAATTATATAAATTAAAATTATTTTTAAAAATATTAGACATTTATTCCTAAAAAATATATGATAATTATTACATTAATAAATTTATTTTTTAAATTTATTTCATACTTCCATAAAACTAATAGTCTTTATTCACTACATAGTTATACTTTCCACTATCATCATTATTGAAGACAATGAGGAAGAATACAAAAAGATAATTGGATTTTAATTTATTTTTTATTTTAATTCCTCTTATAATTATTATAATTATTTTCAAATACCTTATTTGAAATGTATTATTATATATATTTTATTTTAATATTCTATCTTACTGAAATAATGAAATTATTCATTTTAGATTGATATTGTGTGTAAGACATATTGACCTAACCTGACCCCCTAAGATCTATATCAGGATTATAATGAGCCATGTGTACCACCAAAATACCATCACCAATAGTCCAAGGGTTGGTGATGAGATTCAATTATACATTTCACACATAATGCGAGGTTTTCGATTAATGTACATGTACATGTATATCCTTAGAGAGGATGATATTCTATTCATTATAAATACAATTTTCTAGGGTGTTGAGAATTATTTAGTGTTTATTTAAAGTGGATCAAGAATAATTGTTATTAATTGAAGAATATTTGTCTTTTTATTGAATAAATCTCCAAATTTTATTATTATGTTAAAAATTTATTTATTCTATATGTTTTCATATTAGATATAATTTAGTTTAGATTTATTTACTTTTCTATATGGTTTGTGGAGATTCCAAAATATTTGTGATTATTTCATAAGATATGTGGAAATTCTTTTATTTATTTTATTTATTTTATAATACTTTTGGATGAATTAATGAAACATGTGGTGATTTACATGACTTATGTTGTATTTTGATAGAATTTTGGTGAATGTTTATGAAATTGATATTTTCATTAGACTTGTGGTCATTTAAATAGAATCACAAGTTAGCATGAAAATCAGTAACATAATTAATTATATAAAACATAATATATTTCTTATATATTACTTACTTTTTTAAGAATCTATTTGTTAACAATAATTTTAGTTCTCTACAAAATAAAAAATGTGTGTCTTTTCTCGATGTAATTTTAAAAAATCCTATTAAATATTTCCCCTAATTCTCTTCAGTGAATTAAATATGTCAAATTAAATTGTGATTCAAATTTATAATTAAGATGGATAATATATGTTGGGTAATCCAAATAGTCATTTGGGAAATGAGAAATCTTCTTGTTTTTAAGAAGAATTATATGTCGTGAAGCTCTATGAAAGAAATCATGAATTATACCATGGATTAAATGTTCAGGGATTTTTAGAGTATATAGTGGTTTAGATAATTCAAATATTTCATGGTGAATATACATTATGAGTTTCAAGGAAGATATGAATGTGTATATGGATTGTTTTTTGAATAATATTTAAATGTGGATGAAACTGAAGTAATTTATTGACTAAATTTGAATATGAGATTATTTTTCATCTTAAATCATTATTTTAACATATTTAAATTATTGTAAATATCCATGATGATATTTCTATAAATTAGATATTTAAAAAATATGTTGATAATGGGTTTTTAATTGATAAACAATTTTATAGAATAAGATGAATTTTGAATAAAAATAATAAAAATATGATCGAGGATTTTTACTGAGTCAATAAGGAATAAGATCGCATCCACTCAATCATTGTAACAAGAATATTACATCATGATTGTATTTCAATGATGTATTATTTATAATGTAAAAATTAGTTGTTTATTTCATGAATGTTTATTTGGAGAAACTTCCATATGAACTAAGGGTTATAACATTTCCTTTGTTATTTTAGGATGAAAACGGATATCTATGTGTGTGTGGGATAAAAAAACAGCACACAACCTAGAAATAGTCATCATTTACATAGGAGAACATTTTTAATAGTAATTGTTTTCCATTATAATAAATTATTTTTGATATTTAGACATATTTTTTTAATAATAATGCGATTCGATAGGTTTAAAAAATTTACAAACATAGAATCACCCCCACCCTACATTTTTTCACCTTCCAAGTGATGCTTTCATATAAACAAATTGTTTGAAAGGGAATGAATAAATTTTATGCATGATATATCGAATTAATTTTTTTTAGCTAAAGAATGTGTAACTAATATTCTGGAGACTTGTGACAAGGAATATAATCCTAGGGAAGTTTATGAAATGTTTTTATATAGGAATGGAAGTGTGTAGTGGATTATACTATGAGAATGGAAATAAAAATGTGTCTAAATGAAATATGAAGACTAAGAAATGAAAATTATCATCACAAAAATTCCCTTGATAAGGATAGTCATATATAGATTTTGAATTATATTCTGCTAAAGGAGCATAAAAAAATTAACTGTGAATTTTTTTTAGAAATTAAAAATTATATTCGATATTCATTATATAATCATACATTAGACTAAAGAGGAAAAAAAATTAATGATGAAGTTTTTTGAAGCTAAGGGAAAGAATGAAAATGTTAAAATTTCTGTTTATAGGGAAATAATATATTCTATAGAATACTATAAGGAAAAAACATCAAGTTTCATTAATAGTGATGAATTTATACATAAACCGGGGATGTATTTGGGTGGCTCATGTTAAAAGAAACCCATTGATATAGAATGGTTTTTTATTGAAAAAATAAATACTGACAAAAAAATATATCAAAAATTGGAATGGATTATCATATATGAAGGGGAAAATATTTAGAGAATGAGATTACAAAACAATTGAAAAAGAAAAAAATGTTTTATTAAAGGATAATAGTTTAGGTTCATTACTAGTGATGTGGTATTTATCGTTATAATGTCTAAAAAAATTCTATAAATTTAATTTACTAGGAATAATAAGGGATAACAAATAATGGGAAATAAAATAATTGTAGATGAAAATGAATCAAATATTATAATAACTTGAAAATAAAGCTAAATATGAAAATATTAGCGAATGTTCTAAGAAAGAATATTTGATGTGTGACCAAGAGGGAGAAAAATAAAATAGATGTGTTACATTTATCGTAACTATAATAATTATTTTCAACAAATATAATAATTTTTAGAATAATTGTTAAATCCAATAATAAGATAATGTGGTTGAAGTTTCATTTTAATTTTGAAAATATGATAATCCTGGTATAATGTACAGTGGTCATTCAACTCACATTAATAGTGATTTCAAAGACTTAAATAATATTGAAAAGTTTAAATGAGGGTTTTTTAATAATGGTAATGATATATAATTAAATATTAATATATCTATAATTTAAAAAATTGGGGAAAACGTTATTAGTCTAAATAATTTTTTATTTATTAATGGGCTATACCCCAATCTAATGAGATTCTCAAAACAATATGATGAAAAAAATAAAATATTCTTTAAAAGTAATGTGTTCCCATTAAAGATTTTAAAATATGGATTTTTTATAAAAAAAGCAGGTTAGGAACCTAATGTAACCTGTTTTAGGTTTGTGAATATGGGACAGATTAATATTTTACCCTTTCAAGATGAAAATAGATTATATACTAGATGTGTTGGTCTAAAATTAAAAAACAACCTAATTATATTGATTTGAGTTTAGAATATAATTAACATCCCAGTCCGATAAGAAGAAATTTCCACTATTTTAAAAACAAGTTTAAAATGGAAAATAGTGAAAAAAAATCATGAGGTTAGTTGACAATATAATTAATAAACCATTTGAGATATTCCACTCTAATGTTTGAGGACCATTGAAAAGGAATTCAAAAATAGACACAAATACTTCATCTCTTTCATTATTGAATTCCCCATAATTACATGTATCATGTTTATATTTCACAGGTCTCGTGAACTAGTTAGATTTAATATATTTAGAAGAATTATGGGAATAAATCTGGTTTTCCATTGATGATCTTCTTCTAATAAGGGAGAAATAATATTCCAAAAAACATTTCATAGAATATATTGACAATAAATGTGTTACTATTGAAATAATTAATCTACATAATACCCAAAAAATGGGGTTACAAAAAGGTAAAATAAAATCCATTTTATCATGGAAAAAAATTATTGGTGATCATGAAAACTCGTGATTTTTATACATTATACAATTACAATAGTTGGATTTATGAAAAAATGGTGTCTATTGTAAACAAAATTATACATGACTCATAATGGTAAGATGTTAAATAATAATATTATTTTAAAACTCATTAGTGTACTTACAAACCTAATTTTTCAACTGGAATGATAGATATGATGTAATGTTTTAGGAATCATAGTAATATGGAATATTATTTGGATACACAACAAAAGGAAGTCCTCATTTAAGTTTTAGTAATACATTTAAAGGATTGTGGTTATGATGATGTCACATCCTTAGAGAATAAATAAAATATAAAAATAATATCATATAAGATAACAAGGATGACTTTTTTTTGTTCTAAGCCTTCGATAAAAACAATATAAAACACATATATATAGATTCTTAATACAGATTTTTCTTATTCTAGTGATGACATTGAAAAACTAATGTCAATGAGAATAAATTCATAATTTAAGAATTATGTGGATGGTAAAATTATTATTGGAGATTAAAATCAATGGGTTCAAACAGTAAGACAAATTGTGGAAATAAGTCACTTTAGATTTTGTTTAATGAATGAACCTAAAATAATTACAGAATATTGGTATAATAAATAATGGATTCATGATATCTATAAGGTCCTAGATAAAATAGAAAATAATTATACATGTAATCTTGTTCCAAAGTATAAATAGATTCATTTTATTAGAAAAGAATGTGTTTTCCAAAATAACATGGAAAATAAAAGTATAGTTAAAAGAAATAATTAATGGAATCTATATAAGGTGTACTCATAAATTGATGACATTTCCATTAATGCAACCTTTTATCATTTCTCAATACATGATTCAATAAAAATTATTTGTTCAATAATATCCCATATACCATTCAAAGTCATTCTAATGGATTTCAAATATTCATTTTTTAGGATGGGATAAAAATTTACATAGAGAAAACTAAAATATTTTTGCTAAATATAGATTTAAGTAAAGTGTGTAAATTGAAAACATCTCTTTATAGATTGAAGAAATATCAAAGATAATGGTATGTTAATGTGGATGAATTTCCATAGAGCATGGAATTTATAAAATAAATGGTATAATAATTTATTTATAATTAATACTAACACCATATCACTATTTGTGATTGTGTATGTTTATGATATCATTTTTGTAAAAAATGAAAAAAATATGAATAAATTTATAAATAAATGAAAATGAAATTTTAGACAACATGACATGGGGAAATGTAAATTGTCATATGATTATTTATAACGCATCTACTGGTTATATTTAAATTTCACAAGATATTTTTTATAAAGAACTATTGAAAAACATTGATGTTGAGAAGCATAGTGGGTTATCTACAAAAATTTAGTTAGTTGAAGAACAAATAAAGGATGATAATTATAAAATTTTCAAAAAAAAACAATTTATATGTTTAATTGAAATCTACATAAATTTTTGTTTATGATGCTTCTGTCAGGGCGTGAATCCCTCTATCAAGGACGCATTGATTGATTGCCTGCATTCCTGATCCCAAAAGGCTGTTGGCATTAGTCGCTTATTCAGCGATGTTTTCTCCTTTATCTGAATACAGATAATGGGATTTTGGCCTCTCCTTCCATGGATTCATCCTCATAATTTGTCACCTAGTCTGAGTCTCCCTTAAAGAGTAAGATGTTTTTCATGAAACTCTTCTTAGTTCCATATCTTTGTGGAAGCTGGTTAATTACACTACTTATGACAGGACATTCCTGGGGGTCAATTTAGAGAAGTAACCTTTGGTTAGGGGATTAGTCATGTTGTGCATCACTAGTGTGTCTGGACTTGAAACACTGTTACGCCATGATCTCTTCCCCTTATGATAGGGATCCTCGAGGTCATGGAATACTGACGTATCCCATGTTGAGTGCAGGGAATTTAATGCCACCAACATGTCTTTGATTTTTTCCAAAGCATCTCGTGTTTAACATGGGGTATGCCATGAGTTTTAATCCTATAGGATGTAAATCGAACTAGTCAAAACATTTTTGGAATTTGATTATATGGGTACATTCCTTGGAAGGAGAACATGGAAGGTTTACTAGAATGGTGGATCGATATGCCCAATGAGGAAGGATCTAAGTTGGAATCTCCCATAGAGGGAATATATGACACTGTGAAGGCAGATCTAGACAGCTCAAAGGGTAGATCATAGGATGATAGTGTCCCGACAATATGGACACCATGGTTTACCATTGGCTAGGATTGAACCTCATGGAGGCCTCCTATATACCCTGTGTAGAAGATAACGATCAAACCCCACATAGTTAGAGTGGTTGAATCCTGGAATTAGGGAGTACATGATGGACAACAACCTGAAGACATGCTGGGGATTACACATGGTTCTCTACCCATCGCAAGATGGAAACTCTTGGTTGGATGGTTTTGGATTGTGTCGGGTATATGCATGGATAGATTCCAAGGAACTGGCATGATCCAAAAAGGATGTACCATCCTAGGTAGGAATTAGGATGGATAATGGATGGAAAAACAAAGTGGATGGGAGGAATGGGATGGAACTGACGCGAAAAATATGGTAATGTTGGTCTTGAATCTCAAAGTGGGTTCCAATGTATCCTCATGCCTGGGAATCAAATTCCTTATAGTTTGGTGGGGTGATGGGATAGGTGAAAAGGTGGCATGTGAGAATGAACACCTGGATGGGACCCGAAGGAAGTAGAACCTCTGGGTAGGGGCATGACCTTCCCAAAGACATGGATCAAGGGAGATACCTACATGGGACATGATTTATGGGCATCAACCTCAGGGAGGTTTTGTACGTACCTTTTTTAAAATAGAGAAATATAAAAGTCTACATTCTTCGGATAAATGGGAATAGTATCAAGGTGAACATAAAGGACAACAATCTGACGACATATGGGGGCTTACGCATGGTTATAAGCCCATTGCAATATGGGATATTGGTCAGAGGAATATGGATTCAGTGTGGGGATTTCACATGGTTAGCTACACACGAAATATTCAGACACTACTAAGTGGTGGACCAAGGATACAGATCCCATCAAAGGGGACGCCAATGATAACCTGTGTTTTGGGTTGAAAATTAGGGAGGCATCCTATATACCCTACCATCGGAGATAGGGATCAAAACCCACATATTTCAGATATATATTTTAACATCATGAAGGATGAGAGGGGTATATAGTTAATCATCTTGCAGGGTTAGGGTGAGCTGACTTGAAGTGTTCAGGACCAATGGATGATGGGCATTATCCTATGAAAGGGTTCCTACATACATTGATTGAAAAGTTTAACGGAGAGATGTCCATGTTTTTTCGGTTATGGTGATAGGAATAACACACTAAGGTGTCCCAAAGTTGATTTCATGGTCGATTATTACTATAAGACCATGTGAGTCATACTTTGTGTGAGAAACAAGACGCAACTAAGACCTTACAATCATGTCACAAATGGTGCATCTCTGAGGAATGGAGCGGCGGTTACGCATGGTTAGTGGCCCAATGAAGATTGGGACATACTCTAGGAGGGAGGTTTGATGATAAAGGAGGGAGTCCTGACGTACGGGGAGGATATGTCTATCATACATGAAACACACCACTAGATGGTGTATGGGATTATGCAGAGTCTTCCCGTAGTGAGAATGGTGATGAAGTGGAGAGAGAGGGGGGAGTGATGGGGCGTTGGTGCCCATCCCCTTCATGGTTCCCTTGGGGCTTGCCAGTTATGTGGTGATCACAGTTTAATGTCATATGTTTTGGATGAATTTTATTGGTAGTTTAATGTCCTGTCACTCGAATGGTGAGGATTCATTCCACACCCCTAGGACATACATACCTGGTGCTATTTAAGTCTTGGTGATGGGAAGGCACTGGAAATGTTGTATATATAAGGGGTTGTCGAGTGATCCATTGACAGGATCAGGTTAGTTTGGCTATGAGAATAATCATTTTCCATTGGCATGCATATAAAAAGAAGCACAATATAGGGAAACACCCCATGAAGCACTCCTCGAGGAACATTGAATTCACTTCGTACTAGCCTGGACAGCTGCATGGGAGAAGTATGGGCAAGACAAGATTTTTTTCATAAGAGGGACTCATACGTGGTTCCTTAGGGTATAGAAGACACATGGATAACACAATGAGGGTCACACATAGGATTTATTGATTTTTTTCAAGATGAGGGTCATCGTGAATGAGTGGATGGATGTGCACCAAATGTGTGGTTGTGCCCAAGGGGAACCCTGCATGCAAGGTTAGCATGACATTAGGGAAGAATTGTTTGCAATAAGGATCTTATGTGTGCAGTTACCTTTCAGAAAATGGAAATGGGATAGGGTTAAGCCCTAGTGGGCCCACTAGAAGGAGGACCCATGGGATAACTATCGTACATGATTAAATACCTTGAGGCCATGTCTTTCATGTAATTTTAGATGGTTTGAATTTCATGCATTAGAGAAGAGGTTCGTCTTCCGTAACTGTCCCCAAAATGATGGGGTATGTTTTTATTTATAGCTGAAAACTTTGGCAGTGGCATGCAAGGTGGGCTGCGTGCAAGTGGAATTTGACATCACATTGGGTACAGAAGATCTTACGTGAAATTTCTAAGCTTGAAAAATAGCCAAAATTCTTTCTCGCATCTGAAATGGATATTTTTTTGGAAGGTTTCCAAGGAATAGTCCTTTTTATGTCTCATTGGGCATGAAAGATCTTGCACTCAATTTCCAAATAGGCTCGCTGACCTCAGATATTGTGTGCACCTCCCTAGGGAATCATTGTATTTTTTGCTAATTCAATATATGCCTTTGTTTTTTCCAAAAACATCCATTCATAGCTGTAACCAAAAATCAGCATAAAAAATTCCTCCTTCGGAATCCAAGATGAAGGTGTACCTAATGTCGAATCCTGAGTGAAATGATGGAAAGAATAGTGTCTGATGTTGGTGAATGCCAAAATTTTCATTTGGTATGCAGACCACTTCTACACGTGTGAAGGTCCATTCTGTTCCTATAAATATGTGGGGGGAGGGGTGAGGCTCCACAGATTAAAATTCCCATGTGATTAGTGACTTTTCTCTCTTGTGTGAAAAAATATTCTTTCCAAATGAATGTTACTAAAATTGTTTCGTTCCTTTCACATAGTCATGGGTTCTTATGTGGTCCTTCTAAATCTTTCACTCACATGACTTTTCTAGGTATTCCATGTGTAACACCCATATTCCATGCAACCTTCTATCTTACACACTAAAACCCAGTTCTTTTGCACAAGATCATTTGCCAATTCTAAAGTCTGCTAGAAATAGATGCTCACCAGACTGGCTTTGAGAGGAAAGCTACTACCATTGTAAGGAGTACCCAGAATATCACACACCCTCATATTATTATTGTGATAAGATTCTTATCCGATCATCAAATTATTTTAATTGTGTTGGTCCAAGATCAAAAGAATTACGTTTTGAGTGACATTCTACCAATATGGAACTTCAGTATTCTGGAAGAGGTGTTGATGCGAGGATTTGAGACCGATACACCATGGACATCGGTAACATGCGAGGAAATCCTTCTATAGTACAACATAATGACAAATGGTCCCCCCCCCCCCCGCCATGGAAACATAGAACATGGATATTTATGTCATGAATCTGAAGACCAGGAATATTATAGGAAATGATCCAACTCCTGAAGAATCTCTAACTCACTATGCGATCACCTTCAAAAGACACATTACAGATGGGACCAAAGGTCCGCAGGAATAAGACTTTATATTCGGGAGAAATTGTAGGAGTGAATGAGCATGGGAGTACTAGGTATGCTAGACATGCATGGAGTTTTTGGTGGAGCACTGGTCTATCATGTTGTTTGAAACTATGTGGACATCGTAGTTTCATTTCTACCATCAAGAAGACCTAGTACTAGATCTATTTAGTCGGTGGTCTCCTGATTCAAATATGTTCCACCTCCACCACAGGGAGTTAGGAAATAGCATGTGGGGAATCCATTCCATTATTGGAATTTCCCGGAAAGGGTACCAGTGAGAGGATTTCATTCCTGTAGATAACATTTAGGGGGAAGGATACACACCCCCATTCTAGAATAGCATCTATTGGAGGTAGCTATGAAGAATTTGAAAATAAAGTACATCCTCAAGGATATATCCTATTCAGGATAGTTCTATCTATTTATGATGTAGGAAAAGGACGTAAAAATACCAAGATGATAGAATATGTTCCCAAACACATCGCAGATGGGGAGGGATAGATCATACTAGATGGTCTTGGAAGTAGGAGACTACTGATCAAGGGGCTTTAACATAATGAAATGTGTGCACTTGAATGTACGATATGATGGGTTCCATTATTCATTTCTCAGTGTGTGGATGCTCCTAGTGAGTGTTTCGTACTTCCTTGAAATCTGCATTAAAGATTTAAGAATCACTATTTCCAAGCGGGTATCATTGGATTTATTCATGGAATAGGAAGATTCCTATAGTTCATTATCCAGAGGTGACCTTCCTTCTAAAGGTAGGAGTTCGATATGTTTTGTACATTATGCTACTTAAGAATGTGCATTGGTCGAGAGGATAGGAGGTCGGACTCATCACACCTTTTTTGGGGAACTATTGTCTACTTTGGGACTCTCTTTTGAAATTTAAAATTTTTTCATGAATCATTATTAATTCAAAAAGTATATCATAAGTATCCCTTAAAATTTATAATCAATTATTAGCATGTATAAAATTTTAGAATCATCAGTATGCATTCAAAGTTCTTCATTAATGGAAATATCTATATGTATTTGAGGTTTTACATCAATGGTGTCCCCTAATATACTGTTTAGAGATTCTTTTAATCATCATTGTGATTATAATGGTTTTTAAGCCACTCAGTTGGGCACTATAGAATTTAATTGTCATCCAGGTAGATGAAGGTTTAGTTTGATTTCGGGATCATGCCCATAAGATAGGCTTCCTATGTATCCTTATGAAAGGGATCATAACCCTCATAGTTCAGTGCCAATGAATGGGACACATAATACCTTTTAAGGTCATGTCATAAGGACCTCTATGTAGATGGTGATTAGTTGAAACAGATTGTGGGAATTATGCTAATGTAGCCAAAGAAACTCGGAAAGGATATGGGTTTTAATGTAAGATCAGACCCTGCTGGGAATATGGCCCAAGGAGAACAGGGTTGATTTGATGAGTTGGGTTGGAACCTCAAGGAGGCTTCCTACATATCCCATATAGATTGGAATCAAATCCCACATAGGTTGATAAATCCTATAAGATAGTATAGTTCGTTGAGAGAGATGGGTTTGGTCATACATCCTAAAAAGGATACCTTGGTGATTTTATGATTGAATTTGGGGATTATTCCTCAAAAGGATTCCCAAATTAGAGGAATTATGGTTGGATTAATAAAGAGAACATCCAATGAGATCAGGCCCTGAGAAGGCTTCCAACGTATCCCGATTAGGATGGGAATCAGAGTTCTTGTAGTTCATTTATTTCTGTAAATGTTGTGATCATGAGAAGTCTTTAAGACCAAATGATTCATACTCGGTTTGAGAAACAATAAAATATCAAAGATACAACAAAGGAATTATCACTCTCAAATTTCTCATCCTCCATTAGTAGAAGGGGGTGCATCGACCGTGGAAGAGGGAGAGGCGACGAGCCTTCCCTCTGTTTTATTTACATTGAAAAGGGATCCAATTTAAGGTGGAAAGGATGAAGGTGAGGGGATTATGCTAAGTTGGATTCACTAAAATTAATCCTGGTAGGAGAGGGAGACTTCTAATTTATTTAAAATAATGAAAAGTAGGTGTGAACCATACCTTCCCTACCAGAATTTGAGGTTTCCAACTTTTTAAAAAAAAAGAGGCCGAGGTGCAAACCCTTATTCTCAGAACTGGGAACTTCCCAACACAATTTCTGGGCGAATGGTCCATGTGACTGTGGAAATACAAACCCACATACACTCAATGAATCCTAACCTAATTATGAAACAAATGTTGGAAACCTATCACTATTGAAATACAAACCCAAATAGGAGGGACACTGATGTGTCTTTCCCAACGGTTTGATAAGTTGGGAGGTTTTGGTGGAGGTCTCAACAGAATCCATTCCATACAATAGAGAAAATGAAGATTAAGCCTTGTCCTGAATGGATGAGGAAGGCTTGATGGATTTTATATTGAAGATAGTGAAGATAATAAGGGAATTAAAGAGGGGCTCCCATGTAGAGAAGGGCACATAAGTATAGGGTCGCAAGTAAACTTGGGTGACCTGATGTTCACTTAATAGTTGAAAAACATGTATGGAAAAACATGGGTGAGACCTTTATCAAGCCATTAAGAGTATTCATAGGTGATCCAAGAAGTGGGTGCTCAGGTTCTTGTGAGATGAATGGGTGGCGCTCAAGTATTTATAACTTTGTGAGGTTGGGAAGTTTAGGCATGAAAGTGTTATGGTTATCAAACACTAAAAGGACATAATTCCAATGATCCTCCCTTAAATCCTCCACTTGTGGTGTTGAAGAACTACCTTGAATGTTTAGGAAGACTGGGGCGTAGTACTAGGGCGACGATAGCAGAAATTGGCCTTTACAGAAATTCATCCGTACAAATAGGGGCCCCAAGGGTCTATTTATAGGAAAATAAGTGATCTTGGGTGAAATGAGTTGGGAACGCAAGTGAATTGCATGCCAGGTAGGAGCACACAAGTACGATACATGACATATTTTGGCACACAAGTAGGATTTATTTCGCCGGTATTTTGGATGGACTATGGCAATTCAAAATTCTTGCCTTTTCAAATCTTGATTTTTCTTCATGTATTTTCCCATTTTCATTCTAAGTGGATTTCCTTTGTAATTTTTTAGTCACTATGATAGAATGGAGTGTCAAAAAAATCCCCCCCCTCATAATTAGTTTCGGAATGAAAAGAGGATCATATATTGAGGTAAAGTAATGAAGAAGAAAGGAAAGGGCAATTGGGCAAGCAGGTATCTGGAGCTCAAGTTGACTTGGGTGTGAAAGTGTGCAACATGTAATATTGCTGGCATGCAGTGTGATATCTTTCTCTTATATATGATGTCTTCACTTCAGCAAAAAATTTCGCAACATCCTAATTCTTAGCTCTCGGTGCACAAGTCTACTATTCATACGCTTTTGTTTTTTTGCGCTTCATCTATACGTTTTTTAGCTGCGCACTATAAGTGGGGAGCCATACTTGCGTGTCGACTTATACTCGTGCCCCAAGTTTAAAACAAATGAGCCTTAATTCCTTTTCCATTCTTTTATAGAACACACAAAATGAACTTACTTTTAAAATATGATCTCTACCTTTTTGCAGGTTTAATGGCTCTCAAAAGTAATTGAACTGCTGATTCCAGGAATAGGATTGATGAACTTATGAATGTTGTTGGTCATTATTACTTCAATGTTTGCGAATCCACTCTTCCAAACATAGAAAAATATTTTGAATAATTATCATTTCAACTTTCCTCAGAGAATATATATGCCTTTGTATAGTTATGGCCATTTGTAGGATGCTAACATTCTAGATCCAAAGAACTATGTCCCAAATTCTTGGTTTCAGGATTATACCAACTTCTCGTCAGCCAATGTTTCTTTTGGGGGCTCATTTTCCAATGTTGGGACAGTAGAGAAAGCTCATATTATGCATAATAGCCCATGTTCTCCTATTTTGAAGGCACACACACCAGAGTTGTTGCCACACTTTTACTCATCTATCTTTCATGATTCTTAGATAGATCACTCCATGTGTTGGAAGAAAATTTGGGATCTCCGCCCATGAGGAGGTGTAAAACCCGCATATATGTGGGCATACTGGGTGTGAAAAACATGTGCATAATTTGTAAAAGATTTGAGAATCATCAGGATTTATGAAGCTGTCTAGGTTGGGAAATCCTATGTGTATAAGAATGATGATTTTGTGCCAGAGTTATTAATTAATTGTAGACTAGAGACCAGTTCCTTCCATTTAACACATGTAGAGGTAGGTTTCATCTTGTGGGACATTTACAAAATTTCTGGAGCTCCAATCCTTGGAGACATGTGCAAAGAATTTATTCCTTCTAAAGTGACATGGAATGACTCGAAGAAGACACCATTTTTGGTTCATGAGTTGATGAAGATATTTAACAATCTCAATATTTCAATCACTACGAAAACTCACACCAGGAGGGACATTCATCCAGAATAATGGATGGAAATATTTTTGATAAAGAAGTAGGGGGCCACTTACACCTGTCACACTAGATGTCCAAGGGGAGAGAAGAGAGGCACTCCTAACACCTTTTGGCCAACATTGTAGAAGGGAGAATTTGAATGATTGGGATATGATATCAACCCAAAAAGTGTTCCATAGAAACATCTCATAGGTTTCTTATCCATGTGGCTCAACGTATATTTATTACCAGTCCAAGACTCCAAAGGATGTGTGAGGTAGGGAACCTTTGTTATTGCAACTAATCTAGTAAATAAAATAATGGTAGGGTTGGATACTCTTGTTTTGGCCATGATTTATAAGAGTTTTCTGCATATATTCAAAGGATAATCTCCCTTTAGAAAATTGGGGCCATTCCAAGTGTTGTGGGGATGGATTTGTACTCACATTAGAACTTATGTTATACAAAGTAGAGTACAAGTTTTTGAAGTTCTTTCTGACTATTTTTTCTGGCCTTTTCTGGTATTTCACCCTTGTCTTTGAATGCTTATAACAACAAGGTGAGATTGATCATGACTAAAGAATTTTATTTCTTTTGTTATAGTAATCTGCCTATATTTTGATTTGTTGATGATGGTACTGCCAGTTTCAAACTGATGGGATATTCTTTCATGCAGATATGGTGTGTTGGCCACCATAATCGATGGAGAAATCATATGTGAAGCCTATTCTCATTATTTATTTTCATGTCAATTTAAATTTCTACATCATAATAATGTATCCCCTCCCATTCATGTCAGATGATAGAAACACCCAATGGTTTCCCGACAACTATGGTTGTTGACATCTGTAGAGAAGGTTGGGTTGTTTTTAATTTACCTGTTGTGGATGTAGTAAGAAGATTAACCATCTAGTATTCTAAATATAGGGTTGCATCATACCATGAAGGGGTATTAAATCATGTCATCCCCCGAGTGGGGATAAAGAGAAGAATCATGAATGAACCCCATCGCATGGAAGGTAATTCTTCATCATCAGGGGCTGACATGAAGGAATCAGATATTGTAGGTGATGATGCTCCAAATTCACCAAAGAGACCTAGATCTAGATATAATCCTCCTAATAGAATAAAAATAGCCATTCCATCAATCCCTACTAAATTCATATCAATGCGATCTAGTCACCATCATTCTGAAGAGAAGTGAGTTCCATTTTCCAATCCTTAATATGTGACTACAGATACTGGGAAGAAACTCAAGTCCAAGGTTGTAAGATCCTCATCACAACCCTTGGACATAAATTCTTAATATATAAGATCAAAGGTTCTTATAACATGGCAGAGTCTATATTGTGATGCTGAGACCATGTGGATGGATCTAGGAAAAGGACTGCATATTCCAGGAGAAGGGGATTTGTGGGCTTTTTCTGACATTCTTTTTAAGCATAACCCCGATGAGGTAAGGAACTACATTCGAGTGATAGAAATGCTTATATTTCCCACAGATGACTAAATTCCTACCACATAGAAGATAAAGTAAATAATAGATTGTGGTACCACTGAAGGGACTAATCCTTCATTAGATAAAGAATGGTGTGACTTTGTAGATCCTGAGGATGTAAGTTCCATTTCATTTTTATCTTCCTCCATTTTTCAACATGAATTTTATTCAAAACATTGTTACTTAGGGTAAATGTTTTCTTAAATTATAGTTGGGTAATGGAAATAAAATTATATTCCATCACCACAATATAGTTCGGGAGGCACTACTTTTGGAGCTACTGGATCACCCCATGAATTGAGAGAAATATCTCTGAGACGATAGGCCATAGAGGAGAAATTAGAGATGGTATTGGGATCTCTGATACTTAACTTTATAGATGATGATGCAATCCCTCCTAAAAAGACGATAAAGCAAAGTCATCGAAGAAATAAAACCATTGTTAAGAATTTTCATAGTAGTGGTAAGTCTCCCTGATAATTATAAATTTTAGTTTTATTAATGAAAAAGTGTTTAAAATTTTTAAGATTACAAGGGATTCTTTTGTTTCTTATTTGAAATAAACCACTAATATGATTCAAGGAGTCGTAGAAGGTGGTTCTGAGCAAACAGAAATTCCTGTAAATCTAGTGGTTCTTGAAGAGGCATTGAAACCAAAGAAACAATCATTTGTCCCCAGCAATTCTCTAATTCCTGCTATTAGAAGAGGGGAAGATTCTGGTAAATCAATAATATATCATAAATCATCCAATGCAACAATAGATGAATTATATTTTGTGAAACCTTTAGGTTCATCACATGCACTAGAACATCTAGAAACAACTGACATTGACCCCACAATTGTTGCTGAAAAATATACTTAGGGTCACAGGTTGTCGGAGGAAGGATTTGAAGAAAACACCCCATGTGTTCCCACGGGTAAGACTAACCTAGTATCTGAGATATCGTTGGATTAAATGATGAACCTTGGAATTTATTTTGAAAAACTATTAGAACATGTTAAAATATAAAATTATTTTTAGGTTTTTGGAGTTCCATATATATAATCAACTAGATGTGAGTTATCATTATTCATCATATTAATCTTATAATGATTAATCTACTAAACATGGTTGATTGAAATATACAGTTCCATCTAATGAAAACTCTACTAAAATGGAACTTGAAGGCAGAGTTGGTATTAATGTCAACCCTACCATCACGAAGACATTGGCTCAAGTGAATCTTGAGGTAGCAGGTCTTCCTGAGATTCACTCTGAAAATCCTGAGAATATTAAAGATAGAACTCCTCAATTAGAGACATCAAATTATATTAATGAAACTAAGAATGTTGGGGAGGATTCTTCTCAAGCTTTTGACCTACTTTTAGGTAATATATACTGATATTGTGATTAAATTCACTTTTATTATCTCTTAAATATAACCATGATTCTTGATTTACCATACATGGCTATCTACTTCAATGAATATGTATGGATTTGAAGCCTCTGCATCTTCCCAAACAAAATTGAAAGGTGGAGAAACAATTGTCTAAGAAGGGACTGAGTAGGGAACTTCTTTAAGTGCATATGTCCTAGAATATACCCCTCCTTATGATAGTGATTCTAAATCAGACCTTAAACTATAGAAGGCTCTTCGTCTTGCTTGAAAAAAAAGCATGGCAAAATATCTGGAAGATAATATCTGAGATGCCCCTTGAGGAACTGCCTTCAATAATTCCATGACATTCATCTCTATTTATAATTCTTGGATTTGGCGGTTTTGAATACCGTGAATTTCATAATACAGTGAAAGAGATTTTCTAGAGGAGGGAGAAAGAGAAAAATCATTAAGAAGACTTGATAGAAGCCAAATTATCTATCAAAATTTAAGAGTTCCAAGCAGTATTGTCCCAAGATAAGGCTAATCATAATTCAAAGTTGATGGGACCAATGCAAAAAATTAATGAAACATGAACTGCCTTCAAGAATTAAATGACTTTAATCTCTATTTATCACTATAGGATTTGGCAGTTTTGAATACTGTGAAACTCATACTACGGTGAAAGAGATTATCTGGAGGAGGGAGCAAGGGAAAAAGCTTCAACAAGACTTTATAAAAGCCAAACTGTCTATCAAAATTGAAGAGTTCCAAGAATCATTGTACCAAGAATGGGATAATCATAATGAAATGTTGAAGGGACCGACATAAACAATTAAGGAAATGATTTATCAGCAATTGTGCCTTCAACAAGAGTTAGATATCATTACCAGGGAGCTTGACCATATTCATAGCTCATTAAGAGAAGTCTAGAAGGAAGGGGAAATTCCATCGCAGATTCTAAAGAAGTTATTCATCATGCTGAAGAGAGCGAGGCTAGTCAGATAAAAAAACTCCAACATGAAGTTTATGAGGCTCAAGAAGCTGTTAACAAAATGAGGAATTACGTAGAATGCCTTTCGTATAAAAAAAATTAAGTGAGAGATTCCAATTTGTGGAGGATTCTCGTTAAACATTTTCATATATGAAAAGTATTTTGTATTTGATCATTTATGTTTTAACTTTCTTTAATTTATTTGGTTTTACCTAGGCCATTGGGCCTAGTAAGCATAATGGGGTAATATTTAGGGTCAAAATAGCTTTGACCATAAACTTTGAATTAGATCCCAAACAAAACTCTGTTGCTATGAATTTCTTTAATATTCTTTAAATATTTCCAAGGGGAATCTTGGGTCATAATTTTTATGGTAACAAAATATAAAACTTGTATCAACATAAGGGGAGTCTCTTCCAAGAATGAAGTTACCATTACCTGAAAAACATGTTATGGGGGGCTTTACTATTCAGAGCCAACTAGGGAACATACTGCATATCCAAATAGTGGAAACTTTTTACTAACAGACCTATTATGTGGGAAACTAATGCAAGGCCACCTAATGACACATGTTTCATAGTCAGAAAAAAAAAGAGTACTTTGATGTTTAGCATTATTTTGTTCATTGATAAGGGAAAAAAGATTTAGATGACTCAAGACCACAGTAGGTGGTTTTTCCAAGGAAAGGAATTTTAATAAAGAAAATGGACTTTTTTAGATCAACGTAAGTCATGAATACAAAAACCATCTGTATAAAAATTTGGTGTATGAGTAGTGGTTTAAATTTATTAGAAAGGGGAATTTTTGACATCATACTATGCAGTTTAATGTCTTGTAGTGAGGGCATTGGACTGTGCAGTTTAAAGACTTGCAGTGAGGACACTGTTCTGTGTAGTTTAAAGTCTTGTAGGGAGGACATTGTATTGTGCAGTTTAAAGTCTTGTAGTGTGGACGTTGGTGGATTTAATATAAGGTTTTTTGTTTTAACCAAAGATATGAGAAAACTCACCAAATTTCATGATAATTTGTTTGGAAACATACTATCATATTCAGGTATGGAATGGAAAATTGTTAACTTTGATTTAAAAATATCTGGAACCGTGGAATGATATGGGAAAGAGGGCTAAAATCATTAGATAAAGTCATTTACAAGAACAAAGTTACCATTACATGAAACCCATTATGGGGGCTGTATTTTACATATCCAACTAGGGAATATAGTGTATAGCCAAATAGTAGAATCTTATGACTGACAGTCCTGTTATGTGGGAAACTTATGAAAGGCCTCCTAAGGAGACATGCTGCAGAGTTATGAAAAAGAGCTCTTATAAGTTTAACTTTCTTTTATCAAAAGTCGAACAATGTTTATGGAGATTCATATTTTCTGAAGCATAGAGTTTGGTATATGGATAAAGGTACCTGAATATGGAAAGGTTATTTACAACCAAGATGTCCAAAGAATCTGAGGAATAGGACTTTTATGAAGGTCTGACCCAAACATATGAGATATGGTGTCTCTAGTTTTATTTCATACAAATAGGACTATAAATTGAAACAACATATAATATGTGGCTTAGTGATTTCAAGGATATTTCATAGTTCATCAAACACATGGTGAGAGAAATGTGTAAACCATGGTCTTGAAGATTTTCATATTGTGAGAAAGATAACGAGGCAAATATACTTGAATGGATGTTTTAAAATACAACTTCTTGTATTTTTTTCATTAATGATTAATGGGGAAAAAGATACTATAACCTATAATGAAGTTACCATTATTTGGAAAACCTATTATGGGGGTTGTATTATGTAGATCCAACTAGGGAATATGTTGTGTAGCCAAATAGTGGCATATTTTGACTGATAGGCTTGTTATGTGGGAAACTTATGCAAGCCTCCTAAGGGCATGTTCTGCATAGTCAGGAAAAAGAGATCTCATGTATTTGAAACTCTGGCACCAGAAACCCTAAGAAATATTACGAGGATCTGGAAATATTCATGATTAAGTGTGTGAAATATGGAAGGGGGTTATGCCCAATGCATATGAAAAAATATTTCAACCAATATTGGACATGATTTTGATGTCCTTTACATAGATCTGTCTCATATGTAAAATGGAGACTTTCTTTGTTTACTCTGAATGAATATTATGATGTGCAGTTTAAAGTCACCCAACTAGGACATTATACTATGCAGTTTTAAGTCATGCAGTGAAGACATTATACTATGCAGTTTTAATTCATGCTATGAAAACATTAATAATCCCATAATAAATTTAGATACCATATTTCTATAAAGAATCCATTTACCCAATTCATAATCTCATGTGAGTCATGATCGGTGTGAGAAACAAGGAGTATTAATGTTTTCTTTTACAGCATAAAGGTGACACAATTGAAGAATAGGGATGTTGTATTTCCATGCAGTTTAATGTCATATGACTAGGAAATGGGGATGAAATTATGTGAAAGGAAAAGACATATTGTAACTAGGTTGAATTATAACACCTAAGTGTCACTATATGTCTTTCTCGGGAAAGGATCAAGTCATACATAATTTTTAAATCTTTTCATATACAGATTTGGTTCTTATACAAGAGATAAATGTGTTTTTTATCGTGGTTGGGCCCAATATTAGAGATCTAATCCTCTCTACATATCTCCAAATAGATGAGAATCAAGCCATGCATAGTTCTTTAAACAATCATTCCTCATGCTAATTGAGTTTGACATAAATAATTGGGGCTTTTGACACGTTTTGAGAGAAATATAAATCTTAAGACAAAAATTAGATTAAGGACCAAATAATATATCTTAAAGAAATGATCTATATAGATCTGATTCCTATACACGATGAGAAAAAAAATAAAAAGATTTTTTGATTGTGGCAGGGCCAAAAATTAGATATTTTGGAATCTCTACATATCTCATTGATATTGGGAATCAAGCCATATGTAGTTCATGAAACTTGGTCTCTATGAAGATCTGACTCAGACATAGGAAAGAGAGGGAATCATGTACTATTAAGGAGTAGTGATGATGTCAATGATGTTTATTTTTGGAAGATTCTAAGGTCAAATAGAGAGAATGTTAATTGTACAAATGATGTCATGCAGTTTAACATCATGCAACAAGGACGAAGATGTTACACATTTTAACGACATGCAGCATGGACGCTGACAGTTTTTATGAAGTTTAATGTCTTCTAACTAAGACATGGGGCTATGCAGTTTTAAGTCTTATAGTAAGGATATTTCACTATTCTGTTTAAAGTCATGCAATGAGGACTATTAGTACAAAACAACACAAAGTATTTTTCAAAAATATAATATTGGTTGGAGTTGTGATAAGCTCTCCATCCATTGAAATTAAGGCATAGGATCCATTTGAATAGACCTTATGTATAGAATAAGGTCCTTCCCACTTTAGCTCATGTTTTGGAGGTTTCTTTCCTAGTATCATTGGAGTCCTAAGGACCAATACCAATTCTCCATGAAGGAATGAATGAAGGCTAACATTATTATTAAAATATCTCACTATTCTATTCTAAAAGACTTCTAGATGATGCAATGTATGAAATCATTTATCACCTAATCTTTCTAACTCATCGAACTGTTTTTGATACCTTTCATCAATAGATAACTGATCACATATTGCAACTCTATGTGAAGGTAATTGTATTTTAATTGGAAAAACTTCTTCGGTTCCATATACCAATTAATAACGAGTTTCTTGGGTAGCAGTATGGGTAGTTTTCCGATAATCCCATAAAGAATTAAAAATTTTATCAGGACATGATTTTTTAGCTTTATCCACCATATTCTGGAGTATATTCGATAGGGTCTTATTGAAGGCCTTTTTCTATCCATTGGTCACCACATGATAGTGAGATTAATGGTTGGACTTGATATTATGTTCATGATACAACTTTTTTACTTCAGTAGAAAAAAAATATTGGTGACATTTTCCATCATTATAGTATGAGGAACTCCAAATATGGTGATGATATTAGTTTTGACAAACTAGTAATGCTTTTGGCTCTGACTTCCTTGAGAGGTATTGTGTCATCCCATTTAGAGAATAAGTCAGTTGCAGTTTCAATATACTTGAACTGCTTAGTGGTGGTTATAGGATAAGGCACTACTACATCCATTCCCCATTTGGAAAATAGACAAGAGTATTTAGCTGTATGTAGCAAATCAGGGGGTTGATGAATGAAGTTTTCTTTCACTTGGTAGTGATGACATTATTTGGTGAAATATATACAATCATGCATCATTGGAGGCCAAAAATATCCAATCCTTCATATCTGATCAGAATGTTTTTGCCCAGATTGGTGGGCACCACATGCTCCTGAATGTACTTGTTTCATGACAGCTACTATATCTTCTCAATCAATACATCTGAAGAGAATTCCATCAAATCCTTTCTTTTAAAGGATCTTTTGGTGGTATAGACTATCAAAAAGTGTAAAATTGTCCAATTGTCACCATATCTATTCTTTCTCATCCCTATCTAGTGGAAGCACCGCATTTGGAAGATATTCCATGATTGATGTTCTCCATCTCATGGTATGACCATATGGTTCAAAAATAGGGAGAATTTAATTAATTTCCTCCATTCTAGATTGAAAAAAAGTGAGAACACTTGCTGATGGGTTATACTGATAACTGTCTCATCCCGATTTGGATCTTCCAAGGCTGTAACTACATTAGTTAGTGCATCTGCTTGGGCATTTTGTGACTTCGGGACATAAGACAATGTCGGATCTAAGAGAAATTCAGCCATTAACCTTCTAATGTAATCACACAGAAGAATTAATTATTCTTTTCAGATAGAATATTTCCCATTGATTTGTTTTATTACAAATTTTGATTCAACTTTTACTTTTAAATGATCCATTTTCACCTAAAGGGAAAATTGAAAACCTGTGATGAGAGCTTGATATTCTACTTCACTGTTGGTACCACCTTCCGATAATAAGAATGAATAAGGCAATACTACATTTTCTGGGTAAATAAGGACAATTTCTAATCCAGACTTGTTGATTTTAGGGTTTTCCATTCTCTTTCCTATTGGACTTCTGGAAGCACCATCAAAATACATTTCCCATGTTTTGTAATTATCTTAAACAGAGAATACCTCTTAATCAGGAAGTTTAGTATTAAATGATGTATCTTCATCAAATGGATGCTCAGCAAGGAATTCAGCCAAACCATTGCCTTTTATTTCCTTTTGAGGCACAAACTGAATATCAATCTATTTTAGAATAACCACCCACAATGCTAGACACCATGTGAGCATAGGACGACTAGGATAGTAAAGACTCTTTTCATTCCCGGCATCATTCTTTTGGGTGAGGAAGGAACATAGTGATCTCTCTAAAGCTATCACATAAAGAATAAGAGGTCTTCCATCAACAGGTGGCATTAATACTGGTGAGCTCATGTTGTATTTCTAGAGGATATCAAATGCTTCTTGGAAAGCATTAGTCCATTGGTAGGTAACTCCCTTCTTCATTAATCTGGTGAAGGGAAAACATTTTTCTGCCAAATTACAAATGAAGCACCGAATATTTCCCAAGTTTCCTTCAATTACTCTTAATTATTTCAAATTTCGATGACATGACATAGTAAGGAATGATTTTGTTTTCTCAAGATTGTCTTGGATACCACGATGGTGTACAATGAAGCCAACGAGTTTTGCTGAGGTTACCCCAAAAGCACATTTCAAGGGGTTCATCTTCAAACTGTGTTGCCAAATCTTATTGAAAATAGTTTCCAAATAATTCAATTGATTGGAATGTTGTTTGTATTTAATCACCAAATCCTCTACATAACATTAAAAAAACTTCACTAATAAGGGTTTGAAGATATGATGCATGGCAATCGAAACATTACACATGCATTCTTTAAGTGAAAGGGAATTACCCGATTGAAAAACACACCGTTAGGGGATATAAAGGCTATAGATTCTTCATCCTCTAGGGACATCCGGATTTGATTATACCCAGAGTATCCATCCATGAAGAAAAGAGCTTCATATCCAGCTATTGCATCAATTAGAAGTTCTGTAGTCAGGACTGGAAAATCATTTTTAGGACAATGCCGATTATGATCTCTAAAATCAATGAAGACTCTAATTTTTCCATTCTTCTTTTTCACAGGGACAATATTGGAATCCATTTGGGACACTAAACATCCATGAAAATTTTAGCCTTTATGAGCTTATCAACCTTAGCTTCAATTTTAGAGGCATGAGTTGGGTGTGTTCTTCTTGCTGCTTGCTTAAATCCACGATGTTCTTCTTGAAAACCCAAATGATGGGTGGCTAAGTCAAGATTAAGACCTATAATTTCTATATAATTCAAGGAAAATATATCTCAATATTTCATTAGAAATTAAGTATACACCTATTTCTCTTTAGAGGTCATGGTCGCAGTAATTAGAGTGGGGCGTGCATCCGTTTCTGTACCGAGATTTATTTTTCTGAGTTCATCCGTGGTGGTAGAGACACTTTCTTCAAATGCTAGAGGAGCATCCCTGAGATCTTATTCTTATTCTTCATTATGTATTACCTCTTCTGCTTCCACATGCATTATAGATGAGGAGGAAAAACATCTAGAATTAGGGGAGAAGTCAGCATTTGAACATCCCGATGAAAACACCATCATATCTGACCCTACTAATGAAGAAGGGTTTTCCTGTGGTAATAAAGAGGGAGTGATGGATTGAGAATAAAATATTTTTCTTCCTTAATCATTACTACAATATCTTCTACTTTGGTTGATGAAGTATAGGCTTGTTGTAGATCAACAGATTAGATTAAAACATCTTCATTCGAGCTTTCATTATTGCTTGGGTAATCAATATTTTCTCCCATGTTATCAGACTCAGTTGTCGTAATTGACATTATGGAAGTTACTGGATGAGACTTTGGATTTTGTTTTACCCTTTCAATTTGATTGATGGGTAACACATAATATGTTCTCAAATGTATGAATGGATTTGCTGGGATCTTTTCTAGTCCATTTGGAGCATTAACTCTGGTTATCTCCATTTTCATGGGATTTGTTCCTTTTGTGTGATAAAACTATGACTGAATGTATTGATATGAAATTGAATTGAATGGAACCTTGTCACCATACAATGTCCCGGTTTGACCATTGAAATTGTATTTCAAACATTGGTGGTATGACGAAGGTATGGTTGTATTTTAATGCAACCTATTCCTTCCAAGTAAAATATTGAAGGTTTTGTCTTGACGAACAACCATGAAATCTGGATTAAACACAAGATCACCAAATTGAGTTCTGAGTGTAATCTCACCCATAGGTTCTTTTTCATTCTTATCAAAAGATAACAGCATTAAAGTCAAAGGAGATAAGTCAGATTCAGTCAGGCTCAATCAAGGAAGTGTATGAACTGGAATGAGGTTGACTCCAGATCCATTGTCAATGAAGGATCATCGGATTTATATGTCATTGACCTTTCTAGAAAAATACTAAGGTCTAATATTCCCATGCACAATATCATCTTCATCTTCATCTATAAAAGATATGACTGCATGGAATTCTGCAAGACCATTCTTTATTAGGTAAACCTCTATAGCAACAACTTCGTTTTCAATCTCTTGAGGACTTGACAAAGCTTCAATGAGTGCCTCTAAAAGAACTTTTGATAGATTCAAAGTATCCATAATTGAAAATTTATCTGGTACATGGGCCAATTGTGTCAATACATCATAAGTTTGGTCCAAAGTTATGCATTTCCCAGCATCAAAATTTTGTTTTGTAGGTGCATTGTAAGTTGATGCTTTTGCTGTAGATGTACTCTATGTTAGAGTATAAGCAGAAAATACTAATGGATTTGGTAAATTAGACTGACTAGGTCTGTTCATTTCCTGAGAAGAATATCACGTGTCTTTTAATCGTTCATCCAAAATAATTGTGTCAGAACCAAACCTGTCTTTCATGGAAGAAACTCCTTGTTCCTGTTGATTCCACTGAAGGGCTCTTCCATGTGTTTGTGCCACATATATGGTTTGAGATGGGGTAGAGTTAAAATGGTGATTTCTGGAATTTCCACATCTTCCCCTTTATCCTTGACCTTGGCCCCTTCCTCTTGGTCCCCAATTAGTTACAAGTAATTCTTGATCATTATAATCAGAATCACATTTGGCGTAAGGTTCTGTTAAATGGATAACATTAATATGACCAAAGATAAATTCCTCATCTGATGAAGATTCTTTGGTATGGGTAATTTCTGGTAGTACCATTTGGTGGGGAAGTGTCTGTGCTTTTGAAAGAAATGGCATAAAATATGTCGGGGTCAAGGGCCACTTTGGCCTTGACGTAAGCTCTTCTTCTTCTTACATCTCTTTTTCTCTATGATCACATCTATTCTTTGAGGAATTTACTTTTTGTGAAGATGGATTTGTTGTGGAAATAGTGGAAGAAGACACAATCTGTTGTTTCATGTGTGTTTGTAAAATTTCATGAGTTCAGATGATCATTTTCTTGATCATCCAATCATTATATTTTTGAACATTTTTACTTCTGACATCTTTCTATTCTCCCTCTTCTTTGATATTGGTAGCAGTAGTGCATGTTACTTGAGCTAATGAACTTTTCCATTTAATTTTTCCCGAGTCTAATATCTTCTATAGAATTTATTTGAAAACACAACACTTCTGAATGGGGTGTCCCAAAATATGGTGAAAGGGACAATAATTCAGAAGATCTTCATCTCCATCTTTATTTTCTTTATTCGGCCTTGGTAACTGAACCAAATTTCTTTCTAATGCTGATATAAAGTAACTAGAAACTTGTTCATTCCTGAAATAATAAACATTATTCTTTAATTCCACAAACTATTTCTGCCTTTGATCCATTTCATCATCTTTAAGAGGAAGTCATTTTTGTTGATGCTCTAGAGGTAGAGCTCTTCAGTATGATGAGGGTCTTGAAGTAGAAGCTGGTATAGTTTCCTGTTTGAGGGTGACTACTACAGCATCCACCTTTTCTATCCTCCTCCCTAGAGATGATGGAATTACATGAGTCTTAGCCATAGTTTCTATAATTGAGTCCTCTATCTATTGGGCGATTGAATTAAGGTCTCAAAACCCTCCTGTGTATTTCACAGGGATTAATGGTGTGCGTAATTCATCACACATATTTTCCACACAGATTGGCAGCAATTCTTCCTGATGGAGTGATAGACTTAAGGAATATGATAATCCATTCCATCGTGTAATGAAATCTGAAAATCTTTCATTCTACATTTTTTTACAATTAGTAAGATCAAAAACTGTCATCTTTGGTAGCATTGAGCTAAATTAGAGAAGGAATTTCGGACAGAGATCATGCCATCCAGTACTTGATCAAGATTGAAAACTAGTATTCTAGAAAAAGGATGGTCCTTATAATGGCTGCATAAAACACCTAAGCTTATCTACTTCTTGTTGTTGAGAATTTCTCATCATGGGATCACAAAAAAGAATCAAAATGAGTTAAGTGTTATTCCTGATATCCAAAACATTAACAATTGGGAATGTGGTATTCACAAAATTTGGTGGGGGGGGGGGGAATTGCATCCACCCATTTAGAGTAAGCTCTCTTTTCTGGCTGAACAAGTTCATGTCATTCCTCTATAGATTATAATCATGCCATTAATGCCTCAATTGTGTTCATCAGCATCTAGGGAACATTCAAATGAGCTGCATCCTGTGCAGGTATAGAAACTGGAGCTTGAGCTGGTACAGAAACTGGTAAAACCACTAATGGTGGTGCTAATATCACCCTTCAATAACCCAAAGAAACTGGCCTATCATGTTGTATATGGTCTAGCCTTGATTATGTGACCAATGAAGGGAATTAATTATCTGCATCTATAGTTACTAAAAATCTTTTTTGTTGAGGAGATCTTACAGGATTTGCATGTTGAGGACATTCATGGGGAGTGTGCCTAGTAGAAATGTTGTTTCGAAGTAACTCTATGTTGATTATTTTCAACACCTTCATTTCCTATTCTTTCTATGAAAATATCTCTTCATGCGAAAGAGATTGGCCATCTCTAGTGGAAAAGTGGGATTTAATCAGTTTTTTTCCTTTACCCTTGTTAGATGCCTTTCAGAGAGGGGGAGTTGGTTATTTAAAGGCATACCTAGATTTTGTGTAAGCCTCTGATTTAGAGTATGCACACATTCTTCATTTTCCTTGGTCTGTACAGTATTATGGAAACAAAATTCATCTTATGGTTCCCCAGAACTGGACTTATTTTCTAGAGGATCTTATGAAATGGTGTTAATAGCATTCACTAATGCATAATGCATTGATGGAATTCTACCAGTGATTCTGCTAGATCATCACCCTTTGTGGATTCCATGAGAGTATGTTCTCTTATATAAAGAATCCCCTATAAATGTTTTGAAGATAGTAACCCTAAGGGAATCCTTGGACAGTTAAGTTGTATGCTTTCCTTGTGGCTTCTTCTCTTATCAGGAGAAAACTGAATTTCATTGAGAAGGGGATTGTATATGTGAAAAATCCCCCTGCCCTACAGAATGGGGTTATTCCTATTCTTCTTCTTCAAATCTTTGTACATTTTTTAATGATTTTGAATGTTGAATTAAATTAACCCCATGCCTTACCATATGGGGTGATTCTTGAACTGCTATTGCTGGAATTCGTGCAACATCTCTTCTGAATTTGCTGATTTTGGTTAAGACATTAGCTAGTTGGATCATCCAACAATCACATAAATATCCTATTTCATAAGATTGATTTGCTATTTCAGACATTTTCATCCTTTGACGCCTAACATTCTTTAAACGGGATGCCTATTCAATATTCCCATATACTTGATGTAAAAGTAACTCAACAACTTCTTTTCTTTGGGCCTGATTCTAATGAGAACAGGTTGAGGCATGTTCTTGAGCGTGCATTTGATTAATGAGAAAACCTATTTATTGTGGCCGACCATGGTTAATAACATTGCCTGAGACCAATTTTGGTGGACAATGCTGATTTTGGAGTGAAGTGAAATGCAATGCTCCATATGCACCCCATCCTCTGATAGGAAAAATAGATGGGGAATCAGAAATTAATTGAGGTAGCTTTTTTAGAGCATTGAGACATGCTCGCTGAAGGGTTCTCTACTGTTTTTTTACCTTTGGATGTTGGGAAACTAAGAGAGATGCCAATTCAATTTTCCATTGCAACCCTTCTATTATCTTTACATGATTTTGATATTCATAATATGGTAAGACTTTGGTTTTCAAATGACAAAGAGCTTTCCATAAGTTGAAAAGAATTTCATGAATGCAATATTATTTCATCAATTCTAAAAAGTTATACTGAAAATTTTCCAATGACTAGAACATGACTTGTATTTCTCCTATAGCTAATTGTTTCCTCATGTTTAACACATCTCACTCATCATTCACAAGAGGTTTCTCCACAATATCTGACAAGAGTGGATGCTCTGTATTAGAAGACAAATGACCTAAAGGAGGTTCTAAGAATGATCGTTCCCATAAGATATGTTCTAGTTGAGAAAGTGTTTCACCTGTAAA
This sequence comes from Viscum album, assembly GCA_963277665.1. Taxonomy (NCBI): domain Eukaryota; kingdom Viridiplantae; phylum Streptophyta; class Magnoliopsida; order Santalales; family Viscaceae; genus Viscum; species Viscum album. The sequence continues at coordinate 461,699,675 of OY728120.1, read as the reverse complement.
AGATAAGGCATCAGACATGACTGGCCATGTGTATTTTGTAGGACCCAGGGACACCCTGAGAGGGGAGGGGTGTATCAGGGTTTCAAATTTTCTTTTAAACTGATGGATCTTGTTCCCACATTGGTAGGAACTAGTTAAACTTGTATGATGGATGTGATCAACAATCAAACATTCACATGCAATGAGATGACACAACAATTTTTACTTGGTTCACCACTAAGGGATACGTCCAAGGAGCATACGCCGACAGGTTTTCGGTCGTACCTAATTAAACTATTCTTCACTAGTTGTGGATTAAAATGGTTTGGGAATACTCACTTTTTCCCAGGCTCACTTCCTTTACAAATGTTCAGGGATAGCCCACTGCATCCCTTGGGTAACTCCCATTAACTCCCCCGGGCTCACTACATTTGCTGAAGTCCTAGTCAGTTTATAGACATGAAGGTATCTTTAATTGATTCTCATTTAATTATTTTCCTCTGCATAGCAGGAGAATATGGTTGCATCAAAGTCCATATTTGATGAACTAGAACACACTAAACCACTGAACCAGATAATTAGAAGTGAAAATAGGTTACACTAATTATTTTGTGTAGCACCTACCCTTTGTGCGCATGTTCTCACATTTGTGTGCAGTTCATGATTTTCGTGTAGAAAAATATTTCACACAATACCCCCTTTAGGCGCAACTTTCACTTTTTCATGGAACCTCCACTTTTATGTGCAGCTTCACCATTTTAATTCAACATCAACTTTTCCGCGCAACTCAAATTTTACGGGAAACTTCTATTTTTTCATTCACCTTCATCTTTTTCGCTAAACTTTGGCTTTTTCATGCAGCTTTCACTTTTTCATGAAGCTCGGAGTTTTTTGCACAACTCCCTTTACGCGAACCTTTTATGGACATCAGCCCTAGGATATTCTCTAAGTCATCAACCGTATGGAATGAGGGGGAACACCTCTTATTTATAGGCGTCGCCGGCCCCTGTGTGAAAAACCCATCATGGTGTGAAAAACCTCCCATTCAGTGAGCAATACATTTCGTGTAAGAACTATTTTCTGGTCACATATTCATGATTTTCGCACACCCATTCCTTTACCATTTTTTCAACGTTTTGATTCTGAAACACCTCTTGTGTGAAAAATCTCCCTCCACTATTTCACGTACCACGTTGTTTTTCATGCACCACGCTGTTTTTCATGCACCATACTATTTTTCACGCACACCTCCCCTATTTCGCACACAACATCCTCTTTGTGCACACCTCCTTTTTCCAATAACCTATGTCTTCATTTCAAGATTTTTAGGTCCAAAAATTTGGCAAACACAGGAGAACAACACCACCTTCAATATTTTTGTCTGCTTAAACTATATGATCACTTTACTGGAACACATTCTGAACATCCATTGAGGATTGACAACAAACACAAACCATACTCCAATTAATGCATAGAACGACCATGGTTCCAACATTTTCATGTGCCTCAAGATAATAGGGATTTCTCATCGAAACATTGACAATTATGGAATTGTCTTGACAATGTGAAATACTACTGCAAAGAGGACTTTTGTAGTGAATTCCATAATGGGGAGGATAACCATGATGGATTACTACAAGGGATAAATCATCTTGCTCCTTGGTCGTCTGGCCACACGGAGGGTTGTCGTGGCTCTCATCTAGAGATTGGCAATCTGAATTGACCAAATTTTCATGAAGCAGGCCTTTTTGGGGAGGTTTCCAATGAGGAACTTCATAATTAACACAACCACTTCCATAATTTGGTAATGAGAGGATATAATCTTGAGTAGCATCATGTAAATATTGGTGGGATTCAAGAACTCCAGCATTAAGAGGAGCAACATCGCATCTTAACTATTGATTTTCCAAAAATGCTTGGGGAGATTTTTTCTTGGATGTTCTCATATACATAGTTGGGGCCACTTGTGGGGAAAAGTGGTTATCAGGGTCATGTGTGTGTTCCTGGCCTAGAGTGGTTACGAGAACATACCGATTACCTCTAATTGGAAAGGGTGTATGTTCCCAATCTTGTTGTCCATATTATATGGGGGAGTATGCCCCATGACCCTCCTGGACTGGAACAGATGTGTGTATATACTCTAGAATGGCTTGTTGATGAGTCATCCCATGTTTGAGGATAGATTCATGTTTCTATTCCCCTGATACTCCTGAAGTAGTTAAAATATCATGGCATGTTTCATGAATATAGGCAGGGATTTGCGTCTGCGCTTTCACCATTGATAGAATATGTTTGGTTACTTCAGTGGATGAAACAGAAATATACATCCATTCTATATCGGGAGTAGGTGTATATGCCTTCCCCTATCATCATTTTTCTAAAAATAGATCTTGATAGTACTCTTGCATGGTAGTAGAGAGTTGGGTCTGCCCCAAATTTTTCGTCGGAACTTTCCTAATGAATTATCTGAGTACTACCAAACAAGATTGTTGGAATGCTTGATGAACATTGGCAAGTGTATGTGCCTGTTGGATATTTCCTGTCATGTATGCTTGAGAGACATCCTTCAATACTAGTAGAAGAGACTTCTGATAGAAATGGTGATTGTAAATAGGTGTATGTTCTCGTTTACCAGTTACCACCACATTAGATTGTAGAACATCCTTAAATACAGTCAAAAGAGCCTACTAACTGGTTGATAACTTGTAAGAAGGTGTATGTGCCTATTCATGGTAATCTACTGGGTTTATTTGGTGGGATTGGTGGGTTGTTGTCAAGTGAGTCTATTAAGTAGAAAAATTAGGATAGATTGGTTTATGTGCTCTCTCATTGGTTTCCATCAAGTTAAATTGATAGAATTCTTTGGATGAGGTAGAGGTGAAAACCTGCTCCCTATTAACCGGATGTTGTTCCTGGTGGTTTGCCTTATGTGCCCGAGTCTGAGAGACCTGGGACAAATGTCTAGAGGCAACACCCACATCATGTTGGAGGTTCACTACTGCATGATTCTGGAGGCGACTAATGGTGGGAGTCCTCAGGAAGGACTCCTGCATTTATTAATCGAGCCCTCAAGTGACCACTTTATCCACCTACCTGTAGTATTGGAGGGATTGATTGTTGAATTCCAGGGAAAAAGATCTGAAATGGTTGGAGACGGTGGATGGAACTATTTTCTTCTTTATCATTGGTCATCATTGTCCAGATGATGAAAGATTGTCATTGACTTGGAGGTTCTGTCGAGCATCCTCCAATGTGGGGATTGTACCATGCTAGCAATATTTCCTTAATAGCACATTAGAGACCCAGTGTTGAAGACATGTGGTTAGTGATGACATCCTTCCCGTGGATGGATATCCAGATTGAACAGCGGTCGGGAAGTTCACAGATGTTGTCTTAGAGAAATCCATTCTTTGCATTGAAGGGAGTTCTGTGCAAAACTTTAATACAAAAACAAGAAAAATTAAAACAACAAGATTTTATATGGATACATGCATGATTAATTCCTTTTTATGGTCTTCCTTTATCAATTGATAAGGATATAACAGGTGGGTAAAATTATTAACTTGGTTAAGGATTCACGTCAGGTTCATCATTTTTGTTTTGTTGTTCCTTGAAACAGGTGTTCTAGATTTAAGAATTGTAATTTCTAGGTGGTTCCTATTATATTTATTCATGGAACTAGAAACATCCAATAGTTATTTATCAAAAGGGGACCTGATTTCCAAAGGCATGTATTCGTTAATTTTTTAACATTATAATACTGAATAACGTGCATTTTTTGAGAGTATGGGAGGTCGGACTCATCACACCCTTTTTTGGGGGGGGAATATTGTCTACTCTAGGTCTCTCTTTGTAAATTGAAAATAATTTCATGAATCCTTATTAATTAACCAAGTATATAATATGTATCCCTTGGAATTTATAATCCCATATTGACATGCGTAAAATTTTTGAATCATCAGTATGCATTAAAGGTTCTTCATTAATAGAAATATATGTATGTATTCGAGGTTTTCCATCAATGGTATCCTCTAATATACTACTTAGATATTCTTTTAATAATCATTGTGATGATACTGGTTTTTTATCCACTCAGTGGGGCACTCTGTAATTTTATTGTCATCTAGGGAGATGAAGGTTTTGTTTGATTTTTGGATAGTTCCCATAAGATAGGCTACCTACATATCCTTATGAAAGGAATCATAATGCTCATAGTTTGGTGCCACTGTATGGGACACATCATACCATTTAAGGCCATGTGATAAGGACCTCTAAGCGGAAGGTGCCTAGTTGAAACTTAGTGTGGGACTTATGCTGAAGTAGCCTAAGGAACTTGGAAAGGATATGTGTTTCCAAGTAAGATCAGACCCTATTGGTAATATGGCCCAAGGAGAACATGGTTGATTTGAAATTTTTGGGTTTGAACCTCAAGGAGGCTTCATACATATCCCATAGAGATGAGAATCAAAGACCATATAGTTTGATAAATCCTATATGTGAGTGTAGTCCTTTGAGAGAGATGAGTTTGGGCTTACTTCCTGAAAAGGATACATTGGTGATTTGAGGATTGAATTTGGGGATTATTCCTCAAGAGGATTCCCAAATTAGTGTAATTATGGTTGGATTCCTGAAGAGAACATCCAATGAGCTCGGGCCCTAAGAAGGCTTCCTACGTATCCCAATTATGATGGGAATCAGAGTTCTCATAGTTCATTCAATTATGTAAATGTTGTGATCATGAAAAATCTCTAATCCTATGTAAGTCATGCTCAGTGTGAGAAACAATAGAATATCAAAGATTCAATAAATTCACTCACAATGTCAAATTTTTCATCCTCCGTTAGTAGAAGAGGGTGCATCGACCGTGGAAGAGGGAGAGGCGATGAGCCTTCCCTCTGTTCTATTTACATTGAATAAGGATCCAATGTAAGGAGGAAGGGATGAAGTTGAGGGGATTATTCAAGGATGGCTTCCCTAAAATTGATCCTGGTATGAGTGGGAGACTTCTCCTTTATTTAAAAGCAAGAGAATTTGGTGTGAGTTATACCTTACCAACCAGAATTTGAGGTTTCCAGCTCTTTGAGAAGGGCGAGGCCAAGGGCCAAACCCTTATTCTCAAAACCGGGAATATAACGACCCATAATTTACATAAATTGTTATTACTTAAAAATTGAAGCACGCTAATTACAACATATAACAAAACCACAATAGGACCGTATAGATATAGTGTCTTTAGAAACTGGGTAACATAAACAACTAGTTCATAAAGCATCTACATTGTCTCCCATTTATTTCATCATATCTAGAATCCCTTTTTGGGATATCCTACTTAATACCAATATTCCTGGCCTGGGGAAAAGAAAACATACAAAAGGGTGGTCTCAAATGCTCAGTAAGGGTAAATAAAAGAATTATCAATCACATCATATTCATAAGAACATAAAATTTTGGAAGTCTTAACTTGAAAAAGAGATCATAATTTCATAACATGGGATAAATCATAGTAGTGAAATGTAATCCCAAAAATCATAACATGAAACTTTGTGGCATACACACATAATCATAGAGAATCATTTATTAGTAGTCAAGACTCATTTCCAAGACTATCTTAGTGGACAAAGTCCATTTCGGAACCAAGTTCACTCCTCATTTCAGTCCTGTATCACTGAACCAGATTAACCTGTCGTTCCAGCCATGTTTATCTCATGACATATAAATCTTTACCCAATGCATTAGAGGGAGATATAGGTCCCACCCATCTCATAATGATACCATTATTATTTGTGCAACAGGATCATAAATCATACATCATAGCATAACCCATGTAATAAAAATGGGATTCTTAAACATCATGTCATCATAACATAATCCATATAAGATAATGGAACATCATAAAAATAATTTCATCATAACATAATCAAATAAATGTAAAAATACAGATAGAAATATAACCCTATATTATCTTAGATGGAAAATAATTTTGATAAAACAGATGAACTTTATTCTTGAGGAAAATATCCTTTCTACTTCAAAAGAATTTTTCCTTTCTTAAAATGTCATAGAATTTTGAACTAAAAGAAGTTGATTAAAAACAAACATGAAAACTTGTAATGGAATATTTATGGAAATAATTTTCTATGAATCCATTCATGCCGTATAATTTAAAAAAACATTATTCTTGTACTTTGGCTGGAAAAGTCAAAAAAGTATATCGTACTAAAAATGAAAAAATATTCCTTTCATATTATTTACTAAAAACTCACCAAATGGTAAAATTGGATTTAAAAAATTTTAGGAGGATATAAATAATATTATATATTGAGGAAACATGGAGTTGGATGACAAATATTCCCCAGTAAATTCTAAAGTATAAACAATCTCGGATAGAAATGAGATTGCGAGATTTTCCCTTACCTTAGGTCAGATTTGCTTCGTACATGTCCGAACTTCCTATATAATGATATAAATAATGTTATTGACTTATTCTAGAATTGTATGCATTTTTATGATATTATATATGGTCATATTCTTAGCTTTTTATTAGTAATATTCCATTGCTACTTGTTATTCGGATGTTTATTGCTTGTTGTTCTTATGCATGTTTAGTCAAATAAATTCTTATTACTATTTTTAGGTTATAGATACCTCATTTCCAAAATGGTATTTGTGTAATATATATCATATTTATTAAATCAATTCATTTATATAATCATTATTCAATGAAGATCATGTAGAACGAGCCGCATCATATCGTGGAGATGGTAAGTCGTACGTACGCATGAGAGATGATATCATTCCCATGATCGTGGAATTGTATTGAAGTGTATGTATACTATTTCAGAATCAATATCACTTTACAATAATCATATATAGTTATTATTTACACCATTATACCCATCCATGTAAGGTGGTGGTGGAAAACAGATTACACCTCGGCATGGAGACGGTATTCTGTACGTACGCACGCAGTGTGATTTCCTTTTCCGTAGGATGGATATAAGGTGAAATAGGGTTGTTTCATATTTATAATAACATATCAGTATATTATTGATACTAATGTTATTACTTCATAATGAAATAACTAAAGAAGAGGAATTATAAGAAGAAATAAATTTTAAACAATCGGTAACGGACATTACCACTTCTTTGAAGGGCCTTTTCTTAACCTCCTATTAGGGCACTTAAGATGGTATTTGAAGAAGACCAGGACCTATAGTATCTTTCTAGGGAAGTGGAGAAGAGAAATTGGCAGGTTCTGGCAGAGCATGAAGGCTCAATGTGCAGTGAGGAGGAGAGGGAGGAGGTTCTCTTTTATAAGGGAGGAGAGGGGAACCTTAGGAAAAACATAAAATATTATTTTATTATAAAGTCATGTTCGGTTTTTAATAGCTCAAAATTGATTTATTTAGAAACTACGGTGGGGATGGGTCTAAATCATCTCAAAAAATATATTTTAAATAACTTTAGGTTACTATTTTAACCTTATCATTTAGATTTAACTCTACGTTAAATAATTTAACTTTTACCGTGTCTTCTGGATTCCTTACACTATATGGTCAATAAACATACTATAATAAGTCAAACTAACACCAAGTGGTTCATTATTAATATATATAACCTTATCTAAGTCATTTTTCTGAACCTTAGATTTTTAGAAAGAAAATAACAATTAATAATATAATATTTGTTTGAAAAACTATTTTATGTCAATTTTGACACTATTTGGTAATTGATTTTTGTGAAAATCATAACAGCATAATTAGTTCGAAATAAGTTAATTAAATCAATACTAATATGTCATATTTTCCTATGAAATTAGTGTAATTATTATAAAGTCTCAAATTACATTAATCTGGGTATTTATAATATCAATTATGTTAATATTTTCGTAATTAGGTAATTATTGCATTATCATTATGTCATAAATAAATTAAATTATTTAAAGTATAAAAATTATAAATAAAATACCATTATGTAGGAAATATTTTTAGGTTTATAATGAATATTTATAGTCCAATTTATCCTATTTATATCCCAATATTAAAAATGTTTTAGTTATTAAACATTGATTTTAACTATTTTAACTCTTCTTTAAATAAAATAATAATAAATTTCCTAATCTAATCCAAGTGTACCTAAAGGGTAATATTTTATTACATAGGTTCTATTTGGTCAAATTACACTTATCCAATAGAATTAGTATATGTGTTAGGGTAATAATAGTACCATTTTTACCCTTAATTACCCTATTTACTTTTAACTGTGGTATATAAAAGTAAAAAAGTTACTATTCACAAAAAAATTATTTCTATCTTATTGAACCACATTTTACTCCTTGTTATTAACCGTGTCCCTCGGATTTTTGATATTCAACTCACAGAAGCTGTAAAATTAAGTTTTATGTAAATTTCAAATTCTCCTAGGAGGTGGGTAAAAGACGATGAAATGTTCAAAAAAAGTTTTATATATCTAAAATTATTATAAAATGACTCCAATGAATTACTTTGAACTTATATAAGTATTATGTATCAATTTTGACCTAATATAAATTTAAATAAAATAAATAATTATTTAAATAAAAAGTCGGTTTTTAAATAGTAACCCAGTGTTTTCACTATTCATCAAAAATTGAAAGTTTTCAGAAAAATACCAAAAAATCACCCTAGGCTAATTTCAATATTCCAAATACAAAAATTTAGTCCATTTTGAAAGATAAAATTTATAAAATTTCAAAAAGTGGGTATTATTATTCATAACGGCTAGTTTTAATAATATTTTAATAGAAAATCGTTGTTTAGTGAAACTCAGTTTTGCGTACAACACAATATATCAAGGAAGTTAATGATTGAGTGTAAATCAAGCCAAGATAGTTTTGTGTGTAGTGAAAGATTCCTTTGATGATGTATATAACATAATAACAAAATATTTCTTGTAAAAATCTTGGGTGTTACATTCTACCCCCCTTAAAATGAATTTCGCCCTCGAAATTCGTCACTTGGTAACAAACAGATGAGGATACCTCTCCATCATCATATCCTAAAGCTCACATGTAGGTTCTTCTAATTGGTGGTTCCTCCATAAAACTTTCACCAAGCGAGTGGTCTCATTCTGTAGGACTTTTTCTCTACGATCTAGAATCTCTATCGGATGTTCTTCATAAGAAAGATCTTGCTCCAGTGGTACAACTTCTGAGTTGAGTACATGTGAAGGATCGGTAATGTACTTTATCAGGAGAGATACATGGAACAAATCATGAACTTGAGAGATATTCGGTGGAAGTTCCAATTTGTAAGCTACCTTCCCAACACGTTCTAATATTTTGAAAGGACCGATATACCTGGGGCACAACTTTCCCTTCTTTAAAAATCTCATTACTCTCTTCCAAGGAGATATTCGTAAGAACACTTTATCACCCACATCAAAATCTAGGTCTTTTCTTCAGTTATCGACATGACTTTTTTGTCGACTCTGAGCTTCTCTTATGTGTTGTTTAATAGATCTGGCCTATTCTGACATCTCAACAACAAGATCAGGTCCTAATAGCATTCTTTCCCCAACTTCATCCCAGCAAGTTGGACTCCTGCATTTTTTTCCATAGAGAGAATCGTAAGGAGCCATATGAATACTGGATTGAAAGCTATTATTATAAGAAAATTACACCAAAGGTAGGTGTTGATCCCAACCACCTTTGAAATCCATATACCAAGCTCTTAACATATCTTCTATAGTTTGAATTGTTCTCTCAGACTGACTTTCTGTCTGAGGATGATAAGCAGTGATAAAACTCAACTCTGTATACAGAGTATGCTGAAGAATTCTCCAAAACATTGAGGTAAACCTCAGATCCCAATCAGATATAATGGAAATTGGTACTCCATGCAATCTTACCACTTCATTTTACATATATCCTAACAAACTGATCAAGAGAGAAATCCTCTCTAATAGAAATGAAGACTGTCAACTTTGTAAGACAATCAACTATGTCCCAGGTAGCATTATTGCCTTTGGATGTTTTAGGAAGTCCAGTGACAAAGTCCATAGTGATGTTTTCCCATTTCCATTCGGGTATGAGTAATGGTTGTAACATCCCCTTAGACTTCTATCTCTCAGCTTTAACTTGCTGACAAACCAAGCATAAAGAGACATATTCAGGAACATCTCTTTTCATGCCATCCTACCAGAAGTAATCTTTCAGGTCCCTATACATCTTCGTGCTTCTAGGATAAATAGAGAAGGAAGAATTATGAGCCTCATCCAGTAGCTCCTTCTTTAATTCTCGGATGGGAGGAACACAAACCCGGTTCCTGAACCTTTTTATTCCATCACAATCAAGGTTGTATTTAGGAATATTTCTCACCTTCTTTTGTAACTCTGCATCTTCTTTTTGTGCCACTTTAATCTTCACATGTATACATGGTGAACATTCATTTGAGAAAGATAATATTTCTCCCATTCCATTATAATTCCAAGATCCATCCTTTGTAAATCCATAAATATTGGATCTTTTGTGATCCTCATCATGGATAAGATACCATGGTCTTGTCGACTTAATGTATCTGCCACCTTTTAAGCTTTCCTAGGGTGATATTTAATTGAGCAGTCGTAATCCTTAATCATCTCCAACCATCTTCTTTGCCACATATTCAGCTCCTTTTGTGAGAAAATATACTTTAAACTATTATTATTAGTATAAATATCACACCTTTCACCATAATGATAATGCCTCCATATTTTTAATGCAAATATTACGGAAGCTAACTCCATATCATGAGTTGGGTAATTTTTCTCATGGATTTTCAGCTTTCATGTTGCATAAGCTATCACCATATCGTTTTCCATGAGAACACAACCCAATCCCTTCTTGGATGCATCACTATAGATCATAAACCTTTCTCCACTACAAGGAAGTGTGAGCACAGGTGCACTAGATAACCTTATTTTTAACCCCTTGAAATTCTCTTCACACTCCTCTATCCATGAGAAAATAACTCCTTTTCAAGTCAACCTGGTGAGTGGATTAGATAATCATGAAAAATCATTCACAAAACATCGATAATATCCATCCAAACCAAGAAAACTTTATATCTCAGTTACTATTGTTGGTCTCTACCATCTTTCGATAACCTCTTTTTTGTTGTATCTACAGATATCCCCTCTTTTGAGATTATGTGACCCATAAATGCAACTTTTTTAAGCCAAAATTCACACTTGGTAAATTTGGCATAAGGATTCTCCTTTCTCAGGGTCTTAAGTACAATTCTCAAGTGATCTTCATGTTCTTCCTTGCTCTTTGAATAGACAAGTATATCATCTATAAATACTACAACAAACTGATCAATATTGTCTCTAAAGACTCTATTCATTAGCTCCATGAAGATAGCAGGGGCATTAGTAAGACCAAATGGCATCACTATAAATTCATTATGTCCATACCTTGTATAGAAAGTCGTCTTTGGTATATCCTCTCTTTTGACCCTTAATTGATGATACCCTGACCGAAGACCAATCTTGGAAATGTATTGACCTCCACATAGTCGGTCAAATAAGTCATCAATGCGTGGGAGAGGATATTTGTTATTGATAGTGATCTTGTTAAGTTCTCGATAATCAATGCAGAATCCCATTAATCCATCTTTATTCTTAACAAAGAGAACAGGTGCTCCCCAAGGTGATGCACTATGGTGTATGAATCCCTTATCAAGATTCTCTTGTAGTTGCTTCATCAATTCATGCAACTCAATTGGGTCCATCCTGTAAGGTGTCATTGAAATAGGCATAGCACCCGGTATGAGTTCTATTGAAAACTCAACGTCACGATTTGGTGGAAGACCTGGCAATTCCTCCGGAAAGATATCATCAAACTCCCGTACAATGGGAATATTCTTAATTGTGAGTTTCCCTCCAACCATTTTAGATAAATAACCTTCATTTAGTGGAATCAAGACCCATAAAATGGAAGAAATTTCCATTAGAAGGTTATGTTTATCCTTGCATCGATAGACGATTATAGATTGATCTGGAATATGAAATGTAACTTCCCTTATTTGGAAATTGATATGAGATCCATATACGGAAAGCCAATCCACGCCAAGAATCACATTAAATTCCACTATAGGAAGGATCACAAGATTTTCATGAAGCACATTCCCACAAACTTCAATCAGATAAGAATTATAAACTTTTGATGTGACTGTTGTTCCATTTTGGGTTGTCACAGCTAACTCAACATCTAATTGTTGAGGTAATATGGAAATACCCAAAGAAAATTCTTCAGAAATAAAATAGTTGGTGGATCTAGAATAAAATAAAAAATTGATACTTTAGAGTGGATGGTAAGTGTACCTTTCACCACTTAGTTATCGTACTCCACATCGCTGATAGAAATTGCATGTGACTTTCCTTTGTCTTTAGCCTTAAGAGTTTATTGACGTCGATCATCATCAATAACCCTTGGATTAGGGCATTTATTGTCATAATGACTCATTTCCTTGCAATTGTAACATTGAAGTGTAGGAGGTGCACTCTGTGTATCCTTTTCTTTGTTCACATCATTAGACAACTTTTTTCCATCATTATGGCATTCAAATGCCTGATGACCTTCTTTTCTAGATTTGAAACATTTACCTGTCCCTTTAAGATAGTTTCCTCCATGTTTCTTTCCACACATTGATCATAATGGAAAACTCATCTTCTTTTCAGTGTGGTCTTTAGATTTCCCTTTTAATTCCATTTTTCTCTTCATATCAAATGCATATGATGGATGGGTTACTCCAATCTCCATCTTAACCTTGAGAGAACATCGAACGATTTACTCGTAGCTATTGAAGTCCCATATGGCCAACGCCCTTCAAAGACTTGGTTTTAAGCCACTAAAGAATCGATCAATCTTTCTCTCAGGTTGGATACAATTCTTGAAGTGTACCTTGCAAGTCTTGTAAAATTTTCTTCGTAGGTACCAACAGATTCATCATCCATTTACTTCAGCTCAAGAAACTCCTTCTCCATCTTTGTTCAAAGAATACGAGGGAAGTACTTATTGAAAAATAAGTTCATGAACTCATCCCATTCCATGGACTCAATTTCATCTCTTGGCCTCGTATTATTGATATGATTCCACCATTTATTAGCTTCACCTTCCAAACGATATACTGCTAAGATGACTTTATCATGCTCGGAACATTGAAGAACTAAAAATAACATTTCAGTTGTATTGATCCATTGTTCAGCCACTAATGGATCAGTAGAACCACTGAATGAAAGTGGATGCTACCTCATGATGGATTCGATAGAATTTTTCTCCTTCCTTCACTCGTTTGGAAGTCCTGCATGATTCAAAGCTTGAGAAAGTTGTTTGAGCATGGCTACAAGATTTTTCATTCCAGCTCCCATAACGTTTGGCTGCTCAGGGGGACAATCATTGCATTGCCCATCGCATTCCGCATTAACATGGTTCTTTCAGGTTCCATCCATTGACTAAAACCAAGAAGAATAGTGTGAGCAACACTAATAATAATAGGAAAACCACATAATCAAAAATAAAATGTCACACTTAAGGTCTTATCATAGGTTGTTCATGGAAATTTCTAATACACTAAGATTGTGTTCTATGCTTACATATATCCTTAGGGTTCTTACTAAGGCTTTCACATCCTAGTTTCCAAAGGTTGACTATACCTTTCCTCTGATACCAATAATAACTACCCATACTTTACATACATTATTATTACTTGAAAATTGAAGCACACTTATTACAAAATATAACAAAACCACAATAGGACTGTATAGGTATAGTGTCTTTAGAAACTAGGAGTCATAAAAAACTGGTTCATAAAGCGTCAAAATTGTCTCCCATCTATTTCATCATATCTAGAATCCATTTTTGGCATATCCTCCTTAATACCCTTCTTCCTGATCTGGGTAAAAGAAGACATACAAAAGGGTGATCTCAAATTCTCAGTAAGGTTAAAAAAAGAAATATCAATCACATCATATTCATAAGAACATAAAATTTTGGAAATCATAACCTACAAAAGAGATCATAATTTCATAACATGGGATAAATCGTAGTAGTGAAATGTAATCCCAATAATCATAATCTGAAACTTTTTGGAATACACACATAATCATAGAGAATCATTTCTTAGTAGTCAAGACTCATTTCCAAGACTATCTTAGTGGACAAAGTCTATTTCTGAACTGAGTTCACTCCTCGTTTCAGTCTTGTATCACTGAACCGGATTAACCTGTTGTTCCAGCCATGTCTATCTCATGAGATATAAATCTTTACCCAATGCATTGTAGGGAGATATAGGTCCCACCCATCTCATAATGATTCCATTGTTATGTGCACCACAAATCATAAATCATACATCATAGCATAACCCTTGTAATAAAAATGGGATTCTTAAACATCATGCCATCATAACATAATCCATATAAGATAAAAGGAAATCATAAAAATTATTCCATCATAACATTATCAAATCAATGTAAAAATACGTATAGAAACAGAACCCTATATTATCTTAGATGGAAAATAATTTTGATAAAACACTTTAACTTCATTCCTGAGGAAAATATCCTTTCTACTTCAAAAGAATATTGTATTTCTTAACATGTCATACAATTTTAAACAATAAGAAGTTGGTTAAAAATAAACTTGAAAACTTTTAAAGGAAGCATAATTGAAATAATGTTCTATGAATACATTCATGTCATATAAGTTAAAAAACTTTCTTCTCGTACTTTGGTCAGAAAAGTCAAAAAAGTACCTCGTACTAAAAATGAAAAAATATTCCTTTCATATCTTTTACTAAAAACTAGCCGAAGGGTAAAATTGGATTTAAAAAATTGTAGGAGGATAGAAATAATATTATATATTGATGAAACATGGATGTGGATGACAAATATTCCCTAGTAAATTCAAAAGTATAAACAATCTCGTATAAAAATGTGATTGCGAGATTTTCCCTTACCTTAGGTCCAATTTTCTTCGTACATGTCCCAACCTTCTGTATAATGATTTAAATAATGTTATTGAATTATACCATAATTTTACTCATAGTTATTATATCATATATGGTCATATTCTTAGCTTCTTATTAGTAATATTTCATTGTTACTTGTTATTTGGGTGTTTATTGCTTTTTGTTCTTATGCGTGTTTTGTCGAATAAATTCTTATTCGTCTTTTTAGGTTATAGATACCTCATTTCCGGAATGGTATTAGTGTAATATATATCATATTTATTCATTAAATTTATTTATATAATCATTATTCAATGAAGATCATGTAGAATGAGTCGCATCACATCGTGGAGACGGTAGGTCGTGCGTACGCACAAGCGATGATATCGTTCCCATAATCGTGGAATTGTATTGAAGTGTATGAATACTATTTTAGAATCAATATAACTTTACAACAATCATATATAGTTATTATTTACACCATTATACGCATCCAGGTAAGGTGGTGGTGGAAAATAGATTACACCACGGTGTGGAGACGGTATTCCGTACGTACGCACGGGCGGTGATTTCGTTTTCTGTAGGATGGATAGAAGGTGAAATAAGGGTTTTTTGATATTCATAATTACATATCAGTGTATTATTTATACTGACGTCATTACTTCATAATTAAATAAATAAAGAAGAGGAAGTAGAATAATAAATAAATTTGAAACAATCGGTAATGGATATTACCTCTTCTTTGAAGCGCCTCTTCTTAACCACCTCTTATGGTGCTAAATATGGTCTTTAAAGAATACCAGGACCTCTAGGATGTTTCTAGGGAAGTGGAGAAGAGAAATTGGCAGGTTTTGGCCGAGCATGAAGGCTCAAAGTGGTGTGAGGAGGAGAGGGAGGAGGTGCCCTTTTATAAGGGAGGAGAGGGGTACCTTAATAAATACTTAAAATATTATGTTATTATAAAGTCATATTCGGTGTTTAATATCTCAAAATTGATTTATTTTGAAGATAAGATTGATATGGGTCTAAATACTCTTAACCAATATATTTTAGACATGTTCAGGTTACTATTTTAACCTTATCATTTAGACTTAACTCTAAGTTAAATAATTTAACTTTTACCATGTCTTCATGTTTTCTTACACTATATGGTTAATAAACTTACTATAAAAGGTCAAAATAAACCCAATAGGTTCATTATTAATATATATAACCATATATAAGTCATATGACCAAACCTTAGATTTTATGAATAAAATAACTATTAATAATATAATATTTATTTTTAAAACTATTTTATGTCAATTTTGACACTATTTGGTAATTGATTTTTGTGAAACTCATAAAAGAATTATTAGTTCGAAAAAAATTAATTAAATAAATAATAATTATTCATATTAACCAATAAAATTAGTTTAATTCTTAAAAAGTCTCAAATTACATTTATTTGGGTATTTATAATATCAATTATGTTAATATTTCCTTAATAAGGTAATTACTGCATCATCATTGTGTCATAAATAAATTATATTATTTAAAGTCTAAAAATTATTAATAAAATAACATTATGTAGGAAATCATTTTATATTTCTAATTAATATTTATAGTCGAATTTATCTTATTTATAACCATATATTAAAAATGTTCTAGTTATTAAACATTGATTTTTACTATTTTAACTCTTCTTTAAATAAAATAATATTAGATGTCCTAATCTAATCCAAGTGGACCTAAAGGGTAATATTTTATTCCTAAGGTTGTTTTTTGTCGAATTAAACTTATCCTATAGAATTAGGACATGTTTTAGGGTAATAATAATACCATTTTTACCCTTAATTACCCTATTTACTTTTAACTGTGGTAAATAAAAGTAAAAAGTTACTATTCACCAAAAATTATTTTTATCTCATTGAACCACATTTTACTCCTTGATATTAACCGTGTCTCTTGGGTTTTCTAAATTCCACTCATAGAAGCGGTAAAATTATGTTTTATGTAAATTTTCAAATTCTCCTAGGAGGTGGGTAAAAGACGGTGAAAAGTTAAATAAAATTTATATATATATATAATTATTATAAAATGGCTCCAAGGAATTAATTTGATCTTATATATTTATTATGTGTCAATTTTGAACTAAAATAAATTTAAATAAAATAAATATTTATTTAAATAAAAAGTCTGTTTTTAAATAGTAACCCAGTGTTTTCACTATTCATAAAAAATTTAATGTTTTCAGAAAAATACCAAAAAATCATCCTAGGATAATTTCGCTATTCCAGATCCAAAAATGAAATCCATTTTGAAAGATAAAATTTATAAAATTTCAAAAAGTGGGGATTACTATTCATAACAGCTATTTTTAATAATGTTTTAATAGCATATCGTTGTTTTGTGAAACTCGGTATTGCGTACAACGCAAGATATCAAGGAAGGTTGTGATTGCGTGTAAATAAAGCCAAGATAGTGTTGTGTGTAGTGAAATATTCCTTTGATGATGTATATTACATAAAAACAAAATATTTCTCATAAAAATTTCCGGTGTTACAGGGAACTTCCCAACACTGTTTCTTGGAGAAAGGTCCATGTGCATGTGGATAAAAAAACCCACAAACACTCCATGAATCCTAATCTCATTATGAAACAAATGTGAGAAACCTCTGACTGTGGAAATACAAACCCAAATAGGAAACACGCTGATCTTCCTTTCTCGAAGGTTTGATAAGTCACGGGGTTTTGGTGGGGGTCTCAACAAAATCCATTTAGGACAAGGGATCCAATGAAGAAGAATCCTTGACATGAATGGCTGAGGGAGGCTTGACGGCTTGTAGAATGAAGAGAGTGAAGAGAATAAGTGAATCAAATAGGGGCGTCGAAGTAGATAAGGGAATGCAAGTATGGGCGTGCAAGTACACTTGGGCGACCTGATGTTCACTTATGCGATGAACAACCTATATGGTAATACGTGTGAGATACCTTGCTCAAGCCTTCAGGAGTATTCACAGGCGATCCAAGAAGTGGGGTGATCAAGTTTCTATTAGAGGAATGGGAGGCACACAAGTAATTCTATCTTGGGGAGGTTGGGCACTTTAGGCGCGCAAGTGTTATGGTTTCCAAACACTAAATGGACTTAAGTCCAATGATCCTACCTTAAATCCTCCACTCAAGGTTTTGAAGAACTACCGTGATTACTTTGGAAGACTGGGGCGAAGTACTAGCGTGATGAGAGTAGCAATTGGGCTTCAAGGAAATTCATTCGTACAAGTTGGGTCCCCAAGGGTCTATTTATAGGAAAATAAGTGACCCTGGTAGAAATGATTTGGGCATTCATGTGACTTGCGTTCCAGGTAGGAGTGTGCAAGTAGGTTGCGCACCATATTTGGGTGTGCAAGTAGGTTGGGCGCCGCTGGTGTTTTGTCTTGACTAAGGTGATTTAGAATTCATGTCTTCTCCAATCTTGATTTTTCTTCATGTATTTTACCATTTTCTTTAGAAGGGGATTACCTTTGTCATTTTTTAGAATATTTGATGGAATAGAGTGTCAATATTGAGGTACATGAAGAATGGGTTTCTTCTAGGGATGCTAGTGATGGCTTGAATCATGGTGGCCAACAACAAGGTTAATCTTGGGGAGAGCATATTGGCCTTCCTGTACAGTAATCTGAGATCAATCTCTAGTGTATGTATTCCCAAAGAAATATGAGGATCATTCCAAATTCATCATGGATGTGATGTAGCTCATTGCGGTAGGTATGACATCCTGAATTCCTTCCACCCTCTAGGTGACTGTCTGCGACCATCCCTACTAAATATTGCTAGAATTATCCCTTTTAAACTTAAATAAGAAGGGATCAAAATCAAGATTGGAAACCATGAATACTAAAACATTCAACTATTTAGGACCCCATTTGGCTAGATGATAGATGATGGGTGGGGCCCATTAGATCATAGGGAATAATTGAAAAGCATTAGGGGTTGTGTGCTGGTA
Source organism: Viscum album (assembly GCA_963277665.1). Classification (NCBI taxonomy): domain Eukaryota; kingdom Viridiplantae; phylum Streptophyta; class Magnoliopsida; order Santalales; family Viscaceae; genus Viscum; species Viscum album. The sequence continues at coordinate 461,680,745 of OY728120.1, read as the reverse complement.
GCCCAGATCGATGGAAAAATATTGTTTGAACTTTATGTTCTGATGAGGTTTGCATGGAAATTCAGTTTCATGAAATGGATACAAAAGAATTTATATAAAGAGGTTACGGAAGAGTGAAATCCATGCATCCTCCTCCAACTATGGATCATGTTCAATATTATAGGTTTTCGTGAAGTCATCACCCTTCCCCCTACTAATGTCAATGTCGTCCTATCAAAGTTTTATGCTGGATATTGGATAAAAATGAACCCAGAGTTGATTCTATAGAAACACATTCGGAAAATCAAGGTGTCCATCATAGAGTCCGAACAGTGAGGAAGCTAATGAGGTACTCCTGGAGAGGTGATAAAATGAATAAGCAACGTTGTTTGATTGGTGCAGGATGGAACTTCATCGGCAGAAGCATCGCAAGGTGAGAATGTGCCTCTTACTTCTGAATAGAGGTAGTCTCATGGGTGACCTCATGGGAAAGCCAGAGGACTCCTAAGGAAGCAACTAATACATATTCTAAATCCGGATGCCAATGTCGTTTTCCCATATCTATGGTCTGGCTGGAGGACGCTGCGATAATCTATGTGCACTGAAGGGTTGTGGCGGTGATTGGTGTGCACTAGGCTTGACATACTAGGCATAGGGAATGTTCAGGGGGCATAAAGGGTGAAATTTCATTGCTAACATGTGTACCTGACAACTTTGGAAATTTATGCATGCTAATGGGGAAGGTATGAAGAACTTCATCTCCTAGTGAAAGTGATTCTTAGCCCAGAGCATGACCCAAAAAAGATGACATCTGAGGATGATGATGACGATGAAGAAGAAAAATAAGGGGGTAAGGGGATGAAGAAGAAGAATGGGAAGAATATGAAGAGATATAAGAGTAAGATGGAGAAGATGAGGTTGGGGGTGAAGGTCCTAGATGTGAGAGTCCTCAGGAAATAGTCGTCCGCTAGGGAATCCCATGTGAGAATGGAAAGATAGGAGGATCTGACGCGTAACTGGCCATACAACTTGAGGTGAGTATCAACTATTTTCTATACTAGCCTTTCTCTTTTAATAACTCAAATCCAATGAAAAACCATTGCCATGTTTAGGAACACATCGATAATGATAGCCATGAATCTTCCCTATAGGGGAAAAATGTACCCCTGGATGTGGAAGAAAACTCTCAGTAATCTACATCTAGGACTGAGTAGGGCGGGGTAATGACCACGATTAAAGATGTTTGAGGACCATCCATAGTTGAAGTGGATAGTGATAAGCCAACATGAGGAGCTGAAAAGGAAACCTCGGAGTCTCTATTACCATTTTTCAAGAGCCAGTGATGATCATGTAGGTTCCGGGTGCAGCAGAAGTGCGTTGGTGGGAGTTTTTCCAACATTAATTTTAATGTTTAAACAATGTTCAATCAGAGATCTGCCACGATGTAAAATGCTGAATCTTCAGAATGGAACGAAGAAAGAAAAACATAAGAGGGGATACCAGAACCACTAATATAGGATGATCATATTTTGTTTATAATTAATTTAATTAATTCACAAGAATTACCTTGGTGGAATTATTTCTTCTTTGATCTCTCCGGTCACGATCTTGTGATCCGTCATTGCGTCATAGAATGCAAGTGTAGAATTCCTCTAGCGGTTATCCACACGCGTTCCATGTATCTCTGGACATCGCTGAATGGATCTCTGGGTGCTAGCATGGAAGAACCTTCACTTGTGATGTCCGCCTTCGATCACCTTGGTATCTCGGTCTTGAGAGCGTTCTTGGAGGAAGGAATTCCTTTAGCCTTGAAAGAATTCTCCAGAATTGTTGTGAAAAACGATTGAGGAAAAGTGTTGGGGTTGTAAGGATATTTATAATCAGGTTTGAGGTTATAGATTTATGACAATAAATAAATTCATTACACGTTTTATTTATTTCATTAACTCTTATCGAAAACCCCCATGTCGAATTATTAATTCCTTGGCATGTTCCCACGCTGATTATAATAAATATCCTTTAATAAAACAATATTATATCCCCAAAATCCCGACTGGAAAAACTACATGATGTGTAATCATTAATACATGGTGTGTACTCATTTTCCATAAAACTACACAGCATGTATATTTAATATACACGGAGTGTACTTTTATTTTCCACTTTCCTTTATTTCCTCCACCACATATAATAGTCCTTTAGTAATGGCTGTTTATTTCTTAAATAAATGTAACTTCATTACTCGCTAATAAATGTATTATTTCACCCAAAATATATTTTCTCGAATAACTAGTTTCGAAATAAATGAAATCAGGTATCCTTAAGTAATTATTAAACAACAATCTGTAATAATAATTATTTAACTTGTTAAATTAATATTTAACTAAGATACATGGACACACTTAGTGTGTGACCCCCTAGGCCCCTTTCTCAGTGGAATTAGGCGGAGCCTACCTAAAGTCCAAGGTTAGTGTCTAGAAACACACCAAGGCACCCATAGAGAAAGAAGTTAATGCCGAAATGATGTGTCACCTCATACGAATGCTTACCGTGTAATATAATCCCTTTGGCATGATATCTCGAATCAAGTGGGTTGCATGCTAGTGCCATCAAACCATGTGCTCGATTATTCTTTATTTGACATTCTGGAATTGAACATTCCCATTCCTTACCATGGCCATACATTTACAAAGGCTATATCAATTTCATCAAAGGGCCTGAGATATCATCTTTTGTTATGGAACAGAAGGGACAAACCCTTTCTAGCATTATCTATTAATGCAGTATTACTCGTGATGCACCCAACATATCCTACCTCGCTGCGAACAGTGTGTCATCATAGTTTTTTCAATACATCTAAGAGCATGAGTTGTAATACCCATTTATAATAATCTTAAATTCTATGGACCAATACACACATTCGCAGATAGGAACATCCAATGACACAATGAAATGTAGATTTCCTATTGGCGGGTCTCATTCTGATAATATCCTTCTGGATATTACCAATGGCGCACACCAGGAGTAGGTGCCTCAAAGTTTTATGAGTCCCCACCCATAATGGCCTGTTTTTTTTGTCCCTGAAATAACATCATCCGTACATAGAACATATATTCAAGAACCGTGTTATGGCACTTCCAGGTTCTCATCATAGCAGGGATCTGTTATGACCCATTAATGCAACAACTGTCTATAGGACATTATCACATGCATTTACACGCAGAATAACAATCAAGATGTGATAATTTATTTATTAATGAATAACGTAAAAAGTAGTTGGTTCTAGGCCACCAACTCCAATAGACTCCCACATGGACTAGATCCAACTGCTAAAAACCTTTAACCTACTAGCTCTCACATGATATTCATGCTTCTACTGAGATAGGCCTTTAGTCGTGTGGTCCACCACATTCTCTTCAGTGGACACTGTGCTCACTGCAACTTCACCCCTTTGATAGAAATCCCTCAAAAGGTGATACTTCTAGTGTATATGCTTTCTCTATTGATGTGACCTTGGTTCATTCTCTAGAGCCACCACTGCAGTATTATCACAATACAATGTAATGTGATTTTTACTTCTAGGCACCACATCAAGCTCCTAGATAAAGTTATGAATCCATATGGCTTCCTTTTCTACATCATAAGCTGCTATATATTCAGACTTCGCTGTAGAATCAGTGACCACTAGATTCTTTGAACTCTTTCGGATCACATATCCTCCATTGAGATAGAAAACATATCCAGATTGTGACTTCAAATCATTCTGATATGTCTGAAAACCAGAAACAGCATACCCTCTTATGAAAATCTCCTCATCTCCTCCATACACTAGGAACATATCCTTAGTTCTTCTCACATACTTAAGGATAGTCTTAATAGTAGTCCAATGTAGTTCTCCTGGATCAGCTTAATATCTGTATATCATGCTCAGTGCATAGGAAACATCAAGCCTGGTATATAACATGGCATACATGATGGATCCTATAGCAGAAGCGTATGGGATCTTACTCAATATATATTTCTCTTGTGGTGTTTGAGGACACATTTTCTTAGAAAGATATAGACCATGTGACACTGGAACCAATCCCCTTTTGGATTGTTCCATACTAAATCTCTTTAGCATCTGGTCAATGTATGTACCCTGACTTAGTCTAAGCAGCCTATGGGATCTATTGTCACGACCCGTCCTCGGGGCCCGTGCCGTGACTACCCCAAGCCCGCCTTCCATAGGCCAGGGGCTGGCGACTAGCACCAAGGCGTAAATCCCAACAAAAAGGGAAGGCATTTCCTTTGAAAAGTAAACAAGCACCATAGAGTAAGCAAGCATAAAAGTAAACACTAAGTAAAAACTGTACAAGCTGTGCTGAAAGTAAAAGGGGTCGAAAATACAAGCCCAACTATAAAGTACAACTGAAAGGAAAAACTGCAACTAAAAAGGTAAAATTGCAGCGTCGAGCCGTCCTCTGGAAGTCCCACCTGAAGGGTGGGTACAGATAGCCTCCACTGCTCCTTGGGTCCACCTGACCGCTCCGAGTACGTCCCGCCCAGTGGTCCACCTCCAGGTACTGTCCTTCTCCACACGCCTCCACCCCGATCAGCGTTGTCCGTCGTCTGCAACCAACACAACGTAGTGCGGGCAAGGCCCGTGCAGGGGTGAGTATAAGCTACTCAGTAGGGACCCCGAGACCCCCGAAGGTCTCCCGAAATCCACAAAGGAAAAGTACAATCACGAAATAACATCTGACACGGCTTAGGTATATGCCGATACATATACCTAAGTCTGCAATTCCCCGTTCGGCTCCGACGTCCGAGCCCAAGCACAACCCAGTCCACACAGGAAAGCAAAACGTATACCCACACAGGATAGCACAACACAGTCCACAAGGGAGAGTAAACAGTAAATCCACACAGGAAAGCTCAACACAATCCACAAAGGAGAGTAACACAAGATTCAGCTCACACAGGTATACTTCTTCGGATGACGATAAAGATGATCACTGAACCATCTAAGTCGTCGGACCCACGAAGGATCGATAGGTACTAACCTTGCAGTGACCCACACAGGATCGGACCCACACAGGATCGGGCCCACACAGGACCGGGCCCACGCAGGACCTGTAGGTGCTGGCTCGCATAGAACCGCTGAGCACTGACCCATGCAGGATCGGACCCACACAGGATCGGGCCCACACAGGACCGGGCCCACGCAGGACCTGTAGCACTGATCCACGTAGGATCGCTGAGTGCAGTAGTCTTCGCAGTCCGCTGAGGATCTCTGCACAGTCGTCACCGCAGTCCACTGAGGATCTCTGCACGGTCGTCGTCGGAGTCCACGGAGGATCTCTGCACAGTCGTCGCCGCAGTCCACTGAGGATCTCTGCACGGTCGTCGCTGTCGAAGTAGCAGTCGCAGCCAGCACTAGGGTTCCCGCACACAGCGAGCTCGTTCGGGAGGGTCCGCTCCACGAGCCGAGAGGCTGACACATCAACTGTCACGAAGTCCGAAGTTGATGTATCCAAAAGTTCCATATCGACAACAGGAACTCAACATCGCAGACGGCGCGTCAATCGGACGCCCGGTCTGAGAGATATTGGCATTTTCGTCCCAGGGGCCCGGTTGGTTTTTAAGGAAAAACCAACCCGACCGCACTCCACCTACGTCCGAACCTCGGGCGGAGTAATCCAAAAGATCCGTCTCACTTAGAGGAATTCAACAAAGCTGACGGCACGTCAATCGGACGTCCGTAGCTCAAGATATGAGCGTTTCCGCTCCGAGGGCCCGGTTGGTCTCGTGTACGAACCAACCCGGCCGAACTCAAAGTATTCCTAAACCTTGAGTGTGATATACCGAAACGACCGTCTCGTTCCAAGGAACGCGTTTCCGCTGACGGCGAGTCGTTTGGAGGCCCGTAGCTCAAGATACGGCCATTTGAACGAAGACGCCCGAAGAAGGGGGGTACGGGCCCGGGCCGACCCAGCCCGGCCCCCCCTGGGTCGACCCGACCCGGTTCCGACCTGGTTGGCCCGGCCCGGCCCTGCCGGCTCGGCTCGGCCGAGAGGCAGGCGCCGCGGGCATTGACCCACGGCCTGAGGAAAACCGCGGCCCGCGTGCGGGCCGCGCTGGTGAACCGCGGACGCGGCTCTGCCGCGTCCCGCCTGGGCGAACCGGACCCGCGCGGCCGCGGGTCCATTGGCCGCAGCCGCCGCGGCTTCAGTCGCGGCGGCCTCTTCCGACGTCGCTCCGGTGGCCCGTTTTCCTTCCCGTCTGCGCCGTTGCTCCTCCCGGGATCCGTTCTTTACTGCGGGATCGTCAAACATCCGATGCGGCACGTTCCGTCGTCGTCCGTCAATCCGCACAAAACGAAGAACGGCGGAGGGTCTTCGGGCCGTGTTCGTTTGGCCCGCACCCTCCGCGTTAGAGATAAACAACCGGGAGAAATTTATTCCACACAGGAAACAACAATTTTTAATAAGATTAAAAATTGTTCACAAAACGGTACATTAATTTCTTTAAGAAACATTGACGGGAATAAAAAAAAGGGGTAATTCTCATAAAATAAAATCCCTACCTCGTCAATCATTGTGCGCGGGCGTTCTTCGCGGAAAGGATCGTCGCGGAAGAGAGGGATCGTCGCGTCGTCGTGGGGCGGCGTCGCATCGTCGCGGAATCCGGCGTTGAGTCGGCGAGCTCAACGAACCAAGAACAACAGATTTAAATTATTAATATTTAAATCTGTGTTTCGTTTAAAACCAAAAGAAAATAACTTTTGAGAGGAAATCCGAAATCACTCACCTCAAACGGTCGGTGATCGGAGATCGGAGCGTGGAAGAACGTCTCGGACGGAAGCGTCGTCGATTTCCGGGTTCGGCGTTCTTCGCGTTCTTCGCGTTCTTCGTGTTCTTCGCGAGGGAGAAGAAGCAAGAATCCTCTCAAACCTTCTCCAATGATTTTGGGTTGGTCTTATTTTATTAATATGCCAACACACGAAAACAGGTTTAAGAAACGATTGAATTAATTCGTTGAATTAATTCAACGAAAGAAACAGGCCATATAATTCACGAAAGAAACAGCCCATTTAATTCACGAAAGAAACAAACCATTTAATTCATGAAATAAACCGCCCAATTAAATGGTCTGTTAAGAATTTAGAAAAAGCGTCAGTTGACTTTCATTAAGACGGGTTTTCACGGGTGCGTTTCTTAGCGGAAAGAAACGGCGGGGCTCGTGTGGGCCCCACCCCACAAATATCCTACCAAGGGGGTAGGATATTTCTGGATAGCATCCTATCCAGTTCAACTCAGTTCAAGCCGCCTTTAAGTGGATTCAAGTGGCTTCCAAGTGGCTTAAGTGAAATAAAATAAAGTTGTCGCAAAATTATTTTATTTCTTAACCTTAAGCCTGAAAATTAAAAACCACACCCGGGCAAACGCAACTCCGGAAGAGGCGTTTCTAAGCGAATACCGGCGCTGCGATTTCATCGGTGCCCTCAAAATTCGATTCCGGGCACCGGTTCAAAAGTTAGAAAAACTCGCTCGTCCGTTCACTGAACGTACCCGAGCCAAACTTCGGAAAATGATTCCGGGCACACCGGGCCTCGGAATCAGGTGCCGTCAGAAACTGCACTCTTGTAAAATTCCAAAGAAAATTAAGAAAAAAAAATTCCTTGAAATTTACGGTTCTTTACATCTATCACGAATGATCATGATCCCTAGAATGTAGGCTTCTTTACCCAAGTCCTTTATGGAGAAACACTTGTCCAACCAGTCCTTAACTGACTGTAATACTGGTACATCGTTTCAAATAAGCAAAATGTCGTCAACATATACTACTAGGATAACAATCACATTCCCATTAAACCTCTTATAAAAACATGGCTCACATTGATTCTTAATGAACCCAAATTCTTTTATGGATTCATCATATTGAATGTTACATGACTTGGATGCTTGCTTTAATCCATAAATGGATTTTTGCATCTAGAAAACCTGTTTGGCTTCACCTAGCGTCACAAACCCTTCTGGTTGTGCCATATAGACACCTTCCTGAAGGTTCCCATTAAGGAATGTTTTTTTGACATCCATTTTCAAAATCTCATAGTCATGGTAAGATTCTATGGAAATTATGATTCTTATGGATGTAAACATGGAAACTGGAGAGAAGGTTTCATCATATTCAATTCCTTGACACTGTCTGAATCCTTTAGCCTCTAGCATTGCTTTATAGGTTCTAACATGACCTTCCATGTCCATTTTTCTCTTGAATACCCATTTTCATCCAACGGGATTTACATCAACTGGCTCATCAACCAGAACCTAGACATGGTTCTGATACATGGAATCCATCTTAGAATTCATAGCTTCTAGGAATCTTATAGCTTCTGAGCTTTCTACTACTACCTTGTAGGAGAGAGGTTCATCATTGTCCAATAATAATGATTCAACATCCTCAGTGACTAGGAAACCAAATATCTCTGGTTCCCTTACCTCTCTTGAGCTCCTATGCTGTACTTGTGTTTCTGGAACCTCTTCTATGGGGACCTGTGGAACTTTTTCCTGTACCAACTCCTGTGTATCTTGAGAATCAACTTTGTTGAAGTCAATCTTGCTCTCACTACCCATCTTGAGGATGTGCTCCCTCTCAAGAAAGACGACTTTTTTGGCGACAATCACTTCCTTATTTGAAGGGTTATATAGGTAATATCCTTTCCTTTCCTTGGTATATCCTATAAAGATACACCTTGTGCCCCGCGGTGATAGTTTGTTTCCTAATAAGGCCTTAACAAACACCTCTCATCCCCATACATGTGTGTGCGACAAAGTGGGTTTCCTTCCATTCCATAACTCGGATAGAATTCCATTTTCCACCTCAGTTGGTACTTGGTTTAATGTGTATGCTGCAGTTTGTAATGCATATCCCCAAAAGGATAATGGAAGATCTTCATGACTCATCATCGACCTCACCATGTCCAACAAGGTGTGGGTCCTCCTTTCACTAACAACATTCCACTGTGGTGTATAAGGAGGAGTGACCTGAGATAGAATCCCAGACTCCCGTAGAAGATCAATGAACTCCTGGTTTAGATATTTTCCACCTCGATCCGATCGAAGTTTCTTTATCTTCATACCAAGATGATTCTCTACTTCATTATTGAATTCCTTAAATTTCTCTAAGGCCTCTGACGTATACCTCATTAAATATACATATCCATATCTACTCAAATCATTAGTAAGAGTAATGAAGTAATAATATCCACCTCTAGCTTCTACTGGAAATGGTCCACACACATCCGTCTACACCAATCCTAGAAGCTCTGTGGCCCTTTCACCTTATCCATCGAAGGGCGGTTTGGTCATTTTTCCTTGTAAACAATCGTGACATCTATCAAATGGTTTTAGCTCAGTAGAGTCTAAATATCTATCTTGGCATAGCTTTGTTATGTGCTTGTCGTTTACATGACCGAGACTGTGATGCCACAACTGGGTGATGTATGAGTCATGTTAGTTTGTTTCGTTATCAATTACCAACACTTGGTTTTCATAATTTAATACATACAAACCATTATTTAAATGTTCCATACCATAAGATGCGTTGTTCTTATAAAAGATACAACCCTTATTTCCAAACTTGAAAATAAATCCATCCATATACAAACAAGATACAGAAATTTTGTTCTTGGCAACACTTGGCACATAATAACAGTTATGTAAAACCAAAATCATTCCAGTTGGAAACGAGAGGTGGTAATCGCCAATAGCCAATGCAGCCATCCTTGCACCATTGGCAGCACAAAGATCCACCTCTCCTCTAGAAATATTTCTAAATCTACTTGGTTCCTGCATTTGAATACAGGTGTGAGCCCCACAAGCTGTATCTAATACCAAATGTGTAGAAACGGAAATATTAAACTTGATAACGAATGCACCTTTAGCATCACACGCTTCTGGGTGTAGTTCCTCTTCTAGTGGCCCTGCTTGCCACATGCAAAACACACCGCCTCCCGTTCCTTTCCCTGCCTCTGGATCTTCCCCTTCTTGGAGGGATAGTGCTCAGCGGCTTCAGACCATTTATAAGTCTTTATCCCCTTTGCCTTGCCCTTCCTTTTCTTGTTCACCATAAGGACTGCGGGTTTCTCACGCCCCATGTCCTTCTCTACCTAGAGAATCACGGTCATAAGCTCTGATAGACTCTTCTCATTTACACTCATGTTATAATTGAGAATGAAGATAGAGAAGTTCTTGGGAAGTGATTGTAGGATGAGATCTATATGCAACTCATCCAGGAATTTAATCCTAATATGTCCAGGCGTTAAATGTATCCAATAAGCTTGACTACATGAGGCCCAGCTAGTGCAGACTCTCAAAGAATAGTTGTAAACAAAGAATTGGATATCTCATATCTCTCTTGTATCACCTTATCTTGGTAGAGATCCTTAAGGTGAGACATCATGCTATACGCGTCCATGTTTTCCTGTTTCTTCAAGATCTCATTGGACATGGCCAGTAGCATGAAACAGTGGACATATGTGGCATAATCCATGTGTTTCATATAGAGAGATAATTACACATCACTGGCCTCTTTCCCAGGAGCAACTGGAATAGTCTCATCCAGCGAATACAATTTCCTTTCGTGGCGAAGGATGACATGTAAACGCCTCTACCACTCTTGGAAATTAGTGCCAGTGAGAAGGTTTCCCTTCTCGAGTATGGTTCGTAATGATATTTTTGAAGTCATTTTCTTGTCGTTTCCATAAATTTAGATGAGCAAAGGTTTAGTACTTTATTACAAAACTGAGACAAATAAATAAATTAATACTTATTAGTCTCCCACTATTTTATCGAAATCCAATAGCCCTCACCATTGACTTCAGAATATTCTGTTGCCTAAATATTATTGTGGCAAGGATCCATATTTCCCTTAGCATTACCCCAACTAGGGTTTGTCAAGAAACATGAAGGGTTTTAGGTAGGCATTCCAAATTCCAACTGCATTAACTCAAAGCTCCTTGATCCGCTGAGTGGACTCCCCAATCCTGAAATCCTTTTATTTTGGATTTCCTCAATCTTTGCCTCTTGGTCACACCAAGTCCTATTGTTTTAGTCAACCCTTGATGCGAACCATGTCATGTAAACCCAAAACCATTAATTATAATTCACCGATAATTGAAATCACCCCTACTAGGGTTGGTCAAGCACATTTAACTATTATTTGATTCTAACCAAGATTATGGAAGGCTATACCGACTTAATATTTATTTTGAGGGATTTTATCCTTATACATAAATATCCATTTTATTATCTTTGATTACATGCTTGATAATATTAAGTGGCATATAAATCAGTGATTAACCATGTCTAAGATAATATTTACTCATAAGCCGGTTTTTATTTTAGTTCTATCTTGCATGCTTGTTTAATTAATTAATTGTCTGATTGTGACAACACACCCACAATAAATAAACCTTGAAAATAAAATAAATAAAATAATTGGTATGATCATGAGCTTTTATATTGGTTAGTTTATCTAGTGGTTGATAAACTAACCCAAAACCTAGGGGAGAAACACCTTGAAACTTTCGGGTTCGTGTTTACAGCTTTCCACCTGTCCACCTTTGTATCTCCTTGGATTGGTTTTTCCTTGGATCCTAACTTGATCCACCTCCACTAGCTTGGGAGCTCCATCCATTACATATGCATCTATCTCACACGCAGCTGAGGGGTAAAAAGGGTTTTTTTACATAAAATAATCATTGGGCATGCAGGCCCTACATATTAATGAGGAGAAGGCTCGCAAGCCAACAAATTTAATTTAAATTAAAAAATTAAAAGAAACCATTCACATACAAAGGTCTTGGTCTAGCTCATGATCATCTATACATGCAACGATATTTATACATAAATAAAACTAGAAATCAATTATTTAATCATTCTTTCTTAAAATAAATCACTCTCAAATCAATTAATTATCTTTAATTAAACAATCCTTTTATCATAAATCCTTTTCTAAATTTCCTTGAGATTCTCATCCATCATAATCATAAACAAATAAATTCATTTAAAATTATCCTTGTAAGTAACTTGTACCTTGGAGTCAACTCGGTGAATTCCCATTTATTACGTAGATGTTAAATTAAACGCATATATATAAAACACCTATCATGTGTTGTGCCTCAGATTTATGCCTACACTATGGTACACATCTCAAGGGTTTGTATAATATAATAATAAATTTTAATAAATGTGCGTAATTTGGGTGAGTACACGGCATGTAGTTCTGACTACACGACATGTACTTTTTCTTCACCGTCCATCCGAAGTACATGCCTGGGGACATGTCATGTTAATGTACTTCGGAAATTTTCAGAGAACACGGTGTGTTCAGTGGGACACAAGTTGTGTAGTTTTAGTGTTACACGGTTTCCAGTCGGGAAAACCATGTATGGGGCACATGGTCCAACCCTAACCCGAAGGGACTACATACTGTGTTCTGTTGGATCACACAACTTGTAATCCGGAAACCATGTACCACCTATTTCTGGTCAACACATTGTGTCATAAATGACTTTGATAGGATCAATACACTGTCTGATTTGGCATACCAGTTCGATGCATGAACCTAGACTACTCGGCGTGTACGTTCGAATACACACCGTGTATTCTGGTGCTGTACGGCCAGAAATGTTTGGATCCTCTAGATGAGTTCCTCTATTTTATTTTAATCAAAAATTAAAAGAAAAGGTCGTTTTTTGAATGGTGTATGAGAAATGATAGAGGAGGAAAAAATCCCAAGATTCAGATATAAAGAATGATTATCTTTAATTGAAACAACTAAATTATTTAATGTGTAGATCACCAACATAACACTAAATAATTATAATCAATGATATGACCCCTCTAATACCACTTGTAGGATCCGGGCGTAGTAGAAGCGTGTTGGTGGGAGTTTTCCCAACTTTAATTTTAAAGTTTAAAAAACTTTCAATCTGAGATCCGTCATGATGTAAAACGCCGAATCTTCAGAATGGAACAAAGAATGAAAAACTTAAGTGGGGATCCCGGAACAACAGAGATAGGATCATCATATGTTGGTTATAATTAATTTAATTAATTTACAAGAATTACCTTTGTGGAATTCTCTCTTCGTTGATGTGTCCAGTCATGATCCCCTGATCCATCATTTCATCGTAGAATCCAAGTGTAGGTTTCCTCTAGCGATGATCCACATGCATTCCACGAATCTTTGAACGTCGCTGAAGGGATCTCTGGGTGCTAGCGTGGAAGAGCCTTCAATTGCGATGCCCGCCTTCGATCACATTGGTCTCTCAGTCTTGAGAGCATTCTTGGAAGAAGGAGTTCTTTAAGACTTGAAAGAATTATCCAGAATTGTTGTGCACAATGATTGAGGAAAAGTGTTGTGGTTGTGGGGATATTTATAATCGGTTTTGAGTTTATAGAGTTATGACAACAAATAAACATGTTATGCGTTTTATTTATTTCATTAACTCTTATCGAAAACCCCCATGTAGAATTATTAATTCCTTGACATGGACCCATGCTGATTATAATAAATATCATTTAATATAACAATATTATATCCTCAAAATCTGGATTGGAAAAACTACACGGCGTGTAATCATTAATACACAGTGTGTACTCGATTTCAATGAAACTACATGGCGTGTATATTTAAAATACACAGTGTGTAACATTATTTTCCACTTTCCTTTATTTCCTCCACCACATTTATTAGTTCTTAAGTAATGGCTAATTATTTATTAAATAAATGTAACTTCATTACTCGCTAATAAATGCATTATTTCTCCCACAATATATTCTCTCGAAAAACTAGTGTCGAAATAAATGCAATCAGGTATCCTTAAGTAATTATCAAACCACATTCAGGAATAATATTTATTTAACTTGTTAAATTAATATTTAACTGAGATACATGGACACACTTAGTGTGTGACCCTCAAGGCCCCTTTCATTGTGGCATTAGGCGGAGCCTGCCTAAAGTCCAAGGTTAGCATCTAGCAACATGCCAAGGCACCCATAGAGAAAGAATTTAACACCACAATGATGTGTCACCGCATACGAACACATACCATGTAATATAATCCCTTTGTCTTGATATCTCGAATCGAGTGGGTTGCATGCTAGTGCCATCAACCCATGTGCTCGATTATTCTTTCTTTGAATTTCCATAATTGAACTTGCTCATTCCTTACCATGGCCATGGATTTACTTAGGCTATATCAATTCCATCAAAGGGCCTGATATATCTACTTCTGTTATGGAATAGAAGGGACAAATACTTTATCGCATTATCTATTAATGCAGTATTACTCATGATGCACCCAACATATTCTACCTCGCTGTGAATAGTGTGTCATCACAGTTTTCGTCAATACATCTATGTGCGTGCATTGTAATAACCATTAATAATAATCTTAAATTATAAAGACCAATGCACACTTTCCCAGATAGGAATATCCAATGACACTATGAAATGTGGATTTCCTACTGGCGGGTCTCGTTCTCATAATATCCTCTTGGATATTACCAAGGGCGCACACCATGAGAAGGTGCCTCAATGTTTTATGAGTCTTCACCCCTAATGTCCTGTATTATTTATGTCCCTAAAATAACATCATCCTTCCATGGAACATATATTCAATAATAGTGTTATGGAACTTCCGGGTTCTCATCATAACAGGGATCCACTATGACCTATTAATGCAAAAGTTGTCCTTAGGACATTATCACAGGCATTGTCACATAGAAGAATAATCAAGATGTGATAAGGTATTTATTAATGAATAAAGTACAAATTTGTTGGTTCTAGGCCACCAACTCCAACAGATCATTGAATTAACTAATGCCAAGATAACTCCTTCGGTGGTAGATCCTACTATAACATAGGCACTGAACATAGCAGGGCTTAGCTCTGATAAGTTTCTACCTTTTTAGGCACATATCTTTTATTATGGAATTAGGAAGACCAAGATATCGGTCCCCAATGAAATGATTGTAGGGAAAATTGTTGTGTCCTTAACAACTGTGGAAGATATACCAATGATTTCACCAGTTCTCATTTAGTCGATTATTCAAGTTTTTCTAGACCTGGTACCTAATTATCAAGATGTTTCAATCATGGGTGATGATTTTTCTAGGGAATAGCTCCTATTTGGTGGGGTTGAGGTCAATAAAGAAGAAAGAGTATCAAAAGAGGACCCTCCCTCTAAACTCCTGGCTATGTTTCCTAAGTACAGCCTTGTATGTCCTGAAGATATGGATGAATATAATCTTGACGCGACCATGGAGAGTCATATGATGTGACACAAGGCATGTAAGTGCATCAAACGCTTCCCCAATCAATTTTAGGAAGAATGGTTGATCTCTATGGGGTCACATCGCACATGGCTATGGTGTCTCTACTCTGAAGGGTTGGATGATCACCATCTTCATACAAAAATATGTGATTATATGGCTGATAAGATATGAGATAGTATCCAAAACTATGATATTTCCCAGTGTTAGAAGGAATATGAGAATACCCAGAAGATTCATCAGGTTGAGTAGGAAGTTCAACGCCATGAAGAGTAAGAAAACAAAAGAGAATCATTTATGGCGAGCCATTCAAAGCTCGTTGAATAGTTGAATGCCTAACTCATGGCTTCCCAAGAGAAATAATTGCATTAAATCCATCAAATTATTGAGTTCCAATCTAGGATAGATCAAATTCAAGATAAAGCTAAAGATCTCTACTCCATAACTACTGACAAAGAGAGAGAGCTCAAGGAGTATGAAGCATCCATAAAGGCTATGATCCCGACTGTTGCAGCACTGAAGCAATCCATCAAAAGGGATAATCCCATAAGGGCCATGTTTTTTCTGAAATCATAAACATATCTCCCTCTTTGTTTTCCTATCCTGAACTACATACATGGACTTATTATTTTCTTTTTTACTTGTTTTTTTGCAGCTCGAGCATAACTATGGTGTAATTAGATATCAATCCCAATTCTCATGTGTGTCATACCCAGTCTGAGTATCAAGATAAGACTACATAATTATTCACTTTGTGTAAGAGATTTCCAGCTAGAGTTTTTAATACTTGGTTTTGACTAACCACCCGAGGTTTTTTAAATAATAGAGGGGTCTTGACCAAAGTATAGGGTCCTCATAATAGATAAAATTCTATTACCAACATACTCTATTGAATGATAAGGATAACACCAGGGGTGTTGGAATAAATATGAACAAAGGGGAATGAAGAACATGAATTACGATACCCAAAATCCAGAATGCAGTGAGGATGTAATGAGGACATAAAATAGTTGTCGACAAAATTTGAAAAATAGCATCTACATGTTCACTAAAAATGGGAACAAACAATGTGGTCCAATATCTAACTTCATTTTATAACACAGTTCCAAACATGAAATTTCATAGGATGTCCTTCGTAATATTGGCCCATGATGGAAGGCAAGCCTTAAGGAATATCATCCTAATGGTTAGGGGGTTACATCAGACTTGAAAGGGGATAGCGATCCAAAATAGAGGGAACATAATGAGTGGTGATGGAATGATTGGATTTTTCGATAAAGTACAACACTCTTGAAATTATTCCATCGTGATGAAAGTACATTGGGTGAGTGTATCGACGTGAATCAAAACCAGCCCTAATTCTATGAGGTACCTCTCTGGGAAGGACCAAATATGGTATACAGTTTTACATCGTGTAAATGGGGACGATAAGCATGTCATTTAGCATCATGTAGTGTGGATGATGAATGAATTTTTTAATGTTGTATGATCAGTAATTTTATTAGAGTTTAACATCATAATGCCTAGATCCTAAAAAACTATTTAAATTCATGTTACATGGACTAAGAACCCATATTTTATAGTCATGTTGTTTAGACCATGATTTGGAGAAAAGAACCAAGAATGTTAATGGACCTAGGTCTGGGCCCTGGGGGAAATTCTAGGGCATCGCTACATATCCCAAAAGAATGAGAATCAAGACAAACATATTTATTGAGAAAAATATTGTCAAAGACCAACTTTGGTGTGGGAAATCCTTTCTAATGATGAATTTGATGCATTTCAAAACATCATGGGGAATCCTAAACATGCTCAGATTAGGGATTCATTTTAATGTCATGCATTCCAGACATGGGTACCCCCAAAGAAAAAATATGTGTATGGTTCACAAACTAGTGTGAATGTGGACCAGAGTGATCTATACCACACTGAATGTTAATGAAGGTGATATCGGGGCTGAGAAGGCCATGATAGAGAGTTTACCATTTATTTGGCTGGACCCAGGTACCAGATGCCCAAAATATTTCTATGTATCTTATAAGGGAAGGAATCAAGCCTTACATAATTCTTTGTATTCTGAATAGTTTAATGTAATGTGGTGAGGATGATATTATCTCAATTTAGGGTCGTATGGTCGGACCAACAAGCCACACTGTCTCACACATTGATATTATCCTACCAAACCCCATAACATTATGTGATCCATGCTCAGTGTAGGAAACAAGAAGTGTAGTCAAGCCATCCCTATCTAACAAGAGCATGCAATGGTTGGAAGGAAATCTCGGGTGGGTAAAATCCCAAAAGAACCAAATTTCATACTCAATGCATAAGAATGCATAGATTTACAACACTAGATATGCCGAGGATCCATAAAATTAAAAGGGGAAAAAAACATGTGACCCACATAATCTAATATTTGTGATGTGAGGGGATTTCCATGATGATGAAGGATAACTATTTACCATGTTCAAAATACAGCATCCATTTCGTGTTAGCCTCAAATGGGAACAAAAAAAATTCGGGTTGGTCACCGACCATATTCAAAACACAATATTTGCATCAAATGTTTTTCCAAAATCCTTTAGGGTCTTTGACCAGTACAGTTGGAGATCACTGAGTCCTAGAATCCATACAATTATGGGGTCCCTTCATTTTTTAAAGATAATGAAAACCCGATTGAAGGAATTTTCAAAGTGAACATATTACCCATGATGTTTAATCGTCTTGCAGGATGAGGTCAAGGAGTGTTAATATAGAAGGAAGTACATGGAATGGTTATTATAAACCCGACATGAATGGGGACTGAAGAAGTCGTCACCATTCCACTTAATTTTGGGAGAAACCAAACCTAAAGGGGATGATGAGATTAAAGGGGTTGTGACTAGACCATAGAAATAAAGTATGGTCATCACTACGTATCCCATAAGGATGGGAATAAAGCTGCACTTAGATCTTGGAGATGTTACGAGAATGAATAATACCAAATAGGATTGATATCCTCTTTTAAATAGGAATATCATAACTATTATGTACTTTAACTTCATGAAAAAATAGATGGTAAGAATCTTATTTTAAGGTCATATTTCTTAGAACATAAGGTGCTCAGTTTATTATCATGTGCTTGGGACATGAGCATGTAGTTTATCATCATGCTGTAAGGAAAAATAAGATGGAGAGATTTTCAAGGGTATGTGTTTGGTGTGGATACTAAAAATCTGACGTGAAAGCGGATATAGAAGTCTCATCCCAGACCACATAAATTTTAGGAAACTCATGATGAATTTGAGCAAGATGATTCATGGTGATGCTACTGGATGACAAAAAAAGTCTCGGGACCACTATATATCCCATAAGAATGGGAATAAAACCACATGTATATTTTGAAGGTGGTACAGCTGGTGGCCAATACTGAAAAGGTATAATGTATTCTCGAGTAAAGGCATCATAAGGATGGGTAATTTAACATTACACAGCCTCGGTGTAGAAGATATTGTTTAGGATTTTACTATATCTATGTAAGGGTTGATAGTTTATGGTCATAGATATTTCACCAAAATAGGGAGGTTCCTGAAGAGAAAACAGGTTTCATGGTTCCACAATGCAACCTGACATGAATAGGGACAAGGTATTCCCCATCGTATTACAAATTTCCAAGAGAACGTACATAGTTTAATGTCATTATGCCTAAACTAGGGGACTAGGTCTCCTAGTTTAAGGACATAGATATTGGATGGAAAAGAAAGTTTGACCCCTCTTTGGGGGCTCAAACCATACCAAAATCAATAATCCCATGTGAGCCATGCTTTTTGTATGAATAAAGGGTGGAGAATATCTTTATAACACATTGAATCACATGGAAGGGGGGAAAGGAGCGGAGCCCAGGCTGACCCCACAACACTAGTTCATCCTCCAAGCATAGAAATGTGAATAGATGTATGACACCAAGGCTATCAAAGTTCTGCGTGAGCATGATGGGATGGAATGATATGTGAATCACAAGACCAATATTTTGGTCTTAATGGGGCCCATGTAATGATAGAGGATAACTGTTGACCATGTTCACAACATAGTATCCATCCCATGTGACCTGTAATGGGAACAAAAAATTGAGCATCAACTACTGAACGTATTCAAAATGAGGAATCATAATCAAAATTTTGTTTGAAATCCATTGGGATGTTGGCCTAATATGGTCAGAGAGCACTGAGGTTGACCACCCATACTATTCGGGGATCCATTCATATGATCAAGTTGATGGAAACCCAAATAAATGGACATGTGATGAATGGAAATGGATGAGAGCATGTCTATTTATAACACAACACTCTATGTCCAAAACCGAAGCACATTTAAGCACATTGATGTGGCATGATAGAGGTCAAGAAGTCAAGATAGGATGGGAAAATTTGGTTGATGAACCTAGGCTAGAACAGAAGATGAAATGTTCAAGTTTTCCAACACATCCCATGAAAATGAGAATAAATACATATGTAGTTCTTGAAAATGACATGGTAGGATACCAAATCTAGGGGAAATGCTATCTTGCATGTTTGGACCATGCACCGAAAGAAGAAGTATTTTATTGATCTTGATTATTCTTTAGTTTGTGTTGTGTATTTTGGAGAATGAAACCCAAGATGGAGAATATGGGAATCTCTATAGGAATCAAGTCATATGTAAGCCTTGAAAAATAGCTTGGTGGAAGAATGATGACAAACAAGATGTATTCTAAAGCAAGGTCACCACAATGTAGTGTCGTTTTTAGTAGTGTGCCTAGGATGATAGTTTCATAGTTTGAGGTCATAGTACATAACCATCCCATGCACTTTAACATTGTGTGGTAAAGATGGAATAGTATATAGTCATATGGGATGAGGAAACATAGTTTAACATCATATGGTTTGGACACATACGGAATAATGAGATTTTAAGGGGAATGTGATTGGAGTGATAAATCATAATCAATGTGAATGATGACATAAGTAAACACCACACCGCGTGCAATATCAGGGAGGGGACCTCAGGCCCAGGGGAAAAAGTTCAAGGAACCTGGGGATGGACTCGAAGATGAATTTTTATGGTGTTCTTATGTATCCCATAGGGATGGGAATCAAGCCACACATAGTTCTTGAAATACAGTTCAGTTTAACATCATGCAGAAAGGATTAGAGAAAAGAGGTATCTCAAATAGGAATGTGTACGGAGTGGAAAAATAACCCTACATGAATGAGGAAATATGTCCACATACACCACACCATTAACAATTCTATGAGAGAACTGAGGCCAAGGTGCAAAGAGAATGAATAGATGAACCTTTTCTGGACTCAAAGATGAAATGTCTGGGTGTTCCTACATATCCCAAAAGGAAGGGAAACAAGCCATACACAGTAATAGAAATACTCTATCATTTATCATAACGCAGTTTTTTTTAAAATGTTAGGGTCAAAGCCTCATTTTATTATTTAAAGTAAGGACCTATTTAGATTGGGTATAGGGAGACCCATTACATAGCCCTAAGGCCCAAGGCCAAGGGGCCTAAAGGCAAGGCTTGAAAGTCCTTTTTTTTTCAAAGATCCCCTCGTTGAATAGTACTGCTAGAGTACCCAGGCTTCTAGAGTGCCTGCTATAGTACCACCACCGCTACAGTTCCTACTACAATGCCTCCATCACTACAGTGTCATTGCCACTACAGTTCCACTGCTACTACAGTACTGCAATTGTGCCCTGCTACAGTGCTGCTACAGTACCCGAATATTAGTCTCTCCCCAAATTTGATCCTACGTCTTCTGGATTCCAAGAAGGAGCCTGTATCACTAGGGTACAGGCTTGTTGGAATTTATAGTAATGCAGTATGGATGCAAAGAAAAGGAGATAGAGATCTCATGAGAGTGGTACATGGCATGTTTATTTCAAACCTGGCATGAATGAGGATATAAGTCCACACCACACCACATACAACTGATATAACATAGTCCAATGAGCCATAAAGAAGATAAGGGTTCTAAAAACGAGGGCTAGACCTAAGGAAGGAATGTATAGGTGTTCTTACATATCCCTTAAGGATGGGAATCAAGACAAATGATGTTTTAAAAATGTCATGATGTTTAATGTCATGTGGTAAGGATGTGGAAAGGAAATTAAAGAAGGAGGATCACATGATTTGTCTATAGTAAACCTGATGTGAATGGGGACTAAAAAATTCCACACCACACCACATTCAACCCATGAAGGGAACAATAGCTGCGGGTGAAGATATTTGTTGGTATTGACCCAAATATGAAATTTATAAGCCTTCCTACATACCCAATGAGGATGTGAATCATGCCATACATAGTTCTGAAAATTTCATGAAGTTTAATGATGTGAAATAAGGACATAGTATATCATAGTTTATGGTCATAGATCTCAGATCGTAGATGCCCAGATTAATGTCAAGTGTGATGGACAGAAGGGTAGAAAATGGTGAATTATCATGCCCATCATTTGGGAGACCATGGGGCGGGAAATAATGAATTAGGATAACTAGTAACCATGTTTGAAACACAATATCCATCTCATGTGATTTTGAATGGATAAAAACAATTGAGCATCGACGACTGACCATATTGTCAATACGGGACTTATGTCCAATTGTCGTTTGAGATCCTTTGGGACATTGTCCTCAAATGGTAGGTGATCTAAGGTGGGGTGAGACATAGACACTAGGGGGTCCTTTTAGATGTGAAAGATTATGGGGACCCAAATGATGGGATGCATTAATCGTGGTGGTAACCATACAGTTTAACGTTTTACAGTAAGAAAATGGGAAATATTATTTTAAGGTCGTAGAGCTCGGACTATGAGGTATACTCACCATTTGAATTTTATCATCATGCAGGAAGAAAGAGATCTTAGTTTAGGGTCATATAGCTTGTAACATTTATTGTTTAATGTCTTGAAATATGAGGATGAGTTTAACATCCCCCAGGATGGATGTTCCCTTATGCATTGTACTACTTGAGGAAATTTGCATTAGTGGGAGGAGTAATATGCTTAACATCCAAAGTGACTAGAGAGTATGCACCTTTTGGGTAAATCTTTTGAATGACATAAGGTCCCTCCCATTTGGGCTCTATATTCGCAAGCTTCCTATCGGGTAGCATTGGAGTTCCCAGGGCCAATATTGCATCACCTTGTAAAAAAGAGCATAGGTGAACATTCTTATTATAATACATGAGTATCTTGTTCTAATAACTCTTCATATTGTAAAAGGCATGAAGCTTGTTCCCGTCAAGTGCTTCCAGTTCATCCAGATGGATTTCAACTAATCTATGTGGTGCCTATTAATCATAAATAGTTGTGCATAGTTAGGGTAACTGTATCTCGACAGGCAAGAGAACGAATTTTTCGTACACCAGGTAATATGGAGTTACATTTTTGGAATTATGAGCCATCATTTGGTAATCCCAGAGAACGATGGGGAGTTTTTTTGGCCAACTCTTCTTATTATGACCAATTATATTCTTCATGATAATAGAGATAATTTCATTGAATTCCTAGACAAATCCATTTTCTTGTGTGTGATAGATAGAGAGGTATGATTAGAAAATATATTGTTCATGGCGTAACCTTTCTTCAGCTCGGATTCCCCAAATGTTGGTGTTGCTATCACGGAGAACGGCAAGAGGGAACCCATATTTATGAATGATAATTGATCGCACAAACTCGATGATAGAATGATCCTTGAATTCCTTTAGCATATTTTCCTCTTCCCATTTGGAAAATAAATCTGTAGTGGACAAGATGAACCTTCACTGGTGAGCTATTGCTACTGGATATGGTCCAATGACATGGATTCCCCATGCCATAAAGGTCCAATACTACTTGTTATTATGGAGAGTCTCTAGTTTCCAATGCAAAAAAAATTCCATGGATATGTAATGCATGGAACCGCTGGGAAAACAAAATTCAGTCATAGATCATGGTGGGCCAAAACATATCATAATCTTCAGATTTGATGAGGGAGTTTTGGAACAGCCTGATGAGCCCCAAAGGAACTGACATGAAATTCCCACATAAACTAGGAAATTTAATCTCCTTGAATTAAATGGAATAAAATAACATCAATCCCATGTCTGTAGAGGATCTTCGTAAGAATGGGACCACTCTGGAAGGTGAACTGCACTGTACCCCATCAGATTCGCTCACATTAAACTCAGTCTATTAGAAGATTTTTGTGTTGAAGATACACAATAAAGGGAGTCGTACAGTAAGGGGGTCTCCTCCAATACTGCTCTAGGGGTATTTGGTGGTCCCAACGTGGAGGAAATGGTGGTAAGGTGGATTACATGTGGGATATCTTCATCATCTATAGTGATGGGAGAGAAGACTATTCAATGCGCCACATTGATAATCAAATCATCCTAGTCATGCTCTGAAAGAGATGCAAAAAAGTTGGAAAATGAATTGTCTTGACAATTCTGTGATCGAGGTACATGATTAACTTTTGGCCGAGAAGGGAACTGGGCCATCAGCTGGTGAGTATGATCTAATAGAGGTATGAGCTCTAGATTACTAACAATGTAGTCACCGTTGATCTTCTTGATGACCATCTCAAAGTCCCTTTTCAGATGCAGGTGGGAAACATCAATCTCAAGGGCCAGTTCAAGACTAGTGATGAGGGATTCATACTCCACCTCATTGTTGGTCTAGCCATTTGAGAAGAGGAACAAATATCAAAAGAGATCTTGTCTAGGCGTGATGAAAATAATATACATTCCCACTCTATTAAGTCTCAGATCATTTAGTCTCTTGCCAGTAGGGCTTCAGGATGTGCCATCAAAGTGCATTTTTCAACATGGAGTGGATTGATCCACAGAGAGGATTACATCATCTAGAAATTCAAGATTTAGATATTTATTTTTGGGGGATTGATGGGTGCCAATAAATATGCCTATGCATGTCCCTTAAAATCCTTTTATGGGGAAAACCTAATATCGACTATTGAAGGATCACAACCCATCGAGCTATATGACCATTCAAAATGGGTCAATTTAGAATGTACTTTTGTGTATCCATTCAGGACACCAGTTGTATATCATGGTACTTCTAGTAATGTCAGAATTTCTTCATTTTCAATACCATTGAAATATAGTTCTTCTCGATATAGGAATACCTAATCTATATATCAAGGATCATTCAGATGATAATATATAAACTATTTTATGCTCCCTCATTATTCTTCTGGGAAAGAGGGGCCTTGAGGGAACATTCCAGAGTGGTCACATAAACGACCAGAGGCTTCCTGAAAAATAGGTTTCATCAAAACCGGAGGTTGTAGCAGCTACTGCTTGATTTCTTCAAAATTAGTCTCACACACCTCATCCCACTAATAATTGGAACCATTTTGTATGATCTAGAAAAAGGGAATAAAATTTTGAGCCAAATTTCTAATGAATTGGCATATGTAGGATATGTGGACTAGAAAGCCTCAATGATCCTGAATATTGCTCAGAGGATACAACTAAAAGCTATCCTTGATCTTTTCATGATAAACCTAAATTCCTCAGTATCTGACATTGAAGCTGAGAAAACAGATTAGGACATTTATATTATTTTATTTTAAATGATTTCAAAGATGTCACCTTCATAATTTAATAAATATAACAATTTAAATGTTGTGATTTTAAGATGATAAATTTGAGTAAAAATATTATTAATAAATCTATTATATTTATCTTCATCATAGGATTTTATTTTTAATTTTTATGCAACTAATAAGTATATTAAATGATTATACAAAAATGATTCAGTAATTGTTTTATTAAGAGAAAGATCAAATAAATGGTTTTATAAATATTACAATAAACTTTATATGGACTAATTAATGTTCTAAAAAAATTTCTAGATGAATATGACATGTTAGGAATCTATTAAATATTTTGGTTCGAATATATCCTCTGTTTTTTTATTTAAATTCAAATAAATGAATAGTGTCAAAATTAACACTATTGTTATTTTATAAAAATAATATATTATTAAATTGTTTAAAAATCGCATAAATATTTAAAAATTAAAAATTGAAATTTATACCATTTAAAATTTCATAAAGTACCCAATTATGGATAATTCACAACACATAATTAATTATTTATAACAACTTAAAATTTAGAATATTATTACCACAAATAAGATTAAATAAATTAAATAAGTATAAATCAAATTGATAAGGTTTAAAATAAATTCCCAACAAGTCTAAATTTTATTTGATAATGATATTAAAACTCTATATCATCTCATATTCGGATTTAAGTCATTTTTTGAGGTTTTTATGTGGGGTTTGAATTTATTATAAATTAATATTTCTAATGTTTCCAAAGGTCCCATCTTCTCTCTTATAAAAGGGCACCTACTCCTTATCCTCTTCACAACACTTTGAGCCTTCAAGCTCGACCAAAACCTGACCATTTATCTTATCCACTTCCCTAGAAACATTCTGGAGGATTGGGTCTTCTCAAAATACCATCTCTAGTCCCTTAAGGGGAAGCTTAAAGGAGGTGGGTCGAAGAATAGTGAATCTCTTCTACCGATTCTTTCAAGTTTCTTTCTTCTTCAACTTCTTCTTCTTTATTTGTTTCATTATAAAGTAATAACATCAGTATCACTAATATACTAATATGTTATTATAAGTATTAAACAACCCCATTTCACCTTCTATCCATCCTACAAAAAATGAAATCACCACGCGTGCGTACGTACGGAATACCGTCTCCACGCCGTGGTGTAATCAGTTTTTTCACCACCACCTTACTTGGATGGGTATAATGGTGTAAAGAATAAATATATATGGATATTATAACATCATACAGATTTTGAGATATTATTTCATCCACTCCAATTCCATTCAATAATTAGGGGAACGATATCATCGCACGTGCGTACGTACGGATTACCATCTCCACGACGCGATGAGATTCAATCTCCATGTTAAACATTCAATAATGATTATAAAGTATATATAATGAATAATAATGGTATATATAACATAAAAATTCTACTGTATTTATGTATATGTTATTTACTTACTTCCATTCAGGTCAATAAGGAAAGGAAAATAGCGTTCATGCGTACATACAGCCTACCGTCTCCATGAATGGTGTGTTTCATTTCATTTCTCTATCTATTATATATATATATACTGAATATATATGATATATAAATCATATTTTACATTCTTGAAGTTATTAAAGCATGATATAAGTAATAATAATATCAATAACAACAAGTCCCAACACGTACGATAAATGAAACGATTTTACCAAAAACGCTACTTTAACATGGAATTTACAAAAGAACGAGTAATATAAATTCATAAGTGAACCATATATGATATCATAACAATGAATATGATTCTTCAATAAGTCAATGACATTATTTAAATCATTATACAGGAGTTTCAGACACATAAGAAGCGTATCGGACATAAGGTAAGGGATAATTATTCCAATCTTGTTCTTTTCTGAGATTGTTTATTCGTAAGTATTTACTCGGGTTATATTTATCATCAATGTCCATGTTTTCTAAAAATGTTTTCATAAAATGTTTACTATTCTTCCATATATGTTTAAAGTCATTTTTACCCTTTGTTTGCTTTTTACCACATTATGTGGAAGGAATCTTTCCTTTGGTTACCATATAAGTACTTTTTGACTTTTCTGGAAAAAGTACGAGAAGAATGTTCTTTTTGACTTATACAGCGTGAATGGATTTTTACGGTTTCATAATGAATTATTTAAATGAATATTATTCTAAAAAATTTCATTATTATTTTCAGAAAAATCCTTTTCTTTTAAAATTTCATGGCATTTTGAGAAAAGAAAATGATTTTGAAGAAGAAAGGATATTTTCCTCTAGAATTCATTTCAAGTGTTTTGTCAAAACTATTTTCCATATAAGATGAAATTATTTTGTATGATTATGTTTCAAGTATAATGTATTTATTATTTACATGGTTTTATTTATTATGATTAAATGATATCCATTTTTTTATAAGGATTACGATGATGTTTATGAAACCAATTTTATTCTTTGGATTATGATAAATGATTTATGTTTATTTTGTGGCACAAGTAAGAATGATTTCATTATGAGATGGGTGGGACCTATATATCCTTCCAATGAATTTTGTAAATATTTATATCTCATGAGATAGACATGGCTATAATGGAAAGTTATTCTGGTTCAGTGATACAAGACTGGAATGAGGAGTGAACTCGATTCAGTAAGGGACTTTGTCCACTTAGATGGTCTTGGCAGCAATGCCTTGGCTACTATGGAAATCATATCATGTGCTTAATGGTTTTCCATAATTACATGTTTTGTTCCCATGCTAGTTTATCATGATTAATGTTCCCTTATGATCTATTCTTTATGTACTACAATGTTTTATGTCATTGCTCAAGATTTTGATGTTTAGATTTTATGCTCATGTTTTTACATTCAAATGTTAATGGAATGTTTTTTTTCTATGTTTACCCATACTGAGCATTTGAGATCACCCTTTTTATGTTTTATTTTCCCCAGTATATAAAGAAATATTTTAGGAAATAAAAAAATGGGAAGATCTTTATGGGAAATGTTGAAGATCTTTCACCATGATTAGAAGATTATATTCTGAGTTTCCAAAGATATTAAACTATTACAGTCCTTGTGTGTCTATTTTTTTGTTATTACGCAAAATTAATCTAATTTCCATGTAGGTCAAGCTTGGGTATCTACTGTTGGTATCAGAGGAAATGTTTAGTTAAGCTTTGGAAACTAGGATGCAAAAACTTTAGTCAGATCCCTAGATATATTTCTATGGTATGTCTAGGGATGTCCCTAAGGTTAAGTATAAGTATAAGTTATAGTCTTAGAATTTCGGTAACAATATTAGAATTAAACCTAAGATGTTAGATATTGAAGGTACACCCCGTTTATTATGTTGTTTTCCCTAGCATGATTTTTTCCTCTCACGCTATTCTTTTTGGGTTTTAGATGATGGATGGAACCCGAAAGAACCGTGTTGATCAATGTAATGGACAATGCAATGATTGTCCTTCTGAACAAACCAATGCTATGGGAGATGAAGTGAAAATTTTTATTTCTATACTTACACAAGCTATGAATAATTCTGGACTTCCAAATGAGCAGATAAGGTAACAATATTCTATTGAGTCCTTCATGAGGCAATGTCCACCTTCTTTCAGTGGGTCTTTTAATCCACTTATTGCTGAACAATGGATCAGTACCATTGAAAAGATATTTTCCATACTTCGCTGTTCAGAACATGAAAAAGTCATTCTGGTTATTTATCATTTAGAAGGTGAAGCAAACCAATGGTGGACTCTAATTAAGAATATGATACGCCTTGATGAAATTGAATCCATGGAATGGGATGAGTTCAAGAACTTTTTTTTCAATAAGTACTTCCCTTGTATTCTTAGAACAAATATGGAAAAGGAGTTCCTTGAGCTTAAGAAAAAGGATGATGAATTTGTTGGTATATATAAGGCGAATTTTACAAGGCTTATAAGGTATGCATCTGGCTTTATCATCCAACTAGAAAGTAAAGTTGATCGATTATTCAGTGGCTTAAAACCAAGTCTTCGAAGGGAATTAGCTATAAGAGACTTCAGTAGCTATGAAGAAATTGTGCATTGTGCTATCAAGGTAGAATTGGAAGTTGTTTTTACACATCCATCTCAAAGTTTTGACAAAAAACAAAAGATGGAGTTCAAGAAGAAATCTCCTAACAATGGTGAAAAGAAGATGAGTGTTTCTTTATGCTCAAAGTGTGGAAAGAATCATGGTGGAGATTGTCTAAAATGTACTAGAAAATGTTTTAAGTGTGGAAAAGAAGGTCATCGAGCAGTTGAGTGTCGAAGTAATGGGAAAAAGATAGCTAATAATGTGAATAGAGAAAAGACTATAGAGAATGCTCCACCAACATGTCAATGCTTCAAGTGCAAGGAAATGGGGCATTATGCTAATCAATGCCCTAATTCAAGGGTTAATGATGATCGACGTGAGCAACCTATTAAGGCAGAGGATAAAGGGAAGTCACATGTGATCACTATTTGTGATATTGAATATGAAAAAGATGTTGTGGAATGATTAAGTGTTTATGTAATGGGATTTCAAAATAGTATCATGGAATCTCATTTATGGTATCATGGAATTTTGGAATATTTATGTACTGGATTTAAATAATTATATGGTACCGATAACCATGAAAAGTGATTGAAATATTTTTGGAAAGAAGATGATATGCACATAATTAAGGGATAAAGAGAAAATGAAATAAGGAAAAAGTTATATCATGGTTTGAGTATGTAGAAATTTTGGGATTTTGGTATGTCGAGAGAGTTAACGTTTGACAGCATTCATGTTTACACTAAGGTTCTGTGGTAAGCATACATGATTATGGTATTCACATGTTTCAAATGTGATCAACAAGATATATCTTATGATATATGGGGGATAAATGATGATATTCACATGCTTGTTATATGACCTCTCTGGTAATATTTTTCACAATAATATGTGATTGGATAGAAGTATTTTGTATAAGCCTAAAGATTGGAATAGATTGTGTTGGGCATAAGTTATTATTGTTTATGTCTAGAAAAGTTTTGATATTATTGATGGAAGGTTGTAATATTGTAGCTTTAGAAAAAGGACAACCTGTAGGATGGGCGACAACCCGTCGCGTCGGACAAGGTTGTGGGACTCGAACCCACAACCGAAGTGTGACAGGACTTTATCGCATACCACTGGCCAACAGGATGTCCTTGGTTAGTAGAAACTAGTTTTATTTTATTAAGAAGGATGATAAATGAAGTATATGTCCATTTTGGAACCATATCCGATTAATCTCACCATAGATGGAGTTATGTATATAACGTTTTCTAACTTATGTTTGAGAAAGATGGAATGACCTATCATTCTATCGCATGATATTCTAAAACTTCGTGAAAGACAAATTCAACTTCATTTCATTAAGAGATGAAGTGGAAATTGTTCGAGGCACAAGCAACGTTGAGATTGTACCAAAATCATGTAAGTGTTTATTTTAATTCAAAAATTCTTCAACATTTGGGAAATGATATTGAAAACCAAAAATGTTTTCCTAGTGCTCTCATGTCTGATGAATCATATGGTACCATATATCATCAAAAATTTATGCCTTTGTGACTGTTGGCTTTTTCATTGCCCTGTTCTCTACCACTCTCCATCAGAACTTGACGATTAGATTTCCCTTTCATATCCATATTTCCACCTATGATCTCCTATATGGGAACCCAAGTGATGAGTTACTTTGGGTATTCCTTTTTTTTCTAACGTTCACATTTAAAATTAAGTTTTAGTATTCCTTTTACGATTTGGGTTTATATGAAAGAAACTCTCAGTAATAAACCATTTATAACCCCGATGAATTTTGAGGGAGAAATTCATTTTAAGGGGGGTAGAATGTAACACCTTGAGATTTTATGAGATATATAATTTTTTCAGATTTTTTATTGTAAGATGCTCCAAGATTACATTGCGCTATACGTAACACTGTATTAGCTCGCAGTATGAACAACACTATTCTTGGATCATGTTACACACAATTTCAAGTTCGTTTGATAGTAGTTATTCTATGAAACATTTAGTGTATATATATATATATATATATATTCAATGTATAAATGAAATATGGTTGGATTCTATTATATGAAACAATGAAGGAGTCTTGCTCTACATGTAACCCTGACTTGGCTTGCATTACACGCAATCGCGACCTTCCTTGATAGCGTGTGTTGTACGCAATACCAGGTTTCACGAAGCAACGATATATGGTTATGATAATATTATGAACTAGAAATTATGAATATTGTTAACTACATTTTTAATTTTATAACATTATTGTTCATCTTACATATTTTCTAGAACACGGTATGAGGAAAAAATAAATTTTTCGTGTAAAATAAGTATTTTTCAAGAAATGCAGTTTTGCCGCCTTTTGATGGAGTACCCATTTTAAATATAATTTTTTACAAGTTTATAACTTCAATCTTACAAAATAAAATTCTTCTTTTGAATTTATATATAAAAAATTACATTGGATAATGTTTTGATATTTTTCTAACAACGTTTTAATTTTGATGAATAGTAAAAAACGCTAAATTTTACTTCAAAACAAATTTTTTCATCGAGATAATTTATATGTTTAAATTATTATAGTAAATTGTTTTAAAATATAAATAGAATATATTTTTACAATTTAATATAATTTATTTCATTATCATTGATTTTACTTTGAATTCATAGGTTAAATCAATTCAATATTTTGCAATGTTTTAAACAAAAACCCATTTTTTTGACAACGGGATTAATTTTAAATTAATTACTACAACTTATGTGTTTTTAATATGGAAAAATAGATTCCATATTTGTAATAATTAGGTTCAAATTATGTTAATAGGATACTTTTTATTTTTGG
This sequence comes from Viscum album, assembly GCA_963277665.1. Taxonomy (NCBI): domain Eukaryota; kingdom Viridiplantae; phylum Streptophyta; class Magnoliopsida; order Santalales; family Viscaceae; genus Viscum; species Viscum album. The sequence goes on along the minus strand of OY728120.1, from coordinate 461,648,936 downwards.
AAATTATGAATAGTAACTACGGTAAATTTTATTTACCGCAGTTAAAGGTAAATTAGGTAATTAAGAGAAAAAATAATATTATAAAATTATCCTAAAACTTGTCTAAATATAATTGGATGATTATATTTCATCCTAAAAAATATTTGGTTCGAAATGGAATCTATTGGAACCCACTTGGATGTGATTAAGACCTTCAATTTATTTTATTTTAAAGAAAGTGAAATATGTCTCACTCAAACTTTAAAATTTAGATTATTTTTAATAGAAGGTTATACAGAATATAATTTCATTTATAAATACTCATATTAAATATAAATATTTTTTCTTTATCATGGTAATTTATTTGTAATTTTTAAGAAATATTTATTTACCTTAATAGCTTATACATTAATGATGTAGAAATTATTTATTTTGTGAAAAATCAATAAAATAGTTTTTATTAAAATAATAATACCTTTCAAAAGGACCATAAACTTGACCAAAACTTATTTTTAAATTATATATATACCCTAATAATTAAAGGTTCTATTGTTGGACCATTTGGAGGCTTATAAAATAGATTAGTACATTTATATTATTTTATTTTAAATGTGGTCAAAGATGTCAACTTCATAATTTAATAAATATAACAATTTAAATGTTGTGGTTTTAAGATGATAAATTCGAGTAAAAATATTATTAAGAAAGGTATTATATTTATCATCATCATAAGATTTTATTTTTAATTTTCATGGAACTAATAAGTATATTAAATGATTATACAAAAATGATGTAGTAATTGTTTTATTAAGAGAAATATCAAATAAATGGTTATAGAAATATTAAAATAAACATTATATGAACTAATTAATGTTCAAAGAAAATTTTCTAGATTAATATGACATGTTAGGAATATATTAAATATTTTGGTTCGAATATATCCTCTGTGTGTATTTTATTTAAATTAAAATAAATTAATATTGTCAAAATTAACACTATTGTTATTTTATAAAAATAACATATTATTAAATTGTTTAAAAATAACATAAATATTTAAAAATTATAAATTTAAATCTATATGGTCTAAAATGACATAAATCACCCAATTATGGATAATTCACAACACATAAGTAATTATTTATAACAATTTAAAATTTAGAATATTATTACCACAAATAAGATTAAATAAATTAAATAAGGATAAATCAAATTGATAAGGTATAAACTAAATTCCCAACATGTCTAAATTTTATTTAATGATGATATTACAACCCTATCTCATCTAATATTCATATTTAAGTCATTTTTGGAGGTTTTTAAGTGGAGGTGGAGATTATTCTAAATTAATATTTCTTATGTTTCCAAAGGTGCCCCTCTCCACCCTTATAAAAGGGCACCTCCTCCCTCTCAACTTCACAACACATTGAGCCTTCAAGATCGGCCAAAACCTGACCATTTCTCTTCTCCACTTCCATATAAACACTCTAGAGGATCTTTTCTTCTCAAAATACTCACTCTAGTCCCTTAAGAGGAAGCTTAAAGGAGGTGCGTCGAAAAAGAGGTAATCTCTTCTACCGATTATTTCAAGTTTCTTTCTTTTTCAACTTCTTCTTCTTTAGTTGTTTCATTATAAAGTAATAAAATCAGTATCACTAATATACTTATATGTTATTATAAGTATTAAAAAACCCAATTTCACCATATATCCATCCTACAGAAAACGAAACCACCGCGTGTGCGTACGTACGGAATACCATCTCCACGCCGTGGTGTAATATGTTTTTCCACCACCACCTTACTTGGATGAGTATAATGGTCTAAATAATAACTATATATAGATATTATAACATCATACTAATTTTGATATATTATATCATCCACTCCAATTCCATTAAATAATTATGGGAACGATATCATCACTCGTGCGTACGTACGGATTACCGTCTCCACGACGCGATGAGATTCAATCTCCATGTTAACCATTCAAGAATGATTATAAAGTATATATAATGAATAATAATGTTATATATAACATAATAATGATAATTTATTTATGTATATGTTATTTACTTACTTCCATTCAAGTCAATAAGGAAATAAAAACAGCGTTCATGCGTACGTACGGCCTACCGTCTCCATGAACGGTGTGTTTCATTTCATTTATCTATCTATTATATATATATATACTGAATATATATGATATATAAATCATGTTTTACATTATTTAAGTTAGTAAATCATGATATAATTAATAATATTATCAATAAAAACAATTCTAAACACGTACACTAAATGAAACGTTTTTACCGAAAACGCTGCTTTAACATGGAATTTACAAAAGAACGGGTAATATAAAGTCATAAGTGAACCATATATGATATCATAACAATGAATATGATTCTGTAATAAGTCAATGACCTTATTTAAATCATTATACAGGAGGTTTATATACATACAAAGCATATCAGACATAAGGTAAGGGATCATTATTCCAATCTCGTTATTATCTGAGATTGTTTATTCGTAAGTATTTACTGGGGTTATACTTATCATCTATGTCCATGTCTTATAAAAATGTTTTCATAAAATGTTTAATATTCTTACATATATTTTTAAAGTCATTTTTACCCTTTTTTTACTTTTTAACACATTGTAGTGAAGGAATAATTCCTTTGGTTACCATATAAGGTACTTTTTGACTTTTTCGGCAAAAGTACGAGAAGAATGTTTTTTTGACTTATAAGGCATGAATGAAATTTTATGGTTTCATAACGAATTATTTCAATAAATATTCCTCTACAAAATTTCACGATTATTTTCAACAAAATTATTTTCTTTTAAAATTTCATGGCATTTTGTGAAAAGAAAATGATTTTGAAGAAGAAAGGATATTTTCCTCAAGAATTCATTTCAAGTGTTTTGTCAAAACTATTTTCCATATAAGATGACATTATTTTGTATGATTATGTTTCAAGTACAATGTATCTATTATTTACATGGTTTTATTTCTTATGATGAAATTATATCCATTTGTTTTATATGGATTACAATGATGTTTATGAAACCCATTTTATTCTTTGGGTTATGATGAATGATTTATGTTTATTTTGTCACACAAGTAAGAATGATTTCATTATGAGATGGGTGGGACCTATATATCCCTCCAATGCATTGGTTAAAGATTTATATCTCATGATATAGACATGGCTAGAATGGAATGTTAATCTGGTTCAGTGATACAGGACTGGATTGAGGAGTGAACTCGATTCAGTAAGGGACTTTGTCCACTAAGATGGTCTTTGCAGCAGTGCCTTGGCTACTATGGAAATAATATCATGTGCTTAATGGTTTTCCACAATTAAATTTTTTGTTCCCATGCTAGTTTATCATGATTAATTTTCCTTTATGATTTGTGCCTTATGTACTAAAATATTTTGTGTCATTGCTCAAGATTTTGATGTTTAGATTTTATACTCATGTTTTTACATTCAAAAGTTTATGGAATGTTTTATGTTCTCTATGTTTTCCTTTACTGAGAATTTGAGCTCACCCTTTTTATGTTTTATTTTCCCCAAGATATAAAGTAAGGTTTTAGGTAAGAAAAAAATAGGGGAATATCTTTATGGGAGATGTTGAAGATCTTTCACCATGATTAGAAGATTATATTTTGAGTTTCCAAAGACACTAAACTATTATAGTCCTTGTGTGTCTATTTTATTGTTATTCTGCAAAAGTAATTTAATGTCCATGTAAGTCAATATTGGGTCTCTAAATCTATGATTTCAAGGATAAAACTATCCCAAAATGATTTTAATAACGTGTCACATATATATACTCTTTTTTTAGGTACATCAAATAACTAAAATCAATAACTACCTACATCTACATCAGTGCACAACCCAACTCAATATACATCATAGGAAATGAAATAATCCAATCATTCCTTGTGAAAACCTACGATATGAGGACTCTTCAACCTCCTCTATAGGTCATTGGATTCTCTCCGATATCACCCAAACAATACAAATATGTACATATTATGGGTAACGTAACACTTCAAACCAGTTCAATGTTAATGATCTACAGTGGTACATGGTGTCACTCAAGACTCCACATATCCAAGAGGCTATAGAATAGTGGTGACCACATGTTCCATATATTAGTGAGATTATTCCCTTGTTTATGATTCCATAAATAAAATAATCAACATAAGTAGTGAACAAAAAAAATTATATTATAAAATAACAATAGCCACCTAATTAAATAAATAACAATTCCTGCAATAAAAAATGATCATATAAATTATATAAATAACCACAATTAATATATCTGAAAATGTGGTGGATCTAAAAAAAAGGCACAAATAATAGAATAACTAAAATAATATCCTTCAAGAAGCTCCTAAAGAAAGTCCCAGTATCACCTATATTCATTATTTACTCCCTCTAGTCAGGCACTTAACAATATTTCTATTCCCTTTATAAGATCCTTAATAATATATTCATCACAAGAACCATGATACATATGTCAAGTGTTATCAAGGTATACCCAGTAGGACTCCACTATCACTCCTTTATATAAATGAAACTAATATATGTGAGTAAATTAATTACTAATAAAGTAAATAAAATTAAAAATACCACTATCTCTAGTCATCATTTATTATCTACGTTGCAATAAACCTCAACCATACTTGCATTGTATCTATGCAAGAATGAAGTGTCACCTCATTCCATGGTCTAATCCCCTATAGTATCATAGTCATAAAAAAATTACCTTTTACAACACCAAATCTCTATGGGTGAGGCTTATATACATCAATAAAAAATTTCCATCATTAATCTCTTCATATTCTAGAACCAAGAAGAATCACTATCACCAATGTTATTGCTCACAACCAAGAACCAACACTATCAACAAAAGTATGATTTATAATTGGGGAAATACCGTATAACTCATGGTATAGTTGACAAACATGTCCCATCACCATATCAATATTGTTTGGATTCAAAAAACATACCCACATCATCACCAAATAACTTAAGGAGAGACCGTAATATTTAAAAAATCAAACACACACCGCAACATGCAATCAAGACTCTAATTCAAAACCCTGCCAATATAGAAAAAAAAATCTCCAAAAAATACCTTAGGATCCTAATCACATTATGGATACAACCCATTAGATTATATTTACTCAACGTATCACAACTAATAATTTTATATAGGCTCTCATATCATCACCTTCTTAATTAAAGGAGGCCATCATCATGCCACTATGTCTAACCAAAAGTTCTCTAACATCACAATTAGCCCTATCTAACTCAATTGATGCCCCCACTAAATTTTTTTTATAACATTTATCTCATTTATCTCAATAGATCCTGTCAAGAAAAATAATTATAAATATACCCATAACTAAAAAATTTAGGGACATCCCTGTCATTTAGAACTAACTCGATCACATTGATAAATTAGGCAGAAGAAGTCATGGAACACATACATATACAAGCATGATCGATTATATACAAACACCCACATGTGAATACCATATCATGGTTAATGATTCCTTCCTAAATCCAAATTGTGATAAATCCCCATATCACCCTTCCTAATTCAATCCCAAACCACTAAATCCCGATAATCAGCATGGAACTATTAATAATTGGGTATTTGACACCATATTTATAGATAAAAACAAGATAAAAAAAGAATATTGGAATTGATAGGTCTATAATTAACCAAATAGTATGATAACTTGCAATAAATATTTAAATAGATATTATAATGTCCTAAATAATCTATAAAAAATCACCAAGTCATCAAAATATTTGAGTCCAAACTGAATGAGGGTAAGACAAGGAAGGGGAAATGTTAAATTGGGAATTTGTATAACATTAGGTAAAATGACCTAAATCAAAATGGAATACCACTAATGACTTGTTACTCCATCATTGGGTACCTATTGGTCAATAGGTTCAAACCCCACCATTATTTTTCATCCTATGCACCTCCAAACCCACATAGTCTTCTGCCACTGCCATTGGGTAATCGATGACCTTGCACCATGTACATGGAACCCCACTACTAAATATTAAACATAAAATGTCATGGAAACCTCACTATGAATCATAACTAAACCCCATCACTTTTTTATTATACCAAAAATCATCCATTAAATATATATTCAATGAAAAAATGATCCATGATATTATACCTAGATTTTTTTATTTATTAAAAATCCACCCTAAAGATTTATCTTCCTCAATAAGAAACTATAGGGATCACATTATAACAAATCATGGAATTGGGTATGAACATTCATATACTAATATCAATTATCCTCTAGAATTTGACTTTGTCCTACAACATGTGCACTAGTGGTTTTATATTCCCCCACAACACATGCTCGCAATGATCAACAATACCCATAAGTCTCCCCTTAAAATCTAAATCGACACCTAGCTCAATATAATATCTATAAATCATGTACATGGGGTTTGGATTAAAATTCCAAATCACTTACACAAAGAACATTTCATACATTCTTAATGTCTTTTGGAAGAGAAAACGAACTAATAATTTCCAAGATCATCTCTGCAATCCTGAAGGGACCGATAAATCACAACATGATCTACCCTTACATTATCAGATACGGATTCACTAGATAAATTAATATTAATAAGAATACTTGATTAAACTTGGTTAATACTAGGGATCATCACCTTTGGTTTTTATAAGACTACAAAATTCTTTGAGAAATTACCAATCGCTTCCTGAAGAACAAAAACTACTTAACTATATCATATACTATTCTAACCCCAACTATTACCAACTCTCCCACCAATATTCCACCTAAGGGTGGGATTAAAAATTGATTATATAAGGAACCATATAGCACCATATATATAAATTATAATAAAAAATATTTTATAAAAAATTTACGAATGTAACATGGTCAACCAATGCTCTAGAAAAATTCTAAAACACAAGATCAGAGCATATACTCAAATATTTATATATTTCTCTCAGACTATCCAAATTTGTTTGGTTGATAGGTCATATTAAAATTTATTTGTAAACACATCACCATATATAGTCTCTTTTAGAAATGATATCTCAAGTGGAAATATTGATATTATATTATTCTCATTGATATTCCCTATAACCACACTATCTAACACACATATAACATACTTAACTCATCTACTGATTGTATCTCTCTAGTTTCCAAGAAATGAATTTCCCATTTTTACCATCCATACACCACCCATACCATACCATGAACCCCTAAAATTATTAGCTATCCTAGTAATGAATTCCATTTTCATCTCATACCCCTTACATATAGATATAAGATGCAGTTGGGGAAATCATATTAGATGTTGTGGTTCTACCTTTATCTTCTTTTAGTTCAAGAATTGGTCCATAAAGACCTTGAAATCCTTCCTCATAATAGGGAACATGAAATTAAACTTTATATCAGGTTATATATTTTTTAAACCTTGTTTATTTTCCCATTATAATGTGTGGGAGTTAACCATCAACATATACCTCATGAAATGGGGACCTCCACCCTACCATTGATACATAGAACCCCATTTTTGTCCAAAAAACAACCAAGAACTAGGCCATAAATCAAATAAATCTACCACGTAATGATGAAATTAAAATCATGATCATGGATATACATTACCTAGTCTACTTTTATGGAATTAATGACTAGAGTAGAAAAAATTTATAACATCCTTTCCCTCTTCCAAATCAATATTTTACTTGACAAATAAGAACATCCAATTAGATTCCTCACTAGATTTATGAGGTCCTTTCCCAATAGTTTTTTTATTGATAGTATATACTATGAAATTATCCTTCCATTGAATATGCACCATATAAAAACTATATTTCAATGAGAACTCTACCCAATGCCTTTGCTGCATGTTCATGACCAGCTAGGAGGAAGATGTAATGCATTATCTTATAGTACGCATAGATGAAAAATATCTCCCTGAGGACATAGTGTTGGAAAAAATTAATGGAATAGAATATGATTGATAAATTGAGATAATTGGTTTATTATTTCTACTCATGGATACATAGTATGTGCGACCAGTAGGTGACTGCCTAATTATCCTACATCAAAGAAACTCATTGATTAACACTAGAAGCGTCACAATTCATAGTATAACCCTTAATTTGGTTTCGTAGAATCATAATTAGTATAGATTTAAATATATACTTTAACTATTAGGATTCTAATTCACATTGATCAGTCCAATCATACATAACTCCATTAATAGTATGTCATGTCATTGTCACAATCAAGAGAGAGAACTCTCAAATGTAATATCTTTAATATTATACTTTTTTATGGATACCCTTGATCTAAAACATATTATTTGGTTTATTAAATGGAATGATAACCTCACCTTCTCTAAACATAAAAATATATAACCAATTATGATATCATGTCCATGAGAATCAAAACCTCTTGAATCCAAAAGTGATACATTGCGTACTAGACAAGAAGTTGACATTTCTAGAGTATACACAGGGCAGTCTCCATGTTCATAGCATGAAACACCTATGACAAATAATATATTAAAATTTCATCAATGAATATTATTATGGAGTCCATGTAAAAAATAAAACTATTGATCCGAAGATACTTGAATATCTCTAGTTCATTTTTCAAACCGAATAACATCCAATGGAACTCATATAGATCATCGATACTCTAAAATATCATATTTGGTATATCTTTAGCGAACAGTGGTAAATGGTGATAGATAGATCACACAGAAATCATAAGGAACCAATATTCTCCTACCATATAATCAACTATATCATGTATCTAGGTATTTGATACATATTTATCACTATAATATGAATCATATTTCGGTATTGTACACACAATATTAAGTTTCCATTAGAATATTTTGAAATAAAATTATAGAAACCAAGGTGAGGCACATATTAGGAGAAAAGCCTTTACTTTCAGTTCCATTAATTGTACATTAATCTCCCCCAACATGACTAGTTATATATGATAAGGCGTTATTGATATGGGATAAATACAATGAATAAGGTCAACTATGAAATCGATCTCCCACTAAAGTTGAAAACAGATAATTCATTAGGGGTAATGTCCTCTAAATGGTCCACCAATAGAGGTAAGGTGGATAGAACCCTTAGTTGATCAGATTCTAGAACCATACTCTCTACCCATAACATAATTGTCCCCAATTGACTGATGTTATGTCCACCCCTACCTTCCTCAACATCATACTCATCCATGAGGGTATACTTCTTCCCATTCAGTGATGAGAATAACACACATCTCTTGGAATATTTAATAATATAAAATATCCTAATAAACCAATCCGTCCCAAAAAACTAAATATCAACCTATCTAGAACTAATGAATCCCACAATTTTTCGTATCCTTAAAAACTATTTCACACACTAGAAATATAAGAATATGGTCAAACCTATTTTTGAGAGGTTTAAAAAGATCCAACATACCTAAAAAGAACTCCACTGATAATGATTAACTATATAAAAAATATTTAGATACAACATAATGGGTTTCTTCTATTTTAAATATGTATAAAAATAGAATAAAATATATAAAAATTGTACCAAAAATGATTGAAGGGCCCACATCCCTCTAAACTACAAGCTAGTCCATAGATTAAATATTCCCTTCCTTATATCTACAAAACAGACCCCAAAACCCCTAAATTGGTTGAGGAAATGTCCTATGAGGCATCTGTGACTGCAAATTCACAAGATATCCTTGTAGAGATCCCCTACTTGACCTCCAAGACATGGTTTTGTTATCTTTAAAAATCCCCCATTACAAAGAACTCCAATACTATATGTTTCATGATCCTTTTTAGAGAAATTGTAAGGAGTATTTATATAGAATGGATGAAGGTGACTGATTATTCCGCACACCTGAAAACCAATTTATAAACTAGTAAATGCATTGTATAATTTAACTGACTCCCAAAACTCATAGAAAACCAATGAGGATCCTCCAGATCTTGTGGTAAAGAACCTTTTCCCTGCCCTAACTATCTCTTTATACCATGGAACATATCATCTTACCTTATCTTATGGATATTAAAATATACACTACATATATACTCATCTTTCTCCCCAAGGTTCACTAAGAAAATGATGGTATTATTGTGAAATATACTCCACTAAACCTTACTTCACAATAATGGACATATAAATAATATGGTAATAGTTTGTAATATAAAATATTATCACATAGAACATTAGATATACTCATTTATGAGATCAAATATTCTAGTATTTTCAATTTAATACCTAGGTAGAAATAAGAAAACTTGAACATCCTTGTGAATCTTGAGGAATAATATTTCACTAACATCGCCCCATGGTGAATCTCCAAAAACTACAAAACATTTCAATTATGAGTTACTCAAGGAATTACTCATCAAATAAGTGTTCCTTTAAGACCTCCATTAATAATAAAACATGCCTACTAGAACAAACTGTAAGACACCACCACCTCTTGGTGGGTCCCGAAACATAAATGCCACCAAATTCACCTACAACTCATCAATAATATCATTCATTTTAGAGATTCCCTATATGTTTTTTATCCATTCAAAAACATTATGAGTAGATATTATTCCATAGAAATATGGAGACTACTGAATTTTGAAGTATCATACAATTTCTACCATGGTATCTCCCCCATGATGATCACCCAAACATCAAACCAATATGATATGGAACATCACAGGATGGAGAGACTTCACATAATCAACAATAAGAGTTGCCTAAATGGAATTCTCATACCCTCCCTCTTAATCATAAATAGGTGGAACCTAGTAATTCTTAAACGCTAGAACAACCTCAACTTGTTCACCAGATAAAACCAAAAAACATCATCAAAGTTCAATTTTTTTAAATTCTATCACATAGGTTTAGAATTCCTTTATTAGTTTAGATCCATACAAAATTTAACCATCTGCAACTAACCAAGGACATTGCTTAAGGGGAACACATTAATAGTATTATAGTGAGACACTACAACACCACAACCCCAAACATATTTAAGGGTAAAACATATCTCCCATATTACTAAATTTTAATTACAATTATATACAACAGAAACCAAAAAATTGTAGATTAATTTAATTAAATTCCACAAATAAATTATTTTTTAAAACACTGATTATGTTTTTATTGAGTTTAAATTTATTTAAATTTTTAATAGTTACATGAAAGGAATATTATAAAATGTTATCCAACAGGACAAATTCTTGTACTCATGTTCTTTCACCACCATTGCTGATGGTTATCATTAATTAACTATAAATTACCCTATATCATTTTAATAATATCATGAAATAGTAATTGTACAACCAATGGAATTAATATCTCACTCCTTAGTAACTAAATTTTCCACTAAATAGGTTATATCCATACACCATCATAATTTCTCACTAGATTATGGACCATGTTATCTCTTATCTACCATCCAAAAATAGTATATAAATGTAAATGTGGATTTGAGGCCATTTTCTAACACCCCTACCTGGCCCACTAGGACCAATTTAGAGTGATAAATTGTATCAGAAGAACCTCCATATATGTAAGAGTTTATCGAATAATAATGTAGTGTTAAACCACAAATTAGGGATAATACTCCCCTAATATCAAGAGATCCAACATAGAAAACATTGAAATAAGTAAACTAAAAAAGGGAAATATTACAGAATAACAATAATAATGAACCTTATAAATGTCTTCACATGAAATAATGAAATTATAATATCTATAACACCTTCAACCAAAATAAAAGGATTCATATAGATAGTGGATCAGTATACAAAGTCCAAAAGTAGAAAATAACATAGAGTATTTTCAATAAAAATGATCATAGAAAAAAACCTTTACATTGAATATATCCATCCCAATCTCCACCTAATAATGATTGAAACATCAGTCTCCTACACAAGGTTGGATCACTAATAAAAAATCTATATATGAATCATGGTTACCATATAGAGTGCAAGTAAAGTACACTAAGTAGGACACCACCAATTTAACTTATCATAAATTACACAAATATATATGAGATGATGCACTAACAAGAGTGTAAATATCTATATGAATTATACCATATTTGGTTATCATACTCTAAATGAAACTCCAAAACCCCTATCCATACCATATATGGTACAAAAATAAATGGAAATATAACCCCATGCCACAATCTACCCCTCTACCCTATAATTACGTGTAATAGTTTTAAATGATGTATTTGGATAACAACCTTTCACTCATGGGGAGTTCAATGACCTAGATTTCCCTGGTCTATTTCTTTATGAAAATCCAGTGTTAAGGGTGGTCTAGAAGGCAATGATAGATCATTTTTAGAGTTTCCCAAATTTCCAGTTTTTTCATCGGTGACTCCGGGCATCGATGTTGGTGAGTCAGGGCATCGGTGTTAGTGAATTAGTGTTTCAGTGTTGGTGATTCAGGGTGTCAGTTTCTTTGACTCAAGGGATCGATGTCGGTGACTCGGCGCATCGATGTCGATGAGTCCGGTTATCTGTGAGTTTGGGCGTTGATAGCATAGCATCGATAGCTTAGCATCAGTAGCTCTCTTTTGGTGACTCACCCAGTAGTGAATCATTTTTAGTGTTAGTGGCTTGCTGCCAGTGACTCATATATTGGTGTCTCACCCTTCAGTGACTCATTTCCAGTGGTTCGCAATTTTTCTAGTTTCAACCCTCTTGTGTCTTATTTGACTTCAACTGAGTTTGAAGCCTTATTTTGGAATTTATAAGGATGTTTCAAAGGATATTAATATATATTTAATATCCAAATTCTCTATGGTATTTGAGATACTCAAACTGCATGATCTTGACCACAATCCCATGTTAATGGATTTTGAAATAGTTCTTCCTTTAATATAAGATCTGGATCTTCAAATTCGGGATCTTCCCTTCCCAGTTTGTTTTCCATTCCCTCTTGGTGTGCCTAATTTGTTCATATCTAGAAGATACATACACCTATTATAAAGACCCCTCCAACATGATTTTCTTGAGGTTTTTTTCTACCCCCATGATCCCCTGTTTCTAGCTTAAATAGGATCTTTGGTCGCATGTTGTTTCAAGTTAAGATTATTTTTTCTCTTCTATTTCCTTAACATGTGAGGTCGGTGTACTAATTTTTCTTCCTGAATAATGGATTAATCTTTTTCAATACATGTAAAAAATAAGGTGAGGGTAATATCATTAAAAGATAACAGGGTTAAAGAAATAACGGGCTGGGAGTGGTTTGCTGTTGATGGATGGTTTTATTTGTTATCCTTGTTGATGATATGATTTGTTGTGGTTGTAAATCCTTCTGAAAATCATGAAGGGTGAAATTTATAGATGTTTTGGTTTCTTTAAAAATAATTGGTGTTAATACTAATTTGACTAATCATGTATACCCAGTTAAAATGAAATGAATTCCCTAAGATGAAAACCCTTTTGTGATCACCCGTGTTTATCAAAGTAGATTAAAGAATAGTTTTTAAAAACTTTGAATCCATCTTGTTTGATAGGTTTGGTTGTGTTTAATGTTCTGTTGGATTTTGTGAAACAATGTGGGTTTTATGGTGCGGCTATTGGGAGCATAGTTATGGGTACAGGGGTGTTCAGGGGAGTTGATACTGTGAGAAGGGTGTGGTATGTTTGTGTATTGGGGATGTGGTTTAATGGTAGTTGTTATGGGTTTGTGTGTTGGGAAGTATTGGTTGGGTGTTGGAATCTTAGGTTGAGAGACTATTTGTTTGTGCAATGGATGAACTTGTAGGATGTTGGACTACCATTGTTTGTGTTGTGGATATCAATAGATGTTGAGTAATGGGACTTCAATGTGGTTATGGACTTGATATGTTGTGGGAATACATATGGTAATTGTTTGGGTAGCAGGGTTACATTTTTGGGTTGTGATATGACTTCATGTAAATAGGTGTAACAGGTGTGGTGTTGTTGTGCAATGGGGCTTCTGGGTTCGATTCTGAGGGAATGATTGTGCATTTTAACATTGAATAATGATAGTTAGTTGTGGTTGAATTGTTTTCTAGGGGAAAAGGGGGAGTATAGTGAGACTACAGGTTGGTTTTTCTCAGTTGTTTTCATGAATGGGTGTTAAAATGGTAATGTTTTACCTTGGTCCATCTTCTCTTATTCATTATTGGTAGTACCATGTAATGGTGTGGATTGGATGTTGTGTGTTTGGTTAATCGGGAACTTTGGATTTTGAGGAGGGCACTTACGTTGTTCTTTCTAGTCGCCTCAGGTAGTGCTGGATCAAATTAAAGTGAAACCCTTAATAAATAAATATAAAATGGTTGAATAAAAATGGGGTTGGGTTTAGTCTTTGACAGTGGTCGTTTGTGAGGTTTTTCATGTAGGGGCAGCAGGAAAAGTGGTTCCGGAGGGCTAATTGTTTTTTTTTGGCATGTAGGTTAGATAGAGTGTTTGAAAACCTATATGTATAAATTTTAGATCCTTGTGATTTTCTATATGCACCATGCCCTTATTGATCACCATGTGCCTATCAACCCCATTTCATGGGGGAGTATGTCTTTCCCAACATCCCAGTGGGAGGATGGATCTCTGGTTACTGACATTCTTCCTCGCACCCTCTTCTAGGTTCTTACCACTTGTGCATATCTAGGTTGGTTGTAATGGCTTGACTCTTACCATAGTCCAAGAACCATTGGGTAGGTTTGTTGCGGATGAGGGGGGTAGGTGTTTTTTTGTCGGGATTGTTTTCCCAACTGTCTTCTGGATGAGGTCCAGGTGTCTTTGAGAGAGAGGCGTGGTAGTTGTGGCCCAGGTGTCTGTGTTTGAGTTTTGCAGTGTAGTTGTGGCCCAGGTGTCTACGGGTGAGGTATGTGTGTGGTTTGATGCCTAGGTTTGTATGGGAAGGTTTTGGCAGTGGGAATACATTCTGGAAAAGTTGTACCATCATGATGTTAGCCATTAGGAAAGTGTAGTTATCCAGTTGGAAAGTGGTGCGGGGTACCCAACTATTGATGTACTTATACTACTACATTACATAAGTTACATTATTTGGGGAGTTTGAATTGGTGAGGATGGGATGGTTAGTATTCCTTGGTAGGTGCATTGAGGTTCTACTATTTTCTCATAGGGACATTAGTACATTCCCCCACTTGTGCATAGGTGGCTTTATTTTTCCTACTAGGTATACTTGTATACTCACCCTATGTTTGTAAAACTATTTTGATGTTTCTAGGAGGACATTGAGGACTATTCTAGACTTTACAAGCTCGGGAACCAGGATATTTTATGTGTTGATGCTTAGTCTCTTTCTTTTGGTATATGCTTTCTTAATTTGGTTGTACTTTTTTGAAATTAACGTTTAAATCATGCATGGGTTGGATCTCAGTTTCTTTCATATAAATTTTTAGTGTTTTGAGATTTTTACCACCTTATCTCCCAATAGTATTTTCATCAAAAATGGGTTTCCTTCTATTTTGTATGATATTCTATTCCCTTGGTTCTATTTTCCACTATTAGGCTTATTGCTGGTGGGACTAGGGGTTGTCATTATCTCACCTTTATCTAGAATAAGGAATGGTGTGGCACTTTGTTGTTCCTTCCCTCATCTTAAGGAAGGAGGATCAAGACAGAATCATATAACAAGTTATGGTTTAAGGATGGGATGGATTTTAAAGTTAGTAATAGTGAAGATTTTATGGGATGGCATGGAAACAGTGTTAAAAAATTGTGGTTTGTGTAATAGGTAATGGAAGACCAGATAGGAAATGAGATTTTAGGGGGGGCCCATGATTCGATGTAAGGAATCTGGACCTACTGAACAACCATGTGAGGGAACACTAATTTTGGGGTAGAGACCCTAGGAAAGATAAAGGCATCATAATGAATTTTTTATTCCATGTCTTAAGCATTTTGGGAATTTAATTTGAATAAAGAGTATAAATAAATTTTTAATAGAAATTTACATACTACCCAGACTTATGAGTTCCTTGTTTACCTTTATTCAGAAATGCCACCCAGACGTCACCCACATGTGGTATGCGTATTTGAGGTCCAATAGGATAACCTAGTTGATCAGTGGAGGGATGATCGAGAGGAGGAAGATGACTTGTGGAAAAATTCCCTTCATGATTTCTAGCCGCAAACCCTGGGGAAGTACGAATGCAACGTTTCAGACCCAGAGATGTGGGCTAGTATGAGAAGTTGACAATCACCATTACCTTGATCCATACACTAAGGTAGTACTATGTTACTCTTGTAGTGATCAAGATGCGAGCGGCATAGTAGTGATGTATGATTTACATTAGGAAGAAGAAGGAGACCATTGTCTCATGGTATGACTTTGAGAAAGTGTTTTGTGAAGACTTCATTTCCTTGAATATGAAGGTCGAGAAGGGGCAGGAGCTAATCTCCCCCCAACAAAGGAGTGTGTTGGTGAGTTAAATAGGGATCACGTTCAAGGATCTCCTATTCTTCTCATTGAATCTCTTTCCGGGTAAGGAGTCATGGGTGAGATGCTTGGAGTTGGTACTTCGACATTCTCTTAAGCATGTCGGCACTCCCTTTACTCTACTAACATGAATTGGTGTTCAAAAGAAGTCTGAAGTAGTGGATATGATATACTCCTAGGGAGTTGTACTATGAGAGGGGATCCAACCAAGTTTTTCAAAGGGGACGGATTTCAGTAGCAGGTCTCTATCATCAGGGCCTTCAAGGTTTTGACCAATGGTGAGTATGCCTTAGTAGTTCCCATTCCGATCTCTTGATCCACTCCCTGTACCCATGGGACCAGGACCAAGGTACTATTTTATAGAGAATATGGAAATCTTTAGAACATGTGCCCAGTTTGATATTAGTGCGGCGGGGGTGGGCTGGTCCAATGCCCACCCAAGTAGTAGCAGTTTCTTGTCAGGCGTTTCTAGTAACAGGGGAAGCGAGCTTCCGCTCCACCAAGGGTAGAAGGTGTTAGAGGATGCCGAACTCAGGGTGAACCTCATGTACCTTAACCAGGGTTTGGTTGGGTAGTCATTTGATTGAAAAGGGGTATAGGAGAAGAGCATCGAGATTTGTACGCTGCTGAGGCAGCAGTTATAGTGGGGTCGAAGGTTGTTTGAAAAACAATCTGTCTATTTAACACTCTTTCTTGTGATTTTTTTGATTCAGGAGCTTCACACTCCATTATTTCACCCTATCTAGACCATTCTCTAGGAATAGACATTTATAGTATTACCGTACCCCTGGTTTTGAGTATGCCAGTTAGAGGTTAGATTTGTTGGTTTAATGTTTGTTGGGGATGTAGACTGATGTTGGGGCAGCATCAATCCAATGTGGATCTTCTTATTCTATAGATGATGATGTATGATTTCATCCAAGGAATCGACTGGTTATTTTTTATACACAATTTTTATCAAATTCTTCTGAAGACAAGTTGGGTTTTCAGGTATGGATACCCAATGTGTAGTTTTTTTGGGTGAGAGTGGTTGTCAAGTGGACAGTCCATATGTAGAGACTCTCTTCTCCTTTATGGCCAAGCTATCAATGGGGTCAGTGGAAACATATATGGTATAGGATCCAAGCTTTTTCATAGTGTTTCTGGATTTCTTCTTAGGGGAGGATGTAATCCTGCCTCCACGACTTGACATTGAGATCAGAATAGACTTGTAATCCAGTGCCCGTCTGATTTCCATGGCTCCCTATCAGATGGGTACTTCTGAGTTTCAGGAGTTGTGAATTCATGTTGATGACCTAATGAATAAAGTTTTTATCCAGCCTAGTGTGTCACCATGAGGTGTTGTAGTCTTATTCGAAAAGAAAGAATATGGTTTTCTGAGGCTATGCATAGGATAGCAGAGACTGAAACAGTTAACGGTCAAGAATTGTTACCCCATTTCTGAGGATAGACAATATTTTCATCCAGCTGAGGGGAGCAGGTTGGTTATATAAGATAGATATGCATTCTAGATATCACCATTTGAGGGTGAATGAGGGTGAAATCCCAATGAAAACTTTTAGATATTGGTATGAGCACTTCGAGTTTGTGGTTATACCCTTCAGTGTTACGAATGCACCAGTCGTGTTCATGGGGCTCATGAACTCTATATTCTG
Source organism: Viscum album (assembly GCA_963277665.1). Lineage (NCBI taxonomy): Eukaryota > Viridiplantae > Streptophyta > Magnoliopsida > Santalales > Viscaceae > Viscum > Viscum album. Next base: position 461,630,781 of record OY728120.1, on the reverse strand, counting down.
CAAGTTCCTGGATTGGTTCATCAGCATGTTCATTGAAAATATTATTTTTTACTCAATGATAGAGGAGGAACACAATGGGCACATTAGGATAGTCTTGGAGGTCCTATGGCACCATGAGATCTATGGGATATTGTCTAAGTGTATGTTCTATAATTGAGAGGTGCACTTCCTTGGACATGTGGTGTCTCAGAAAGGGATTTCTATGGACCCATTAATGGTTGAAGCAGTTGTTTCATCGGTAGAACCCATGAACATGGAAGAGGTTCGTAGCTTCCTAGGCCTAATGGTCTCTTAATAGAAGTTTTTACCAGACTTATCTCATGTTGTGGCTCTATTGATGGCTTTGACCAGAAAATACCATGCCTTCATGTGGACAGAGTAGTGTTAAGAAGATTTCAACTACCTGAAGGAGAATCTTGTCAGTGCCCCAGTTATTAGGTTTCTAGAGGAAGGGGTGATGTTCGAGGTTTTTGTGGATGCTTCCAGTCTAGGCTTGGGATGTGTGATGATGTAGTAGTGGGGAGTGATCTCTTATGGGTCTAGGAAGTTACATCCACATGAAAGTAACTCTTCCACCCATGATATAGAGCTTCCAACGTTTGTTTTTGCACTCAATTTTTGGAAACATTTCCTCTCTAGGGAGTGATTTTGATCTTCATATATCACAAGATATTGAGTCATATATTCTCCTTAAGAGACTTATACTTGAGGTAGTGAAGGTGATTGGTATTTCATTAGGACTAAAACATCAAGATCTCTTACAAATCAGGGAAGGAGAATATATTGGTCGATTCTTTATGAATATTTTTGTTTACAAAGGTAGTTCAGGAATCCACAGATTCTTGAAAGTCAATGGAGTTGTTAGCCACATTACATCTAGATGTGAGAGTGGATGACGAAATAAGTTGTATGTTTTAGATGAAATTCAAATATTCCTTAATTTTTTAGGTGGAGGAGTCTCAATGGGGAGGGTTAGAGACTAATGCGATGTGAGATCGTGCAGTCTAGGGTGATGATCCAGAGGGATGGTCAAGGGATAGTTAGAATTAGATGATGTTTCAATGGAATATTTTTTTCAGTGGAAATACACTACGGAGTTTTCTGTATGTTCCATATTTCACCCCTGGCAGTGAATCCAGGAGTCTATATGATGTAATAAGGCTTTTGGGAATAGTTTTTGTTGCGCTGGGTGAAGTTGGAAGTGGCAGAGTTTGTGGTAAGGTGCTCAGTGTGTCAGCAGGTGAAGGTTGAGCACCCTATTACAGGTGGATTGTTGCATCCCTTATACATTCATGAGTGTAAGTGAGATGATATCTCAATGGATTTCATCATAGGATTATCCAGGGCTCATAACGGATGTGATGATCTTTGGGTAGTAGTGGACCGATTGATGAAGTCATCTCACTTCTTGGCGATTAAGGAGTAGAGCACAATTGATGCCTTAGCACAGAGGTATGTGGATGTGGTGGTGTAGCTATATATAGTTCCATGATCCATTGTCTGAGATCAGGATACACATTTTACATTGCAAGTCTCAAGAGGATGGAAGTATGCATTTCACACCTAGTTATGCCTCAATACTACTTTCCACCCTCATATGGATGGGAAGATAGAGGGGACCACCCAGAATATGTGGGACATGTTGTGGGATGTGTTCTGGACTATAGTGGGTCTTGGTTATTACATTTTCCCTTGGTAGAGTTTTCTTACAACAATATCTATCACTATTCCATTGGTATGTCTTCGTTTGAAGATTTATATAGGAGACCATGTCATTTACACTTATGTTAGGAATATGTTGGGGAGGCATCTATTCTTGGTCGATATGTGGTACTGAGTATGAAAGAGAAGGTGCATTTTTTCTGTGAGTAGATGAAGGCAGCACATGACTGATAGAATTTGTATGTCAAACATTGTAGGGGGCCTTTGAATTTAGTTAATGGGGACTATATATTTTTTATGGTTTCCCCTAGATGTGGTAAGTAGAGGTTTGGTAATGGGAGAAAGAATTATCCTAGGTTCATCGAATCTTTTGAGGTTTTGGGACGGTTTGGGAAGGTGGCATATCAATTGGTATTTACACCATGGTTGGAGAGGATCCATGACATCTCGCATGCCTCTCATCTTTTGTCAGTATCTATATGATGACTCCCATTTCATTGTCTAGGGAGATTTGGATATCGAGGATGATGTTATGTTCGTGGAATGACTAGTAATAATCAAGGATCGTGAAGAAAAGGTGTGTAGTGCATGGACCATTCCTTGGGTTTGTTTGTTATGGAGTCATGGTGGCCTCAAGGAGAGTACTTGGGAGTGGGAGGCACAAATGCATGCCCGTTACCTAGATTTTTTCTATGTTTTGTTTCCATGTTACACATGTTTTATTTATTTAATATGTAATACTTGACCCTATTCATTATTAGATGTGTTTTCCCCCAGTTCACAAAATTTGTGTGAAATGTCCTCACTGTGAGGAGGGGAGGACCTGACCCTTAATCAATACGCATTAACTCTGATTTGATTAAACCGGTCTGGGAAAGGCAGTTCCGCCCATAGTGGATAGTATCTTAACATGGAGGAAGGATCTCCCTAATCCATGTGTCGGGATGGTGTGATTTTTTTGTTTTTGTGGTTGTATGGGGAAGTGGGGACTTAGTGTTTCTTCATTATTTCAAGAGATCGATGTTGATGCGGTGTTCTTGGATGTTAGGGTTTTCACTCTAGCTTTCGAAAAACACAAGGGTGGTTTGTTCCTAAGAGGTATCTGAAGGGGTGGTTGTTCAGACTTTTCTTTTCTAGGGTTGGGATTTAAATTATTATAGAAGAGAATAGTTTAAGAGATATCTGATGTAATTCCATGGGTTTTCCTAGGCCATTCCTTTGGTAAAATATAGTGTTTAGGGTGTTCTGGGTGGAAACAATAGCTTATTCCATGTGATTGAAAAATTTCCAGTTTTCCCATAGGTGACTAAGGGCATCGGTGTTGGTGAGTTTGGGCATTGGTGTCAGTGACATAGGCAATTAGTTTCAATGAGTTAGGGCCTCTACGTCGGTGACTCAAGGAATTAGTGTTGGTTACGTAGGGCATCAGTGTCGGTGACTCAGGGCACTAGCATCAGGAGCTCAGTGGTGGTGACTCTTTGTGGGTGAATAACCCATTGGTGACTCGATGATAGTGTTAGTGTCTTTCTTTTAGTGACTCACCTATCGGTGACTCACCCATCGGTGACCCATTTCCAGTTTTTCCAATTTTTCCCAATTTCATCCCTCTTACATCTTGTTTGATGTAAACTGAGTTTAAAGCCTTGATTTTTTGTTTTTAAAGTATTTTCAAAGGGTATTAAGTATACCTTTAATGTCCTAATTCTATGGGGTATTTGACATACTCAAAAAATTTGATCATGACCATAATATCATGTTAATTTATTTTGAAACTAATCTACCTATAATATGTAATCTGGCTCTTTGATGACGAGATATTACATTCCTAGTGTGTTTTATGTTCCCTCCTAGTACGTTTAATGCATTTCTCTCAAGATTATTTGTGTGCCTATTCTAGTTACTCCTCATCTAGGGTTTTCTCAGGTATTCCTTATGCTCTCACAATTCCATGTTCATAGAGAAAATAGGATCTTTGGTCGCTTTTGTTTTCATGTAGAGATTCATCTACCTATATCTTTAGTGTATCGAGTGGGGTGGGTGTACTAATGTTTCTTTATCAATAATAGAAGAATTATTTTCATAACACGAAATAAATGAGGGGAAGGTAATATGATCAAAAGATAATGGGGTTAATGAAATAATGGGCTGGGGAGTTTTGATGTTGATCAAATGTTTTATTTGTTATTGGTGTTGATGAAGTGATTTCTTGTGGCTGTAAAGACTTCTAAAAACCATGGTTGTTGGTGGTCTTTGTCTATTTATGGGTGAAGATTTATAACTGTTGTTGTTTCCTTATAAACAATTACTATAAATAATAATCTAATGAATCAAGTATACCTGGTTAAATGAAATGGATTCCGAGGATGAAAACCCATGTGTGATCAACCCCATTAATCAAAGTGGATTAAAGAATAGTGTTTACCACATTTGAATACATCCTATTTCATAGGTGTGGATGTGCAATGTGTTCTATTGGGTATTGTGAATTTGGGTGGGTAGTGTAGTGATGATGTTTGGAGAACAATTATGGGTGCAGTGGTGGGAAGGGGAGTTGGATCTGTGAGATGGGTGTGTTATGCATGTGCAGTGGGGATGTGGTTTAATGGAAGTTGTTATGGGACTGGTGTGTGGTTGGTACAGGTGGTGTTTTGGAATCATGGGTTCAGTGAGTCATTGATTGTGGAATGGATGGACTTTTAGACAGTGGGACTGCCTTTTTTGTGTTGTAGACATCAAGAAATGTTTGTAAGTGGGGATTTAATGTTGCTGCAGACTTTTTATGTAGTGGGGCTCTATCTAGGAATTGTTTTGGTAGTGGGGATTTATATTTCGGTTGTACAATGACTTTATTTAAATATGTGTGCCAAGTGTGGTGTTGTTTTGCAGTGGGGATTCCAGGTTTGGTTGTGAGGGAATTATTTTGTGTTAAATCTATGAAGAATGACCGTTGTCAGTGGTTGAACGGGTGTCTAGGGAAAAAAGGGGTTGTGTAGTGGGACTTCAGGTCGATTTCTCTCATTTTTTTATGAATGGGTGTTAAAATGGAAATGATTTATGTTTTTTCCCTCTTCCCTTATTCAATGTTGGCAGTATTAAAGAACAAATTGGGTTTGTTGTTGTGTGTTTGGTTAATTAGGCCCTTTTCCTTCTGAGGCGGTTGCAGATGTTATTCTTGGTAGTTTCCCCAGGTAGTACTGGACCAAATAAATGTGAACCCATTAATAAATAAATAAAAAATATTTGAATGAAAAAGGGGTTGGGTATTATTTTTTAGTGTCTATTTGTCTTGTTATAAATATATGGGTAGCAACAAAATTGGTTCTGGTAGGATGGTTGTTTTTTGGACCTATAGGTTGGACTGAGTGTTTTCTTATATACGTGTATAAATTGTTGTTCCTTGTGATTTTATATATGCACCCACCCTTGTTGAGAACAATATTCTAAAAACCCCTATTTCATGGGGGAGGGTGTCTTTCCTAACAACCCATTGGGGGGATGGATGGTTGGTTACTAACTTTATTCCTCACATCCTCTTCTAGGTTCATAACGGAAGAGCGTATCTGGGAAGACTGTAATGGATTGAGTATTAACATAGTCCAAGATACTTCGAGAAGGTTTTTTGTTGATGGGGGATGGGGGATAGGTTTTTTCTTTTCTAGGATTATTTTCCCATGTGTCTATGGGATGATGCCCTTGTGACTTTGTGTGAGAGGGGTGGTTGTTGTGGCCCAGGTGTCTGCATGAGAGATATGGGGGTAGTTGTGGCCCAGGTTTCTATGGGAGGGGTTTTGGTGTGGTTTGAGGCCCAAGTGTGTGCCGAAAGTTTTTGGTCATGTGAATTCATTCCATAATAGTTGTAACATCAAGTCTTTATCCATTAGGAATGAGTAGGTAACTAGTGTGAAAGTGTTTCGGGGTACCCAAATGTAGATGTGATTATACTAATACTTTACATGACTTGAATTATTTAGTGAGTGTGCCTTGGTGATGTTGTGATGGTTAATATTCCTTGTTAGGTTCTTTTAGGTTCTACTATTTTCTAATAGTTGAATTAGTATGTTTCCACACTTCTGCACAGGTGGCTTTAGTTTTCCTACTAGGTTTTCTAGTATACTCACCATATGTCTTTAAATCTATTTTCTAGTTTCTATGAGGACTTTGAGGGCCATTTTGTACAATACTAGCATGAGAATCATGATATTTATTGTGATGCATCTTATTATGTTTCATTTGGTACATTCTTTATTAATTTTGTTTTACTTTTTTCATAGTTTACCTTTAAATCATGCATGGTTAGCATCTTGGTTTCCTTTATATAAATTTTTGGTGTTTTTGGGAATTTTATCATATTATATCCTCACCTTGATTTTATTAAAAAGGGTAATTCCTTTTATTTTGTGTGGCATTATATACCCTCGGTGCATGTCACCACTCCAGAGCCTAGTTAAGGTGGTTGATTACCTCTCTTTCTTCCTAGAGATGGAAGGGCATGACACTTTTACGTCCCCTCATCTTGAGGAAAGAGGGTCGTGATAGAAACCCACACAAAAAAATCACCAATGACACCTTTACCACTTATTCCAAAATCAAAAATAGTGAACCAACCCAATCATATAGGGTAAGATTTAAAAACAATCCCCAACCTTACTAATAATGGTGTGGATCACAATCAAAGGCAAACCCTATCACTTAGGGTATAGCTCACACCCATGTCCTCTCAAACAATCACTAGTTGTGATTGTTACAGTCATGTACCACACCATCGTCCTCTTAGATAGGGTGTTTCCATACTCCTAAAAATAGTATACTCAAATGAAAAACTGTATATAAGACACCAAACTGACACCTATCCACTAGACTAAATGAAAAACTATTAACAATCCCTTTTTCACATAATTACCATGGAAGTATATCCCATTGACCACCCCTTAATCAACTGATCATAATGGATAATTATATATAATATCACACATAAAACCATTTTTAATTAATATATTTCATCATCGAAACTGTTGGTATATCGATAAGTTCTCTAAAAACCAAATCTATAAAACATAACTCACATGAGGCCCCACTAAAAAGGGCACATAACCATATTATCAATCATCACAAAAATTATCATCAAGAAAAAATGTTGTTGGGAAACCTGTTAATACAAAATATAGAGTCATTTTAATCATATGAAACTCACTCCTCCAATGACCCATCCCTTGTTTGGTGTGGGTCTATGAAAATCTTGGAATTTTCTTGGTCTACTAGGTATACAATGTCCCAACACTTGGTAACTGGTCCCCTAAATTGAAAATTTTTTCATGGGTGACACGGACACCCCTCTCTAAATCATCTTGAAACCTTATCATTTTCAAAGAAAACCTCAAATTTTTGAAGAATAAAATATTTAATGAAAAAAATAAATAAATTAAATAAATAACATTTGATGTCACTAGAGGTAATGGATTCTAATAAATCTGCAATCATGAGAAAAAATGAAAAGAATCTATTTAAACATCCTTCTAACCCAAGGATGATTCATTACTCAAAAACATTCCAAGGTGAATTCCAAGCAATAAAACCCTAAATTATTAATGGTTCAGTAGATAATCCTTTATTTTAGATAACATATCATAGGATGTGGACCTATTAAATATAGAATTTATATATTTAGAGATTATCCTAAAACATGTTTTCTTTATGAAATTCTAAAATTATCATTGAATGATCAATGTGTTACTCCTATAACACTAAGTATAATACAATTTCTTTGGTGAAAACTAACGTGAATTACCTCAATCAAAGCTATAATATATTAATAATGAGTTCATTGAACACTTTTTGTTAGATATTGATGAAAAATTTCATCACCAAAAACACATAATAGTAAGAGTGTCAAAAAGACATCACATTTGAGAGATCCTCCTCATAAACCTACATCTAATGACTTATCCCCTAGAAAAATAATTATGGATATAGATGATTACTATCCCCCAGTGTTGAAATATATATTATAAACTAGGAATTTTACATAATTAGGGATAAAGGGAGGGATATCACTTGAAATAATCCCACATTAGATTTCATGCCCAAACATACTCAAAAGAAGGAATTACTTATGAACCATTTTGAGGTAGTACATCATGTTGTCAATAAACCTTTATTCATATTTTGAAACACACATAATACCAGGTTATTGTTAAAAAATCACTTATAAATGAAAAAAAACTCATCAATGATTGTTATTACTCCTAATGAAAAAAGGTATTCAATCTATGACCATGGGAGAGTTGTCTCATTATGGGTCTGGGTAGTCAAACTGCTCCAGCAACATTTTCTTTCATAGATAATAGTATATGATAAAACGTCAAAATATTCTATAGGTGTTTTTACTAGGATTAATTTCTGTTTTACTACCTTTATCCAATAATTTATGGCCATAGGTTCAAGTTCACCTTATAACCTCATGACCTATACTATTGTAACTCCTAAAGAGCACTCATCCTATACACATCCTATTCACTTCCCATAATAATCCAACAATTCTCGTCATGTATAGGTTTTTTTAACACACTTTTGGTGGATGGTGTTACCATTGAACTATGGGATGTGGATCTTCTCCTCAAATTCCCAATGGTAACATCACTTGATTCTATTACTTTACAGAAATCTAGCCACTTGGATGGTTAGTAGAATTTAACTCAAATGTTAGTATGATAATTTCATTTCCATACACTAGGATCCCATATAACTATTGTCTAGGTAAATCATTCATTTGAAAAGACGAATCCATTATTATTTAAACAATATGTTGAGAAATTAAATTATATATACATGAATAATAAAAACTGATTCTTATATAATGTATTTAATGTCATGTTTTTACCATGAAAATGATTATTTAGAGTATTAAGTAAAAATTGGTAATGAAACACCACGAGAATGGATACATTAGTTTCCACAAAAAAAATTGGTTCCCATGACCTAAAATCCAAGATCATGACCCTTAGGCAACACATCCCTATGTTTCCAAAGTAGTCCTCACAAAATACCATATTCCAAATTCTATTAGTAAGGAAAAATCACCCTAATACTAATAAAACATGAACAAACCCAATAGGAATCCTCATTTGTTAGCATTAAGCCATGATTCGACCCTAATATCAGGTCCAAAGGTTAGGGGGTTACTAGTAATGTGTTTAAATATCTCACATGAAGGGAGGACATAACCCCATGTGCATGTACATAACCACCAAAGTACCCTGATGATATAAAATAATGAAAAGTATATAAGTAAACAACTATAATATATAATGAATTCAACACACTCTAACTATCCTAAAGGGAATCATATTTTTAAAACCATAATTTAAATGGAAAAGTAAATACCCAACAAAGAACCAGCCTATATAACATGAAAAGATGGAAACTCTTCAATGAATGATCTTTGTAATGAATAGAGTGTCCAATCATCACTATAGTTATTTTAATATATATATTAAATAAGTCATGTAGGTACAACCAGCATTCAGGGGTGTCCATACACATTCCTAGAATGATTTTGTATCTTCTACACACAACTGTTGGAGTACTGAACCTCATGGAATGCTATTCTTATATATCCTTCCTGAACCCTGATGTCAACCCTATTGTGATAAATAATAAATCATTTAAAATTAACTTTCAATTAGTTTACAAATAGTAAACATAATAAAACATTGTGGTCTATGTTTAATAATACTTCATTTATCTTATTTACTTTTCCAACACTAGAATATAGTGAAAAAAACAAAAAACAATCACATAGGTATAGTGTAGGCCGCATGGAGAACATTGGAAAGACCACCCAGAATATTGGGGGAGGGGGAATACCCAAATATATGGTGTATTGTGCCTATAAAGACAATAGTTCATGGGTTTATGGTTCACACATGCACATTTGGGTTTAGATTTATGGAAATAATGTACTAAATAGGGTGAATAGTCCTTTAAAAATTTTAAAAAAAATTATCAAATAATATTTTATATATATGAATCAATACTATTGTGAAGTGTTTAATATATTATATAGTGGAAATAAAATATGAATAGATTATTTTTATAGTTTTTTATATCACAAATGTCACGCCCTAACCCCAGAATCCATGGAGTCGGTGTAATAAAAACATGGTTTGTAATATTTTTTTGGAATAAAAAGATGATAAATTACACATCATGTTCCATAAGAGGATATTTATGGTTTAGTTTTTGGACAAAAATGTACAGATATTAAAATCCTTCATAATTGAACAAGAAAATACTCCACAAAGCAGCCACCACATAGTGTAATTCAAGTCTACTAAACCTGTAAAAATAAAATTAAAACGTAGGGTGAGCATAAGAATTCCTTGTAAGGAGTTTTAAAATAAATAATACTAAAATTTAAACTTTTTAAAAATTTCCCTTTAAAAATATCAATAAAACATCATCTTAAAGAAAAGTTCAATACATGAAGCCTAAATAACATTTTTCCAAGAATTTCTAGGGAACAGTTTAAGGAATTTTAACAGGGCTACAATAAAACATGTTCCAATAATAAGCATGATTATACAAAAAATCATGGTGTGCAAAATATTATTCAAATTTAATTAAACAATCCTATGAGAATCATGCAAGTGTGTGGGTACAAAATTTACACATAGAAAAATTACATGATTAGTGTTGTGTATAAACAAAGTCACAATTAATTTATCACATAAAATGCAAGTCAAAAAATAACTGGTAAACTACCATCATTTGTATTATAGTTTAGGAGATGGGTTCTTAATAATCATCACGCCATCTTAATTTACTTCTTCTAATAATCACAAGTATAGGATCTTAATCAAGCATATTCTCTAGTTGAAAACACACTTGGTTAATAAAACATTATAAACATAATGAAAAAATGTATAATGTGGGACTGTGGCAATGCATCGTTCCAAGACCCTAAACTCTCTATCAATTCCTCTTCCCAGGACAATTATTTTTCCAAGGCCTCGTGCCATGACCTGATTTTTCTCATGAGACCTACCAATGAACCGTGGAGCTATAGTGGGCCCCACTTGACACTTTATATGTCTAATACATTCCTCATTTTTCCAATTAATATTATATATTCAAAGTGTCTCATACCAATTTGAATATTCAATTTCTCATTTTGTATTATTCAATGTGTCCCATACCAATTTGAATAATTTATTTTTTTAATGAATTATCATGATATGTTAGTTAACCTTTAGATAACAATTTTCTCAATGACATGCATAAACTAGTAAACATTCTTTTTGCACGTGACAATGATTAGAACACATATATAATGAATGGATGAGGTTTTTACATAAAATTATAATTTCTTAACTTTCAAAATCCTTGATTCATTTAAATAGATACATAATAGAGATACATGCCATTTAATTCACTGATAAATGGGTCGGTGAACCTATAAATAGATTAAATCATAACTTTTATTAACTAATGGTCAATTATTGCGGAAGTTTCATCATGAAATAAAATATTAAGTTATCATAACATGACAACATGATTATACACATTCTTTTATCCTCTAATAAGTTTTTATTTATTATTGCATACTTATAAACACATATTGGTTAGCAAAATTATGATTAATACTTACTAAAATCTTACAAGTATTCATTGCATCAAGATATTAATTAAATCCTATTATCCATCACATGAAATTTGTCTTTGTAAATTATATATATATATATATATATCAACAATGTGTGTGTATGAGTTTTACATTACCGAGACACAGTTTAATGATCCCTTACAATTAATGAATACTTCAAAATATTATTTAATCACCAATATCAATGAATATAAAAAGAAAACCCATTTAATTTTTAATGTAAATAACTGTATGGACATTCATATAAAAACTAATGTTCTCCATAACACATAAAAATCCATTTGAACACAAGGCATTATTCAAATCAAAGTCTTTATTTAAAGATTGAAAATCATCTTTAACAACAGAAAACAGATTTGGATTTTAATTATATGTATATTTTTTAATATAAAATAAGTTTATATTGGGTTTTTTATAATAAAAACCATGTTAAGTGAATCTTAATATCATTATCGACCATAGGAATATTAATACACACAAACTTCTAACCATTGAAAACCTGGATTCACCTTAGATATGATATATATATATATATATATATTTTATAAAAATATTATACATATAAATAAGTGAATGGGTTTTCCATCTCACAATCCAACATGTACTCCTCGCATCCGCTAAACATTTATAAAAAAAATTTAGAAATCCATAATAGGTTTCGGAAGGAAAACTATATATATATATATGAATATATAAATATCTATATATACAAATTGTGTATATATTATTTTTCACAAGAAAGAAAAATCATTAAAAGAAAAACCATACAATTAATTGTCGTGAAGAATTTTAGGAAAGAAATCTCATAGTCAGGGACTCACAGGATTTCATGTTTCTTTTTCCCATTTCCAAAGAACATAAGTGTTTATTTGTATGGTGTTATAAATAAGCAGCTCAAGCTTGCAGGTTGTGGGTGTGAAAATAATAATCAAGTAAATAGTGAAGCTAGTTGGATACCAGAATCTTGGAAAAGCCAAAACGAGACAAGGATTCGTATTCTCCAAATCAAAATTGTCCAGTGCAACAAGGAAATGAACAGTTTTTTTAATTGAATGAAGGTCTAATAAAGGACACAAATCAATCATCCACGGTTCATAATTTTAAAAGTTATGCTGTGAAAGACAACCAAAAAACATAAAATAAACTAGGCCATGTTTTGATAGGGGAAGGGGTTTAGAAAAATTGAAAATTGGATCAAAAAATCATTGTCATATGGATGAAGAAACCAGAATAATAATAATGAACAACCGAAGGCTACAAAAGAACACCATCCTACAGATCAGAAAATCTGATAACATGATAAAAAAACCTATATCCTAAAGAGATTCAAAAAAGTATACCTACTTCACTAGGTTTGAAAAAAGGAAACCCCCACCGCTCGTAAAACCCACTATAGCTTCAGTCATACTCTTGATCTAAGCTCAGCGCGACATCACAGCCCATAGGCCTTGGCTTCGACCATGCCAGAAAACACTCTCTCGGCGGATCCGACTTCCCCCAATTCACCTGATCCTCCCTTGACACTCTTCCGCAGCTAGATAACCTCAGCTCGCAACCCGCACTGACATGGCCTACAAAATCCGTGGAATGTGACTTCTTACGATGCCCTTGATGAGCGTGACTGCCACGACCTCTCCCTCTCTCCCTCATCATAGCACGAAACCCTAATTGAAGGACTCCTCAAATACTATTACAATATTCTCTTATTTTTTGAAATTTTCAATTTATTTTATTATTATTATACCTTATCATTATTTATTTAATCACATATAATATTATTAATAACCTTAAAAAGTCAAAAGTTTAATAAAACTAATAATCAATTAAAATAATTTTGTCAATACTTTTTAAAAAGTAAATGTTTATTAATTAAACTTATGAATAGAATATATATATATATATATATCATATTATACACGTAAAATGTTATAAATTATATTAATAGTTTGAATATCTATTAACATGAAAATCATATTGATAATAGTAATCATAATTTGTACAAAATATTTGTAATTTTGAAACTTTAAAAAGGTTAATATTAGGTATATATGTGATTCAAAGTAACAATAATTTTTATCAAAAGACTGTTCATATATGTACAATTTTAATCATTATATTAAAATATTTATATTATATTATTTTTGTTTTATTAAAAAAAAATCAAAATGTTAATAATGTTATAAAACATTAATCTTACCAAAATTTATAATCTAATAATTATTACTTTATATATATATATATATATATATTTATCATATTTTTGAAACTATATAAAACCCATATAATCATTCATATAATAGATTATACATTTGTCTGCATAAATTAAAATAGTGCACTTTTACAAAATAATGTCATTAAAATACTTTAAAATAATAATTTTCAATGTCATGTATAACTTTAGTATAAAATTATAATTTTATAATATTATTAATTTTATATCATAATTTCATATAATTCAAATCTAGTATAATAATGTATATGTCAATATATATATATATATATATCATATTTTGAAAATCAAACAAAAAAATAGCTATATTAAAATATTAGTATAAATATAATTTAAAATATGCTATAAATAATAATTCAATAAGAATAAATTATGTTTAATAAAAAAATTATTTTAAATAATATGTAAAAAAAGAGAAAATATTTACTTTGTAAACTGTATTTATAATAAAACAATATTCATTTTAATTTATTATTTTGAAGAAAACTATATTAAAAATGACTAAATTATAAATATATCTATTTAATAAAACACTAATGGTCAAAAAAGAAAACAACAGTCATCTTAATACACTAAAAGCTATAAAAATAATGGCCATGTGTTTTTTCAATGCTCATGATGACCCTTACAAATACATGTTTATGGTATTTCATACCATTAAGTGAGTTTGTCTTACAAATATGGTTCTCTACATCCCACTATTTCTTAGTACATGTGCCCTTCTCATATTGATTAAATTATTCACTACGGTTGGTCCAAGGGATGAGGGATACCTTCCTGGTCTCATTGTGATGCAAGGAGGTCTCCCATTGTCACTCTTTGGATTTTCCATTAGTTTCCGTGGAAATCTAAGGTCAATTGGCCTTGTTGTAATGAGACCATTTCAGTGTTTAATTGAATAAAACATGCCTTGTTTTTTTTTAATCATTTTTTTGATAAAAAAAATTAAACAAAGTAAACCCGTAAAATATTATTATTACACATCAAATAGGTCCGGGGTGTCACATTATCCCCCCTTCAAAGAACCGTGCCCTCAAAATTATATCATACTCACACACTTATACCTCAAAAAAGCCACACAAACATCACTCCCAAAGTCCCTTTACTAGGACCACTACCATTGATATACTGATGATGTCCTATGGTGGATTCTTAGAGTAGTATTCAGCTCCTTGACATTTTTGTCCAAGATACACGGTGAGCAGTTAGGGTCATACCTATTCATAAAACACTCGACCTTCCATAGAGAGGCATGAGTGGTGTGGTGGTCGGAGATTTCAGAGTGGAATCGTTCCATATAAATATCTTGAACTATATCACTCTTGAGAGCTTTGATATCATAAAGTTCCCCATATATACTAAAACATTGCACTTGGAATAGATATGTCGCTTGAAGGTCACACTCCAATGCATCTTCACAAAACATTCCCAGGGATGGCTACTTCTCAGACAAGGTGAAACTTAAGAAGAGACCTTCATGGTAATTCCACCTCTGCCTATAATCTTCCAGATGTTCATTTTAGAAATGGTTATATACATAGATATCTCTTATGTATGAATGGAGGATATTTGGAATGATCGACGCTCGGTAGAGTCGTTTTCGAGACAAACATAGGTTCGCAAAAGGGTATTAGTCTTATGAACACGAGTTTATGATTATATACTATAGTAATTTGGTAGGAAGTGATAAGAATATTGTTGGTAAACCCATGTCTTCCATTTGAAAATTTTAAGGGGCATTTTTTACTTAGTAAGACATAACAATATTAAAATAGAGATGTTTTTTTCCAAAGCATATTAATGTACCAAACCATAAAATATAACATTATACACTGAAGACAAAGTTCAAGAAACTCAAGGTGTTACATATTTATTCATTCCATCTCACAATACCACTAGAAAATACATCCAGACATCCACCATGATGTCTTTTTACAGGTTCCACTAGTGTTGATGATTTTCCTAGTTCCTGGTTCAGCGGATCCATAAATGGTTCCAAACTCTTCGATCTCTTTTGTCCAGATGCAGCATGGGAAACAAGGATCAATCGGGTGTGGACATATAATGTTCCAATAGATTGAAGCATTATGTGTATTAATTTGGGAGACATCAACATGAACTTGATGTCTATAACATAAATGGGTAGACTCATTCGAATAAATTTCAAAGTTTGTAACTTGACCATAAGGACCATAGGTCAATATTTGACAAAGATTGGCTACATGGATGTCACCCTCTTGTGTAGCCTCTCTGAAATCCTCTAGGTATGAAGAATTCTCATCTAGGTTATAGAATTTAAATATACCCTCAATGTACTTTCCCTTAAGTGCATAGAATAGAAATTGAGCATGCATCATAAAAAAGTAGTCGAAACCCGGTCCTCGGTGGAGTTGAAGTACACGAGGAGAGTTCGATACATAGTAGATATGTTAACATGAAAAAAATGTTTTCAACAGTCTCATAGAATTATAAACATGACTTTTAAACTATTGTCCCTAGTTTTTCAGTTTGAAGTGTTAGAATACATGTCTTGTCTACTATCTGAAAATATGAAGAATGAATTTTTCTTCGAATGTCATAATTAAATTTTTAGTGTTATTCTAATTTTCCAAAGTTTCCTAAACCAACCTCTAATACCAGATTTAACAACTAGACCATGGTGGTAGCATAGACATCCACCTTAACATGGATGTTAGGTCCTTGCCTGCTAGGTACCACCAGTTTCCCGACAGACATGTGGTTCCCACCCTAGGGACCACCCAAATGCCCAAATGGGTCATCTGAATAAAGGAAGCCCCACATGAAAACACATGCCCTTTCCATTGTGATTATGTCCTCACTCAGACACACCCTGAGAAACTTCCCAGAAGGTTACCCATCATGATCACTACTCAAAGCCATGCATGCTTAACCGTGAAGTTCTAATCAGATAGGCTCCATAAAAGGAAGGTTCACCTTGTTAACTTGAGTCATATAATATTGTCATTTTAAAATTTATCCTTGTAACACTATGACCCCAGAAGCCCTGAGCCAAAGCATTATTTTAATACATTGGAATGATTACAAGGAATCATCTCCCAAAGGATCAATCAGTGTAGTAGTTTTGAAAAACATATTACATACATGAATTCTACATTACACATTCTAACATAAAACACAATATAAATAATCAGTTGATAATTCCATTATTAACCTAGCTTAACCCTGCATATCAAACATAATACACTTCTTTGAATCCTGGGAAACCAAAACAAAATAAAGGGGTGAGATCAGATGCTCAGTAAGGGTAAATGATTTAGCATAGGCTATAAACTATTAAGAAAAGATGTGTAATAAAAAAACATCTTTTTAAACATAAACTTGAACATAAATTGGAGAAAATAAATCAAACATTACCATATAAACATGAAAATGGATATTCAATTAGTTGAATAATCACATGTAATAATTAATTTCATAATGTGGGAATGTCTAACACAGAACATCATTACCACATAGTCAAGGCCTCGTGCCAATACTAAAAATAAAATTTTTGTCAATTCCTTATGCCAAGACACTAGATTATATAATGAGACCTATCAATGCATCGAGGGGCTATAGCGGGCCCCACCTGTCACTTACTAAGTCCATTGTATTCCTCATATGAAAATGATTAAATATAACATAAAAATTGTATTAAAACTAGCATACGAAATTTAAATACTTCAACCATAATCCATGAAGGGTAAAAAAATAGCACATCGAGATTCAAACATATAATAACTCATTAAATGAAATATGGAAGATTTTATTATAATAAATCAACCTTAATCGAGAATAATATCTAGTAAAGAATGTTGACAAAGTTGAAAATTATCAGTAAAACTTTCTGAGAGAAATATTCCATTTTGTGAAATCACTTAAAAGTCACACATTTAAAAAAGAAGTCATTTAAAAGTGATTTTTGAATCAAATTGTCCCATATCACTTTGAAACTTTTTAAAGGAATTAACATTTTAAAATAATCATTTCCATATAAATAAATCATTAAAACCATTTTGAAAACATGGACATTAATGAAAATGATTTAGAAGAATAAATATTTAAAACATTTAAAATGATGTTTTAGTTAAAGATTGCCCTAAAATAATCATTTTGAAATGTCTTTAATGAAACATGGACATGGAAAATTAATATTTCCTATAAAATAGTTAATCATAAACAATCTCAAATAATAATGAGATTGGGGAATTGACCCATACCTTGCACATTCCTTTGGTCGAGGGTACATTTAACCTTTTGTATAATTACCATAGTATGTTATTAAATTATACCAGAACCATATTCATATTTATTATATTATAAATGATTCATTTATGACTTTATACTACCCATTTAATAATTATTTCTATGTTAAATTATCATTTCTTGTAATAATTGCTTGTTTTAACGTACATGTTTAAACTTGTTATTCTTGATCGAATCATTTAGATAATGATTTAAATATATCCTGAATATAAAACATGATTTATATATATTAAATATTTAAACTATATATATGTTTAATAAATAGATATATTAAATGGAAAACACCATTTATGAAGATGGTAGGCCATATGTACGCATAAATGTTGTTTCCATTTTCATATCGTATTGAACAGAAGTAAGTGAATAAGATATTTTTAAGTACATACACTTATATATATATATCCAGTCACATTATTATTTCATATACCATATACTTTTTAATAATATATATTTTTATAATCATCTTTGAATGGTGAACCTGAAAATGAATTGCATCGCGTCGTGGGGACGGTAAGTCGTACGTACACACTAGCGAGGATATCATTTCCTTAATGATTAAAAGGGGTGGAATTCAATAGTATATTAATTTTATAGAGAAATTAGAATGTTATTTTCTTTATTTATATACATATTACTCATCATTATATCCATCCAAATTACAGAGTGTTGAATAAAAATTTACACCACTGTGTGGAGACGGTAAGTCGTATGTACGCACGCATGGTGACATTATCATTCATAGGATGGATATAATAATTAGTATGGTTGTGACATATTTATAATAACATCACAATATGTATATGGTACTAGATTTTTTATTTTGGTATGGAAATAACAATGAATGAGAATGTGGAAGATGAAAAGAACTTTGAAATAGGTGATATATATATTACATCTTCTTTGGATGTTTAAATTTGATTTGGGCAAAAGGGTTCCTAAGGTTGGATTTTTCCTTAAGGGAAGGCCTCTAGGTTAAACTGGGAGATGTTGGGAGGAGATTTTGGTAGGGTTTTTCATATCCAAATGGTTTTTTAGTTGTGGTTTTGAGAGAATGGGAAGTACCCTTTTATAAGAGACGTGAGGGTCACTTTAAGAAAAGTTTGAAATATTATTTTATTATAAATTTATTTTCGGTTTCTAATTACTCAAAATTGATTTACATCGAAGAAAAGGTGAGTTTCGGTCTAAATCCTCTAAACCAATAGGTTTTAGACAAGTTTATGTCACCATATTAACCATATATTTTAGATTTAACTGTTAGTTAAATAGTTTAACTTTTACCATGTCCTCTAGTATAATTATAATAAATGGTTAATAAACATACTATAAAAAGCCAAGATAATAATAAGTGTTCCATTATTGATATATATAACTTTATCTATGTCTTTTTTCTGAATATTATATTTTTAGAAATATTATATCAATTAATAATATAGTATTTGTTTTAAAAAAACTCATTTATGTCAATTTTGACACTATTTGGTATTTTGTTTTTGATAAAGTCACCATGACTTTATCACTTAAAATAATAATTTAATCAACCCTAACACATCATATTAACCTAGAAAATTCATTTATGGCCTCAAAATAATCAATTTACATTTTTTTTATATTTAAAATTTCAATTATTTTAATCTTTCATTGATAAATTAATTACGACATCATCATTGTGTCATAAATAAATTTAATTATTTAAAATTTATAATTTATAATTAAAATTCCATTATGTAGGAAATATTTTTTTATTTATAATGAATAATTATAGATGAATTTATTTTATGTATAACCCTATATTAAAAATGGTTTAGTTATTAAACATTGAATTTAACACTTTTAACTCTTCTTTAAATAAAATAATAATAAATGTCCTAATCTAATCCAAGTGGGCCAAACTGATCATATTTTATTCCAACGGTTAGTTTTGTTTGAAATACACATATCCAAATAAATTAGTACATATGTTAGGGTTATTATAATATCATTATGACCTTTACTTATACTATTTACTTTTAACCATGGTGAAAAAAATTCAAAAATTACTATTCACCAAAAATTATTTTCATATTATTGAACCATATTTTACTTAATTTTGTAAACCGTGTCTCTCAAAATTTTTGAAATTCAATTCATAGAAGTGGTAAAATTACGTTTTTTGCAAATTTGCAAATGTGCCTAGAAGGTGGGTAAGAGGCATTAAAAGTTCAATAAAATTTTATACATATAATTTTAGTATAAAATAAGTCCAATGAATTAAATTTAACATATATAGGTATTATATATCTATCTTGAATAAAAATAAATTTATATAAAATAAATAATTATTTAAATAAAAGTTAGTTTTAAACAATAACGCAGTGTTTCTCATTATTCATCAAAAATTGAATGTTTTCAGAAAAATACCAAAAAATCTCCCAAAGCTAATATTGGTATTCCAAATTAAAAAATTAATTCAATTTTACCAAATTCAAAACATATAATTTTAATTAATTAATTTAAAATCAATTCCTTTTGTCAAAACCAAAAGGCGGGTTTTTAAAAAGTAAAAACAATCAAAATATTGACATGTGTTTATGTCAAATTTAAATGTGAAATTATATATAATGACCTAAAATGTAAAAAATGATAATAATATATTCTAATAATACTTCTAATCCATTAAAATTAATAATTTAACACTATTAATTATTTCGATTAAAAAAGTTGTTTTCAATTAAAATTAAGTATTATTCACTATTCATCAAAATATGAAATTTATCATAAAAGTACCAAAAATTTATCCAAACTAAATTTTTATGTCCCCATTTTAAAGAAGTATTTAATTTAATTAAATTTAATATATAAAAGTGTCATGTATTTGTTTTAAAAAGGTTTCTCCATTAAAAGGCAGTAAAATTTCATTTTTTGAAAAATACTTCTTTTATCTGACAAAAATGAATTTGTTCTTATATTATGTCTACGAAACACATAATATGGATTATAAAATTATATGGAATATATAAAATTCAAAATTCATTTAATAATATTCATAAATGCTTTTTGAATGGCTACTTTGGTAAGTCGTGGTACGCTCGAACTCGGTGTTGCGTGTAGTGCAAGTTATTGAATTACATTGAAGGGATAAAGTACTATAAAATAACGGGGTGTTAAATACTACCCTCCTTCAATAAATTGTGTCCTTTTAATTTGAAATTGTACTTAGAAAATAAAAGGTTAAAAATAGAAAAATACCTTTGTGGAAAACCAACATCAGAAATTGGGATACTAAAATTTAGTCTTAATAATAGCGAATGGGAAATGAAAAAGTCACCACTAAATTATGATCTTGATTAGTAGAACATTGGTGGAAATTAGAGACACATTATTGGAAGAAAAACATAAATATTTATAGGGAGTGGTTGAGGTCATCAATCACAAACAATTGTATAATTGAGGGCCTCAATGCCATTAATCTATGCTGATTTAAAATATCATCAGTTGAACAAAACAAAAGGTATTAGGATAACATATTTTTTGTTTTAATATCCTTTCCCTAAATTTTAGTAATTAATTTATTTATAGAATAATGGGAAAAATATATACTTGACAAGTAAAGTTTCATCTTTCAACTAATTCCTACCACCAACTCATCTTTCACTCTAAAAGATAATAGAATTAAAAAATATTCTATTCTTCCTAATTGAATAGGGTTCCAAAAATAATGAATTTATAATTCATTTGTCAGAAAATTTAAAAAATGATATTGTACAAACTAATACATCATGTAGGCCAATGGTAGGTGATTCACCCTTGTCACCCTTCGGTTGCGGGTTGAAGTCCCGCGGCCTTGCTGGACGTGATGAGTTGTCATCTGACATCCAGGTTGTCCTTTTTATAACAATCCAAAAAATTCTTAAGAAATGCATTAAACTTAAAAATAGTATCTAATGTCAAACTTAATCTATTCTAACCTTTAGTCTTATCCAAAATACTTCTGTCTAGACTCATAGTCCAAAATTTATCAGGAAGGTAAACACAATGAAGATATTTTTTTCCCACGTAATAACATGTGAATACCTTCATAATGTATTTTTTTTAAAATGGTAACACCCTGAATTACCATTAAACCTTATTGATTACATTCATTCTCCCTTATTCCTTATAGAATATTGGATATACCCCTTATATCCATAAATTCTGTAAACTCCAACAATAAAGGAATAAACAAAAAAATTAATTATTTTAAATTTAGTCAAGAATATTGAATATAATTTATCCAAATAATATCTTATTCCAAAATCAATACCTCAGAATTAGAACCATATTAAGCTTTATCTTTCCATCAACCATGTATTTTCCCAAAACGATAACTTACTATTTAGACACTTTTCTTAAAACCCTATAATCTTAAATCCTCAATGAAATAGTACTTCAGTACAATCCTTATTTATTTCCATAATTCATATAACTTGTACATCGTTGATACAACACTCAAATGAAATAATTCTTAATAAAAAAATAGAACACTAGTCATTCATCTTCATATTTGGTAGTATAATAACTTGATTATTATTGAATAGCATCATTTGGGGCATACTCTAGTGATTTGAATTTTTATTCGGGTAGTGTCCCAACTCAATGTAGATGAAGCATTGTACATTTGAAAACACTTTCATACCCTTAAAATCACATACTTGGTGTATTTGTTCTCCACACTTATAACAAACTCGCATTCCCTTCATGAATTTACAAAGGTTATTCTTTTCATAGTTATCACATATGGTAAAATCCTTCTTTTCCTTTTACCCTTTATCTATCTTTCTCTCTACTATCCTTTTCTTCTCTTTCTTCCCTTCAAATCCATAGGACTCAGAGAATTATTTACTTATCTTACTAACACATGATACTATTTCTTCATATGATGAGAATACATGGGAGATTTTATCCTTTCTAAATATCGGATTAATACCATGAAAGATATGATCCTTCTTACTCTTTTGATCATGCATATTGCTGGATTTCTCATTCCTTCTACTGGGTTCCATTTCTAAACAATGGAATACCCTAGGTTAGTATATGAATCTCAATGAATAATTACAAACGTGTAAAATAGAAAATGTAAATTGAAAATATTATGCATATAATATATAATCATAAAAAATGTTTTTTGAGGAAGTATTCACTCCTAAATCCATCATAATGGCTTGTAAAAAAAAGGTGAATTATCTTAATCTTATATTCTAGGAGTACTATAACCAAGAATGTAGAAAGGCCCATTGTTGTGTATCAGGATACCCTAGGTCTGGCCCGAAACACTTTGTCGGAGCTTTCACTCATAGGTACATATGTCCTAGAGCCTCCATTACCTATTCATATCTAGAAAAGGATGTATTGTTCTGAAAATACACAAAATACTTATATTACCAAACTTCTAAGAAGTTATTATATTCTAATACTCGAAGTCTATATTAGTGTAATGTTCTCTAATCAGAGTTTTTTTAAATCTAGTTTCCATGGATTGTACTAAACTTACTATGACACAAACTGATACACCCCAACCTCAGAATCCTGGAGCTGGTAAATTATTTAAATACATTGGCATGATTACAAGTAATCAATCCCTAAAGGACCGAGTAGTTTAGCAGTTAGGGAAAATATATTACATTCATGAATGTTACATTAAACACTAAAACCTAAAACACAACATAAATAATCCATTGAGAACTCCATTATTCCCCAAGCTTAACCCTACATATCAATCTTAATACACTACTTGTAATCGTGGGAAAACAAAACATAAGAAAGGGGTGAGATCAGATGCTCAATACGGGTATATAATTTAGTGGAAGCTATAAAATTTTAACGAAAGATGTGTAATAAAAACAAAAACCTTTTAAACATAAATATGAACATAATAGGGACATAAATAAATCAAGAATTACCATATTAACATTCACATGGATATTCTACTAGTGGAATAATCACATGTAATAGTTAATTTCATAATGAGGGAATGCCTAACATAGGACATCATTACTACATAGTCAAGGCCTCGTGCTAAGAAAAAAAATAAAATTTATTTCACGACCTTGTTCCAAGAATCTAGTTTGTCTCATTAGACCTACTGATTCATCGAGAGTCTATAGCAGGCCCCACCCTTCACTTACTATGTCCACTACATTCCACATATGTAAATGTTGAAACATAACATAAACATTCATATTAAAACTAGCATACGAAATTTCAATACTTCAACTATAAACCATGAAGTGTTTAAAAATAACACATCCACGGTCAAACATATCATAACTCATTCGATACAATATGGAAGATTTTATTATAATAAATCAACCTTAATCAAGAATAATATCCTGTAAAGAATGTTGACATAGTTGAAAATGATTAGTAAAACATTTTGAGAAAATATCCCATTTGTGAAATCATTTAAAAGTCATTTCATTAATAATGGAAATCATTTAAAAGACATTTTTGAATCAATGTATCACATACCACCTTGATACTTTTGAAAGGAATTAACATTTTAAAATAATCATGTCCATATAAATAAATACTTAAAACCATTTTTAAAACATGGACATTAATGAGAATGATTTATAAGAATAAATATTTAAAAGATATAAAATGATGTTTTAGTTAAAAAGTACCTTAAAATAATCATTTTGAATTTTCTTTTATTAAACATGTACAAGTATAATAAATATGTTCCATAAAATTCTTACACATAAACAATTTCGGATAACAATGAGAATGAGGAATTAACCCTTACCTTGCACTTTAATTTAGTTGAGGGTATGTTTAACCTCATGTATAATGACCATAGTATGTTATTAAATTATACCAGAACCATATTCATATTTATAAAATAATAAATGATTCATTTAGGACTTTATACTACCCATTTAATAATGATTTCCACGTTAAATTAACATTTCATATAATAATCGCTTTCTTTATTGTATGTGTTTTAACTTGTTATTATTGATCGTATCATTTAGATCATGATTTAAATAAATACAAAATATATAACATTATTTATATATAATATATATTTTGATTATAAATATGTATAATACATAGATATATGAAATGGAAAACATTTTTTATAGAAACAGTAGGATGTATGTACGCATAAACGTTGTTTCTGTTTTCAAATAGTATTGAGAAAAAGTAAGTGGATAAGATATATCTTGGTAAATACATAAATACATACATACATACATATATATATATCTTGAGTATCATTATTATGTGATATATTACATACTTATTAAAAATATATATTTTTACAATCATCGTAGAATGGTGAACCTGGAAATGAATCTCATTGCATCGTGGAGACGGTAAGTTGTATATACACACGAGTGACGATATCATTTAACTAATGATTAAAAGGTGTGGAATTGGATGGTATATTGATTGTACAGAGAAATTAGAATTTTACATTAATTATTTATATACATATTATTCATTGTTGGTAAGAGTAGATTACTCAAGAGGGGAGGGGTGATTTGAGTAACTATAAAAATTTCTGTAAAAAGTATTTCTAAAAAGGTTTCCACAAAGATTAAATGCAGACCAGTTAATCAAGGTTAAACAGTTATAAGATTTTGTCTGTGTAAGTAACTTCTTAGAAGATTGATTAATTCTTAGTAATATTAATTTGTGTTATTAATATTACTTTTGATGTTATTCTACTAAGACAAGCCAGTTATAACTTCTTTCCAAGACTAACTATCAAAGTGAAATTTGTGATTTCTAGATTATATAGTAAATATATAAAACAAAGAAAACTAAATTAAGTGGCATAGTGGATATGAAACAAGTGGTTCAGTCTCAAGATGAGAGCTAATCCACTCCACTTGGTGATCACCTACCAACAAGCAGTTTATATAAATAAACTTTGATCCACACCCTGGATCAGGGATAACAATAGTACATAGACTGTCCAGGTCACACAGGGACCTCTTCCATAGTTTTCGTGGGGAAAAAATATCAGGCCACACAGGGACCTCTTCCACACATATCAGTGGGTATACACAAGAGTAAAAGAAAGGTTGAGTAAGGATATCTTGTATCATTTATTTTAATGGTGGAGACAGAGTGTGTTTTTTTACAGGTACACACTCTTCTTGAAAGGTAATAAATAGAAATACAACAGAGAAGAAATATGGATCTGGGTTTAGAAGTGATCGGAGTGTTATTCTTTGTATCTTTGGACTTCTTGAGAAGAAGCAGATGCAGATCTCGAGTACTCATCTGTAAAACAATGTGTCGTGATTCTTCTTATGTTCATCATGAGGTTCAACAGAGAAAAGATGTTTTCAAAGCTTTAAATATGCTTTGTATGTTCTTAAGCAGTGTCGAGTTGCATGCAGTAGGCCTTTTTCTTTTGAAACATTCTCTAAATGTGTTCTTCGTAATAGTGCTCACGGCCTTGCATTTTGTTTTGTATCATGCTATTTGATTCTTGGACACCCTTCACATTTATCTTGGAGTGCATGTTCTAGAGCCGACAGGTTGCATGGATACCACACCTCATACCTCATACTATCAGATGATATGTCTACAAAGAAACCTTAATTATGTTAGTGCATTAAAATCTTCAAATATAAGAGTTAGAGATTAAATTGAAAGATGAAAAAATAGTTTAAGAAACAGTGTCACAATAATTCATGGAAACGATGTCTCCTTCTCATGGTGTCTAGATTGATCACGGTGTCTTGTGGTCACGGTTTCTCATGGTCACGATGTTTCATGGTCAAAGTGGCTTGTTCACGATGTCTCGTGGTCATGGTGTCTTGTTCACGGTGCCTGCTTCATGGTGTCTCATGGTCACGGTTTCTTGTTCACGGTGTCTGCTTCACGTTGTCTCGTGGTCACGGTGGCTGCTTCATAGTTTCTCATGGTCATGTTGTCCTGCTTCACGGTGTATAATTCTTCACGGTGTCTTTCTTCACGATGTCAGAAAGACATAACCAATGGAATACTCATGGTGTCTCGGATTTTTCAAAGTAACAGTGTTCAGACTTAAGAAATGATGATAATAGAACGGATTAGACTTAAGCATCTCTCAAATAATTTATTATGATAGTAAATCAAAGATAGTATAAAGTAAGCAAACTGAATGTAGAGAAATTAAGATCTTGAATGGCTCTTATTAAAGCATGAGAATACTTTAAACATTAATACACATGATTTGATATAATTTACAGGAGTTAACTACGTAGAATAAGATTTGTGATAATTAAAACATTACTAATACATGAGGATTCCAACAATCTCCCCCTTTTTGATGATCAAAAATCATGTAAATTTAAAGTGTATATTGGATTCAACTATAGAGATAGATGGCTAACATATAGAAATGTCTCCCCCTTTTGGGATTATCAAAAAGATGGAATAAGACAAGTCAAAAATGCACATTCCATTAATAGAAAAGAAGTTTTAGTACAAAACAAAATAGCAATACAAAAGCAATAACATACCTATTAAAAAATAGTAATCAATGTTCTTCTTCATAGGCTGGCCTTATCTTTTCTTTTAGTTGTAGTGGAAAAAGAGGAATCCGTAGGGGTAGAGGTCAAGGTAGAAGAAGGCAGTGAGGTGGTTGATAAAGAGGGTAAAGGAAGGCCTTCAAAGATTGATGGAGCGAAATTAGAAGTCGTAGAAGATCTAGGAAGTTGTTGATCAAGAATCATAGGCCTGATCTGACTTAGTGCTTGGCCAACAGACATAGTGGTTGAGGCTAGGGATTGGTGAAGGTTGGAGGCCCAGGTCTTAGAGGTGTCGTCGCTGGAGCAAAAATGGTTGTACTCTAGACATGAATATAGGGCCTTATACATTTGATGAAATCTGTAATGATCTCTCCCCCATACTGCATGGATTTCTCAAAATCATCCTTGTTCTCCATAAACTTGTCCAACAATCGAGTAAACTCTATGAGCTTTTGGACTTGGGCCTTGAAAGCTTGAGTCGTAGGATGAATCTATAGATTTTCTACAAGATACTTGAAATGATTTGTCATATCGGTCTTGGAAAATATTCTGTTGAAGTAGAAATCCACTTTCTTGTCAATATCTTGTTGAGCATCATTATAAATTTTTGAGTGGATTTGGACTAGGTCAAGAAATCTATCACTGTTCTTGACAACTTCAGATAGAGAAGTCGTATTAAAACCACTGATTACATTATGAAGCTCTTCGTTGACTACAGTTCTGAGCAGATCACATTCCAAGGAGGGTTTAGAGGATTGACCAGATGCTTTAGAGGCATTGACAACTGTGGTTAGAGATTTGAGTTGATTCAGCACCTTTTGAAGACACCATGTATACTCATGAGGGAGTTTATTAATATTGACAACAAGCACTCTCATTTCCTTCACAATTTTTTGCTTCCTTTCAGTGGTCTCTTCATATAAATAAGCTAGATATGTTTTAATCTGAGTCACAACAAAATGTGGGATTTTAGGAGAAATGGGTTCTATAGGAGGAGCAACAGGCTCTGATCTTGAGTGTAGCTCTCTCTGCATGTCTTCAACCATAATTCATTGGGTATTCACTTCATTACTGAGAATATTATTTTCAACTCTTACTTCTTGAATTTCATGAATTATTTTAGGTTGTATTTTCCATATATTTTTCTCTAATAATAGTGAGGCATTTCTCTCACTTAAATTGGTCATAGGAAGAGGTTGGGTATTCATGAGTTTCTCAACTCCAGACAAGATGGTAGCACCTAATTCTTTCAGATCATCTTTACTCAAAAAATATGGTTGTTTAGAGAAAGGTTCAGGAATAGTTAATGTTACATGCTCAGGTTCCTTCTCAGGTGTGATATTGGATACTAATTTTAACTAGAATATAAAGGAAAGATCAAGTCTGTTTGTTGTAACCTGCTGAGAGTCATCCACATCATTGAAACTGGGGAACTTATACTGAGTTTCTATAGGACTTGACTCATTCATATGTGAAGCTTAAATAGACTCAAGATTTTGGGTTTGCTCCCCCTCAACAGGTTCCTCCTTTTCAGGACTGAGAGGCTTAGTATCTCGGTCTAATTCCACATACTCAACTCTAAGTTCCTCAGTCATTTCCTGTCTAGCCATCTGAAAAGCTAGATCCATTCGTTCTTCAACCGAAGGGATGATTTCAGGAATATATTGTTCCACTGGGAGTTCGTCAAGATTGACCTCTTGCAAAGAAGGTGGTTATTACACTATAGTCTCTTCAATGGCTTTCTTTTCAAATTCTTTGACAACTGATTCAGTTTCACCCTCGGGTTGAGTTTCCAGATTAAAAACTTATTTAGGGGCAGGGACTTCTTCTTCAAGAACTTCATAAGGAACAACAGTCCTATATTCCTCAACAATAATAGATTCCCTAGGTGTCAATTCAACCTCTTCTTCTTCATCTTCAGGATACTCAACAATCTCATCTGGTTCCAAACCAGGATCAGAAATATATCTTGGTCTTGATGGTTAATCCACCAGATTCAATTTCACATAAATTATATCATTGTCTTCCATCCATTCCATTTTCCAATGATTCCAATTTATCTTCATTCTTTTGGTAGAGGCTTTTGAGATACATAATTCCCAATCCTCAATCACTTCCTCATTGGTTCCAAACATACCTTTGGCAAGAATCATGGTTGAGAGTAGCCCAGAGTAAAATAGGGAAGTTGACTTAGATGTGACTTTGATCAACTCACACATATGGTGGATGTTATACTTGCACAGGTTGATCTTATGCCCACATTTCATAAGGTAGAACAGAAACACATCTCAATATTTTAAAATAGCAAAATCACATTTTTTGAGACTAACCAAATTATGTATAAAATTGAACAAAATCATTGATTTTCTATCTAATTCGGTAGGAATGGCTCTCCTCTAGGTGCCATTTCATCTTAAGGTTTTCAAGGAATCTTCTAAATCAAATAATTCGGTTGAAGGTGGAGGTCCTCTATGATAATCCTCACAGATTCCTTCATGAGGTATCCTAAGGCATGAAGCCCATAACCTCAAAGAGAATGAGAATCTCTGGACATTGACCCAAATTTTTACTATATAACTATCACCATAATCAAAAAAGAACTGTACGTACTGGTAAAACTGAGACATTAAATTAGGGTGGATGGGTCATCTTCCTTCAAGAACCACTCTATCCAGCCTTGTTGTTCTAACACCTTCAATAACAGAGACTTACTAGAAAGAATCCATTTGGGAAAAATCTCGTTCTCAGGTACAACAACACAGTTTACCATATTCATATTTAAAGGTCCTTCAGTTGTTAGATTAGGTGAAATCTTATTCTTCTTTTATCTGCGCTTCTCAGGTTTCGACGAGGATAGATGTTTCATTCTTGGCATTCACTGATGGTTCGAGAGAGAGAAGGGTTGGAGGGATGAAGAAGGGTTTGAAATGAGTAAGTAGAAGAAACCCCGAGTGAAAAATCAAGTGATACTTTCATTATTTTATCATTTAGGAATACCAAAGGTCGCAAAAATAAAAATGTGCAAAAATAAGGAAGGGAAAAGAAAAATTACCATGATACGGGTTTTTACAAAAAAAATTATCAATAATTTTTACGGTGATATAGTGAACGAACTTCACAGTGTGCGTTATGGTTAGACAGTAATTGTCATGTAGTAATCACATAATACTAATTGTGAGACCATAAACATGAACTTTACGGTGATACAGTAATCTTGAGAGATTGTAACTGAGTATTACGGTGAGACAGTGAACAAAACACTAGCTGAGAAACCATAATCATGAAACAGTAAAGTATAAAATAGTAAGATATCGAATAGTAAGACCGGAAATAGTAACAAGTAAGGTACCTATTTGAGATTTATGATGCCTAGTTCATGTATGATATAGTCTATTCTCTCATAATTTAATGTTTTGGTGAATATATCAGCAAGTTTATATTCAATACCAATGAATTCCAAATTGATATCACCTTTCTGATAATGATCTCTCAAAATGTGATGCTTAACACCACTGTTCTTTGTCCTAGAATGTGAAACAGAATTTTTTGAAATGCTAATAGCACTTGTGTTGTCACAATTTATAGGTACATGTCTGAATTTATATCCATAATCTAGTAATGTGTTTTTAATTCACAAAATTTGTGCACAATAGCTACCAACATCTTTGTATTCAGCTTCTGTAGTAGATAATTTAACAGAATTTTTTTTCTTACTACACCATGATACTAGTGACCTGCTTAAAAGGTGACATGTTCCATGGGTGCTTTTTCTATCTAGCTTACAGCCACTGAAGTCATCATCAGAAGAACTAACTAATTCAAATGATTTTCCTTTAGGATAAAATAGTCCTAGATTGGGTGTATGCTTGAGGTATTTAAAAATTCTATTTACAGAATTTAAATGAGATTCCTTAGGGTTTGATTGAAAACGATCACATATACACACACTAAACATAATGTTAGGATGACTAGAAGTTAGGTAGAGTAAAATTCCAATCATTCCTCTATAAGTGGTTCGATCAACAGATTTTCCATCTTTATCAAGATCCAACTTACAAGAGGTACTCATTGGAGTGTCACTACTTTTAGTGTTGTCCAATCCAAAATGTTTTAGAAGATAACTAGTATATTTACTTTGGGTTAAAACAATTCCATCATTATTTTGAAAGATTTGAAATCCAAGAAATAATTTTAGTTCACCCATTAAACTCATTTCAAATTCATTTTTCATTATTTTAGAAAAATCAACACATAAAGAATTCTTTGAAGATACAAAAATAATGTCATCTACATAGATTTGAACAACTAAAACATCATTATAAATTCGTTTTATAAAAACGGTAGGATCAGCTATTCCTTTTGTAAAACCTTTGGAAATAATAAAAGTACTTAATCTATCATACCACACTCTTGGATCTTTCTTTAATCCATATAAAGATTTTGATAGTTTAAAAATATGATTTGGAAATGGGGGTTTGTAAAACCAGGGGTTGTTCAACAAAAACATCCTCAGCTATATACCCATTTAATAATGCACTCTTAACATCCATTTGATATAGTTTGAAATTCATATGTGAAACATAGGAAAGCAGGATTTTGATGGCTTCAAGTTTGGATACTGGTGAAAAGGTCTCCTCATAGTCAATTCCTTCTTCTTGACTATAGCCTTGTGCAACTAATCTAGCCTTGTTTTTAACTATGTTACCATTTTCGTCTACCTTATTTCTAAACACCCATTTAGTGCCTATGGTAAATGTGTCCTTGGGTCTTTCAATAAGTTTCCAAACTTTGTTTCTTTCAAACTGATTAAGTTCTTCTTGTATATACATCACTCAAAATTCATCATTGGTAGCATCATTAATGTTTTTAGGTTTAAGCTGTGACAAGAAGACTTGATGTTCAACCTGATTTCGAATAGAATCTCTAGTTTGAGTTCATTTGACTAAGCCTATTACAACAACATCTAAGGGATGGTTTTTAAGGGTTCTAACTGTTCTAGAAAAAGAGGGACTAGTAATTTTAGTTTCATCAACAGATTCGGGTTCATTGTGACTTGATTCTAAGGAATTTCTAGAGCTGGAAGTTTTCATATATTCTTTCACATAGGAATTTCAGGATTTTGAATTGATGTTCAGATTTGATACATCATCCTCCAGATTCTCTAGAATGGTTTTAGCCTTATGTGGATCTGTTTCATCAAATTTGACATGAACAGATTCTTCCACACATTTAGTTCTTTTATTGAACACTCGATAGGATTTAATAGACATGGAATATCCTAAAAAGATACCTTCATCACTTTTTGATGAAAATTAGTCATGATTTTCTTTGTTATTAAGAATATAGACTTTTCAACCAAAATCGTTGAAGTACCTAACCTTGGGTTTTCTTTTGTTCCATAATTCATATGGATTACTCTTAAGAATAGGTCTCATCAACACTCTATTGATTATGTAGCATGCAATATTGACATCTTCAGCCCAAAAATAAATAGGTATGTCATATTCACTAAGCATTATTCTAGAAATTTCTTGTAGGGTTCTATTTCTTATCTCTACAACTCCATCCTGCTGAGGTGTTCTAGGGGTAGAGAAATTGTGACTATAACCATTTTGTGAGCAAAAGGATTCAAACTCTTGATTTTCGAACTCACGGCCATGATCACTTCTTAATGATTTATTTCTAAGTCCACTATGATTTTCTACAGACTTGTCATACTTAGTAAAATAAGAGCAGGCTTCAATTTTGTGATCCATAAAGAAGTTCCAAGTATATCTAGAAAAGTCATCTAAAAGATCATAAACATAGTGCTTCCCATTTAAACTAGAAACTCTAGATGGTCCAAACAAATCCATGTGAACTAGTTTGATAGGTTGAGAAGTTGAAACTTCTTTCTTAGGTTTGAAAGAGACTTTGTGTTGTTTTCCCTTTTGATAGGGATTACACACTTTGTCATTTGGAAAATCAGGTTTGGTTAAGTCTTTAACCAGGCCTTTTCTAGTTAGTTTTCTAAGGGAGTGAACATTATAGTGTCCTAGTCTCCTATGCCAGAGCCAAGATTCTTTATGAAAAACACTTAAGCATTAAGTATTTTAAGAATCTAAATAATCTAAATTAACAGAATAAACATTTTCATTTCTTAATGTAGAAAATACTAATTCATATTTAGAATTAAAGACATTACAAGCATCATTTTCAAATCTAACATGAAATCCATCATCACATAATTATGAGATACTAAGCAGATTTTATTTTAAACCATCAACAAATAGTAATTTAGAAATCAAAACTGAATTAGAGTTACCGATTTGGTCAAGGCCAATAATCTTTCTCTTGGCATTGTCACCAAATGTGAAATTTCCTCCATCTACTTTTATCAGGTTCTTGAAGCATGAGTAGTCTCATGTCATGTGCCTTGAACATCCACTGTCCAAGTACCATAGACTTTTATAGGAGCTCTTTAAGTAGCTTTCCTTCAAAAAGACTAATCAAAAACAAATTTTGGTACACATACTTGTCTAGGTTCAGTAATATTAGTTATAAGAACTTTAGGAACCCATATTTTCTATATAGTTTTCCTATAATAATTGTGTAATGTATTTGAAAAATAAACTGTATTTGGTCCACAAAAACATGAAACTGTAGAATATGTATCATGGATTGAATTAGTTGATTTAAGTCCAAAACTGGGAGTAAAACTGTATGTCCTAGATTTTGAAACAAAATTTGTTCTACTAAGGTTTCTTTTACCAGGTTGATAACTAACTCCAGTGTTGTATTTAGGGGAAAATTTTTTCCTAGCATTTGGGTAAGTGTATTTTTTTCATTATTAAACTATTATAGGTCAATCGTTAATTGCTAATTATACATTTTTAATTAATTGTTTTATTTGATCAGTTGAGCATTTTTCTCCTTTATAGTTGTTGGCTTAAATTTAACATTATGGTAAGATCATGTTGTTTCTTTAATGATTTATATTTTTCTTTTAGTTCATTGCATGTTTCCTCAAGCATGCTACAGTATTCAAAAATTTCTTCATTAGTCATATTTTCATAGTCACATTCATCTTCAGAATAATATGAGTTATGTAAAGAAGATTCCAATGTTACCTCAAATGGTTTTGTCATAAAATACATATTGTCTTTGTTAGACTGTTCATCATGTGATGTCTCTGAGTTGCTTGAACTATCCTCAGAAGCACCCTAGGTTTCATTCATTTCCTTTTTTTACTTCATGTCATTGTCCTTATATTGCTTTTTATACATGAGCTTTGGATAGTCAGCCTTTATATGTCTTTTACGCTTACATTCATAGTAGACAATTTCATCTGTTTTGTCACTTCCTTTCCAGTCCTTCTTCCAGTTTCCTTTTTGGTCATATTTCCCATTGAATATAGGTTTTCTGAAAAAGTTATTCTTTTTGTAAAATTGTTTGAATCTTCTTGATAGTTGATCCATCTCCTCATCACTGTCAAATAATGATTGTTCACTAGTGTAGCTTTCTATAGAAGCTTCTAGTTTCCCTTTGTCTTTGTGCTTAGAGGTGGTGGTCCTGAATGCAACATATTTCCTATTTGGTTCATCATCCTCTTAATTGACTTTCAGATCTTCCTCATATATCATCATTTTCCCAATGAGTTCTTTTACAGATAGTTTGATGATGTCGCATGATTATCTAATAGAGACAGAGGTTCCCCTCCATCTGTCAGGTAGACATCTAAGGATTCTCTTGATCTGTTCCTTGGAAGTGAGTTCTCTTCCAAGAGAAATAATTGTGTTGACAATCTCATTGAAACTAAGATACATGTCAAAAATTGGTTCATCGGGTTTCATCTTAAAATTATCATATTTAATAGTGTAAGTATTAAGTCTCATTTCTTTTACACTAGAAGTTTTTTCATGTGAGACAGACAAGGTATCCCAAATTGAATGGGTAGTCTTACAAGAAGAAATTCTATTAAACTCTTCATCTCCTAAGGAGAAGTATAAAGCATTCATAGCTTTGAAATTATTATTGTAGGTAGTTTTGGTTGGTTCATCCCATGTGATTTTATCAGTAGTCAGAGTTCTGTATTCATCTATAATGGATGACCAAATTTCAAAACTCATACTCTCTAAATGGATTTTCATATAAATTTTCCATTGATCATAATTGGTTTTATTAATGAATGGTGGTCTGTTGGTTGCAGCACCTTCCAATATATTATCCATAATAAAGTAATACTTTAAAAGAGCTATAAATTTAGAATTAACAGAAATTTACAGATCTTTAAGGTTCAACTACAATCACAGTTGAATAAGTTTACACAGAGTCCTAATAATCAACCTCTGATACCAAATGTTGGTCAGAGTAGATTACTCAAGAGGGGAGGGGTGAATTGAG
Source organism: Viscum album (assembly GCA_963277665.1). Classification (NCBI taxonomy): domain Eukaryota; kingdom Viridiplantae; phylum Streptophyta; class Magnoliopsida; order Santalales; family Viscaceae; genus Viscum; species Viscum album. Next base: position 461,595,068 of record OY728120.1, on the reverse strand, counting down.
TAACTATAAAAATTTATATAAAATGTATTTCTAAAAAGGTTTCCCCAAATATTAAATACATCCCAGTTAATCAATTTTAAACTGTTATATGAGTTTTACTGTTTAGGTAACTTCTTAAGAGATTGATTAATTCTCAGTAATCCTAATTTGTGTTATTAATCTTACTTTTGAATTTATTCTACTAAGACAAGCCAGTTATAACTTCTTTCCAAGACTAAATATCAAAGTGAAAATAGTGATTTCCAGATTATACAGTAAAGCAATAAAACAGATAAAACTAAATTAATCAGCACAACAGATATGAAACAAGTCGTTCAGTATCATGCCGAGACCTAATCCACTCCACTTGGTGATCACCTTCCACCAAGCAGTTTAAATAAATAAACATTGATCCACAGACTAGATCAGGGTTAACAAAAGTACATATAATATCCAGGTCACATAGGGACCTCTTCCATAGTTTTCATGGGGACAAAATACAAGGCCACACAGGGACCTCTTCCACACTTATTAGTGGGTATACACAAGAGTAAAAGAAATGTTGAGTGATGATATCTTGTATCCTTCAGTTTAATGCAGGAGATAGAGTGGGTTCTTATACATGTACACACTATGTTCAAAAGGTAGTAAACAGATACACAATAGAGGGAAAATATGGATATGGGTTTAGAAGTGCTCTGAATGTTAGTCTTTGCAGCTTTGGACTTCTTGAGATGAAGCAGATTCAGATATCAAGTCCTCATTTGTAAAACCGAGTGTCGCGATTCAGCTTGTGTTCATCATGAGGATCACTAGAGAGAAGATTCTATCAAAGCTTAAAATATGATTTGTCTTTTCATCAGTAGTGTCGAGTTGCATGATGTAGGTCTTTTTTCTTTTGAAACCTTCTCTAAGTGTGTTCTTTGTTATAGTGCTCATGGCCTTGCTTTTTGTTTTGTATCACACTATTTGATTCTTGGACACACTTAACTTTTATCTTGTTGTGCATGTGCTGGAGCCAATAGTTTTCATGGATACCGCACCTCGTACCTCGTACTGTCAGATGATATGTCTACAAAGAAACATTAATTATGTCAGTGCATTAAAATATTCAAATATGACCGTTAGAGATTAAACTGAAAGATGAAAAAATAGTTTAAGAAATGATGTCACAGTAAGTCATGGAAACATTGTCTCCTTCACACGGTTTCTAGATTGATCATAGTGTCTTGTGGTCAGGGTGTCTCGTGGTCATGGTGTTTCGTGGTCATAGTGGCATGTTCACGGTGTCTACTTCACAGTGTCTCGTGGTCACGGTGTCTTGTTCACGGTGTCTGCTTCACGGTGTCTCGTGGTCACGGTGTCTTGTTTACGGTGTCTGCTACATGGTGTATCGTGGTCACGGTGTCTTGTTCACGGTGTCTTCTTCACGGTGTCTCGTGGTCACGGTGTCTTGCTTCACATTGTCTGATTCTTCACGGTGTCTTGCTTCACGGTGTCAGAAAGACATAACCAGTGGTAGACTCATGGTGTCTCAGCCTTTTCAAAGTAACTATGTTCATACATAAGAAATGATGAAAATATAATGGATTAGACTTAAGCATTTTTCAATGAAGGTATTATGAGATTAAATCAATGATAGTTAAAAGTAAGTAAACTGAATGTAGAGAAATTAAGATCTTGAATGGCTCTTCTTAAAGAATGATAATAATTTAAACATTAATACACATGATTTGATATAATTTAAAGGAGTTAACTAGGTTGATTAAGATTTTTTATCAATAAAACATGACTAATACATGAGGATTCCAAAACTCATCATTATATCCATCCAAATAACATAGTGTTGAATAACAAATTACACCACGACGTGGAGACGGTATGTCGTGCGTACGCACACATTGTGACATTATAAATCATAGTATGGATGGAATAATGAGTATGGTTGTACCATATTTATAATAAAATCACAGTATTTAGAAGGTATTGGAGTTATGGTTTGGGTATTGAAATAACAAATAAGGAGAAAGTGGAAGAAGGAAAAAACTTTGAAAGAGGTTATAAAATAATTACCTCTTTTCAGAGTGCTTAATTTTCATTTGAACAAAATGGTTCTTTAGGTTGGCTTTCTTCTCAAGGGAAGTCCTCTATGATAATGTGAGGGAAGTTGGGAGGAGATTTGGGTTGGGTTTTTCCAAGCCAAATGTCTTTGGAGGTGTTATTTTCTGAGAATTGTAAGTACCCATTTATAGGATAGGTGAGGGTCACTTTAGAAAAGTTTTGACATATTATTTTATTATAAAATCATTTTCGGTTTCAAATGGCTTCCAATTGATTTATTTCTAAGATAAGGTGGGGATGGTTCGAAATAATCTCAACCAATAGGTCTTAGACAAGTTTAGGTCACCATATTAACCCTATCTTTTAGATTTAACTTTTAGTTTAATAGTAAATCTTTTGTCATGTCCTCTTGTATTATTATAATAAATCATTAATAAACATACTATAAAAAGACAAGAGAACCCCAAGTGGTTCATTATAGATATATAGAACCTTATCTAAGTACTTGGGCTAAATCATAGATTTTTATAAATATTTTATCAATTAATAATATAGTATTTGTTTTAAAAACATATTAATGTCAATTTTGACACTATTTTTTATTTTGCTTTTATTAAAGTCATAAAAACTTTATCACTTAAACCTAAGTTTATTTAATCAAACATAAAATTTCTTTTTAACCTATAAAATTCGTGGATGGAATCCAAAGTCTATATTTATATTTATTTTTATATTTATAATGTCAATTATTTTAATCTTTTATTGCTGAATTAATTACTTCATCAACATTGTGTCATAAATAAATTTAATTATTTAATCTATAAAATTTATAAATAAAAAAACATTATGTTGGAAATCATTTTATCGTTTTAAAGAATATTTATATTCTAATTTATCTTATGTATAACCCTATATTAAAAATCGTTTAGTTATTAAAATTTGATTTTAACACTTTTTACACTTCTTTAAATAAAATAATAATAAATGTCCTAATCTAATCCAAGGGGACCAAAAAGATCATATTTTATTCCTAAGGTTGGTTTTGGTCAAAATACACCTATCTAATAGAATTAGGAAATGTGTTATGGTAATTATAATATCATTTTGACCTTTAAATACCCTATTTACTTTTAAATGTGGTTAATGAAAGTCAAAAGTTATTATTCACCAAAAATTATTTTCATCTTATTGAACCCCATTTTACATACTGATTTCAACCATGTCTCTCAGATTTTTGAAATTCAATTCACAGAAGTGGTAAAATTACATTTTATGTAAATTAGCAAATGTGCCTAAAAGGTGGGAAAAAGACGTTAAAAGTTCAATAAAATTTTATACATCTAATTTTATTATAAAATTACTCCAATGATTTACATTTAACTTATATTGGTATTATATATCTATTTTGAATTAAAATAAATTAAAATAAAGAAAATAAAATTTTAAATAAAAATTCAATTTTAAACAATAACGCAGTGTTTTTCATAATTCATAAAAAATTGAATGTTTTCAGAAAAATACAAAAAAATAACCCTATGTTATTTTTGATTTTATTAATTCAAAAATGAATTCTATTTTACCAAATTGAAAACATAAAAGTTGTATTAATTAATTTAAAATCAATTTCCATTGTCCAAACCAAAAAGTGAGTTTTTAAAAAGTAAAAACTATCAAAAAGATTTACATGTATTTATGTCAAATTTAAATGTGAAATTACTTATAATGACCTACATTGTATTTAATGATAAAAATATAATCTAGTTAGACTTACAAACCATTAAAATCCATAATTTAACACAATAAATTATTTTGATTAAAAAATTTGTTTTCAATTAAAATTTACTATTTTTTACTATTTATAAAAATATGAATGTTATCATAAAAGTACCAAATAATTTATCCAAAATAAATTTTTATGTCATGCTTCTAAATAAGAAATTAATTTAATTAGATTTAATATATAAAAGTTTCATATATTGGTTTTAAAAAGGGTTCACCATTAAAAGGTTGTAAAATAGCATTTTTTGAAAAATAATTCTTTAATCCGAGGAAAATGTATTTGTTCTTATATTATGTCTATGAAACACATAATATGGATTCTAAAATTATATGGAGTATATAAAATTCAAAATTTATTTAATAATATTCAAAACCTCTTTTTCAACGGCTTGTTCGGTAAGTCTTGGAGCGTTCGAACTCGATTTTGCATGTAGTGAAAGTTATTGAATTACTTTGACGGGATAACGTACTATGAAATATTGGGTTGTTACAATTCTTTCGGGGTGTTACATTCACCCCCCTTTAGAGAACAAAATCCTCATTGTGGTTCTTGTATCTTAACCCAAGAAGTGCACCACGCCTAAGGATGGGTTACACCTTTGATACCAACTATCACGCCCCGACCCAAGAAGCCCTAGGGACAATGCGTTAATAAAATGGTGTGAAATTTTTTTTTGGAATAAAAAGAAGATAAATTACACATCATCTTCCATATAGAGGATCTTTATGGTTTAGGTTCTGGAAAATCAGATACAAATATTACAATCCTTCAAAAATGTACGAGAAAATACTCCATAAAGCAGCCACCACATAGTGTAACTCAAATATACTAAACTTGTAAAAATAAAATTAAAACATCGAGTGAGAATAAAAATTCCCATTAAGTGGATTTAAAATATATAATTCTTTAATTAAAACCTTTTAAAAACATACCTTTAAAATTATTCACAAAACATCTTCTTAAAAAAAATTGTAATACATGGAGCATAACATAACCGTTTTCCAAGAATTACTAGCGAACATTTTAAGGAAAATTAACAGGGATACAATAAAACATGTTCCAATAATAAGAATGCTTATACAAAAAATCTGGGTGTGTAGTATATTATTCAAGTGTTAATTAAACAATTCTAATTGAATCATGCATGGGTGAGGGTACTATAAAATCTCGTGTGTTTGAACCAGGTTAAAATATGAATGTTTTTGAAATTCCTTTTTTTCGGTTTATCAATGGGCCTTTCTTTTTAAATCGAGCTCTCGAATTTTATTCCGAGTGTTGGAACACCTAAAGATGCCATTTTTTGAACTTTGATTTAAATTTTGAGGCAAAGGGGAAGTCGCACGGGCGGCACATGGTTTGTCTGGCCATGCGGCCAAACCGTGCGTAGTTGAAGTTGTGAGGTAGTGGCTAACGCACGGTTAGCGTATGGTTTGTCTAACCATGTGGACTAACCATGCGAGGAGAGTTTTTCTAGGTAGTATCTAACACACAGTTAGCACACGGTTTTTCTAACCGTGTGAGAAAACCGTGCAGGCACTTAAGTGAGATCCTAAAAAAGTGGATCACAAACATTTTTTCCCCTATATGGCTCGTTTTTTTCCTAAACAGCCAAAACATGGGATAAACCTCCCTTGAAAGTAGGATAACCTATCCCAAGCATTTTGGAGGTGATCTGAAGGCTTCTCTTGATGAATCGAAGCCGAATTCTTCAGGTAGGTAGATATTCTTCTTCGTTATTGTTTAGTTTCTTAGATATACTTGGATCTACATCTCCTCTTCTCTCGGTTTCATAGATCTACACCTATTTTGAGTAAATCTTAGTGTTTGGATGACAATTGTGATGATTTTTGGTCTTGTTCTTTCTAGGAGAAGTGATCTAAGGAGGGTTCTTGAAGAATCAACATGTTTCTCTTGAGTGTTCTTCATTCGTTGTGGTTTTCGTCAAAACCTCGAGGTAGGGTCCCAAATATTAAACACTTTATATTAGAATTTGAGCTCCTTTTGATAAATTGAGAATGTGATCTCCTTGATTATGATATGTCTATGCATGTCACTTTGGATGTTATAAAATAATGTCACCCACATGATATAAATGAGGACTTGATCATGTGTTGATTTTAAGCATGGGTTTCGATTTTGTAAAGTGATACGATCAAACAATTGAATGATTTGAATGGGAAGAATGAGTAATAGGGTAATTAATGGAAGAATTAATTATCAAGTCATGAGTTGGAATTAAATTGTGGCTTTTACTGATTATTGGGGAGTATTTAATATTTGACATGTTCGGTATATAATTTGCAAACAGTTAATAATTAATGGGAGGATTAATTATTACATGGTAAATGGTAAATGGTTGACTAATTGATGACTAGTTAAAGATATGAGAGTTAATTAATTAATTATTGAATTAATTAATTTCCATGCATTAAATTTAGAATGTGAATTTATTGTTTGTTATGATTGTTAGTCATGAGTACTTTTGATGCGTATTATTTTTCCATGCCTTAAGTTGTATTGGATGGAGTTGTTTGAAAATATGATATGTTGTGTTTGATGGTTTCTAAATATCATTTCTATGTTCAGCATGTTTTTTTATGATTATGGGGTGATTTTAGATTGTTAAATTCCTGGACGAATCATTGTTTGAGTGGATTGGTTCAGGCTTGTCAAAGAAATTAGTTTATTAAGTGTTGAATTATCTGAAGATCATTTTGTGTTTTTAATTAGTTGTTGAATTAATTAACGGATTGGTTTTGTGGTGTTAGACATGGTATTCTACAGCAATGATAAATTTATATGTATGATTGATGAATGGGTTGTGAGACAAGTACTAGGGATCCAAATACTCACAGGGTGCTAGACATGGCGTTCTATACCCAGCTTGCAAGCGAATATTCTTTTATGGTACAGAGACTGATCCTCCAAATACCCATGGGTTGTGGGACATGGACTGATGCTCTGAATACTCACGAGGGTGCTAGACATGATGTTCTAGACCCATTAAATAACATTGGACTGTGGGTCCAATTGTTCATGCATGAAATGAAGTGATGGGTAATGAAATAGTTTGTGACATAATGATTTTTGATTTGATTATGAGAAAGGGTTCAGACTTATTAATTAATTAGGGAATCACTATTAGTGGACAGACCCAGGAACAAATCTCTATTTTAGTGGAAGAGCTCAAACAAAGTATATGAAAGATTAAATTGAATAACTTATGATGTGTTATCCAAGCCAAAGAACAAGCTTAGATCCGGTCTTTACTTTGAGTACTTGGATGGTCCTTAGAGACATCTGGGGGGAGGGACTTATACCGGGAATGTCGGGCATAGGCAAAATCTCAAGACTTTCATGATAAGATTTGAGTAATTGATAAATGAAAAATGATTATGTAATGATTGTTGAGTATGCATCACTAATGAATAATGAAGGTTCAGACACCAGCTGAGGGCTGAAGCAGGTACTTGGGTATTTAGTTACATTGTATCTCTCACATTATTTATACATGCCTTCACATTTTTTAAATTTTTTTTATAGGTCTGGAATTAGGGTAGACACCGGTGGTCCCGGCCAACTAAGATTTATATCTCACACCCTACTCAGGCCTCCATTGCACTGGGTAACCGAGGAGATTATATTTGGTTGCAAGATTATGCTGTTTCATTTACTTGGGAGATAGGAGTATAAGACCGAGTGGATGCTCATGATGCTCGAGGAGACCGCCCTTGGGGCTTTGAGTCATTAATTATTTACTTCTATATTGCAATGTAAAGCATGTTGTTATATTCATTGTTTTCTATTTTGTATCATTATCATGTCATGCATGCATCTGTTGTACAATTTGGCGTTGGTCATTTGTTTTGTACAAGATTTATAAAATCTGTTTTTTGTTGCTTTATCATTTATTATACCATTTCCGTTATTTGTTGCTTTGTCTATTTTTGAACACTAAAAAGAGGGTATAGTCTCCCCACTCACTATCCTTAGACCCTCGCTTCTAGTTGGAAGCCTCTGGTGTAAGGGGAGACGTGCTTGAGGTCATATGGTGACCGGTCCAGCCACCGGTTCAGGGGTGAACCAGGTCGGGATGTTACAAAGTGGTATCAAAGGGAGGTTTAGGTTTCCTTTATTTTCATTTACCTTACATTTTTTGGGTTAGTAGACCAGAGACTAGGAATGTGTCGGAACTTGGGCTAATAGTCGTGTGTGGGACTAATCACCTCATGTATGGGATATGACCAGGAGTCCAGGGATGGGAATTGATGTTTGTACTATTAGAGGTTATAGTTGATATGATTTCACCTTGAGTGGATGGTGTGCTTTCCATTGTTTATTGATTTTGAGAATTTTGAAAAGAATAATTTTCGTGGCTTGATATGGCAATGAAGTTTCATACATGCAACATCTTAGACACTTAGAGATTCACATTTCATGCATATAACATGCCGTGTAGTTGCTTTAGTAGTATGCCTGCTAATTTGGATTGTGTTCCTTGGGTGCAATGTCATGTTTGATCTGCATTAGCATGCCTCTCTAGATAGCATGTTTCGGTGAGAGATTTAACATGCTTGAATGATTATATACCATACTACCTCAATTATCAGCATCTTTTGTTGTTGTTCCATGCTTTTGTGTTGTATCAAGCTATTGTGTTATTGCTTATGTTAACATGTTAGAGATTTTTTGGATAGGAGAAAGGGGTGCTAAAGGTAAAATATGAAATAAATGTTGATTGTGTTAAATGGGATCCAAAATCTAGCGATAAGTTGTATGGGCGCCCGTGTGAAATGATTATAAATGTGAAAGATGTTTAATGTTGATTTGAAATCAAATGGCTAGCTTCCAAAATGAAACTGGACCCAATTAGGTCAGTTGGGGAGTGTTTTTATGGGATAACCCGTTTGGGTGTTTGTAATTTTAAAAACTGTGCACTTGTTATTGGGTTGCTTTATAGAGAAACTATGTTGGTTAAAATAATATCCTCATAGGTTTCCTTTTCTTCATAAAAAGGAATTTATTTTGATATGTTTCCTGAAAATGATAGGTTGTCAAATAACGAAAATGTTTTAAAAATGGACTTTGTGAGACTTGCCTATTCTTCCCTTGGGGCGTTTTGAAAATGGTACTTTGATGTTTTGATTAAATCTTTGATGATTAATGATTACAAGTGATTAAATATAAGATGATTTGAAATGGAACCTATTATGGTGTCCACTATTTAAAACCCTCATGTAAAGCGTAGTTCAGACTTCTCTTGAGTTGCCATGGAATGGAAGCGTGGGTACTTTCCATAAGAGTTATTCTCCTTGGAAATGGCCTTATGATTGGATTTCAGGTCTAGTGACTTGTTTGACGTGACCCACTTTAGGGTTGACACTTATTCTTCGTAAGGGGCTAACTTGTGGTTGGTAGCACCCTCAAAACATAAATGCCTTGCTAGCGCTATGGATTTTCTAACTCTTTTGGTGTTGTTTGGGTGTCATTGTCCTAGGTAGGACTTTTATTTTCCAATGACACCATTGTTCAAACTGGTGGTGATGTGTTTCTTAACCTTGTTATGGGCTTTAGCATCGAGAAATGTTCTTTGTAAGCTGGTTAGACATGCCTCAGGCATGGTCGGTTGCTTTGTTAGTTGTTTGACCCTTCCTTCTTAGAAATGGAAGACTGGTTATAGCGTCATCCAGGAAAATGGTCGTATGAGGTAATATGACTCTATAATAAGTCTTTTTGTACTGTTGAATATGGTCTCGGGTCAACTCCATGTAGAGTGACTTGAGAGTTAAAGAATCAGTTTCATTTCAATACATGGAATGGTTTTTGAAAGACTTGGGTGTTGTGACACGCCGATCTTGTTGTTAATCTAGCGCGCTGGTGAGCGGCTGATCTTTTCTTGAGATGTCTTGGGAAATCCTAAGGTGGGTATTATCACATTTTTCTTGATGAAAGTGTTGGCAGGTGATGCCCAGCTTTTAGAACAGAGTTGTCCGGTAATGGTTTGACTGATCTTCTTCATGACCTCGGTTTTCTCTTAGTGCGCTCATCTGGACACGTCATCAGATAAAGGGAGAATGTGGCTTTTGGGTCCATGACCTGTTTCGTGGGAACCGTGTGAAACATGTTCTATTGATTGATCAAGATTCAACCTTTTATGTTGACAAGGTCCTTCTAATGACCTTAGATATAAGATCTGTTTCGATGTTTAAGCTTTAGAGTAATCATTGGATCTAGTTGTAAAGGCTTATCCACCAGGTTTGTGAAGGGTCAAAGGTGTGTTTGGAGTTGGGAATGCAACACGTCACTTCTAACAAGATTAAATTACCTTGGTAGGTCGGTTGTTTTAGTAGTGGTCCCCGATGGCTTCTCGAGGATGAGAAGTTTTTTTAAGGTGGGTATAATGTAAAATCCCATGTGTTTGAACCGGGTTAAAACACCAATGTTTTTTAAATTACATTTTTTTGGTTTATCAATGGGTTGTTCATTTTAAACCAACCTCTTGAATTTTATTCCGAGTGTTGAAAAACCTAAATATGTCATTTTTCGAACATAGATTGATGTTTTGAGGCAAAAGGGAAGTCGCACGGGCGGTTCATGGTTTGTCTGACTATGCGGCCAAACCATGAGTAGTTGAAGTTTTGAGGCAGTGGCTAATGAATGATTTGCGCACGGTTTGTCTAATTGTGTGGCCTAACCGTGCAAGGATTGTTTTTCGAGGTAGTAGCTAACGCACGGTAAGCGCACGATTTGTCTAACCGTGCGAGCCAATCGTGCGGGCACTTAAGTGAGATCTTAAAAAAGTGGATCTCAAACGTTTTTCCCCCTAGATGGCTCATTTTTCATCCTAAACGACCATAACTCGGGATCACCCTCCCTTGAAGGTAGGAGAACCTCTCCCAAGCATTCTAAAGGTGATCCGAAGGCATCTCTTGATGAATCGATGCTGAATTCTTGAGGTAGGTAGATGTTCTTCTTCGTTATTGTTCAGTTTCTTAGATCTACTAAGATCTACATCTCCTCTTCTCATAGTTTCTTAGATATACGCCCACTTTGAGTAAATCTTAGTGTGTGTATGACAAGTATGATGAGTTTTGTTCTTGGTCTTTCTAGGAGATGTAATCTAAGGCAGGTTCTTGAAGAATCAACTCGTTTATCTTGAGTGTTTTTCGTTCATTATGGTTTTCGTCAAAACCCCGATGTAGGGTCCCAAATCATTAACACTTTATATGAGAATTTGAGATCATTTTGATAAATTGAGAATGTGAGTTCCTTGATTATGATATGTCGATGCATGGCACTTTTGATGTTATAAAATAATGTCGCCCACATGAGATAAATGAGGACTTGATCATGTGTTGATTTTAAGCATGAGTTTGTAATTTAGTAAAGTGATATGATTAAATAGTTGAATGATTTGAATGAGAAGAATGAGTAATAGGGTAATTAATGGTAGAATTAATTATCAAGTCATGAGTTGGAATGAAATTGTGGCTTTTACTGATTATTGGAAATATTGAATATTTGACATGTTCGGTATATAATTTGGAAACTGGAAATAATTAATGGATGGGTTAATAATTACATTTTAAATGCTAAATGGTTAACTAATTGATGATTGGTTAAAGAGGTGAGATTTAATTAATTAATTATTGAAATAATTAATTTTCATGCATTAAATTAAGATTGTGAATTGATTTTTTGTTACAATTGTTAGCCAGGAGTACTTTCGATGCCTATTAGTTTTCCATGCCTTAAGTTGTCTTGGATTGAGTTGTTTGAAAATATGATATGTTGTGTGAGATGTTTGATAAATATCTTGGCATTGTTCAACATGTTTTATGATGGTTATGGGGTGCTTGTAGATTGTTAAAGTCCTGGACAAATCACTGTTTGAGTGGACGGGTTCAGGCTTGTTAAGGAATTTGGTTAATTAAGTGTTGATTTATTTGAAGAGCATTTTGTGTTGTTAATTAGTTGTTGAATTAATTAACGGATTGGTTTTGTGGTGTTATACATGGTATTCTACACCAATGATAAATTTATATGTATGATTGATGAATGGGTTGTGAGACAAAGATTGAGGCTCCAAATACTCATGGGGTGCTAGACATGGCGTTCTACACCCAGCTTGTAAGCGAATATTATTTTATAGGTCACGAACTAATGCTTCAAATACCCATGGGTTGTGAGACATGGACTGATGCTCTGAATACTCATGAGGGTGCTAGACATGATGTTCTACACAAATTAATTATCATTGGACTGTAGGTCTAATTGTTCGGGCATGAAATGAAGTGATGAGAAATGAAATCATTTGTGACATAATGATTTTTTATTTGATTATGAGAAAAGGTTCAGACTTATTAATGAATTGGGTGAATCACTGTTAGTGGACAGACCCAGGAACGAATCTTTATTTTAGTGGACGGGCTCAGACTTGGTATATGAAAGATTAAATTGAATAACTTATGACGTGTTATCCAAGCCAAAGCACAACCTTTGATCCGGTCTTTACTTTTCATGTTAGAAATCTCAAAATTAATACTTACTAAAATCATACAGGTATTAATTGCATTAGGACATTAATTAAATCCTATTATCCATCCCATGAAATTTGGGTTTGGAAATCATAAATAAATATATAAATATATATATATCCATATCCACAAAGTGTGTGTATGATTTTTAAAAAACTGAGACAAGGTTTAATGATCCCTTACCATTAATGAATACATCATAATATTATTTAATCACCAATATCATGGGATTGAAAACCAAAACGCATGTCAGGTTTAAAGTACATAACTGTATGGACATATATATAAAAAACTAATGTTTTGCATAACAAATACAAATAAATTTGAACCCAAAACATTATTCGCATCCAAGTCTTTATTTAAATATTGAAAATAATATTTAACAATATAAACATGATTTGGATTTGAATTATGTATATATGTCCAAATATACACCAAGTGTATATTCAGTTTTGCATAATCAAAAACTATGTTAAGTGAATCTTTATATCATTATCGACCTTATGAATATTAATACACACAAACTTTTACCCTTTTAAAACCTAGATTCACCTTAGAGATGATAAATATATACTTATATATATAAACTACATATACATAAAAATAAGGGAATGAGATTTTCATTTCACAACTAAACAAGTACAGATCGCTTCAGTTAAACACTGATAAACAACATATAGAAATCCAGAATATGTTAAGGATGGAAATATATATATATATATATATATATATATATGTATGTATGTATGTATGTATGAACATATACATATCCATATATAAAAAGTGTGTATGTAAGATTTTTTACCACAAAGAAAAGAATAAAAAGAAAAAACATTACAATTATTTTTTGTGTAGAATTGTTGGAAAGAAATCATGTAGTAGTGGGAGAAAAGAATAAAAAGAAAGACATCACAATTAATTTTTGTGTAGAATTGTTGGAAAGAAATCTGGTAGTAGTGGACTCATAGGACGGCAAGTTTCTTTTTCCCATTGCATGAGCACATACATTTTTATTGTTATGGTGTTATAAATAAGCATTTCAAGCTAGCAAGCTGTGGGTGTGAAAATAAGGAAATAAAAAATATCTTAATCGACTGAAGGTCCAATCATGGATACAAATCATTCATAATCGGTTCATAATTTCAAAAGTTATGCAGTGCAAGGGAACCGACAAGCTTCAGTCGAACTCTGCATCCATGCTCGGCGCGACCTCACCACCCATAGGCCTTGTCCTCAACCTCGCTGGACGACACTCTCTCGGTGGCTCCAGCTTCCCCCGACGCACCCAATCCTCACTCAGCGCTCAGCCTCGACAGGACAACCTCGGCTCGCCACCCACGCCGACATGGCCTACATCAGCCACGGCATATAACTCCCGATGATGCCCCTGCTGAGCATGACTGGCGCGGCCTCTCCCTCTCTCCCTCATCGCGGCGCGACACCCTAATTCACACTCCCCAAATCCCATTAATGGATTCATTCTTTTTCATTTTCAATTTATTTTTTTTCTATTATACTTTATATTTATTTATTTAATCATATATCATATTATTAATAACTTTAAAAAGTCAAAAGTTTATTAAAAATGATAATCTATTAAAATTATTTTACCAATACTTTTTAAAACGTAAAATTTTTTAGTATTAAATTTATTTATAAAACACAAATATATATATATATATATATGTATGTATTTTATATTATATACTTAAAATGTTATAAATTAAATTAATAATTTGAATATCTATTAACTAGAAAATCATAATAATAATTATCATAATCTATAAAAAATATTTTTAATTTTGAAACTTTAAAAATGTTAATATTACACACACACACACACACATAGATGATTCAAAGTAACAATAATTGTTATTAAAAGATCATTCATATATGTACAATTTTAATCATTCTACTAAAATAGTTATATTGTATATTTAAAATCTTATTAAACAAAATTTAAAATGTTAATAATGTTATAAAACATTAATCTATCGAAAATTTATAATCTAATAATTATTACTTTATATATATATGTATGTATATATAATATTTTTTAATCTATATAAAACCCATATAATCATTCATATAATAGATTAAATATTTTCCCTCATAAATTCAAATAGTGTACATTTACAAAATAATGTCATTAAAATTCTTTAAAATAATAATTTTCAATGTCATGTATAACCTCAATATAAAATTATAATTTTATAATTGTATTAGTTTTATATCATAATTTCATATAATTAAAATCAAGTATACATATGTATATATGTATACATATTTATATATATTTATATATCATATTATGAAAATCAAAAAACAAATTAGTTATATTCATATATTACTATAATTATCATTTAAAATATTCTATTAAATAATAATTTGATAAGAATAAATCATATTTAATAAAAATAGTTATTTTAAATAATCTGTAAACCAATTGAGATAATATTTTCTTTAATAACTGTACTTATAATAAAACAATATTAATTTTCAATTATTATTTTAAAGAAAACTGTCTTAAAGCTGTTTAAATTATAAATGTATCCATTTAATAAACACACTAACAGTCACAAAAGAAGGCAACGGTAATCTTAAGACACTAACAACTATAAAAATAACAGTAATGTATATTTCCAACGACCGTGAAGACCCAAATAAATACATGTTTATGGTATTTCATACCTTTAAGTCAGTTTTTCTTACAAAGATGGTTCTCTACATCCCTCCGCTGCTTGGTAAATGTTCCTGTCTCCTGAAAATTACATTATTCACTGTGGTCGATCCATAGGAGGAGGGCTACTTGTTTGGTCTCATTGTGATGCTTGGAGGTCTCCCACTAGTGCTTCTCGGATTTTCCATTAGTTTCTTAGGATAGCTACAATATTTTGTCCTTGTTGTAATGTGATCGTTTCAGTGTGTAATTGAATAAAACATTCCTTGTTTTTATTTTGAAATCATTTTTTGGATAACACGAAAATTAAATGAAGTAAAACAATAAAATATTATTATTATACATGAAATAGGTTAAGTGTGTCACAAAAAAGATCATACTCTTCTCTATAATATTCATTGCATAGGAAGATTATCCGTAGCCACTATGAACCCTCAATTTTAATGGATTGATAACATGTTTAGAGACACTCCCTATTACAAAACCTTGAGGCACATCCAATAACCAAATTTTTATAGCAATCACAACCAAATATGAATTGACTTTTTTTCAAGTGTCACAACCCAAGGAACATCCTTTTGGTTGGTATAATAAAGAATGTTGGACTTTATTTTTATTCAGAAAATATTAAACTAACACTTTTAAAGAAATAGAAAAAGAAATTATTTAACAAAGAAAAACCAAACATAAGAAAATATAGGTGGCAAAAGGATGTGGATTTTGATGTAACTTGGTGATCTCCAACCACTTCAGCATTAGGTATTCATACTCTTAAGTTTCATTATGATTCCCCAATGAAATAGTATTGACAATTGATGTTAGTCATGGGTTAATTTTTTTTTCTCCAAGCATGTTGTGGTAATTATTCATCGAAAACTATTTAAAATCCCATATTCATGAGAATAATTCCTTTGAATCTCTTCTTTGGTGGTGTTTTATAATACTTTAGAATTTATTTATCATAGAAATTTCATATTAAAACTGGAAAATTTTAATTGTAACTTATAACTTGATGTATTGCACGAACCATATGAAACTATGATTATAAAAGAGCTCTTAATACCATGTCGTAGTGACCTAGTTTCTGGAAGAACATAAAAAATAATCCAATGATCCTTCATTCCAATCATGGATGTTACATCGTTTCCTCCAAATTTCAAGTAGAACATAAAAAATTATCTTATTAGACTATATGTTGCGGAATAAATTCTCATCCATAGCTAATGCATTTCATTAAGAATGGCTCGAATAGAAGAAACCAACAACTACATAATTAACATTCATTATAAAGGTAACTTTGAACTTATATTGCTGACATAATGGTAAATGTGAAATAAAACAGGCTGTGTGTGGGTAAGTCATAATATTTTTATATTGTTGAAGGGTGTTTCATATTTTTTAAAGCATTTGTAAAGGTAAAAAAAACTCATCTAAAGGTAAACATTGAATTTTAAAAGTTATATAATGGTAATATTCAACTTATATACATTGTGTAAAGGTGATTAGAAATTTGTATATGTTGTATAAATGTAATATCAGTCATGTGTAATGGAAACATGAAAATTCAATAGAATGTGTAAAGGTAAAATATATTCATTGTAAGGGTAAAACATAAGATGCGTAAAGGTTTCTCAACTTGTTGGGTAAAGGTTTTCTAGATATATACATAATGGTAAATGAAATTATTGATGATATGGGTAATTTTAAAACTATGATTATGTAAAAGTAAACATAATTTTATATGACATGCATAATGGTGCAATTAACACTACGTAAATTTAAAATATAGTGCATATGCACTATATAAAGGACCCATCATATATTTTTTATAAGGGTAACATCAGAAGATTTGTAAAGGTAAAATATAGTTAAGTACAGTTATCAACAAGGTTTCATAACATATGTAATGAGAAATAATAACTCACATAAAGGTCAAAAAAATTCTTAAACATGTGTAATTGTTCATTGGATTTCATGTAACCATAATTCAAGTGTTGAATAAATGAATGTAGTTGTCACAACCCGCCTTCACCAAAAGGAGGGAAGGGTCAACATATTCCCAGGCCCTTTCTTCTTTAAGTTGAAGGAGAGATAATGACCCCCGAAACCCGCCTTCAATAGGTCCCAGAGTGGCGACCAGCACCAAGGGTATAAAGTCACACACTAAATGGAAGGCATTACCCTTTTTCTTTAAATAGGATCGGGAGATAAGATAGTAAATCCCATAACACCAAGACTGAATGTAAAAAGTAAATCCAAGAACCATTCCCAATACATGCTACAAAAGTAAAATCCACAATGTATAAGGAGACTACATGGAAAATTACCAAAAGAAAGAACAACAACAACTACGATGGTCTGTCACAAGGTCTGAGCTAGTACGGTCCAGCACAATCCCCGAAGTCCTCCTGGAAACCTGAAAGCAGTTTTATATATGTAGGGTGAGAATACAAGTATACTTAGTAGGGAAAACCAAAGACTCTCGTGCACAAGTGGGGAAGCATACTAATGCCCTGTGAGAAAAGAGATAACCAAGAACATAGCAAGAAAACTAACCACCCAAGCCTCACCGAGGCACACTCCCCAAATAACGTAAGTCAATTAATGTATAGTAATAGCACATCGATGTTTGGGTACCCCGCGCCACTTTCCCACTGGTTATTGAAGACATCCTACACATCAGACCAATCCCGCCCTTCTCACCGCAATCCCACTACCATACCCCGCCCGCACACACCTGGGCCTCAACCACACATCCCACCCACAAACACCTGGGCCACAACCACTAACCCGCCCACAGACACCTGGGCCACAACTGTCACACGTCACCATGCCTACAAACACCTAGGACAAAACAACCACTGCCACACCCGAAGACACCTGGGCCTCATCCCAATGATACATGGGAAACCACATGCCCGCACACACCTGGGCCAACCACCACACTACCCTGCCCAAAGATTCTTGGGATAATAATGGACTTCAGGCCTTCACAGCCTACCCGAAGATACTTGAGTATCCGAGAAAGGGAGAAGGAAAGAGTTAATAACCAGTCACTAATAGAAGTGTTGTAAAAAACACCCCCCCATGAAATGGGGGTGTTCGGCACTAAGTGCTCAACTTTGGTGGGGAACGAATAAGAAACAAAAAACTACAAGTATATGTATTGGTATCAAGCACTCACCCAAACTAGGTTTTTCTTCAGCCAGACTAAAGAACACTATCCTTACAATTCGTTCATAAGAGAAGAGAACAACACCCATGCCAAGTCACTAACTCACATAAAACCAAATCCCCATTTGTTCCATCCTTGCTTTCATGTCCAGTAATAATGTTTAGATAAGTTTCTGCACTATTGGGAAACTAACAGCGTAAGCACATGCCAAGGAAAGATAACACCCAACAACAATTTAATCATTCACACCCAGTTCTCTTGTAAAGTCACAATAACAGAGGGATAAGTGAGATCCCTCGAAGTACTTGAACCAAAGAAAACCCCAATATACTGCCCCATGTCCCCAGGATCCAGGAGCTCGCGGTTTCTCAACAACTGAGGATCCCACCCCAATTCGTGATATAAGCAAGGTAACCATATGACCTCAAATTTACAACCAGCGATACCATAACAACAGGGGATCCCATCCACACCCACATCACCCAGAAATCGGCCCGTGAATAAAAACAAACAAACCACTGCCACCAACACAAAGTAGGCCCATGCAGGTATTTCAGATTTAAACGATTTAACACACTCCATGATTCCAATTCCACTGTACTTTAACCGGTGTTATCAAAGAAAAGGATTGATCCTGATGCTTTCAATTTATTTAGTCAAATATACGTAATTAACCAATTTCCTTTACACGACCAACAAGAGAAGAAAGGGTTCCTTAATGCACAGAGAAAGACCACCAACGGGCATGATTTTCAGTAGGCGTAAACCCGCACAATTAAGAAACCATTAATCATTAAAGAAGAGAAAAACAGAGCAGCATCATCGGTCACAACCCTCCCCCTTCATTCTTTAGAATCTATTTATTATCTTCATTAAGGGTTGGTTCATCCAATTCTACAGAATCAAAAGCATTCCCACCCCGCAAGATACACATAAAGGAGAGACAAAGGTGAAACCCTACTTGACTGATCAACGATCGAAGCTTCTCTTCATGTGTGAGGAAATTTCAGGGGTGAGACCTCTGGAACTAAGGACGAGAAGACGAATTGATCACAGGGTGGCCGAGAAAAAGAAACCCAGGGAGAACCCTTTGGTTATAAGGTCTGGGGATGGTTGAGATACGGAGATAAGGACGTGATACCGCGTAAGGAGCGGGGGTCGTGGGCAGACCACGCGGCCCCACACGTCATTAAAGGGTCCCCGCCTTCAGGGGAGGTTTAAAACGACGCACACCAGGGTTCTTCACTTAATCAAATGCCATTAATTGGCGTTAATGGGATTTAAAACAGGAATAAAGGGGTCAAAATAGGGTTTAAAACTCAATTTTACTAAAAGGGAGGCGATACTGGCCAACCCATGGGGGTTTTCTGGGTCTACCGGTTAGCCGAGCTATCGGTAGGCTGCGGCTACCGGTAGACCAAGCTACCGGTAGGCTGCTGCTACTTGTAGGCCGAGCTACCGGTAGGCTGTGGCTACCAGTAGACTAAGCTACCGGTAGGCCGAGCTACCGGTAGGCTGTGGTTATCGGTAGACCGAGCTACTGGTAGGCCTACTACTGGTAGGCTAAGGCTACCGGTAGGCCTACCGTGGGTCAAACTTCACCGTGAAGTTCCCAGACCACCCATAACACCTCAAACATCAGATTTTTACTATGTAATGAACCTCCAACAACCCATTCCATTACATCAGATTCCTCTCAAACTGTTCTCTCCTTCAAGAATCAAAACAACCCATAAGGAAAGAGAGGGTCTGAACAACCACCTTGAAAGATACCTCTCAGGAGTGAACCACATTGTTAACTAAAAACACCTCCCTCTAAAGAACCAAGAAACCTACCATGTCAAAACTGCCAAACCATGTGGGTTGGGGAGTCCCTTCCCCATGTCAAGATACTATCCACTTTGTGCAGCACTGACTCGCCCGCACGGGTTTAGTCGTATCCACCTTAATGCGTCTTGATTAGGGGTTGGGTCCTCCCCCTTCCCATATCCAGGACTTTCCACACACATCCAGAGGAAAGAAAAACCACATATTTCATAGCCAACAAGGTGAAATGCTCCACCACACCAAGTATAAAAAGAATAATACAAAACTCAAAACAACTCTGTGTACTGGGAACACATCTGTGCTTCCCTCTCCCACGTACTCTCCTCAAGCCCACCATGTCTCCATAACACATGAACCAAGGGAATGGTTCTCCCATGAAGCACCTTCTCCTCAATATCCTTGATCATCACTGGTCTTTCAATAAAGGTCACATCGTCCTTGATGTCTAGCTCTCCCCAGTTGAGGACGTGTGAATCATCATGCAGATACCAACGAAGCTAGAAAACGTGGAAGAAGTCATGTATCCTCAGTAGCGGCGGTGGTAACGCTAGTTGATAAGACACTTCTCCAACCCTCCGCAACTCTTCAAAGGGTCCGATGATCCTGGGAGAAAGCTTACTCCCCTTACCGAACCTCTGTTGTCCATGCCGAGGGGAGACCTTCAAGAACACATGGTCTCTAACCTCAAACTCCAAGGGCCTTCTCCTACTATCATCATACGACTTCTGACAGTCCTGGCCGCCTTCATCCTTTCCCATATAAGCTAAACCTTCTCCGTCGTGCTCTACACCACTTCCGGGCCAAAGATGCCCACCTCTCCGACCTCGGTCCAACACACAGGTGAGCGGAATGGCCTCCCATATAAGGCTTCAAACGAGGCCATACCAATGGTGGAGTGATAGCTATTATTTTAGGCGAACTATATCAAAGGTAAGTGTCGCACCCACGATCCTCCTGAGTCTAGAACACATGCCCACAACATATCCTCCAAGGTATGGATGGTGTCCTCTATCTGTCCATCTGTCTGGGGATGGAAAGCAGTGCTAAGACGTAGTTGGGAGCTAAAAGCATGCTGTAATCCTCTCCAGACTCATTAGATAAACCATGCATCCCTATCCGAGACTATGGACCTCGGAACTCCGTTCAACTGCACCACCTCATCCACGTACCTTCCTTCCAAAGCATCCACTGCACTCGACTCCTTAATGGCCAAAAAGTGAGCCGATTTCATCAACAAGTCAACTACTACCCAGATGGCATCGTATCCCCCTTGAACCTTGGGTAGTCCCGTGATGAAATCCATCGAGATGTCCTCCCACTTCCACTCGGGGACATTTAGAGACTACAGTAGGCCACCTGGAACCCGGTGTTCAGCCTTCACCTGCTGACACACTAGGCACTTGGCCACAAACTCTACCACTGCTCACTTTACTCCAGGCCACCAGAGTTGTCTTTTCAGACCCTGGTACATCTTGGAAACATCTGGGTGCACCGCTAGGGGTGAGTTATGGAACTCACTAATAACCTTGCCGCGCATCGCCTCTGGAACAAGCATCTTTCCCCGAAAAAGCATCTTGTTCTGACCATCCTCCTCTCATCCTTCTAGAGCATTACTCTAGTCAACTCGGTCTCACATCACTTCGCACTCTAGGTATCCCCACTGAGACTCCTCCATTTGCTGAAACAGAGACGACTGCACTGTCATCTGATACAGGCAACCTCTACCACTATCCATCCTCGCATCCAGGTGCAAGGCAGGCAACTCCTCCATTGCCTTCCAGGCATCTGTCGACTCTCAGACTGCATCCTTCTACGACATCCTGCTCAATGCATCGGCCACTACATTCCCTTTCCCTGAAGTGTAGGAAATCTCAAAGTTGTAATCCTGGAGGAACTCCATCCACCTTCGCTTCCGTAAGTTTAGGTCCCACTGGGAGAAGATATACCTCAAAATTTTGTGATCTGTGAAGACCACAAAGCATTCTCTGATGAGGTAATTTCGCCATAACATTAGCGCAAAAACGACCACTGCAATCTCTAGGTCGTGGGTGGCATAATTACGCTCATGAGGGAATAGCTGCCTAGACCCATAAGAGATCACCCCTTGTCACTACATCAACACACATCTGAGGCCTTGACCTAAAGCATCACATTACACCTCATATGCCTCCCCTTCTTTTGGTAGTCTCAGCACTGGGGCACTAACCAACTTCTCCTTCAGATAGCTGAAGGCTGTCTCGCACTGCTCACCCCACACGAAAACCCTGTCCTTTTTGGTCAAGGATGTCAAAGGGACTGCAACTCGAGAGAAGTTGGGTACGAACCACTGATAGTAACCCACCAACCTGAGGAAACTGCAAACCTCTGCCACATTCTTGGGTGATTCCCAAGAAACAACTGCCTAAACCTTTTATGGGAC
Source organism: Viscum album (assembly GCA_963277665.1). Classification (NCBI taxonomy): domain Eukaryota; kingdom Viridiplantae; phylum Streptophyta; class Magnoliopsida; order Santalales; family Viscaceae; genus Viscum; species Viscum album. The sequence goes on along the minus strand of OY728120.1, from coordinate 461,572,610 downwards.
CACTGCTACCCCCTGCTCGGACACTACATGCCAAAGGAGGTGTACTTCTCGCATACAAAATTGCATTTCTACAACTTCTCGTAGAGCTGGTGCTATCAGAGGACCTCCAAAACCATCCTCAGGTGTTCCGCGTGGTCCTTCTATGACCTTGAATAAATCAGGATGTCGTCGACGAACACAAGTACAAACCGATCCAGGTACTCCTGGAAGACGGAGTTCATAAGCCCCATGAACATAACTGGGGCGTTCCATGACTACAAACTCGAAGTGCCCATATCTGCACCTGAAGGTCGTCTTTGAGATGTCTCCCTACTTCACCCTCAACTGGTGATATCCAGACCGTAGGTCGATCTTCGAGAACCATCCTTACCCTTTTAGTTGGTCAATGAGATCGTCTATCCTTGGAAGAGGGTAGCGATTTTTGATCATTACCTGATTCAGCCTCCTGTAGTCTATTCACAACCTCAGACCACCATCTACCTTCTTTGCGAACAAGACTGGGGCACCCCACAGTGACACACTTGGTCAAACATAAACCCTCTTCATTAGATCATCGATCTGAATCCGCAACTCACGTAGCTCCGAAGGTTCCATCCAATAAGGAGCCATCAAAATCAGATGAGCACCGAGCTTCAATTCTATCCCAAACTCGATATCACGTCAAAGGGGTAGAGTCGTTACCTCCTCAGGAAAGACGTCCATAAACTCTCTGACGATTCCTGGCACCTCCACCACCTCAACATCTACTGGCTCTACTGACAGCTCGACTAACAAGGAGAGGAGGGGTTCCTCTCGCCTGCTGCAATCCTGACTGCCCCGCTCACTGGTCAAAGTAACACGCCGGCCACCCAAGTCTGAGAACAAAACCCTTCCTCGAAAGCAGTTGATGATGTCACACATAGAGAACAACTAGTCGATGCCTAGGATGATATCATATGGTTGTATCTGTAGTAGTAGTAAATACCTGACCGACTGATGTATCCCTATCATCAGTCTACATCCCCAGCAAACGTATAATAAGTTGGTCTGACCTCCGACTGGTGTGCTCAGCACCAGGGGAACTGGAAGTCTCTCGGCATCTAGGCCCAGATCATGGGCTAGACTAGGTGCAACAAAGGAGTTAAAAGCTCTAGTATCGAACAAGGTGTAAGAAAGGGTACTGAATAAACTGATCGTACCTCGAACAACCTCCAGTCCCGCTGGAACTGCTTCCACTGTATGGTGAAACTATCCAAGCCCATCTCCTCTTCCTCTCAGATGTCGTCCACCTCCCCGACCATGCCCTGGTCGGGGTCCCTGATGAGCTCCCTGAGGTCGGCCTCCCCCTGCAACGTCTGGCCTCGGAGGAGCGGGAGTTCGCTGCCCCTGCTGCTGCTGCTAGAAGGGCCTAGCTGGAAGCTGCTACTGAGGCAGGCGTTGGGCCTGTCCGCCAATGATGCACTAAACTCGGTTCGGGAACTAATTATGGAGATTTCCATGGCTCCCACAGACGAAGCACCTCAGTCCTGGGCCCGAAAGGAAAGGGCGAGGACCGGGGGACCGGAACGGGAACTGATGTGGCCTGCTCCCTGCTGGTCGGAACCGAGAGGGTCCTGATGCTAGTGGTCTGGTGCTAACGACCTTCCCCTTCGATGATCCCAGTTGGATCCCCTCTCGTGATACACCTCCCAGCATGTGCATCCTCTCCACCACTTCGTCCTTCTTCTGGACCTCAAAGTATGTCAGTAGGGTGAAGGGGGTAACAGTGTACTGGTGGGAGGGTCGGAGCGCCACCTCTAAATGTCTCTCCCGACACTCCTCATCTGGAAAGAGGTCCGGGGAAAAGTGGAAGAGGTCCTTGAACTTGATCCCCAGCTCCCTTACCGACATACACCCCTGCTGGAGGGAGAGTAGCTCCGACCTCTTCTCTACCTTCATCGTAGAAGAGAGGAATTCCGCCCGGAACTCCTTCTCGAAATCAGCCCATGCCACCTCAGCCACTCTCCTCTCCCCCAGGTAGAGTGTCCACCACTAACGCGCTACTCCCCGCATCTTGCTAACGGCCAGAGGAACCCAGTACTCATTTAGATCCTGAATCAGGCCGAATGCTATCACCAGCTCTTCTAGACAGCTCTTCGTCTTCATGTCAGAGGTGCTACCCTCACACTTCTCGAGGGTCTGTTACTGGAAGGCTCGAAGCGTCTTCTTCCACCTGTCTTCCTCCTCATCTATATCAGCGCTCTATCGATCAGCCAGGTCAAACTCCTGGTCCTCGATCGCTCGTACAACTCGTGGTCATCTCCCGGGTGTCATAGTTGCAAGGTAAACAAGGAATGCCTAAGCCCAAGTAGTGCATCATATTGTTCTTAAAACTTCTTAAACTTTTTATTTATTACTAATTCCCAAGACACCCCAGAAACATGAGAACACAAGTCATTATAATGCATGTACCTTTCCTAGGGTCTCTAACATGCAATCAGTGTGGCCTCACTTGGTCATTTGGTAGGTCGAGAGTCCTTCCATTGGATCATGGGGGGCCCTAAAATCCCGTGTTCTAGCTGGTCTCCCCGGACTAATTCACGTACCACGGTCACCCAACACTGTTTCCCTACCATCCCATGCAACCCTCACTATGCCTAACTCCAGACTCCATCCTATCTCTCAACCTCTGCCTCTGATACCATTATGTCATGACCCACCTTCACCAAAAAAAAGGGAAGGGTCAACAGATTTCTAGGCCCTTCCTTCTTTAAGTTGAAGGAGAGATAATGACCCCCGAAACCTGCCTTCAATAGGTCCCGGAGTGGCAAACCGCACCAAGGGTATAAAGTCACACACTAAATGGAAGGCATTACCCTTTTTCTTTTAATAGGATCGGTAGATAAGATAGTAAATCCCACAACATCAAGACTGAAAGTAAAAATTAAAGCCAAGAACCATTTCCAATTTATGTTACAAAAGTAAAATCCACAATGTATAAGGAGACTACAAAGAAAAGTACCAAAATAAACAACAACAACAACTGCGATGATCTGTCAAAAGGTCTGAGCTAGTACGGTCCAGTACAATCCCCGAAGTCCTCTTGGAAACCTGAAAGCAATTTTATATACGTAGTGTGAGCATACAAGTATACTAAGTAGGGAAAACCAAAGACACTCATGCAGAAGTGGGGAAGCATACAAATGCCCTATGAGAAAAAAGATAACCAAGCACCTAGCAAGAAAACTAACCACCCAAGCCTCACCAAGGCACACTCCCCAAATAACACAAGTCAAGTAATGTATAGTAATAGCACATCGATGTTTGGGTACCCCGCGCCACTTTCCCACTGGTTATTGAAGACATCCTACGCATCGGACCAATCCCACCATTCCACCGAAGTCCCACTTCCATACCCCGCCCGCACACACCTGGGCCTCAACCACACATCCCTCCTGCAAACACCTGGGCCATAACCACTAACCCGCCCGCAGAAACCTGGGCCACAACTGTCACACGTAACCATGCCTACAAACACCTAGGCCAGAACAACCACTGACATGCCCGAAGACACCTGGGCCTCATCCCGAAGATACTTGGGAAACCCCATACCCATACACACCTGGGAAAACCACTAAAATACCCTACCCAAAGATTCTTCAGCTAATAATGGACTTCAGACCATCACATCCTGCCCAAAGATACTTGGGCTATCTGGGAAAGGGAGCAGAAAGGAGCTAATAACCAGCCACTAATAGAAGTGTTGGAAAAAACACTCTCCCCCATGAAATGGGGGTGTTCGACACTAAGTGCTCAACTTGGGTGGGGCAAGAATAAGAAACACAAAACTATAAGTATATGTATAGGTATCAAGAACTCACCAAACTAGGTTTTTCTTCAGCCATGCTAAAGAACACTATCTTTACTATTCATTCATAAGAAAAGAGAACAACACCCATGCCCAGTCACTAACTCACATCAAACCAAATCCCCATTTGTCCCATCCTTGCTTTCATGTTCAGTAATAAATTTTAGATATGTTTCTGCACTATTGGGAAACTAACAGCGTAAGCACAAGCCAAGGAAAGATAAAACCCATCATCAATTTAAGCATCCACACCCAGTTCTCTTGTAAAGTCACAACAACAGAGGGACAAGTGAGATCCCTCGAAGTACTGGAACCAAAGAAAACCCCAAGATACTTCCCCAGGTCCCTAGGATCCAGGAGCCAGTGGTTCCTCAACAACAGAGGGGCCCACCCCAATTCATGATATAAGCAAGGTAACCACGTGACCTCAAATTTACAACCAGCGAAACCATACCAACAGGGGATCACATCCCCACCCACATCACCTAGAAATAGGCCTGTGAATAAAAACAAACAAACCACTGCCACCAACACAAAGCAGGCCCATGCGGGTAATTCAGATTTAAATGATTTAACACACTCCATGATTCCAATTCTACTGTACTTTAACCAGGGTTATCATAGAAAAGGATTGATCCTGGTACTTTCAATTTATTTAGCCGAATATACGTAATTAACCAATTTCCTTTACACGACCAACATGAGAAGTAAGGGTTCATTAATGCACATATAAAGACCACCAACGATCATGATTTTCAGTAAGCATAAACCTTCAGAATTCAGAAACCATTAATCATGAATGAAGAGAAAAATAGAGTAGCATCATCGGTCACACCCCTCCCCCTTCATTCTTTAGAATCAGTTTATTATCTTCATTAAGGGTTGGTTCATCCAATTATACAGAATCAAAAGCATGCCCACCCCGCAAGATACACTTAAAGGAGAGACGAAGGTGAAACCCTACTTGACTGATCAATGATCGAAGCTTTTCTTCATGCGCGAGGATATTACAGGGGTGTGACCTTTGGAACTAAGGAAGAGCAGACGAATCGATCGTAGGGTGGCCGAGAAAAAGAAACCCAGGGAGAACCCTTTGGTTATAAGGGATGGGGACAGTTGAGATACGGAGATAAGGACGTGAAACTGCGTAAGGATCGGGGGTCGTTGGTTGACCACGCGGCCCCACACGTCATTAAAGGGTCCTCGCCTTCAGGGGAGGTTTAAACCGATGCACACCAGGGTTCCTCACTTAATCAAACGCTATTAATTGGCATTAATGGGCTTTAAAACAGGCGTAAAGGGCTAAAAATAGGGTTTAAAACTCAATTTTTATAAAAGGGAGGCGATACTGGCCAACCCGTGGGGGTTGGCTAGGTCTACCGGTTAGCCGAGCTACTGGTAGGCCCTTGACTACTAGTAGACCGAGCTACTGATAGCTGATCTACCGGCAGGCCGAGCTTCCGGTAGGCGGTGTCTACCGGTAGACCGAGCTACCGGTAGACCAAGCTATAGGTAGGCCTACTACCGGTATGCTAAGGCTACCAGTAGGCCTACCATGGGTCAAACTTCACAGCGAAGTTCCCAGACCACCCAGAACACCTCAAACATCATATTTTTACTAAGTAATGGACCTCCAACAACCCGGGCCATTATAGTAGTGAACTACAAAGGGCACGTTGGAGTAAATTAAACAATTAGAAATTTTATTTTTCAAAATATTTAATCTATATATAATTATAAATAATAATATTAAGAATAATAATAAAAGATGAACCATAAAATAAAATTTAAATTCAATATAAATATTGTAAAAAATGTAAATATATCCATATAGTATAAGAAAATATAATTACAAAAAATTACATAAAAATTGTTTATATGATTTATAAAATTAAAAAATTCATATAATAAACATGTATATGTGATATCTATAAAAAAAAGAATTATTTCCTCTAAAAAAATATAAATCTAAAACAAAAAATAATAATTATTTTTAATACAAATTAATAAAAAAATGAAACATAATATTCCAAAAATTAAATAATAAATTGTGAGTTGTTTTTCAATTTATCAAAACAAAATAACTCATTTTCCTGAAACCATAACACTAATTGTATCCCCATTTTTAAATTTAAAACAACGAACATTTTGTTTGAAATTTCCAAAAAATTCTCCCCAATATTGAATTTTTTCAAAAATAACAATGATAAATTAGATCTATAACAAATATTGAGAAGATAAATTTCAAATGAAAAAATCTCCCCCAACATAAATGTATATATAATATAAATGTATATCAAAAAGTAGAAGTAGAATGTATATGCTAAAATTCAACTAGTCTATTCGTGAAATTTTTTAAAACATATATATTAAAAAATCATTTATCATTACAAAGAAAAATACTTATATATGAAAGTTATTCAATATGACTTACAACACATAAAGACAAATCTTATAACATCACACAAATAGGAAAATTTATAAACTGGAAAGAAAATAACTGAATGTTATTTGTATTATATATTTAATGATTAAAAGAATACAAATATTATTATTTTAATATAACAATATAATTTTTTTTTATGAATCCTTACTGAATCTAAAGGTATAATAAATATGTTTGAAATTTGTTTCTTAGTAATAACAAACTCTAAATTAATATCTCCTTTATATACACAATCCCTCATAAAATGAAATACAATGTTTTTATGCTTTGTCTGAGAGCGCTGTAGAGAATTATAAAAGATCAAAATATCACTGGATTTATCATGAAAAATTTCTCACCCCTACATTGGGAATTAATTTATTCTATTCCTTTCTTGATGTTGGATCTGTTGGTTGTGGTTTGGGTTGAGTCCCAATTTGAATTTTTAGGTTTTGTTAGCCTTCGGGTGATTTTTTGTTGAAAAATGGTTGTTTTGGGCTTCAAAGCCAATGAATCAGATTTAGAACATGGTTAAGGGAAAATATGTGGCTTCACCCAGGTAAATGTGTGGCTTGTTTTGGGGTCATGGGGTAAGGCACACAAGTTTTTCCTGGTTTTGGAAACCATGAGAAATCCATGTGTGTGGTTCTATCCGTTTGGATAGTGGAGACCACATGGTTTTCATATGCCTTGGAAAATTGTGTGAGAACTGCCTAGATTCCTAAAAAAATTGAAATTCCATGCTTTCCCCTATGGTATTTTAACCCTATTTCAGTTTTACTCTCTCTTTATCAACCTAAGTGCACAATGGGAGCATCCAAGGTACTCCTCTCTTGCCCTCTTATAATTTTTGAATCCTTTTTAAGGTTCCAAATTAAGATATCATTGGTTTTTGGTCAATTTCCTCTTCTTACTCCCATCCACTATTGGTTTCTTAGTCTCTCATGGTTGGGTTTCCCTCATTTCTGATATCTAAGGGATTGTGTTGGTTTTTGATTTGATTTCATAGATTTTAGGTTGTGCGGATTGTGTTTCAGTCTTGTATATTCCTTCTCCCAACATCATGTTGCATTTTCATGTCATTGAGTTAGGGTTTTTAATCTGTTTCATTTTCGACACATATTATTGATGCTTAATCTTCCTTTAATTATTTTAAAATATTATATTCTTTCTTTTGATACTAGAAATTAATTGTTTTGTTGTTTATATGGTGTAAAATTCTTGTTAAATGGTTTTCCAAATGGTTTATTATACTATTATTGTATTTCATACAGACATGGTGTTTTTTAAAATTCCAATTTAATTTTAGAGTGAATATGATCACTTTTTTGTATTATATGCCCATGATTATGTTTTAATATCCCGAGTTAATATATAAATTGGGAATGATGTGTAGTTTTAGATCCTATATATGGTATAACGATTTCTGGTAAAATGTTTTGAAATGATTCTCATTGATTTTAAATTTTTATTGGTGATGTTCTAAATTTGTAACATGATTTATTGGTTTAAGGGAAAGTGATGTTTCTAGGAAATAGTTTTTGGATGATTTCATTGACACTTGAAGTGTGTAATTGGATTTTTTCACCTATATGTGTGCATGGGGTGCACACATGGATGGGCATACAAATTATGATGAAACTGAAGTGTAATCCATTTTTTTTCTAATTTTTTTTATTGGGTTTTAAAACGGTGTGTTGGGACTCCTTATGACTTCAAAAGTGGCTTCAAAAGTGTTCTTTAATATATGGACCATTTGTAATTTTGAGACATGTTTTGGTGAATGATTTTCATAAAGTCCTGTTGGAATGTTTCATATTTTTTCTTATTTAACTCTAGTTTAGAATTAGATTTTAAATTTAATTTTATGGGAAATATTAAATTCCCATTTGGTCCTTTGTGATGTATTGGAAAGGTAGGTTTTGATGTGATGTGACTAAAAGACTCAAGTGGTATTTTATAATTTTAGGGGAAGATTTTAGAAAATCAGATGATATAAAGGCATGGTTGGAACATGGTTATGGATTATCATGAGATTGGAATGAATATAGAGGATTTCCTTGATGTGGTTTATCACATTGGTGGTGTCGATGGTTGGGGTTTCTAAGTGCGGTGGTGGCATGTTTGGTGAGCCACACATGCAAGGGAATCTATTTTCAATCTGTATCACTATTACTATAATGGGATTATAGGTATTCTATTAGAGGTTAGAGTGAAAGATTCATGTTGACACAAAATTGATAGGTTGGTACCCCCTTGATTTTATCGGTCTATGTGGGATGCACCACTATATTGGAAATTTTATCTTGGTCATATGGTTATTGACACTGGAGATACACCATATGTTTTTAGGTGACTCTAAACTGAGTACATTTATGGATCACTATAGGGATGTTCATCAAATCCTCAAGAATCACTATCAATATATTCTCTTTGTTTTTACTGATTATTTTGATTTTATCCCTTCTATTTTATACTAGTTGGTTTTTTTTCTTTCACTTTATACTGATCCAGGTTTATTTACTTTGTATGGAATTGCACTAGGACTTTGGCTTTAAAAAGGGTTTTGAATAGTGAAACTGTTTTGAAAAGGGAAGTGATGTCTGTGTCATTTGTTAAAAAGAGAACTTTTGGATGTTGGGTTTATTTTTCATTAAACGATTAAAATAATGTTTTTATAATGTGTTGAAAACTAGTATTTATAGACTATTTTGGTTAAAGAAATGCATTTATTCTATGGTTATTACCTACTGATCAATTTAACTTACACCCTACACATTCTATTCACCCCAAGTAGACTGATGATGTTTTGTAGATTCCGGCTTTTGGTTCATGTTCTCACCTTTTATGAGTATTCTATTTAAGATCATGGTGACCAAGAGGTCACATGGAGGCCATATAGTGTGGTCCAGTCCCACATTGTAATCCATTTTGTTTCAATTTTCAGCTATTGCATCATGATTTAATTTTCAAATTTATCTAAGATTTAGTTGTCATTGGTTATTTTATTTTTTTAGTTTAATTATTTGATCATGATTTATTTGGAAAAATTATTCCCACCGAGATTAAATTGATGACATGAACTAGTATCCATCCCTTAGGGATCTGTAACACCCATGGTTACATGTCTTGGACTACGTCCTATGTCAAGTTGGATGAGATTCCATCCTGGTTCATGAAAAAATGGTTTCAAATGAGGACCTTCTTTTTTTGAAATCTAGTTATATGGATATTAGGACTATCAAGACTCTAGAGGTAGGTATGGTAAGGACAACATCAACGCTTTCTCATCCCGATCCTTGAGTTTCCAATAGTAGTTTGGGTTTGATTCCTTATCTTATTTGGGTTTGTTTTGAATTTAGGAATGAAAATAGAGGTGATTTGGTTTCATGTTGTGATCTCACATGGATTAGTTATCAATGTCGAGTCCATGTTCAAGGTTCATGGTCTTCATAGTTGTTAATTCCTACTTAGGGCATGACCACTAACCATGTCTTTGTATTAGGTATGGACACTAGTTCGTCATTACTGTAATTTAAAGTGGGTTGTGCTTTACTTTCATATCATTTGGTTATAGTGTAATTTTTAAATGAAATCAATTTTTGAAATGGAAACATTTTTAATTTTTTTAACTGATAATGGTTGATTTTGAAAAAAATTTATTTGGATTGAAAAGATTTTCTAGATTGGTCTGTTTGCTGATAAAATGGTATGAGTGACCCATAGTATTTAATATGAATGTTCAGTTATATTTGGGTGTGAATGGAAGATACATATTGTCATATGTTCAAGGATGAGGTGAGTAGGAGGGTAATGAAAAAATGTGTGATGGATCATAGGATTCCATGGGTGATTATTTGAAATCAATGGTTTGACCTTGGTTTTTACCAAGTAATTATGTATCGGGAATGGTTTTAGAAATTGGTTTTCCCTTGTTTAATGGGGTGTTTTATTGAAAATTGGACTTTGTCATTGAAAATTGGCCTCAAAATAAGGGATTTTTGAAATTGAAATGAAAATAAAGGTTTTGAAAAGAGTATTTTGGTTGTGTTTATTTGTGTTTGGGTTGTTAGCCTATTATTTTGTCTTTTGATTACCATCTTGGTTAACATTTAGTTTGATATTGATTTTGGTTATTTGTTTTTATTAATTTCAGAATATTCCACCTAGAATGGTCCTTATGATTTCAAGTGAGTATTTTATATTTTCTAGTTCTTCTTGATTGATTCCTATTATAGAGATCTAGGATTAAAATATATGGATATTACATAATTTCAAATGAATCTTCAGTAAATTACAAAAATAAATTCTAGGGGATTGTAATAGATTATTGACTTTGGAATCATGGAAAAAAATCATCTATCGTGGTGAAATATTGTCAACATATCCCATAAATATCACCACCTTTAGTACTTCTACCTAATGCCATTATACATAACCTTGAGAAAAGAAACATAAGAAAGGGGTGAGATGAAATGTTCAGTAAGGGTTAATAAGGGAGACATGTGAGCATAAACATGATCATAAGGGGATTGAGAACATGATCATGAAGATAGAAGAACATACCCGACATATAAAAGGTCATAACAGAGATCATGGTGTAATGATTTTTAGTACATAAGACATGAATCATAATGAAATAAAGATCATAAGCCATAAAAGCATAATGTAGGAATAAAACATGGAAATGTGGAACACAAATAAGCATTTAATGATTTCCATAGTATCCAAGGAATCTCTTCAAAGACCATTGTAGTGGAAAAATTCCATTACTGAACCAAGTAACCCACATTCTATACCTGTATTATGGAACCGAGTGACCCTCATTCCAGCCCGATATTACTAAACTGAGTAACCCACACTCCAACCATATATTACTGAACTGAGTAGCCCTCATTACATCCCTATATTACTGAATTGAGTAAACTCGCATACCAGACTGGTATTACTGAACCGAGTAAACCCTCGTTCGACCACATTATTATTGAACTAAGTAACCCTCATTCTTGCCTTGTATTATAGAATGAAGTAATCCCTCATTTCATCCTTGTATTATTGAACTGAATAAACCCTTGTTCCAGTCCTTTATTACTAAACCGAGTAAACCCTTGTTCCAAACCTATAATACTGAACTGATTAACCCTCATTCCAGCCCTGTATTATTTAACCAAGTAAACCATTGTTCCAGCCCTGTATTATTGAACTGATTAAAACCTCGATCCCTCTGGTATTACTAAACTGAGTGAACCCTCATTCTATCCCTACCTATCTCATGATATTTAAATTATTACCCAATTCATTGGAGGGATATATTGGTCCCACATGTCTTATAATTAAATCATAAATACATGTTTTATAAAACATATCATGACCCATGAAATGAAATGGGTATCAAAAAAATGTAAACATATCAATAACCTATGGAAAAAGAAACATGTTTCATAATCATTTTAACAAAATAATAACCCATTAAAGAAGAAGGTTTCAAAAAAATATAACTATTTAAAGGGAAACATGCTTCATAAATACCATGAAATTAAGTATAACAAATCAATAAAATGGATATGAATTGAACCTTAAGTCAGTTTCATACAAATCCCTAAGTAACATCAATATACGTAATCTAAAATGGAAAATAATTTTGATGTATCCTTTAAAAATATTTCTTGAAGATAATATTAAATCATGTTTGAAAAAGGATTTTTAAAACATAAAACAATTTGAAAATAATTTTCTTAGGAAATACTTGGAAAACATATAAAAGAGACATGAAATCATTTAGAAAACATTTTTCCATGAAATTTTTTGAAATAATATTCAAAAAAATTTATCATTTTTTTCTTTAAAAACATTAGAAAACTTTTAAATAATTCTTGAAAATGTTTTAAAAATGAATTCTCTTAAAATAAAATGAAAACTTATTAAGAAATCTTGAAAACGTTTTGAAAATCATTTTTTGAAAACACATTGAAAACCTGTAAATAGGGATTGAAAACATTTTCAGAACATTTTTCCTTGAAAACATATAAAATAAGTTTGAAACCATTTTGAAAATTATTTTCCTTGGAAATTACTTTAAAAAATTATTTTCATCAATTTAACATTTTTTTCAATGCAATTGGATATTCATAGAAATGATGATGGGTAAATCCATACATGTCATACGAGGAAAAAAGAACATTCAATTTTCACCCTAAAAAGGATAGAAAAGTTCCTTGTATGAAAAGAAACAAGAATATTCCATTTAAGAGATTATTAAAATTTTTAAAGGGTAAAAAAGTTATTTTAGATATTATATGGGAATGATATAATATTCATGGAAAAACTTTTTTATAAAATATTGATTTCTGACCGAAGATATGGTAATTTGAAGATTTCTTAAAACAATTTCTTAACTATATTATATACCAATGAGTATAAAAAGGTTCCAATACATTATTATATCTTGAAAAATAGAGGATAATGAATAGCATGATTATTCTCTAGAGATGTATAACAAGATTTCATCAAAGTAAGCATAAACATATACAATCTCAAAAAGCAATTAGATTGCCTCAATAGACTCTTATTCCTTGGTATCTTGGGATTATGATATCCATGTAATGAAAGGTAATTTAATTAAGAATTTATAATCATGATAATATTTTTATTCAGGATATCACTTGTAAAATTTAAGTAAATACATCTCAATGAAAAGTTTGGGTGCCTAACAAAACCAAAGTCTAAAATAATGAAAATTGTGACAAAAACATTTTTACTAATTTTATGACTTTTTAAATTTAAAACCCAAGAAATAAGGATCATAAAATGGGAATATGGACACCCATAAATTTATATAAATGATAAATATAATACAATCACAAGAAGTAAATACTCCACTCAAAAGTAAAGAGTGGCGAACATAGCTAGTATCTCATAGAAGTTAAAAGTGAGATGAAAACCACTTACCTTGTGTCTTGAATATCTTGGTGCTCATACAAGCTTAATATTTAATAAATATAAGTTTATTATAAAAATTTACAAAATAATATTCTTATACATAATATGATATATGGTTTTATTATGTCCTTACATTACTCTCTTGTTAACGATCCTATGTTAAGTTTCCGTTTCGGGTTATATTTTTTTGATCTTCACATGTGTTTTAATATGTTATATCATTGGTACTTATAATTATATCATGATTACATAATTTAGATCATGATAAAAATATCATATATATCCAGTATATTTATATTATAATAATTTATATCATAATTTTGTATGAAATGCAATACACAGCTAATGGAGTCGGTAAGTCGTACATATGCATGAACATTGTTTTCTGTTTTGATTTTCATATAAAAATAAAGTATATAAATGATATATATATATAAGTATATATATATATATCATTATTAAATTATCATTAATATATAATTTATACAATATAATTTCATTAAACTCATCCTAAATACATTCTATATTGCGTGTGAACGAATCAAATCACTTTGAGGGGGTGGTAATACACACTTCCTCAAACGAGATTATCGAATTAACACAAAAGGGAAGGTAAAAATATTTGTATTGAAAAAATATATAAAATCATAAAGAAATAATAATTATAATATATTACATATATAAAAATATTTTCCATCATTCTGGACTCCATAATTGGTTGTAATGGAGAAATTAACAATCATCATATATTGAGGCAGTAGTTCAACTTACAGAGAAACAGTATAATCAACATCCACTAGATGGAGGTGTTTATAAGGGTTTGGAAGAACCATTGAATAGATAAATCCTATTTTATGGAGAATAATTTTTTTATCACACAATCCTGTAATAAATAAAATGTATGGGAGGAGATGGGATATAATGGAAACAGGATTGAAAGAAGTTGTTACCTCTAAACCGGGTAACTCCTTTTGTTTTGTTCCCAAATGGTTTCATTGAGAGGGCTTCTTCCCATAGGGAGTATTAAAGGTTGAAGTTAAGGTTTTTTGGGGGGATAAATGGGTATATATTGGACGAAAATAAATGGTTTTATAGGTGTGTAGAATGGTTAGAGGTGGTGGCCTTTTACCGGGAAGGAAAATGATACACATGGAATTTTTAGAAACAAATTAGTTGTGCACATGTTCTTACCACACAAAAGTCTTACGAAACCAAAAAAATTAAATAATGGAAGTTTTATGTATTAACTATGGAAAACCAATGGGTGTTAGGAATTTTTCTAGGTCATTTTTCCCTTAATTTTTAGGTTTAGTCTCTCGTTAAACTTAATTTGGCCATAACAATTATGATAAATTTTAATCACTTTTACTAATCATTTTGGACAAAAATTAACATAAACTTATAAGATTATAAATATTATAATGAATACAATGGTTTATATTGGATTTTTTAAATTCCAATCACAGAAGTGGAAAAATTAAGATTAGTACTAATCCTGGAGATGAGACAAAATAACGGGGTATTAAAGTAGGGAAAAGTTCAAAAGTTTGTTAAGATTTTACATTCAGTTTCAAAGTGAAATTGATTATAATGAATTAAATTATATTAATAGATGTAATATTCATCTAATATGATATTAAAACAAATTTATAATATAATTTTTCATTAATAATTAATTATAAAAATGGTAGTTTTTAATTAAGAAGCATTATTTTTCACTATTCATCAAAAAATGAAGTTTATCAAAAAATACCAAGAATTCACTGTAGAATAATTTTGACATTCTAAATTCAAAAATTATTTTTTTTATAGAATTAAATTTATAATGTTTTCTAAAATTACTTTTTTTATTAAATGTGATTAATTCAAGAAAATAATGTTTTTAACATAAAAGACTTCACCAAAAATGTTATCTTTAATTATCAATATATTTTATTTATATAAACCAATAACATTTGAAAATTAGTTATTAATAAGTTTAAGATCTAGGTTATAACTATATTATTTATATAATTAAAATAATGAAAAGAGATATTTTATAGAGACTCAGTGTTGGAATGCCACGTGGGTGTTGCTTGTAGCATAAGCCATGTTGATCTTGCGTGTAGTGAAAAACATGTTGGTATTGCGTATAACACAATACAAGTTGGTATTTCATTTGAATTGAATGTTTGAATTAGTTTTTAAATATATATATTTACATTTAATATTTCCAGTGTCACGTGAAATGAAAAATATTGACACATTATATTAATTTGAAAAAAAAATTCTCAAAATCTCGAGGTGTAACATATACCCCCTATTAAAATGAATTTCTCCCTCAAAATTATTTTTGTTTCTAAAAGGATTAATACTTGAATGTTTCATTTATATAATGCCACATCGTGACAATGAATAATAAAACTTCACTTAAAAGGGAAATTTGGAACCATAACAGTTACCCAAAGTAACATATGATTGGGCTTCCACATAAGAGAACATAGGTATGGAGTGAAGATTGGCTATAGAGGAAAAGAATAAATATTTTTAGAGATTTATTGAGGTCATCAAACCAAAACAAGTGAATGATCAAAGGAAGGTTTAAGGACTCAAAGTCAAAAATATGTTATAATTCCAGAATCCATTGGCTCAATAGAATTTTAGGTATTAGGACAACATTTTTTTGTATCACTTTCAAAATGTTGAGTAATTCTTGATAATTTATATAAAAAATTTAATTCAAGGGTTGTGATTTGTAAAATTTCTAATACATCCTTTACCTCATGGTATGAATGTCATGAAATTTACTTTGATGCATAATGAACTAATGTACGCTTTTAATGGACCTTAATGCCCATAATAGAATAAAAATTATAACTATTTGTCTCCTAAAAAAACATGCATTAATCTATAAAAATAAAAACTAATAGTTCATCATAAATATTTATTCATTAAAAATAAATATACGTTAATAATGATATCACGTAGGCTAGTTGGTAGGTATGAAACCCTTATCATCCTTTAGTTGTGGGTTCAAGACCCACATCCTTTCCTAACGTTATTGGTTGTCACATAACATACATGAGTCCATATTTTAAAACCACACTAATATAATATATAATATATACATCCTTGAAATAAGGCTAATAACTGATTATCCTTTTAACTAGGGTTTTTAACATAAACTCAATGAAAAAAAATACTTTCTCCAAGGTTTAACTTTAACTTTTCATGAACGATTAACCTTATAACCCTTCTTAATGTTGAAAATCCAAAACCATAGAAAGAGAGTCACAAAATCCGATTAACATTGACTCCCATGTACAACACAAGGTATCTATTGGTTAACACATTCCAAGAATGTGAATAACCTCATCATATATTCTCTTGAAACATGGTAACAGATTGAATTACCATAATTTTTTTTGGAAAACATGCATGCTTCCTCATTCTAATGTATATTGGAATTACTATGAAAATCCACAAAAAATTGTAAGCTTCATTAGTGGAATCATAAACCACCTATAAAAAGGTCCTTACTTAGTTCTAAGGTAATTCGTAATGTCTAATTTACTTATTAATATCTTACGTATCTTTATCCATAAAACATTATCTTAACATAAAGAACATGTTAAGGGTTACCTTACATTAGTCAAATTATTAACCTTCACGAGGTAATGTTTCTAGTACATCATGACTATTAAACATATTCTTGTAAATACTTAAAAAAACATAAACTGAACAATCCATACATAATTCACCATTATCAATTCTGGAATCCAAATACATAAATACATAGATTACTTCATCCTTATTCCATTAAAAATTCTACCTCATCCGATTACACAATACTTTTCTTCCTTCACATTTTATCCATAGTCTCTCTATCATCAGCAATGTCACCATTACTCATAACAGCTTGATGATTCTCTACAGGAACACTCCTCTAATGACATTGGGTTGAATAATGACCATTTTCTCAACATTTAAAACACTTAACCTTTGATGATGACTTAGTGAGGAAAAACATCCCATGTATTTCATTAACCAAGCTCTTCATTCCTACTTTGTAGTCACATGATTTTTGTGCTTATTTTCCATAGTAAAAACACATTCTTGTTCCTCTAAGACATTCATGCATGAGATTATTTCCAAAATCGAGACAGAAAGGAAAATTAATATTATTTCCTCTATGGTCTCCATTACCTGAACTCTAAGAGAACTCCTTCTTTTCTTCATTGGTGAGTCTGATATTTGGTTAAGGAGAACATTGTTAATCATCTTCCTTGAAAACTGGTTAGGCGTGATCATGAAATCCTTCACCCTAGTGATCATCCCACTTATTTTGTCATTTGAAAATCTTCCATCTCATTCAGCATTATTTCAGTTCCTTCTGGTTCCCACCATTGATTAAAACTAGAAGCATAGTTTTGGCATTACTTATCAAAGAATAAAACCCCATAGTAATGAAAATAATTACTTATAGGATTCCTAAATCATGACACCTTTGATAATATATGAAACAATGGGTTTATCCTAGGTTATTCATAGCTACCTTATATCTAAATAATTCTTGATTGTTCATGAAGAGTTAGTGAATTCCAAAATCATATCCCTCGAGAGTGTAAAACTAGATGTGCAGCAAGGCCCATTTTCATGTACCCGATTACCCCGAGTCAAGCTTGAATCATCTTGACATATGTTTTACCCCTAGATACATCAATTCTAGAGCCACATCCTCCTATAGTACCTAGATAGGGATGTATTGCTTGGAAACCACTCTCTCTATCCTTTACCAAAATTCTAGAAAATTTTCATAAACGATAGATCATCCTTATAAATATTTTTAGATACATCCCTAGAAATATACTTAGAAATAAATCTAGGCATCTCACTAAGGTTTTATTAACCTAATTTAAAATGTTTGACTAAAAAATTCCTTTGATACCATCTATAGGGACCCAGGATTATCATACATGGATATTAAATCATTTTAGATGAATATTTAATACATTTAAAAAATGCAAGAGGTCTGTAATAGTTCAGTGTCCTTGGAAACTTGTACAAAAAATCTTCTATCTTGGTGAAAGATCATTAACATCTCCCATAATGATCTCCACCTTTAGTACTTCTACCTAAAACCATTCTTTATAAACTGGAGAAAATAAACATAAGAAATGGGTGATCTCTAATGCTCAGTAAGATTAAACAAGGGAGACATATAAGTATAAACGTTATCATAAGGGGAAGAAGAACATGATCATGAAGATATAATATCATACTCATTATATAATAGATCATAACAGATATCATGGAGTAATGATTGGAAGTTCATAATATAAGAATAATAATTAAATAAAGATCATAATCCATGATGGAATAATGTAGGAATAAAACATGGAATTGTGGAAAACACATAAGCATATAATGATTTCCATAGTAGCCAATGCATCACTACCAAAACTATCATAGTGGAGAAAGTCCATTACTAAACTAGGTATCTCTTGGTTCATCCCTGTATTAATGAACCACGTGACCCTTGTTCCAGCCTTGAATTGCTGAACTGAGTAACCCTCATTCTAGCCCTGTATTACTGAACTGAGTAAACCTAGTTCTAGCCTTGTATTACTAAACCAGGTAAACCCTCATTCATGCCTTATATTATTGAACTAGGTAAACCCTTATTCCAACCATGTTTTACTGAACTAGGTAACCCTCAATCCAGCTCTGTATTACTGAACCGAGTATACCTTCACTTTAGTCATATATTATAGAACTGAGTAAACCATCATTCCAACACTATATTACTGAACTGAGTAAAACTTCATTTCAACTCTATATTACTAAATTGAGTAACCCTCATTCCAAACATATATTACTGAACCAAATAAACCCTCATTCCAACCCTGTATTACTGAAACAAGTAAACCCTCATTCAAGCACTGTATTACTGAACCGAGTAAACCCTCAATCCATCCTTGTCTATCTCATGAGATATAAATCATTACCCAATGCATTGGATGGAGATATAGGTACCACCCATCTCATAATGAAATCATATTTACATGTTCCAAAAAACATATCATAACCCATTAAATTAAATGGGTATCATAAACATGTAAAAATATCATAACCTGTGTAAAAAGTTACAAGTTCCATAATCATTTAATCAAAAGAATAACCTATGAAAGAAGTGAGTATCAAAAGCATATAACCCATGAAAGAGAAACATGATTCATAATGACCATGACATTATGCATAACTCATTCATAGAAATGATTTGAATGGATCTTTAAGATCATTTCCTAGAAACACATGATTAACATCAATAGATGTAATCTAAAATGGAAAATAATTTTTAACTATCCTTTAAAAATTTTTCATGAGGAAAATATCCTTTATTTTTTTGAAAAATGATTTCTCAAAAAATTATCCCATTTGAAAATATTTTTCATATAAAATACCACAAAAACAAATAAATAAGATATTAAATCATTTTGAAAACCATTTTCCTTGATAAATTATAAAATAATATTCAATACTTTTTAAAGACATTTTTCATTTAAAACACAATAAAACAATTAAATAAGTAATGAAAATGTTTCGAAAGCTATTTCTTTTAATTTATAATGAAAATTTATAAAGAAATCATGAAAAAATTTTGAAAATAATTTTTTTAACACTTTTAAAACTTGTAAATTGGGTTTTAAAACATTTTGAAAATAGTTTCCAAGAAAACATATAAATGAATTTTGAAATTATTTTGAAATTAATTTTCTGTAGAAAATTAAATTTAAAAAACTATTTTCATAAAGATTATCTTTTTTAACAATGTAATGGTAGTTTCGAATAAATGACGGTGGGTAAATCCATAAAGGTCGTATGAGGTTAAAAGAACATTTATTTTCCATAGTAAAAACGATAGAAAAGATACTTATTTAGAAAGTGAAAATAATATTACATTAAATAGATTGGTAAAAGGAAAAAATATTACAAATGACTTTTTCATATTATATGGTAATGGAATAATATTCATGGAAACTATTTTCTGAAAACATAAATTTTTGATCGAAGAGATAGTAATGTCGGGAATTCCTAAAATACATTCCTAACTAGATTATGTACCAAAGAGTAAGAAATGGAACCATTAAATTAGAATATCATGAAATAATATAGGATAAGTAATCTCATGATTATTATTGAGTGATGGATAACAATATTTCATCAAAGGAATCATAAACATAAACAATCACAAAATGTAATGAGATTGCCTCAACAAACACTTTACCTTGGTATCTTGGGATAATAACCTCCATTTTAGGAAACGTAATTACATAAAGAATATAATATAATTAAAATATTGAGATTAATGATATTGAATTTAAAATGGAATTATAAACACCCCTAAGAAATTTTTAGGTGCATAAAAAAACATGAGTCTCAAATAAGGAAAATTTAGACAAAAACCTTTTTTCCAAATTTGTATCTTTTTAAAATAAAAACCCATGAAATTAAGATCATAAAATGGGAATTTGAATACCCATAAAATTAAGTACAATATACATATAATACAATCCTTATTAGTTTATACACCACACAAATGGAATGAGTGGCGAATATAGCTTGTATCTCACAAGAAATAAAAGTGAGAAGAAATCCCCTTACCTAATGTCATGACTCTCTGCATACTATTACAAGATTCCTATATAATAAATATATTTTTATTATAAATCCATCAGAAAAATATAACTATAAATCATACCATATATGGTTTTATTATGTACTTATATTATCTTCTTGTTGATAACCCTATGTTAACATTTCACTTCGAGTAATATTTTCTTTGTTCTTCACATGTGTCTTAATTTGTTATATCGTAGGTCCTTATACTTATATACTAATTCGAAAATTTATTTCATGATATAAATATCATTAATATGTATTATATTTATATTATAATAATTTATAGAATAAATAATTATGAAATTGAATACACCATTCATAGAGACGGTAAGGCGTATATAATCAAGAACATTGTTTTCTATTCTTATTATCGTATTAAAAGTATGTATGTAAATGAAATATGTATATATATATCATTGTTAATTTATAATTAATAATTAATATATATATATATATTTAAATTAAAAACATCTTTAATACATTCTATGTGGTGTGTGAACGAATCACATCACTTTGAGGGGGCGGTAGTCCACACATCCTCAAACGAGATTATCATATTATCACCGAATGGATGGTAAAATGATGTGTGTTGAAAAAAGAAATAGATAAGCTTAAATATATAACTAATATAACATATTAAATATATAAATATATTTTCCATCATAATTTACACAATTATTGGTGGTAAAGGATTAATGAACAATCATTATTTTGTGAGATAGTAGTTCATCACACATAGAAATGGTATGTTTAACATCCATTAGATGGAGGTGTGCGTAAGTGTATGACAAAAAAATTTCATAACAGAATCCTTTTAAATTGAGTATACTAGTGTTAACACATAATAATGGAAAAAAATATTAGAGGGGTGAATAAATGAAATAAATAAAAGTATTTTGAAAGAAGACGTTGGATCTAAATTGAGTAAGTCCATTTTTTTTGTGCGCAAACGGTTTCCTTGAGAGGTTTTCTGCCCAACGGGAGGATTCAAGGTTGAAGGTGTGGTTTTTGGGACACTACTATTTCAGATCATGGAATAAATTCAATGGGTTGAGAGGTGTGTGGAATGGGTAGACGTGGTGGACTTTTATAGGGATAGAAAATGACTCACATAGAATATTTAGATACAAAATAGATGTGTACAAGTTTTTACCTAACAAAAGTATTAATAAATCAACAAAACTAAATAATGGAAGGTTTATGGCCGAATTATCTACATAAAATTGTTTTCAAACATGTGTATATGTCATTTGGGCCCATAATATTTAGGTTTAGTCTCCAGTTATGTTTAACTTGGCCTTTACCACTGTGATTGATTTTAATCACATTTACTCATCATTTTGGTCAAAGATTAAATTGGTATTATTAGAATATAAATATAAGACCGAATAAAATGTTTTATGTCATATTTTTTAAATTAAAATAATAAAATTGGAAAAATTAAGGTTAGTACTAATCCCACAGACATGACGATATAACAGGGTATTAATGTATGGAAAAGTTCAAAAGTTTGTTAAGATTTTACATTTAGTTTCAAAGTATAATTTATTCTAATGAATTAAATTTTATTAATAGATATAATATTCATATAATGTTATTTTTTAAAAAAAATAAACAATCTCCTTTATAATTAATAATTAATTAGACAAAAAGGCACTTGTTAATTAAAAAGCATTATTTTTCACTATTCATCAAAAAAAGATGTTTCACAGAAAAATCCCAAAAATTCACCCAAGGATAATTTAGACATTATGAATTAAAAAATGAACTTTATTTTATTGAATTAAATTTATAAATTTATCTAAAATTACTTTTATAATTAAACATGATTTATTCAGGAAAACAATATTCTGAACCCAAAAGGACATCACAAAAAATATTATCTTTCAATATCAATATGTTTTATTTATATAAAACAAAAATATTTGGTAAATAATTATTACTAAGTTTAAAATATATGTTATAACTATCTTATTTAAATAATTATAACAATGAAAACAGGTATTTCATAGAAACTCAACATTGGGTGTATCGTATGTCAAGTCGGTGTTGCTTGTAACACAAGCTAAGTTGGTATTTTTTGTAATACAAGAAAAGATGGTATTTCATGTGAGAGGAATGTATGAATTAGTGTTTTAATATATATATACATATATATATATATATAACTATTTCATGTTTCATGTGAAATGAAAAGTATTGAAACATTAAACTAATTCGAAAAAAATAATTCTCAAAATTTGATGGTGTTACACCTATAATTCATAGTGACTGACATCTATTAGAGCTAGTGTAATGGATGGAGTATTTTGAGAGTGTCTTTAGGTCATTGGGAACTAGTGAAGTTGTTAGAGTGTGTGCTGTTATATGATTATTTGAGGGTCCATCTTTGGAACAGAGGGAATGTAATTTCTTCATCATCGATGAATGTTGGGTTGATGTGGGAGATGTTTAATATTATATTTTTTCAATGTTTTTTGGCTGAGGAGGTTTAGATGAAGTAAGTGAAAGATCCTAAGAGTATTCAACAAGTCCAGTGGATTTGGACATTTGAATCTTTCTTATCATAATCCTCTAAGTGTGTGCCATCATTGCAGCTGTTTGGTTCATATGGAGATGTATTGTAGGAAGTGATTCCTGATGAAGTTGTCTAGATAGAAGGATATTTGTGCACAAATATGATGATTTGGATGCTTTCGTCATTATATCTCTATCCATAGGCTTTAGGGTGATGCTCGCACATAGTCAATAGATCACTGAGGGTGTGGGGAAACATGGCCCAATTTATGTCTCCAATGTTAGAATGGATATTTTTTTAGGTTTCCTTTTATGATTTACTTCTCATTGTGAGTTTATTTTATCTATATAAGAGTCTTAGTGGTCATGTTATCTTTCAAACCCAATTCCATTCCATGAATATTAATTTTTATATAGTTAACAATTTTTTTAATTAGTTCTAGTTTTTTTCTTTCGCTTGTTTGATTATGTCTGTGCTTTTGGAGATTATTGATTGTGGTTTGTATTTAGGTTCATTTTTTGGATTGAGTTCCTTTCGTGAGGATTCTAAATTGTGTTTGGAGTTTTGTCTTGTATGGGAAAATTTTCAATCCCGTTGGTGGTGTTGTTTATCCTATGTGGGTAAGTTATATTAATCTGTGTTGGGTGTTGCACCATGGTGGTGTTGATTGGGGTTTCAATGATGGTCATGTTAGTTGACTTCTTATGGCATGGAGAATATTCTCATATTCTCTCATTGTTTCTCATGTTATTTATTTCATTAGTATTCATCGGGTCTGACTTGGGAAGTGGATGGTCACCCAAAGGTTCATGGTCTTGTTCGGCTATTTCGAGATTTGGGATCAAGAATTTGTACTTTTTGACTGTGTGGCTTTCTAGGGGTAGATGTGTTTTTTGGCAGGGAGAATTGTCACACCCCAACAATGGGAATTAATTTATTTTATTATTTTATTCTTCTAGGATATTTTTATTGAGGTTTGGGTCGAGTCCTAGTTTGAATTTTTAATTATTTTTAGTATTCAGGTATGTTTTTATTGAAAAATTGATGTTTTGGGCTTGACAGAAAGGGGAGCATAGTTAATGCATGGTTAAGGGAAACTATGAGGCTTGTTTTGGGTTATTGAGGTAATGTTCATAGGCTTTAGATGATTTGTGAAACTTTATGACAACCATGAATGATGTTCTATCCATTTGGATAGTGGAGACCCTATAGTTTTTTCATAGTTTGGAAAAATGTGTGGCCAACTCTATGAGCTTCCCAAATTTTTAAAAAATAAAATTCAACATTTTCCCTCCTATTATTTAACCCCATTTTTGTATTTCTACCCCTTTATCGACCTATTATCACCATGGGAGCCTCCAAGATCCTATTCCCTTTCCGTACATCATTTTTTGAAGCCTTTTAAAGGATCCAATGAAAGATAACTTTTGTTATTTGGTAAATTTACTCATTTTTCCCCACCTCTCTTGGTTTCTTGGTCTCTCATAGAGTGGTTTACCTCTTGGATGAACCTTAAGTTTAGGGTTGGTTTTTGATTTGATTTCTTTGATTTCCGGGTGTGGGGATTATGTTTTGGGCATAGATATTCATTATCCAGATGTATTTTTGCATTCTCACATTGTTGAGGTAGATGTTTCCATTGATTTACTTTCCAGGACATTCTATTTATGCTTGATATTTTATTTAATTATTTTAAAATTTTATTATCATTCTCGTGATGTCTTATAATGAATTGTTTTGTTTTTTATGATTGTAAATTTATGAGAAATTGTTTTCTAAAGGGATTCATTATATATGGTTCTATTTTCATGCACAAAAGGTGTTTCTAAAAAGAAAATTGGGCTTTAAAGTGAATTTAAAACTTGTGGTGTTATTTGGACTTGCCAATGTTTTGATTACCAATGTGAAAGTAAAAAATTGGGCATGATGTGTAGTTTGTAAGACTCTTTATGGGATAATGATTTATGGTAAATTGTTTTTGGAAAGATGCTCATAGATTTTAAATTCTTATTGATGATTTTATAACTTTTGGAATTTTTGAGTTCGTTTAATGGAAATTGGTGTTTATAAAAAAAGATTTTGGATGATTTCATGGACACTTTATGTGAATTACTGGTTTTCAGAAAATTCATTGGTGCACGGAGTGCACCTATGGATGGGAATAATAATGATGATGATACATAATATAATTCCCCTTTTTTCTCAATATGTTTCCTTGTATTCTAAAATGGGGTGTTTGATATACTTCACACATTAAAACTAGTTTAAAAATGTTCTTTAAACCTTGGACCATTTTTTATTTTGAGATATGTTATGGTGAATTATTGGATTAAAGTCCCATTTGGAATTTTTCATATGGTTTCATGTTTCACTCTAGTTTTGAAATATTTTTGTAAATGTATTTGGATTGGAAATATTAATGTCATGTTTGGAACTTTGTGATGTTTTGGAAAGTTTTGTTTTGATGTGATGTGACATAAAGACCCGAGTAGTATTTTTTAATTTTTGGAAAAAAATTTGAAACTTAATTGATTTGAAGGCTATGTTGGAACTTGTGTATTGATTATCATGAGATTGGCACACCTATATGGGATTTCTATAATTTGGGTTATCGCATGTGTGGTGTCAATGGTTAGGGTAGGTAAGTGCAGTGGAAGAAGGTCAGGTGATCCATGCGTGAAAGGAATCTCTTTCTACAATGTATCCTTGTTAATATCCTAGGATTCATTGGATAATTTTAGTGGGTTGAGTGATTGTTTCATATCAACCCTATTTAGATGGGTTAGTACCCCCTGACATTATAGGGGTAGGTGGGATGTGCCATTGGATTGGCTAGTTTAGAGTGTCTAGTTGGTTATTGACTGTGGATCCACACCATATACTGGAAGGTGAGCCTAAACCAAATATGTCCAAGGATCCCTTTAGGGATATTTATGAAATTCTTGTGAATCAGTATCTATATATTCTTTTATTTTTTTCTACTTTTTTTGGATTTTAGACCTACTATTTTATGCCAGTTAGATTTTGTTTATTTCTCTTTCTTCTTTACCAAATTTCATAACATTGTATGGAATTGTACGTGGAATCTTTTTTTAAAACTATTGTGAAAAACGAATCTTTTATGAAAAGGGTAGCAGTGTGTGTGTTTTGTTTTAAAATGAAAACTAATGATGTAGGTTTTTTCCCCTAAATGAGTAAAAGAATGTTTTTATAATGTGTTTTAAAACTAGTATTTGTGCACTATTTTAGGAAAGTAAATAAACGGATTCTTTGGGGATTTCCAACTAATATGTTTATCTGACACCATACTTGTATAATTTAGTGTCGGTAGAACCCTGATTTTTTATAGGTTCAAGTTTTTGGATCATGATAATGACTTTGGATCCGTCATGTGTTGAGGTTAGTGGTGGACATGAAGTCACATGGAGATCATGTAGCATGGTCTAATCATAAATTGAATTCATTTTTTTCATTTTTTAGTTTTTTTATCTAGAAATATTTTTTATATTTATCATAGATTCAATTAATTTTGGTTCTTCTAGTTTTTGTATATTTATTTGGTACTATTTTATTTGGAATAAATAGTTCCCATAGTGATTAATTTGATTACCACCACTAGTTTCCTGTATCTGGGGTTGGGAAAACCCCTCGGGCCATGTCTCGAATTGGGAAAGATTTCGGGTTGGATGAGATCCCGACCTAGTTTGTGATAGGAAATTAGAATTTTATCAATAATGATAAAAAATTCAAATGAACTATATTTAATCCAAATACTCTAATAATAACAACTAGAAATAATAATATACACATCCTCATTTATAGATAATGAAACTGGTTTTTTTCTAAACTCCATGAAATTATATTCTTACCCAATAAATTGACACATACATGTCATGATTCATCATTTTATCTTAAAACCTCCAATTATTGAGTGATAATATGATAAAATTTAAAATATTTAGTTTTCAATAAAATATACCAGTTTTAAAAGTTCCGTTTTTATATCTAATAACTCTCTTAACAGAATCAAGATAAATTTAATTCGGATTTCACTAAAATCTTTCAAAAAAAATTAAATCATTATATATAGTCTAGATGTATTAAAATAAAGTAGGATATTTTTCATGACTCTATACAATTTAATGTCAACAAACTTCCCAGATTCATTCAAATACAAATGTGAAATTTTTTCTTATTGGTTTTTTAATATAATTTCATGAATAATGTCTAAAACATTAATGAAGTTATTTATTATACTTATATTCATTTAAAAGAATACTATCCTTTCATAGGATAATTTATACTCTCCCATTAAGGTTATATAAAACTCACTAGAAAATTAATTTATAAAAAAATAATTACAAATTAAATCATTTGTAATACCAAATATTAAACCATCTACATATATTTATATAATCAAAATATCATTTCAAACATTATTTATAAACAAGGTATGATCAAATTTTCATATATAAAATTCAATTTACAAGGAAAATTATTTTATAATCCTATACTATGATCTAGAATCTTCCATAACACCATATGGATCATTATTATATTTAGAAACACTATTTAGAAATATGTTATTTTCAATTCTAGGAATTTTTTCAACAAACACCTCCTCTGAAATTATTTAATTTAAAAATGCTCTCTTTAGAACCATTTGGAATAATATTATATATTGAAAAATTAAATTCTAATAAAATTATAAAGGACATTAACCTATAAATAATAGAAAAATACTATTCAAATTCAACTAAGTCTTTTTATGAATAAATTTGGGCCGATGGGTGTGCTTTATTAATAATTATGTTTCCAACTACATCATGTTTATTATGAAAAATAAACTTAATTCCAATTATTTTTTTTATAATTTGGAAACTCAACCAAATAACACACATTTATTATTTTAACTTTATTTAATTCATAAGACACATAATTTATCAATTTTTAATCATTTAAAGCATTATTTATATTTATAGGCACAAAATAAAAATCAAATGAAAATTAGAACATTAATGTAAAACTAAATTTTTGATTTTTATCACATATTTAAAATTTCCAATTAGTTTTTGAATAGGATTATATTTATGATTATTCTATTATTTATTATTACTTTAATAATATATTTTCTTCCATTAAACGAAAAAATTATCAATTTTTAGATCATTATCATCACTAGATTTTAATTTCTTGAGTTTCTCATGATAATTCTTTAAATAAAAATTCCACTTTATATTTTTAAATTCATCAAATTTGACAATAAAATACTATACAATAGCTAAAATTATATTATTGATAATATATATCCCTTACTAGTATTAGCATAATTTAATAATATTATTTCCTAAAATTCAAAGTCAAATTTGTCTAAATTATCTTTTTTACTATGAATAAAAAATTCACAACCAAACAACATAAAATATAAAATTTTATGTTTAAACCTTTTAATAATACAAAATAATTTTTATTTACAAATGTTTTAGTATATATTATATTTAAAACCAGAGAATATTTATTAATATTATTCACTTATAAATAATTAGCCACGTCAAAATCAATGAGAAATTATATAGCCATTCAATGAGTTAACTTATTCCTTATTTTAAGAGTACCATTTCATTATAGTGTTCTAGGGGAAAGAAAAAATGTACATCCATTCTATTAAAAAGTTATCAAATTGTAAATTAACTAATTCACCACAAATATCACTTTTTATATTGATAATAGAATTTTTTTTTAATAATCTTAAATAAAGAAAAAAAATTGAATAAATTTTGATTTTTGTGTGATAAGAAATAAATATAGATGAATATACTATCATCACATGTTATTTTAAATACATACTTCATTCAAACTAATATAATATATTTTTCATGAAAAAATAACTCAATATGAAGTAATTAAAGACATATAGAAGTACTTGCATTATTGACCTATCAACAACATTATTTAGGATTCTTACCCTTAAAAAATTAACCACACAAAAATAAATTACATGTTTTTAAAATTGGAAATTTTAGAACATGTTATTTCTATAAAACATTTTGGAATAGTTGGAAGTTTTCATGTACAAATATCATATGCTGAAAAATATCTTCTTCTTCAATAACATTTTAAAAAATGTCTTTTTTGGATTATATCATAAAAATAAATTATATAAGCCCTATATTTAAAATTTTAATTAAATAAAATATTTTTATTTTTCAAAAATGTACATTTATCATTTGGAAAATTACATTTATTATGTCCTCACATAGCTTTGATATACATAATAAATCAATTTTTAAACCATCTATAAATAATAATTTTCAAATAATAAAATTTATAGAAAATTTAACTTCTCTAATTCCTTTAATATTACATTTAGAATTGTATCAAAAAGTAATTCATCCTTTATGACATTAATTAAAAGATAAAAAATTTAAAACATATCATGTAATGATTTTTTGAATTCCTACAATCTAAATTCCATGAATATATTAGACTTATATGGTGTATTTTATAAATTTAATCAATCATGTATATTGTTTTTGTACCCATTCAAATTTTTGTCTAATTAGATTTTAAAATTAACATATATGAACCCAATCATATTTAAAACATATATATTTGAGTTTTTTTAATTTTTTTTCATTAACAGTAAAAGGTTTATAATGGGAAAAATAGTTGTTAAAACTCAAATATAATTCATTGGAAATTGTTTTATGAATTATATATTTAATACATGAAAAATTTGAAGTAATTATTGTTTATATTTTAACAAAATTAGTATTATTCATCCCTAGTGAAAGTCATTCATAACTAAAACTATTTTTTCTATGGTTTGGTATTATTATAGAAATTAAATTAATATATTTATCATCTAATTAAAAAATGTAAACAAGTTTTCATTAAGATTATAATGTTACTTTATTCAAATCCTCATTTAGTATTTTAATAGCTTCTAAATCAATATAGAATTCTTCATGTGAACCAGAAGCTGTATTTCAAATTTTTTCTTCATTTGAGCTTTATAAAATAATTATAAAATTTATCCAAGTCCTATATAATTGTATTAAATCTTATTTTATGATCTTTATCATTTACAAACAAAAAATATTTAATTCAGTCATTTTTTTTATTTTTCCTTCAATATTTCATAATAAATTTAATTTTTGTAATCATCATTATGGGAAACACTAATATTCCTATCATCAAATTCAATATTATATTTCTTATTTTCATCAACCAATTTCATATTTTTAGTTTTTCTATCTATGTATTGTTCAATAATTCAAACACTATCATTCCTTAACTCCCCATTCTCATTATATAGTTTTTTTACATTTAAATTCACATAATAAAAATATGAATTAAAATTAGATTGATTTTATTTTAACCCATTGGTTATTTAATAATAATCTAAATCATAAATATTTATTAATTGTGAAAAAGAAATGAATTAGTTACCTCGTAATGTGTAGCCATAAAATTAAGGTTCCTTTTCTCATATTCACTTCCCGTGTCACTACTGTAATATGAACTATCTAAATAATCCCATCCACCGACAAATGATTTATTTCCCCTTCTTTTTTTTCATTATTTTTCTTCAATTACATGTGTTTGGGATTATTTTTCATTATTTTTTCTTTATACCTACACTCATAATAGGTAAGGTCTAAAACATCATTATTATTTCTCTTATTTACTTTATTAGACTTCTTTATTTCATTTTCATGAACTACCTTTGGCCTCCACTATTTTTCATAATTGTAAAGAAATTATTTCTAAAATTAAGAATCTCTTTATCACATTTATGGAATTAAGATTCTTATGAGTTATATTATTCATTTAAATTTTATTTAAAATAAATATCTTTCTTATTAATATACTCCTTGTTGGAAATAATTTTGGTTCAATTTCATTCGACATCAAAGAACTGATTATTTCATCTAACTTATAATCTACAATGATCTTACTATCATCGATCAGAACAATCTTCATGTGCCATATTTTTTAAATTATCTTATTACCCTTTCAAATAGATTTTTATTTTTCATTACCTCACTAAGTGCACTCATTCCATTTATAATTCTTGTAAACTAATGAAATATCTAGATTACTTACCCATATGTTTTCCATACTGAAAGCCTGTTAATCTATATGGAGCATTCCAATCTTAGTTCTTTTAATATTTTCTCAACCATAAGGAGTAACCTGTAGAATTATCCAAATGTCATTGGTTTTCATTCATGATAAAACATGGATATACAAACTTCTATATATAATAGAGTAATGAAAATTTCATTACCGTATAATGTGAAACATATTTTCACTTATTGTAACCTAGAAGTATCAGTAGGTCACATTTAGGTAACTCATATAGTTTCCCCATGACTTTAAAAGGTTTTATACTAAAATAATTAATGAAATATTCCATTTTATTATAACAATTCCCATAATAATATACTTCAAAAAACAGGGTCATGTGTGGTATCTATCTAATATTCCCATCAATACCTTCAATGCTTTAGAACTAATCATATTCTATAGACTACTAGGTCTAGAAAGAGGTCATTATATAGAATTTATTGAAAATGAAACAAATATCCAAAATAAATTCCCTCTAGTAATAACTCTTCATCCATATAGATGGTAATAATTTATTAGAGGGTTTAATAGTAATTTAAAGCTTTTAGAACAAAGAATCAAGGATATTTTAATGTTTTATTGTAACACCCCGACCCCAGTTACCTAGAGTCGGTACATTATTTTAATACATTGGCATGATTACAAGGAATTAATTCCCAAAGGACTGATTATTTTAGCCGTCTTGGAAAATAGATTACATACATGAATGTTACATTACACTTCATAACATACAAATCAACATAAACAATCCCTTATGAATGCCATTATTCCCTTTTCTTAACCCTGCATATCAATCACAATATACTTCTTGGAATCCTGGGAAAAAAATAAAACATAGAAAGGGGTGAGCTCAAATGCTTCGTAAGGGTAAGCAATACAATGAAAACTTTCATAAATAAGCATAAACATTTAAGGCAATGTATAACTAATACAAAAGCCTTTTAAACCTAAACTTCAACATAGTATGGAAAAAATAAAATGAAATAATTCCATTTTATTATTCACATGGATATTCTAATAATAAAATAAACACATGCAATATCAATAACCACTTTCATAATGATGGAATGCATAATTCCAGACTATCATAACCACATAGCCAAGGCCTCGTGCCAAGACTACAAATAATATTTTATCAAGGCCTTGTTCTAAGACACTAGTTTGTCTCATGAGACCTACCGATGCATCGAGGAGCTATAGAGGGCTCCACCCGTCACTTACTAAGTCCAATGCATTCCCATATGAAAAGGATTAAACATAACAAAAACATTCGTATTAAAACTAGCATACGAAATATCAATACTTTCTCCATAAACCATGAATGGTATAAAAATAACACATCCACAGTAAAACATATCACAAAACCTTCAATACAATACAAAAGTTTTGTATCATAATAAATCAACTTCAAATAAGCTTAAAATCCATCAAAGGACGTTGACATAGATGAAATCAAAACTATTTGAGAGAAATATCTCTTTTCTCGAAATCATTGAAAAGTCACACATTTATAAAGGAATTAATTTAAAAGAGATTTTTGAATCAAAGTGTCCCATACCACATTGAAACTTTTGAAAAGAAATATCATTTCAAAACATTCATGTCCATATAAATAAATCCTTAAAATCATTTTGAAAACATAGACATTAATTAAAAAGATTTAGAAAGATAAATCTTCAAAACATTTAAAATTATGATCTTGGTAAAGAGTATCTTTCTAAAATTCTTAAAATATTAATTTTGAAATAATTTAAAAGTCACATAATTATAATATAAAACATTTACTTTCAAAATATTCTTATAATATTGTAAGGGAAGCTTCAACGATTTTATAACAGTGGAAAATAATCGCACCCACCGTATAAGTTTAAAAAGACATTCATACCTTAAATTTGTCGAAAAGGTTAAAAAGTAACTTGTTTGGAAAACTACGGAAATATTCCTTTAAAAACACATAAGGGTATAAATGACTTTAACCCATTGTCTAGTAAATATTAAATATGTTTTTAAGTACATTTTTAAGGAACATGGATGTGGATGATAAAGAGATCCCAGTAGATAATTACGTATAAACAACCTCGGATAATAAAGAGATTGTAAAATTAACCCTTACCAATTTGGTAACTTATGAAACAAACAAACCATTAAAGAGGTATCATACAAAGAATATGTAAATACACATAAAGTAAAGTGTATTACACAAAGAATACAATTATGGGAAGCACATACACCACACAAAAGGTAATAGTGGCAATATGGCATGAATCTCACGGGAATAAGGAGTGAGATGAAAACCCCTTACCTTGTAATTTTCCTTGGTTGTGGGTAGGTTAACCTCCTATATAATGGTGAAATAATTTTTATTAAATTATACAAGAATAATATACATTAATATGATATCATATATGATCTTTAACATTTCTTTGTTAATAATATCTTAGTATTATCGTCGTTTTGGGTGTTAAATTACTTGTTTTCTTTTATATGTTTTGTTACGTAAGACGTGGTTGTCATGGATAGGTTGTATATTATTCATATGCAGTATTATATCTTAAACATTATTTTTAAATCATCAAATGATAGTTATACATGAATGGATACGATAGAGAATGAATCTCATCGTGTTCGTGGAGATGATAGTCCGTACGTACGCACGAGCGACAATATCATACTTTTGATATTAAAATAATATATAATTGGATGGTATATCATATATAAAGAATAATTATCATGTTATATTTATTATTTACATGAATTACACATCATTATTATACCCATCCAAATAATAATGTTTTGAATAACAATTACACCACGACGTGGTGACGGTAAGCTGTACATACGCACGTATGGTGACATGTCATTAAAAGGATGGATAGAATACTGAAATATGGTTTTAACATGTTTATAATAACATCAAAGTAAAAATAATATACTGGAGTTATTATTTTAGAAAGTTAATAACAAATAAAGAAGAAGTGCAAGAAGAAAGGAACTTGAAAAAGGGTGGTGAAATCATTACCTCTTCTTCGGGTTTTTCTTTTTGATTTGATCAAAAGGGCTCCATAGGATGAATTTATGACTAAAGTAATGACTCTATGATGAATTGAGTAAATTTGAGAGAGTATTTGGTTAGGGGTTGTCTGAACCAAAAGGCTTTGAATGTGTGAATTAGTGAGAAGGGGGAGTGCCCTTTTATAAGAGGGATGAGGGGCACCTTTGGAAAATCAAGAAATATTATTTTATAATAAATTCATATTCGGTTTCTAATGTCTCCAAAGTGGATTATTTAATGTTTAAGGTGGGGATGGGTCTAAAAAAACTCAACGAATAGAATTTAGATAGGTTTGGGTCACTATATTAACTTTATATTTAAGTATTAACTCTTAGTTAATTAGTTTCACTTTTACAATGTCTCTTTGTATTTTTATGTTATTTCGTTAATAAACTTACTATATACATCCAAGTGACCCCCAAGTGGTCCATTAATGATACACCAGTCATGATATAAGTCTCTTGGACGAACCTTATATTTTTAGGAATTTAATATCAATTGATAATATAATATTTGTTTTAAAAACTCTTTTATGTCAATTTTGACACTATTCAATAATTAATTTTTTTAAAACTAATAACAGAATGATTACTTCAAAAAAAGTTAATTAAATAAATATTAACATTCCATATTAACCTATATAATTATTGGTATTTATAAAAAGTCTCAAATTAAATTTATTTGGGTATTTATAATATCAATTATTCTAATTTTTCACTATTATGGTAATTACTGCATCACCATTGTGTCATAAATAAATTAAATTATTTAATGTGTAAAAATTATAAATAAAATAAAATTATGTAGGAAATATTTTTATCTTTCTAATGAATATTTATAGTCGAAAATCCAAAATATAAAACCTTATGTAAAAATTGTTTTTCTAAAAGATATGTGCTTATGTCATTTTTCTATTTATTTTAACTTAATTAATATAGTGTCATTATCACTTAAAAGTGGCTCCATGGGGTCCCAAAATCGTCCCAAAGATGACCATGGTCAGACATGTATCAACCAATAAGGTTAGGACACATTTAGGGTAATTTTTTATTATTATAATATTATTTTTTAACCCTTATTTACCGGATTTACCCTTTAACCATGGTAAATAAAATATTTACCGAAGTAATTATTCAAAATGTATAAAAATAAAATTTACCTATTTACAAAATTTGAACATCCTGATTACAAATATGGAATCCATTTTTCCAAATTCAAAACACATAAGTGGCAGAAATTAATTTAAAATTAATTCTCATTGTTAAAAAAGCGTGTTTTTAAGAGATAATAACTATCAAAAGATTGACACCTGTTTATGTCTGGTTTAATTGTAAAATTATGTACAATGAAATTTTTTTTATTAAATGGTAAAAATATATTCTAAATAAACTTTAAAACTACTCAAATTCATAATTTATCAATATAAATTATTTTGATTAAAAATGTTGTTTTTAATTAAAATTTAGTAATTTTCACTATTCATCAAATTAATAATGTTATCCGAAAAGTTCCAAAATTTCAGCCTAGGATAAATTCGATATTCCGAATCCAAAAATGAAGTCCATTTTGAGAGATAAAATTTATAAAATTTCAAAAAGTAGGTATTACTATTCATAACGGTTAGTTTGATTGGTTGTGGTGTGTTAGAACTCGATGTTGCGTACAACACACGCTATCGCATTATTCAAAGAGAAACGTACCGTGGAAGCATGGGATGTTTCCTTGTAAATTTTTGATGTCCCCATTCTAAAAAGTAAATTTATTTATTCAAATTGAATATATAAAAGTTTAAAATATTGGATTTAAAAAGGGTTCACTATTAAAAGTTGGTAAAAGTGAAATACTGAAAATGAATTTGTTCTTACATTATGTCTAAGAAATTCATAATATGGATTCTAAAATTATAAGGATTATATAATGTCTGAAATTTAGTTAATACTATTCATAACCTCTTTTTAACGGCTTGTTTGTTAAGTCATGGTGTGCTTGAACTCGGTGTTGCGTGTAGTGCAAGTTATTGAATTATTTTGAAGAAATAACACACTATGAAATCTTGGGGTGTTACATTCTCCCCTCCTTCAATAAATTGCGTCCTCTCAATTTGAAATTGTTCTTGGAAAATAAAAGGTTGAATATAGAAAATATTTTTGTGGGAAAACCCACATCGGAAATTGGGTTAATAAAATTTAGTCTTAATAAGAGAAAAAGAGAAATGAAAGGGTCACCACCAAATTATGATCTCTATTCGGAGAACATTGGTGTCAATTAGAGACATATAATTGGTGGAAAACGTAAATATTTATAGGTGGTGATTGAGGTCATCAATCTTAGACATGTTTAAAATTGAGGTCCTTAAATTCAGTAATCTATGAGGATTTAAAATGCCATCGGTTCAACAAAACATAAGGTATTAGGATAAAAAATTTTTGTTTTAAGATACCTTTAATAAAGTATAATAATTAATTTATTAATAGAATAAGAGGAGAAGAAAAATATATACTTGAAAAGTAGAGTTCCATCTTTTAACTAATTTCTACCACAAACTCATATTTCAATCTAAAAGATAATAGAACTTAAAAAAAATATTCTATTTATCCTATTAGTTTGGGGTTAAAAAAATGAATTTATAATTAATCTACTAGACCTTATTAAAATAAACTATATTATTTAATCCATGAAATCTCGTGGGCAAGTTGTAGGTGATACACCCTTGTCGCCCTTCGGTTTCGGGTTCAAGTCTCGCGGCCTTTCCGGTAATGACGGGTTGCCGCCTAACCTCCAGGTTGTCCTTTTATGGCAATCCAAAATTAATCTCAAACTAGAATTATCCAAAATACTTCTGTCCAAACTCACAGTCCAACATTTATAAGGAAGGTAAACATAATGTAGATCCTTTTTACTCTGTAATAGCATATGAATACCTTCATCATGTATTCTTTTAAAACACTGAAACATCCTGAATTACCATAATCCTTATTGATTACATTCATGCTCCCTTATTCCATATAGAATGATGGATATACTTCATCCATCCAAAAATGTTGTAAAATCCAACAATTATGGAATATAAAAATCTTTAATCGGTTTAAAGGCAGTCAAGAATATCCAATATAATTTATCCAAATCAACCATATCTTATTCCAAAATTAGTACCTCACTATTAGGACCATATTAAGTTTTATCTTTCCTTCAACCATGTAATTTCCAAAAAAGTTTAACTTGCTGTAGAGTCACTTTTCTTAGTACCATAAAATCTAAAATCCTCAATTAAATAGTACTGCAGTACAATCCTTATATACTCCAAAATTATTATAATAAGTACATTGCTGATACAAGACTCAAATTACATAATCAACATAAGAACTCTAATCATTCCTCTTCATATGTGATAGTATTATAACTTGATTGTTATCCAATATCATCATTTACGGCATAGTTTGATGATAGGTTCACGTAGTGTCTAAACTCCTTGCAAATGAAGCATTGTACATTTGAAACCATTTTCTTACCCTTGCAATCACGTACTTGGTGCCTTTTTTCCTACACACTTATAACAAACTCCCATTACTTTCAGGCAAGTTATAGGGTGTTTCTTCCCACAGTTACCACATATAGGGAAATTATTCTTTTCCCTCTTCCCTTTATCCATCTTTCTCTCTTCCATCCTTTTCTTCTTTTGCTTCCCTTCAAATCCATGGGACTCAGTAAAATTTTTAGTTATCTTATCCACACATGATACTATTTCTTCATATGATGATAATACATGGGAGACTATTTCCCTTCAAAATGATGGCTTAATACCATGAAAGATACGATCCTTCTTACTCTTTGGATCATATATATTACTGGAGTTCACAATCCTTCTACTGGGCGCCATTTCAATACAATATCATAAAATAGGTCCGTTTATGAATTGCAATGAATAATTCCAAACTTGTAAAATACCTAATGAAAATTGAACAGTTTATGGATATAATCCATAATCATAATTTTTTTTCTTTAAGTAAGTATATACTCATGAGCCCTTCATAATGGTTTGTAAAGAAAATGAGAATTATCCTAATCATATCCCCTGGGAGTGTCATAACCAAGAGTGCAGCAAGACCCGTTGTCGTGCACCAGTTCCCGTTCAAGTCTAGCACAAAGCGATGTTTTTGGGTTTTACCCCTAGATACATCTGTTCCAAAGCCGCCTCTACCTGCTCGTATCCAGACAGGGATGTATTTCTCAGAAAACTCACAAAATATCTACAATACCAAAATTCTAGGATGTTCTTCTATACTAATCCTCAAATTAAATCTTAGGGCTATGTGCTCTAATCAGAGTTTATCTAAATCTAGTTTCCAAGGTTATTGGTAAACTTCCTATGATACCAACTGTAACACCCCGACCCCAGTTACCCAGAGTCGGTGCATTATTTTAATACATTGGCATGATTACAAGGAATCAAGTCCCAAAGGACTGATTAGTTTAGTAGTCTTGGAAAATAGATTACATACATGAATGTTACATTACACTTCATAACATACAAAACAACATAAATAATCCTTTATGAATTCCATTATTCCCATGTCTTAACCCTGCATATCAATCACAATATACTTCTTGGAATCCAGGGAAAAAAATAAAACATAGAAAGGGGTGAGCTCAAACGCTCCGTAAGGGTAAGAAATATAGCGGAAACATTCATAAATATGCATAAACATTTGAGGCAATGTATAACTAAAACAAAAGCCTTTTAAGATTAAATTTTAACATAATATGGAAAAAATAAAATGAAATAATTCCATATACTAATTCACATGGATATTCTACTAATCGAATAATCAGATGCAATATCAATAACCACTTTCATAATGATGGAATTCATAATCCAGACTATCATAACTACATAGCCAAGGCCTCATGCCAAGACTACAAATAAGATTTTGTCAAGGCCTTGTACCAAGACACTAGTTTGTATCATGAGACCTACCGATGCATCTAGGAGCTATAGCGGGCTCCACCCATCACTTACTAAGTCCAATTAATTCCCATATGAAAAGGTTTAAACATAACATAAACATTTGTATTAAAATTAGCATACGAAATGTCAATACTTTCTCCATAAACCATGAATAGTATAAAAATAACACATCCACAGTAAAACATATCACAAAACCTTCAATACAATACAAAAGTTTTGTATCATAATAAATAAACTTCAAATAAGCTTAAAATCCATCAAAGGATGTTGACATAGATGAAATCAAAACTATTTGAGAGAAATAACTATTTTCTTAAAATCATTGAAAAGTAACACATTTAAAAAGGAAGTAATTTAAAAGAGATTTTTGAATCAAAGTTTCCCATACCACTTTGAAACATTTGAAAAGAAATATCATTTCAATACATTCATGTCCATATAAATTAATCCTTAAAATAATTTTGAAAACACAGACATTAATTAAAAAGATTTGGAAAGATAAATATTTAAAACATTTAAAATTATGATCTTCATAAAGAGTAACTTTCACAAATTCATAAAATATTAATTTTGAAATCATTTAAAAGTCACATAATTATACAATAAAACATTTACTTTTAAAATATTCTTATAATCTTGTAAAGGAAGCTTTGACGATTTTATAATGGTGGAAAATAACTGCACCGGCCGTATAAGTTTAAAAAGACATTCTTACCTTAAAGTTGTCGAAAAGGTTAAAAAGTAACTTGTTTGGAAAACGACGGAAATATTCCTTTAAAAACACATAAGGGTATAAATGACTTTAACCCATTGTCTAGTAAATATTAAATATGTTTTAAGTACATTTTTAAGGAACATGGATGTGGATGATAAAGAGATCCCAGTAGATAATTACGTATAAACAACCTCGGATAATAAAGAGATTGTAAAATTAACCCTTACCAATTTGGTAACTTACGAAACATACAACCCATGAAAGATGTATCATACCATGAATATGTAAATACACATAAATTAAAGTGTATTACACAAAGAATATGATTATGGTCAGTACATACACCTCACAAAAGGTAATAGTGGCAATATGGCATGAATCTCACGGGAATAAGGAGTTAGATGAAAACCCCTTACCTTGTACTTTTCCTTGGTTGGGGGTAGGTTAACCTCCTATATAATGGTGAAATAACTGTTATTAAATTATGCAAGAATCATATACATTAATATGATATCATATATGATCTTTTAACATTTCGTTGTTAATAATATCTTAGTATTATCATCATTTCGGGTGTTAACTTACTTGTTTTCTTTTATATGTTTTGTTATGTAAGCCGTAGTTTTCATGGATAGGTTTTATCTTATTCATATCCAGAATTATATCTTAAAAATTATTTTTAAATCATCAAATGATAAGTATACTTGAATGGATATGATGGAGAATGAATCTCATCACGTTCGTGGGGACGGTAGTCCGTACGTACGCACGAGCGACAATATCATTCTTTTGATATTAAAATAATATATAATTGGATGGAATATCATATATAAATAATAATTATCATGTTATATTTATTATTTACATGAATTACATATCATTATTATACTCATCCAAATAATAATGTTTTGAATAACAATTACACCACGACGTGGAGACGGTAAGCCGTACGTACACACGTATGGTGAAATGTCATTCAAAGGATGTATAGAATACTGAAATATGGTTGTAACATGTTTATAATAACATCAAAGTATAAATAATATACTGTATTTATTATTTTATAATGGTAATAACAAATAAAGAAGAAGTGCAAGAAGAAAGGAACTTGAAAAAGGGTGGTGAAATCATTACCTCTTCTTCGGGTTCTTCCTTTTGATTTGATCAAAAGGGCTCCTTAGGATGGATTTATGACTAAAGTAAGGCCTCTCGGATGAAGTG
Source organism: Viscum album (assembly GCA_963277665.1). NCBI lineage: Eukaryota > Viridiplantae > Streptophyta > Magnoliopsida > Santalales > Viscaceae > Viscum > Viscum album. Next base: position 461,531,153 of record OY728120.1, on the reverse strand, counting down.
AGTGAATTTGACAGAGTATTTGGTCAGGGTTTTGCCGAACCAAAAGGCTTTGAATGTTTGAATTAGTGAGAAGGTGGAGTGACCTTTTATAAGAGGGGTGAGGGGCACCATTGGAAAAGCTACAAATATTATTTTATAATAAATTCATATTCGGTTTCAAATGTCTCAAAAGTGGATTATTTAAAGGTTAAGGTGGGGATGGGTCGAAAACCACTCAACCAATAGAATTTAGATAGTTTTGAGTCATTATATTAACCTTATCTTTAAGTATTAACTCTAAGTTAATTAGTTTCACTTTTACAATGTCTCTTTGTATTTTTATATTATATGGTTAATAAACTTACCTTATACATCCAAGAGACCCCCAAGTGGTCCATTAATGATACAACTATCATGATATACGTCTCTTGGCCGAACCTTAGTTTTTTTAAGAATTTAATATCAATTGATAATATAATATTTGTTTTAAAAACTCTTTTATGTCAATTTTGACACTATTCAATAATTGATTTTTTTAAAACTCATAACATAATGATTAATTCGAACAAAGTTAATTAAATCAATTATAACATTCCATATTAACCTAGAAAATTATTGGTATTTATAAAAAGTCTCAAATTAAATTTATTTGGGTATTTATAATATCCATTATTCTAATTTTTCACTATTATTGTAGTTACTGCATCACCATTGTGTCATAAATAAATTAAGTTATTTAATGTCTAAAAATTATAAATAAACTACCATTATGTAGGAAATCATTTTATCTTTCGAATGAATATTTATAGTCTAAAATCTAACATATATAACCCTATGTAAATTTTTTTTCTAAAAGATATATGCTTATGTCATTTTTGTATTTATTTTAACTTAATTAATATAAAGTGTCATTATCACATACAAGTGGCTTCATGGGGTCCACAATCGACCCAAAGATGCCCATGATCGGAAATGTATCAACCAATAAGGTTAGGAGACATTTTAGGGTAATTTAATATTTTTATAATATTATTTTTAACCCTTATTTACCGGATTTACCATTTAACCATGGTAAATAAAATATTTATCGAAGTAATTATTCAAAATGTCTAAAAATAAAAGTTACCTATTTAAACAATTTTAATATCCTGGTTCCAAATATGGAATCTATTTTTACAAATTCAAAACACATAAGTGGCAGAAATTAATTTAAAATTTATTCCTGTTGTTAAAACAAAAAACGTGTTTTTAAGAGATAATAACTATCAAAAGATTGACACCTGTTTATGTTTGGTTTAATTGTAAAATTATGTAAAATGACCAAAATATTATTAGATGGTGAAAATATATTCTAAATATACATTAAAACTACTCAAATTTATAATTTATCAATATAAATTATTTTGATTAAAAAAGTTATTTTTAATTAAAATTTAGTAATTTTCAGTATTCATCAAATTATAAATGTTATCCGAAAAGTTCCAAAATTTCACCCTAGGATAAATTTGATATTCCTAATCCAAAAATTAAGTCCATTTTGAGAGATAAAATTTATAAAATATTAAAAATTAGGTATTACTATTCATAACGGCTAGTTTGATTGGTTGTGGTGTGTTATAACTCGATGTTGCGTACAACACACACTATCACATTATTCAAAGAGAAGCGTACCGTGGAAGCTTGAGATGTTTCATTGTAAATTTTTGATGTCCCCATTCTAAAAAGTAAATTTATTTAGTCAAATTGAATATATAAAAGTTTAAAATATTGGATTTAAAAAGGGTTCACAATTAAAAGTTGGTAAAAGTGCAATACTGAAAATGAATTTGTTCTTACATTATGTCTAAGAAATTCATAATATGGATTCTAAAATTATAAGGATTATATAAAGTTTTAAATTTAGTTAATAATATTCATAACCTCTTTTAAACGTCTTGTTTGGTAAGTCATGGTGTGCTTGAACTCGGTGTTGCGTGTAGTGCAAGTTATTGAATTATTTTGAAGAAATAACACACTATGAAATCATGGGGTGTTACATGTATGATTCAAGAGTGTAGTGTAGTGTTTAGAATAGAATTCATTAGAAATAATATATTCACATATTATTTTTATTATAGTTCAGATCACTAAGATCCTACTATACCATTCAATATTTTTAATTCAGAAAGAAGATTAGTACCCACTAAGAAACAACAATTTTAGAGGATTCTTAACCTATTTATAGACACTTCATTTTACAAAAACACGAGTTTCAACCAATACGTCACTTTTTATATGAGTCAAAACGTAATTAGACCCAAGACATTTCAGGAGACATAACCCAAATACCTTCTTTTTGGTTTGAAGAATAACCAATACCAGGCATTCAATTTTTTTGGTAAAAACATAAATCCACTCCTTAGAAAAAATAGGAGAAGAAAATATATAATATTTAAAATCTGGATATATGTTTAAAAAATATGATAAAATAATGTGGAAGTTGAAAAATCAAGATGTTATCCCACCACTTTAGCAGTAGAGTTTTGAACATTAAATATACATTATGATCAAACTAATAAAATGTTAGTCTCTAAATATCTCAATCATGTGTGAAGAAATTGATTTCTACCACTATGTTTCATGGTTTTTTTTGTAAAAAAACATTAAACGAATAATATTATTCAAATTAAATCCCATGAATATTAACTTAGTCAGTCCTTCATAAATTTTCAACATAAATTTTAAACAATTCTAAAAATATCAATGGAAACATATAATAGTTACCTATATCTTGAAGTATTAGACGAACCATAAAAAAATAAGGAATATGACATAGCTCTTAGGACCACGTTGCAATTACCTATTATCCAAACTAACATAAAAAATCCTCCTATGTGACTCTATAACCCAACCCATATGGTATATGATAGATACATCATTTCTAGTATAATTATCAAAATTATCCTACGTGACTCTACACTACAGCCTAGATGCTACGTCTTAGATACCTAATTTCTAGTAAATCCACTTGAACAGATGAAATATTCTTCCATATAAGTCCGATATTATGTAAATATAATCTTTAACTTTTATTTCTCACATAAGGGTGACCTTAAAATGAAATAGGTTTCGTATGGGTAACTAATAATATAAATATGCCGCATAAGGGTAGTTTATATTTTGTAAAGCATGTGTGATGGTAATTTGTAACTCATGAAAAGGTAATCAAGGAAAATTCAAAGTTATCTAATTATAATAATCAAATTACACACACAATGAAAAGGTCAGTAGATATATACATATAAAATATATAGTTATAATTAGTCATGTATAAAAAAATATGTGCTTTATAAGGGTAAAACATTTTTTGTGTAAAGGTATCATAGAAGGATATGTAAAGGTATAATTGAAATCAATGTAATTGAAAATATCATTTTTAAAAAATTCGGTAATGTTACATTTAATATTATGAAAAGGAAAACATAATTTTATTATACATTCATAATGATATAATAAACACTATGTAAATGCAAAGAATAGTTCATATGCATTTTTCAAAGGTATACAACATAATATATAGGTTTTATAAGCAGTTGTTTAAAGGAAAACGATTGGTATATAATGATAACAACAAGATTCTAAAATATATGTAATTGTAAAGAAAAATTGATGTAAATATAGAAAACAATTTCTAAATCATTTCTAAGAATGTAATGGATTTCATATAAGTATACTTCAAGTGTTTCTTAAAGGTAAAGAAATAAAAAAAAGGATTCATATATGTAAATAAAATAATTTTAAAATTAATTTATCAAAAATATTTAAATAAATAATAATTATAAATAATAATTACAGTAATAATAATATATGATGTAAAATTAAAATTAAAATAATATTTATAAAATAACAATAATATCTCGATATAATATTAAAAATATGATAAAAAATAACTTAGGATGTTTCTATGATTTATAAAATTAAAACAGTACATATGAAAAAAATATATGAGTAATCTGTATAAATGTAAAACATTAATTAGATTAAAAAATTTAAATGAAGTAAAACAAATAAAAACACTGATAAAATTTTATAAATGAACCCTTAATCACCATCAATTAAAAGAAAATATAGATTATGTTTTTAATTTATCAATAAAATGAAACTCAATTCCTTAAAACCACAACTCTAGTAGTGTTTTCATGAAAAACACTACCTAGGAATTGTGGACCAAACCTAGAGTTGTGCCACTCCTAGATACTTAGGTAGTTCGCCTTGACACCTAATCTATTGGTATGATTTTAAATTTATGTATTTATATTGAACATGTTATATCCTATACACCCGGACTAATATATTGGATCGTCCGGGAAAGACACCCCATTCCGCCAGACTATTGGGAGGAAAGTTGGGCCAGGCAAGCCCAAAAGTCAGAGACCTTAGCCATAAATGAATGGTTGTTATCCATGTGATAAATGATGACCAAATTTACAAGTGTTATAAACTAGTAATTTACTCCATTATTAATTAAATCATCATGAAGACCCAACGGGGTGTCCCCCCACCCCTTTTTTTAGTCACCTCTCTTTGATGACCACTTTTCACAACTAACAACTACAAAAGTGGTGATTCCCTAATTTTTACATGTTTCCTTGAATTTTAGCAACATGAATCCTCCTAATTATCACTATTATACCCCAAAATTCTATTTTTTTTTGACAAAGAAAAGTTTTTCTCCATACCCGAAACCACTATGGGGCTATAAAATCAATGTCACACATGAATTTTACAAACCATTTGATAAAGATAGTTGGTGTGATAAAAGGATCGTTGGTTAGAAACATAGATATTTCTATTGAACATAATTGATGGTTTGGAGTCATGATTTATGTGTGTGAACTGATGTTTTAGGGTTGGGGGGCTTGATACATTATACTTTATCATTCAATAACCCATGTTTCTAAAAAAATGAGATAATATATTTTCAATAGAAATTCAATTTAATAGTGATCAAAACATAATAATAAATATTAACTACTAATTCATCTCAAAATTGATATGAATAATGGAGAAAAAATAATGATCCATACATCACCTTTAGATTGTTCATTCAGTCAGATCACCCTCTTATAAGATATCATGGATGATTACATAAGGAACACATACACAATTTATAATTCTAACTCTATCTCCCTCTAACAGTTATGGTTTTAGTGGTGAGAAATAGTTAGAGAGTTTGGAGATGCTTAAATATTGTAATTTTTGGGTTTTTAAATTTTAATTAGACACCCTATATGGGATATGAGATCAGGGACTATGGAAGAGAACTATAAGTTTTTCACCCCTAGGATAAACTTACAGAACATCAATCAATGATGTCTCCAAAATTTTATTTTTATTCTTAATTTAGAAGAAAAATGTGGATCTTCTCAAAGAAGTGCATTTTGACTAAAAAACGTTATTTTTTATTATATTATTTTTGAGTCTCTCAGTGCTAAAATCATCACAATGGCTCATTGAACAACCTAAAATTTATTATTATAAATATTTAAATAGTTTGGACTGAATTATTCAAGATCACTATAGAAGTAATACAATTATTGAGAATTATGAAAGGTAATTTCATAATATAATTATGTGGTGTTACAGTGATACTCATTATTGGTTGTGAACTCTTATATATAGAGTAACATAGGGTGATGATGAGATTACAAGATCTATTCCCAATGTTCACAAACCATAAGAAACTAATCTAAATTGAGTTTTGGGGCCTTTTGATAATGAATTGAAATTTATAGAAGTTTCCATAGATCCCTATGATTAGTATGTAACTTCTAAATATAAAAAGATGAAAATGATTCAAAAATATTCAAAATATCATTTCATTTTGATCTCAATGTATTTGAACTAAAAATCCCTAGATCCCAACCACACACTGAATCAACCATGTTGAAAATCCTCAATGATCTCATTGATATAGAGAAAAAATTGCCAAAAGAAATTTAAACATAGAACACTAGAAATATACATGGTTTAAAATGATTCGAACTCTATGAAAAAAACTAAAACATCAATAAAATACAAGAATTAGAAAACTATCTCCACTAAGTTATTGGTTTCAAAACTAGGATCACTACTTCAGAGATTTCAAAAGAAGGCCAACCCTTATGATCAATCCAATGTATAAGATAATATAATGTTTTCAAATATTATAATTTCTAAATAATATAAATATATTCTTGATATTTTCTGTATATATCATGTTTTATAGGTTCCAAAAACATTCACTATTTATGATTGACCTTCTCTTATTCAAGGCCACAACTAGTGACCCATATGGAAAACCAAATCCTCCTACCACATATAGAGAAAACTTTTGTGTCCATAAATCATCCAATTACTATATTTTATACTTTTACCACATGTTCCTCTACTTATTTCATGAGATAGTATGTTCTGTTGAACCACTTCCTCTCTCTAGTCAACCTAGATAAAATTTTATTTTACTCCCCATGGAAGATATAAATACAAGTTTACAATGTTGTTTTTAAAAATCCAAGACTAATAATATCCCATTGGATAATATTTATCATGACCTATCCAAAAACTACCCATGGCCACATCCATTTTCAAAATCCAAAAAATCTATTCTTTAGTTGAATCCATCAATTATTTCATTATTTTCATAATATTCTTTTCACCAGTCATCCAAAACCAACTAGGTGAAAAAACTAACACAATTTTCTTGTAAAATGTCATTAATCATAATTTACACTCAATTATACTCCTATAATCATTATATATTTCTAAAACAACTTCCCATTCAATATTCCATGTGAGGTTTTACTTAAAATAGATTTTTTTTAACCATTATAAAAACACTATCATTTTTCCAATATTAATCAAACATCAGATATCATAGAATATAATTATGATTTTTTATATCCTTCTATGTTCTTGAAACAAACACTTTAACCAATAAAAATTCTTCCCCATTTCTTATATCAAAATTTTTCCATTATAAATCACTGAAAGATAATCTATATGATATAGTCGTGAAATCCAATTCATATTATCCATCCACTCCTTAATGAGTTTTTAGCTCCTCAAAATTTTTATCTTGTAACTTTTTTATAATGGAAAATCTATTTTGAAATTGTGTGTCGACCCATTTTATTCTCTTATATTCCAAATAATATACATTACATCCTCCTAGTGAACATTTCCACGGATTTTTATGAATCTTTTAAATACCACAACCACAGGTATTATTTTTTGACAATGTAAAAACTGTATAATTCATGAAAAATCTGATATCTAATGAATATGGAACCATCACCATGTACTTGACCTCTTTTTTAGGTGAATCATCCTTATAATGATAAAATTGTGTAGCTAGGGGTTTCTCACAGTCTTATAGTCACTCATTCCAAATATTTTCATCACCTATTGGACATATTATAACTGATAGAGAAATTATGATCTGGGTGTCAGGGCCATAATAATCTATATACCTAACATCCACATTATGGAATTGAGATATTGTATCTTGAATATTTTAAAAACTTCATCCTTTGAATCTCCTAGTACTTCCTTCAAAATTCATGTTAAAATCATTTTAACCACAAAAATAAGAGAAACCATGAATCTACTATTATAAAATACCTTCTAGTAGGACTAAGGATCGAAATTATATAAACATCTTTAATTGGGTTCCACATATTAGTACCAAGATCCTATTCATTAAATGACCTTAGGGGGGCCTCCCCATACACTAGAGGTTTCCAAAAACAATTGAGGTTCTAATATGTAATTTGGGGAGACTATAACATGTTTATTAAAGTTAAACAAACGTGAAATCAAAAAACTGTAAACAAATGATAATAAATAATAACCAAGATAATACTGTAACCAATATAGACTAATAATTAAATGATAAATCCAAAAAAAGAATACAAATAAGCAAAAAAAGTAGTAAATATTTTCGGTCATATCAATGTCATGTGTATAAGGAAAATTCAAAATAAAGACACACTGACTACTACTAAGAAGGTCACGACATCCTATCCAGTTCCCTAATCCATGCTCAATCCAGAATACCAACTTATTCATCGAACATAGGTATCATTCACTGATACTATCATGAAAACATAAATTCTATTCGAGTACCTATCAATCATCCAAGCTTGGGTGCGGGTACAAATCAGTAGGCCACCACTAATGAAATATAAAGAAATACCCCATCTATAATAGTGTGTGAATTTGTATAATGAATAAGAATCGAAAGAAAAAGTAATCAAGTATTTTTTTTTTATTATTTAACCCACCACATCATAACTTCTTATTCTCATGATGGATTTTGAATCATATACCATAGACCTTTCATTATTCATTTTTTCATGGGCTTTCATTAATCATTAAATTCCAAATCTATATCTGGTAAAAGGGAGCATCAATCCAAAACCAAAATCTAAGTAACATGGAATAACATTCCAATTAAAATATTTTGAGGACCTAGAGTGTCATTATATAACTCCATGGTCATCTATAGAATTATCCCATGTCCCATAGCTCAAAAGTATTTGGATAACCAGTCAAGGTCCCATACATAATTCTTCACATGCGTGCATTGAGGGCCTAAAGCATCAATCTGGCACCCCATGGGTATTTATAGCATCATTAACATACCCATGCCTCATTGATCGGTCAATAACAATATCACATACATCACATACATTTTAAACTTAAACATAATTAACTTTCTTATCCAACATTCATATTATGGTGCACTATTTTTTAATCGAATAACAAACATGGTTATTTACATTAATCACGTTGAGTAATATGAATAGTTCATCATCTATCCATTTTTCATCAATTAATCACACTTTATTAACCCTTTATGGTTGAGAAAAAACCACTTTAAATCCCACTTTCATCCATTCAACAAGGATTCAGCTCAAATTCATTAACCCATTATTCTCCTTTTTATAATTCCAAAATCATCACTTCAGGGATAATTTGGAAAACCCAAAAGGTTTCCATGAAATAGTTCCCATAATCATTAATGGTCTAAGGGTACCCTTGAAGGGTCTCATAATTTCAAGGAAATAAAATTCATCATTCTAATTAAAATTCAATTGGATGTTTGGGAATGTAATAATACAACTACTAAATAAGATCAAAATCAAGACTATTGAATTTATAAATTAAACCACCAATCTCAAGATCATTTATGAACACTCTACCAATAAAAATACTCATATCAGTGTTGAATTATTGAAATAACAATGACATAGGAGATCTAGAATCAAAACCAAAGAGGAGTCAATCCTTCAACCTGGCCATCTATTCTGCAAGAAAAGAGTTTGAGGATCCTTAGAATCCTTTAAAGACCCTGCAAAATCTTATTAAAATGTAATATGTCTTTACAACGATATTTGAAAAAAACTGGTAGTTCAATAATTATTTAATAAAAATTCTGGAGTTTAATTCTCCCAAACCATGGTTTCTTGGGTGGGGTCGAATGGTTTTTTAAACCATAGTCCCTAACCACTCACCCTTATTATTTGGTGTTTATGGTTTCTAATAAGTGGGAACTTGGTTTTCCAAACCATATAGTGACCATGAAAACACCCTCAATTAAATGGTGAACTATTTTCAAGGGGTAGGCCCATGTTTTGAGAAAAATGTACGCAAACTGTGCAATAAAAAAACCCAGCAAAAAATGTCAAAAACGCCCCCGAACACACCCATACAACACCTAAACCAATGAATACTCAAAAAGGTAAAAATTATAACTAAAAAAATATGATACATCTCTAAAAAGGTTTGGATCTTACATATTTCCCACCTTATGACATCAATTCCTCTGGTTGCACTCACAGACATTTATAAGCATCTGAAGTGAAAAAGCTTGTCCAATGAGCTCTCTTACCTACTTACTTCTCCCTTGTTTCAACATAAACAATTAAATGCGTCAATATCACTCATAATATGGGAATGGTCCATCCCCGCAAAGCATTATTAATATGTTTCATAAAATTACATGAATGATCATAAGAGGATGCATTTGCCTCTAGGTCAACATCTCCTAGATTAATCACATGAGAAGGGTCGATGTGAGACTACTAAAGTTGTGATACATGGAAAATGTCATGCATATCACTATATCTCTATGTAAGATCCAATTGATATGAAAATGGAATGATTCTATCGATAATATTCACGGGTCCAATTAACATGGTCACCAACTAGCCTGACCTCCAAATCCTATGGTGACACAATCTTACTAACACCTGAAGAAACAAAAGATCACCCATAGTAAACTAAATGGGTCGAGGCGGTTAATCTGCATATTAATTCTTCCTATATTGAGTCCTATCCATATGTTTATGAATCAAGTGAACTTATTTCGATGTCTCCCATACTAGACTCAATCCCATTAATTGAGACTCACCTACTTTGATCCAACATAGAGGTGATTTCAGGTTCTACCATAAAATGCATCATATGGTAAAATATAAAGAGTCTTTTGATAACTATTTTTATGGGGGAATCCAATAACCACTAAATTCATTACTAATGTTCCACCAAAATAAAGGATACATGATCCTATAATTTACATTATAAATTGAATATTATTCTCTAATTTCACATTTGTCTAAAGATGGATATCCATGCCCAGATGTAACTGGGTACCCAATACCATCTATAAGACTTGATCAATGTGTGAAGTAAAGAATGAGTCACATAATGAAACTATTCTCCACGGAATCCTATGAAAATGGATAATTTATCAAACATTCATCTCACCTAACTTGTCCACGGTAAAAGTATGTCATAATGAAAATAAATGGGATACTTTTTTCAATTGGTCCACAATAACATAAATTGTGCCATTCTTACAAGGAATACTCTTAAAACCCATCACTAAGTCCTTGGTAGCATCATCCCATTTCAATTAAAAAATGGGAATGGCTGTAGAAAACTACTATATTGTTAATTCTTATCCATCACCTAATGATTGGTATAGCATCATGTCACAAAAACCTATAATATCCCATTCCATAAATATTCCCCAATATTCTAAATATAGGTCATGTAAAATTTTGTTGAAATTAAGAAACACCACCCACATGGAGGCTTGAAACTCATCCATTATCTCCTTATGAATACAAGTAGGCACAATTATAATGTTCTAGGCATAAATGGTCTCACCTTCATCTATATTTCAATCTAAAGGTGACTCAACACCATCTTCCATTTCCCAAAAGGAAGAACACATTGGATCCTAATACTACCATTCCCTAAACCAATATATAATTTTGAACTCAACTAATAGGGATATGAGTATCAAATGCTCATAGACCTCTTCAACCTAAATATGCATATCATCCAGTAAGGTCATCATCTACCACACATAACTGGACTCCAAAACTGCTAGATTATATATCTTTCTACACAAAGTATCAGTAAAATTTGTTCCCCTTAAATGAAATATACGTTATCTCAAAGATTAATGAAATCAAATACACAACCAATCTCGATTTCCAAATGTTCAAATATCCCGGGGAGAATATGTACTTGATGATTTTTTATCATTATACATATTAATTTTTTATCCCAATAGGTAATGTCTCTAATACTTTAAGGTGTAAACCACTACAGTTAACCTGATATTGTGCATAAGGAAATTCCATTCATGTGGCCTCGACTATCAAGACCCATATGCCATAAATATATCCCACAATAACAAATCTTCTCCAATTATGACTCTAGATTTATAAAAAATCATAGTATACTATTCACTCAGATTAGGTATGATCAAGATTGGTGTTGTATTCAATTGCTTCATCCACTCTAAGAATAAATAATCACATGATCCAAAACATTATAATTTGATGCTCCTCATAGTATACCCAAAAGTAGTGATTCCAAATAGTAAAATTCCAATATTAATCTCTGATAATTTCTTACTAAACCCATAATATTTTGGATATCAAAAACACTCTCGGGTAGCTATTAAGATAACATTGTCTAAACATTCTTTATTTCATCTGACACACATTCCTCCTAGATGATGTGTCACAGAAAATTTACTATGTCTATCTATAATTGAAACTTAGAAAGATTTTCATATAGAATATGATTTCTCATTTTACATAAGATGATGTCAAGATGTTTGAAATTATAATCTTTAGTCTTATTGTACACCAAGATGTCATACACCAAAAAACCACAAACTGATATAGGTATGGGTGAATTTTTTTGCACATCAAGAGCATAAATAAAGCCAGAGAATTCATCATCCCGAACAGAATCAGAACAAACTTACATAGGCCATACCTTCCTATATAAAAAAAACATTGTATATCATATGGTCTACGTCTCAACTTTTGATTCCCTAATCTCAAATAAATATTGAATAATACACAAGATCCTCTCATTTGATAAAGAAGATAATAAATACATGGAAGATGATATATGTTCTACATTTTATTATAGTTCATATTCTAGTATTAAAAATATAAATGCAATATCCCATTATCCTTTTTAGAAAATAATAATAATCATTGAAAAACATGGAAACATTAGTTGACAGATAAATCCTTTATCCTTAAAATATTTTATCATATTCATATTCTCTGAAATATTTGTAGGTTCTATCCAGTAAGGTGGAATGGAAACTATCTCAACACCTAGTATGAGAAAAACTGTTAACTCAACAGATATCTTAGGTGGTATCAATTTGAATACTTTAGAAAACATGTCCTGAAACCAAACCACTAAGGCTGTAATGAAATATATCATTACACCCCCTTCATCAAAAGAATAATAAAAACATGGGTGTTGATCTCTCCTATTCATTGATGAACTAGACCCCCATGGACTTCTTGGATATCCCGTTCACCAAGATGAATATAACTATTACCCTCATGATACATGATGGTTACTCTCCTATGGTAAAAATAGTTGTGTGATCGGTATGACACCAACCATTATATACCCAAAATAATGTCAAATATTGACATATAATGTATATAAAGATACTAATGAAAATGTTACTCAAAAACCTTGAGGTCTCATCCCATTCATATATAGATTTCCCTTGAAATTACACCCAATTTTTTATCAATAGTCACAACAAAACTCACATACTCCGCTATTAGAATCAATTAATTAAAAAGTTTAGAATATATAAAAAATTATGGGCTCATGTTTCAAATAAATCACTAGATATAATCAAAGAAACAAATAATAGTATGTCAGATTGATGAAGGCCCATCCTCATAATCCACAAGTGAAGGGTGAATTGCATGTAACTGCCCCACCCCTCTACCACATTCTATAGTTTGATTCTCCAATGATTTAATACTCTTATAACATCTTTCTCTTTCCACACATTATCATTACATCATTTTGTCATAACACTTATTACATTAAACAAATATATTCCAAAATACCATATGAGTCTAGTGGCTTTGCAAAAATGGAATCATAAATAATGGTCCATAAGTGAGAAAAACTATATCCCACTATGTTTTTCATCACTATCAAAATTCTTATACATGTCATAAATAATACATATCTTCAAAATATGGGAAAGGAAACATAAAAAGTGGTTGGATTAGGTTCTCAATAAGGGTAAAAATGAAGATATATTGGAATAAACATGAGTATAAGGGTATTAGAATATAATCATGAAATTAGAATATGATACCATGTATAACAGAGATCATAAACATGATTCATGGCATAAAAATTTTCAATTAATAATACATGAATCATAATGGAATCTAGAGGATAAGCCATAAAAGTATAACATATGAATAAGACAATGAATTACAGTAGACACATAAATATAAAAAATGATTTCCATAGAAGTCAAGGAATCACTAATAAGGATATATTAGTAGTATGGGTCCACTCCCCATACTATATTAGTTGTCAGGGCTCACTCCCACGTCCATATTAGTAGACAAGGTTCACTCCTAAGACTATCTTAGATGAAAAAGTAATTTACTAAACCGACATTACTCCTTGTTCAAGCCATGTCTATATCATGAGATATAAATCATTACAAAATGTTTTCGAGGGGGATATTGGTCCCTCCCACATCATAATGAAATCATACATCCAGGTGCAAAAATATCACAAACAGTCATATCATAACCCATGAAATGGAATTTGAATGATAAACTTTTAATCATATCAATACCTTTGTAAAAGAGACAGGTTTCATAATCAATTCATATAATAATAACCCATTAAAAGAAACAAGTTTCAAAATCATAAAACTCATGGAATAAGAATAGGTTTCCAAAAAATATAACAAATAGAATTGAAACATGTATTATAAGCATCATTCCATCAACACATAAAACATTTATAGAAAGTGGTTGAATGGAACCTTTTGATAACTTTCCACAAAACTCATGTGTAACACCAATGTATTTCATCTTTAAATGGAAAATAATATTGAATTATCTTTTATAAAAATTCTTGAGGAAAATATATTTCTTTGAAACATTCATTTCAAAAAGTAAAACATTTTTTAAAACATTTTCAATAAAAATAGATTGAAAACCATAATTTTTTTAATATCCTATTTCTGTGAAAATTATATAAAAATATAATTTTTTTAAAAACAATTTTCAATTTTTTTTGAAAACATGCTGTTTGAAATAAAATAGATTTCTACCCAAACAGAAAAATGGGGTCATATTTTATTTAATTTTTTTTCTTAATTATCTAAAGTAGAAAATGGTGGGAAATGGTACTAATACATGATGATATTATGACTAACCATAGGATAATAAAATAAATTATCTTTCTGTAATTATGGATCCTAACGACTCATCAATGAATGAATAATCAAAAACAAACTTGATAAATGATGAGATTGTTGCAATAAACTCTTACCACTTAGTAACATCAAATAATACTCCCCATGAAATGAAATAAAATTAAATTAATCTTAAAAAATAATCATATAATTTATATTCATGATATAACATGTAAAAAATTAGTGTATATACCTAATTTAGGAACATAGGTGCATAACGTGGCATGTGACTAAAAGAAAGAAAATTAAAACAAAAATACTTTACCAATTTTGTAAATTTTGAAACCTGAAAACCATGCTATAGAGATCATCAAATGAATATATAAATACCCATAAATTTCTGGATAAAAATAATAGAATTTATTTGTTGTAATTATATACACCACACAAAAGAAACATTTAATTAATAAGGCACAAATCACACTGAAATAAAAGTCAGACTAGAAGTCCCCTTAACATAGGTCATGACTTTCATCGTACCCATTAAAACCTCAGGTATAATAGATATAATAATATAATACACATACCATGGAATCATATTCTTTTATATAGTAACATTTTTTTTATGATTTTATATTACCCATTTTTTTACAATTCTATGTTAATGTTACGCTTCAGGTAAAATCCACTTGGTTTTTTGTACATGTTTTGAATTATCATTCTTGATCCTCTTCATTATATCATGACTTAATTATTCCCATAATGTATAAAATTATATAAATATCATATATATTCATTATTTTTATATTTATAATAATATATAAGTGATATAAACATGAAATGGAATACACTGTTCTCCGAGATGGTATGATGTACATACAAATTAATGTTGTTTCCATTTAGTTATCATTTTGAATTAAATTAAGTGAATAATATATATATATATATATATATATATATTACAATTTTAGAAGAAATAGTATTTCATATATATATCATAATTTTACTAAACCATTCCTTAATATGTTACATGTGTAGTGTGCACGAATCACTTCACCTTGAGGAGGCAGTAGTCCACATGTCCACAAACGAATTTATCGTGCTTACCAAAAATAGAAATAATGAAGGTATGTTATATATATAACAATTAAATGAGTATAAATAAATAATAAATATCATATATATATATATATATATATTTCCATCATAATTATCAACCATGATATGTGGTAATAGAAAAATGAACAACATTATTTCATGGGGAGGTAGTTCTCCAAACACAAGAATGGTATGTTCGTTATGCAATAGAAGCATGTGTGTGTAAGTATAGGTTTAACCATGTGAATAAAATAATATCATTATATTGATGGTAATAAGTTTATTATATAATAATGAAATAATAATATTATGTGGAGTGGAGATTGAAAATAAAACAATGGAGCTTGAGGAAGGATGTTACCAAATCTTTGGGTAACTCCTCCTAGTTTTCAACAAATTGTTCCCATTGTTGGATTTATTCCAAAAGTGAGGATTATAGTATTTATGTAGGTATATTGGGAGGTGATGTATGAATATTTTTACCAAGACAAATAACTTTGTTTTTGTGAATAAGTGGGAGGGGTGAATGCCTTTTAATAGTGGTGGAGGAGTGGAAATCTTGTATATTTTTGAAAAGGGAATTCCATCCATGTTTTTACCATGCCATTTGGATCCAATAATAGTCCAAAATAAATAAAATCAATGATAGGGTCTAAATATTAACATATAATGGATATTTGAAACGTTTATAGTCAATTTTGGTCCATAATTTCAAGGATTAGTTCTTTGTTAAGATATTTTTTCTCTTAATCGTTATTTTTAGTTTTAATCAAATTAATTAATATTTTTATTAAAAAAATATGTTGAAATTATTATAAATTATAAAATATTTTAATACAATATATTGAATCCATATTTCCAAATTCTAGTCATATAAGTGAAAGAAATTAATTTAAAATTAATCCCATCGATGTGTCATGAAAACAAGTTTGTTAAGAAAAAGTATTTAAAAGATTTATATGCCTTTATAACCAATTTCAATGTGAAATTGGTTCCAATATCCACAATTGTATTTACTAACTTATGATTAATATAATTTAACATTAAAACCAAATTTAAATATAATTTAACAATATAAATAAACAAGATAAAATGCAGTTTTGAATTAGGATCCAGTAATTCTCAGTATTCATCCAAAAATGAGGTTTTTCAAAAAAAATCAAAAATTCACCATATGATAATTGTAACATTATGAATTCAAAAATTTTCTTTATTCTACCAAATTTTATTTATAAAAATTTCCTAACATTAATAATTTTATTGTTCATATTTGGAAATAAAAGAGGTTCCTTTAGGAAAATATTTTTTTCAAACATATAAATACTTTACTAAAAATTGTATGCCATATTATTAATATGATTTAATTATATAAAAAAATTATAAATAATATTATCAAAGTAGTTATTAGTATTAATATTAAAATTTTCAAAGAAAATTTTGTAACTATCATGTATAAACAATTCATAAAATAAAAATTTGTTTCGTAGAAACTCAGTGTTCCTTATAATGTAATCTAAGTCGATGTTACATGTATCATATTATTATAATGGTATATATTTTAAATAAAATTTTATATATTATAGATTAAAATGAAAAAAATAAAATAAAATAAATTTATTAGAAAAAATGTTCTTAAAAACTCGTGTATTACATTCTACCCCACATAAAATGAATTTCACCCCCAAAATTAATCATTCTAACACAAAGAAATAAAGATAATTTTTCCTCATCATATCCTAAAAATCCAACATATCATTATGTAACTACAGATTTCTCCAAAAAAACATTAACTAGGTTAATGGTCTAGTTTCACTGATCTTTCTCTGTATGATCTCGTATTTCAACATGTTTTTCCTGGTAATAAAGATCCTACTCTAATGGAATGACCTATATGTTCAGTAAATGTGATGGGTTAGGTAGGTACATTATCATTAGAGATATATGGAAGAAATCATGGAATTCAAATAGATTTGGAGTAATTTACAATATATGGGCTATCATTTGGAAATGAACATTAATTTCAAAGGGATCGATATACCTTAGGACTAATTTTCCATTCTTTATGAATCTCATAACTTTTATCTAGGGATATATTCATTGAAACACTATCTCACAAACTTTAAATATATGGTTATCAGCATAAAATTTCTAACATTTAGTTACATTGATATGATACTGAATGGATGCTAACTTATCTACTATTTCATCAGCTATCACAGGTCCCAATAACATTTAAAATATATCTTCATCTCATGATTTCGAAGCAGTACATTTCATCCCATAGAGATCTTCATAAGGAACCATATAAATTCTTGAGTTAAAGCTATTGTTGTACGAAAACTCAACTAGAGGAAGGTATTGATCCCAGTCACATTCGAAATATAAATAACAAGATATCAACATATCCCTTAGGGTTTGAATTTTAATTTCAAACTCACTATCCTTATGAGGATGATATTTAGTGCTAATGCTCAATTATGTAGAAAGTAATTATTGAATAGTTAGATGAAACATTGATGTAAATAATAGGTCTTGATCAGATACTATAGAGTGTGGTACTCCAGGAAACCTTACCTCTTCCTTAATGTATATCTTGGCAAGGTAATCCAAAGGGAAGTCTTCTCTGTTAGCAATGAAGTGTGTTGACTTAGTAAGGTGTCTGAATACCACCCTAATAACAACAATTTTGTTTGATATTTTGTGGATTCCAATTAAAATATCCATAGTTTTGTTTTCCCATTTTTATAATGTTTTGGGTAATTAATGCAATATCCCCTTATACTTTTTCTTTCATCCTTCACATTATATCATAACAACCACTTAGATCCAAAATATGTGGAATCCTTCTTCATTCCATCCTACCAGAAGTTTTTTTCATGTGTCTATACACCTTCTTGCATCCAAGATGAAATAATAGTGAAGACCTATGATCATTCTTGAACATATCCTTCTTCAAATATTGTAGGGAAGGAATGCATACACAGTTCCCAAACATTATCATTCCATCCTGATCATGGTTAAGCTCTATAACATTTATAACCTCATTATATAGCTACAAATATTCCACCTACACCTATTTAACATTGTAACACCCCAAGATTTCATAGTACATTATGTCTTTAAAGTAATTCAATAGCTTGAACTACACGTAGCATCGAGTTCAAGTGCACCACGACTTACCAAATTAGTCATTAAAAAAGCAGTTATGAGTAGTATTTACTAAATTTTGAATTTTATATACTCCATATAATATTATAATCCATATTATGTGTTTATTAGACATAATGTAGGAACAAATTAATTTTTTTAGATAAAAGAAGTATTTTTCCAAAAATTGAATTTTGCCTCCTTTTAATGGAGAACCATTCTTAAATACAATATTTCATATTTTTATATATAAAATTTGACAAAATAAAATTCTTATTTAGAAGTGGGACATTAAAATTTAGTTTGGATAAATTTTTGGTGATTTTTTTAATAAGTTTAATATTTTAATGAATAGTATAAAATACTAAAGTTTTATTGAAAACAACATTATTAATCAAAATAATTTATAGTGTTAAATTATACATTTTAATAGTCATGAATTATAATTATTTAATTTATTTATCATTTAATCCAATTTTGGCCATTAGATGTAATTTTAAAATATAATTGGAAAAAAACACGTATCAATCTTTTGATATTTTTTATTTCCCAAAAACCCTCTTTTGGGTTTTGACAACAGTAATTAATATTAATTTAGTTAATGTAACTTATATGTTTTTAATGTGTTAAAATAGACTCCATTTTTCAATTCTAAATATCAAAATTATCTTAGGATGAATTTTTGGCATTTTTATGAAAACATTCAATTTTTGATGAATAGTGAAAAAAACTATTATTATTTAAAACCGATTTTTTATTCAAATAATTTTTTTAAATTAAAATTTATTTTAAAGTAAAAATAGATACATAATTACTATATTATTATAATTTAATTCATTGGAGTAATTTTATAATAAGAATAGATAAATAAAATTTTATTAAACTTTATAACGTATTTTACCTACCTTCAAGGCACATATGTAATTTTGCATAAAATGTTATTTTACAAATTATGTGAATTGAATTAAAAAAATACGAGAGACATTATTGACATCAATAAGTAAAATTTGGTTTAATAGGATGAAAATAATTTTTGGTGAATAGAAACTTTGGAAATTTTATTTACCACGTTTAAAACTAAATATGGAAATTAAAGGTAAAAATGATATTATAGTTAACCTAACACATGTCCTAATTCTATTATAAAAGTTTATTTTGACCTAAATCAACCATAGGAATAAAATATGATCTTTTCTATCTAATTGTATTAGATTAAGAAATTTATTATTATTTTATTTAAAGAATTGTTAAAAGTGTTAAATGCAGATTTTAATAACTAAACCGTTTTTAATATAAGGTTATGCATATTATAAATTACACTATAAATATTAATTGGAAATTTAAAATGATTTTATACATCATTTTATTTTATTTATAGTTTTGGACAATAAATAATTAAATGTATTTAAGAAACAATGATTATGCAGTAATTACCTTATTAATGAATGATTAAAATAATTGATATTATAATTGTCAAAATAAATTTAAATTGATACTTTTGATGATTTCCAAGAATTTCCTAGAATAATATGACATGTTATAGTTGATTTAATGTATATTTTTTGAAGTAATCATGTTTTGTTGACTTTCACACAAATCAAAAATAAATAGTGTCAAAATTTACATAAATGTGTTTTTAAAACAAATACTATATTATGAAATTAAATAACAATACTAAAAATATATGTTTAAGACAAAGGACTTATATAATTATAGATATGTCATTAATAAACCACTTTAGGTTCTCATGTAATTTTATTTTATGTTTATTAACCATGTAATAGAAAAATACAGGAAGAGTGGTAAAATTTAAACTATTTAACTAAGTGATAAATCTAAAAGATTAGGTTAATATGGTGACCTAAACTTGTATAAAACCTATTGGTTGAGAGTATTTTCACCAATCAAAACATTATCCTCGAAATAAATCCATTTTGAGACATTAGAATCTGGAAGTGATTTTATAATAAATTAATATTTCATGGTTTTCCTAAAGTGACCTTCACCTCTCTTATAAAAGTGTACAACACCTTATCTCAAAATAACACCTCAAAAGCCATTTATCTAGGAGAAAACCTTCTCAAATATCCTCCCAAATCACCTCATTTAGAACCAGAGGCCTTACTTTGATCATAATCCAACCTAAGGAGCCCTTTTGATCAAATCAATAGGAAACACCCGAAGAAGAGGTAATTATTTCATCACCTATTTCAAAGTTCTTTTCTTCTTCCACTTCCCCTTTATTTGTTGTTTCCATACCAAAATAATAACTCCAATACCTTATACATAATTTTATGTTATTATAAATATGGTACAACCATATTCATTATTCTATCCATCCTATGAATGAAAATGTCACCATAGATGCGTATGTATGGCTTACCATCTCCACATCGTGGTGAAGTTTTTTATTCAACACTTCATTATATAGATGGGTATAATAATTAGTATAATTGATTTAATAGTAAATATAACATGTTAATGATTCTTTATATATAATATACTATCCAATTACATACAATTTCACCATCAATAGAATGTTATTGTCACTCGTGTGTACGTACAGCTTACCATCTCCATGATGTGATGAGATTCATCTTCAACGATCACCATTCAAGAATTTTTATAAAAAAATATATATTGGCTAAGTATGAGATATATGACATAATATTTCTACTTTCATAATATATATTTATGTATATAAATATATTTCATTTACTTACTTCCATATTATATGATAAGAGAACATAAAATACGTTCATGCGTACATATGAACTACCGCCTCCATGAATGATGTTTACATTTCATATATCTATCTATTATTCATATTTATATTCTGAATATATTTGATATATAAATCATTTTTTATATTTAGGAAGTATGTAAATCATGATCTAAGTGATTCAATTAAAAATAAAAAGTTAAAACACATACAATAAATAAAGTGATTCACTATAAATTATATCAATTTTTCCAGCAGGGGTATTTCTGTTGGTAAAAGTGAATTTTGTAAAACGTTTTACCAACATATAGGTCCCTCTTACTAAACTGTTGATAAAAACTAGGTCATTAAATGTTTTTACGACATATATAATGGTTCTTTTGCAATTATAATAATACCAACAGATAATATATTTGTTGGTTAAAGTTTTTAGCAACAAATTCTTATGAAAAAATTTCCTACTGGTAAAAATATTATGAACATATAATATTTAATTATAAATTACACTTGAATAAAAATTATAAATTTTTATTTCTTTTAAAATATCATATTATATTAATTAATTTATAATATATAATACATTTTTTTAATTATTAAACCAAAGACAAATAAAATTTTAACACATTTCAAATATAGAAAAAAAATTAATTATATTAGTAATGAAATTCATTACAAAATGAATCAATACAAGAAACACTGGACCCCTCCCCCCCAAAACGCAACCCCACCCCCAACTATAATGACCTTCTCTAACTCTAGTTAGACAGCTACAAAACTAGTAGCTCTAGCCCGTCATTACCAGCAAATAAGCTCCAATAGATAATATTGCAACATTTCAACAGATAAAAACACAAAAACCTAAGATCTATCTTTGATTCCACCACCAAGGGTATGTTATCTCTTGACAGAAGACCACCAACACCCACCATGGTAGAAGAATAGTTACTCCCACAACAATATATCAATTTTCATCCTAATATAAAATTAAAAAATGGACTATATTAACGATACCAAGGCATGAAAAATCAAGACAAAGAAAACACAATAAACTATAAACAAAAAAAAAAGAAATAAAAACAAACACACCAAAACAATTTGGAGGCTTTCAGTGTTTTCCAATGCTTAAAAAGCATACCATTTCTATAATGATAATATTTAACGGAAAAAACTCCTAAGAAAAGGACAGTCGTTGAGATGGATACTCAATATACAAAGGAATATCTTGAGGTGTATATTGGATCTAAAACTAGGAGAGGTATTTTATATCAACAATATGTAATATTCCTATCTTCAAGTGGGATGTAGTCGAGTCACGGATTTGATGGTAAAATTAATGCATGCTGGATGCACAGAATGCCCTGTACAAAATTAGAATCAATTCGCACCGTCAGATTTCTCAATCCATCATTAATGGAATGCACAATGTCATTTCCCAAATGCATCATGAAAGAAAACATACAAAGAATATAAAATCATTAGCTATATTGGTGGAGCTTCATGGAGTGCATATCATGAGCCATTAGAGAACCAAGGAGGTCAATCAAGAACTTTGTGAGTTGATTCACGCAGTTGGGGTAAGGACGAGCCATGTGTATTGGAAAAACATTCCATAGGAATGTTTTTTGGGGAGGGGTGGAGCATACAGTATCATGTGATGATTTTTCATGTGATTTCTATACATTTTGAGTCTCTTAGAGATGGTAGACATGTACACTCAACAGATCATGCGAAGTTGAAAACCAATGGGAGTTTTTCCTATCAGCACTTGAGTAGGCTAAAGTCCTTTGAAGACCATAGATATTCTTAGAACCAGTCTTTATCTTATATCTATCTAGCTCTACTAATGTCTGTGTGTCTGTTCATGCCTAGATAGTCATATGAGAGGGAGAGGATATGTCTAGGATTGAACTGATCATCATAATAGATGAAGATGAGTTGAGATAGATCTATGGGAGCTTTAGGAGGAATCTACAAATCACAGTGTAGAGGAGAGACGAATTGAAGTAAGGTTCCAAAAATATGCCACCAGAATATGATATTGAATCCCAAATAATAATTATAATAAAAATTAGTTTTTTTAAATGATACAAGGATGCTCTAAAAATTATATATAGTCAAAAACTGCCCAAAATACTTCACTAGAACCTATATAAAAAATAACACAATCATCAAACAAAAACTCAAAAAATAAAAACACAAAATAAACATGCACTAGGTGTGACCGGAAGCAGCTAGTCGTCTCCAATTATAGCCACATGTGGCACTCACCCTAGTGGTGGGAAGAAGTTGATCATTACCCATCAAGAATGTCATCTCTCTTCCACTTGAGTATGGAATAAGTTCATCAATAATCTCGCACTGGCAGCAAAAAAATATGTGTGTAAAATAAATTAGCAGTAGTTTGATTCCTATGAATTTAAACACATAAAAGCGTTGGGAAATTTCTTCTCCCTCACATAAGTGTATATTGATCAAACCTGGATCTCTCATACAACGGTTTTCAATATCAAGTCATGTGCTCCATGATTTCCTGATGGGGAAAAAGGACCAAAAGTCAATGGAAGCATATCAACATCATGTATGTAAAAAGGAGAAGATATACCATATTATATAGTATTTTTATAAGTCAGTACCACATTTCACTGTTCACAAAATTTATATATTTCATCGCTAGAAAAATTTTAATGTTCGGATTGAAAAACATTCATCAGTTTTATGAAAATTCCTAATTTGTTTTAAACAATACTGGTACAAATTACATTTCATTTAATGACCACTACATGAATCAAAAAAATCGGAACTAGATTAAAATATGCTGGAAAAATCTAAAATTACTTATCGTCTTACCAAAGAGTAATTAAAAAAAGGATAGAAATTAATACAAAAAACAATATAATTAATTAATTAATAAATAAATGGTGTGGAATCAAGCCTCAGTAAAAAGGAACTGAAACATTGAACCATTCTCCAAGATAGCTTCCTATAAACCCCAGAAAAGGTATCTAACATTACCTAGTCTCTAACTAGTGTCATATTTCCCTTTCTTTACCTTTATTTTAGACCCGTCAATCCAATACTAGATGAAAAATCACTAGATACCAAGGGAAATACAATGTCACAACCTGAGTTCTCATTAAAAGCCTTGTATTATATGATAATATGGACATCACTGATCAAAGGACTGAGTTTTGGAATCCTTATGGAAACACGTATTGCAACTATAAGAGCTTGGTAGAGAACCTTTATTGGATACATCATTTAAAGAAATAGATTTTAATTTATGGCGAAATTCTCACATTCAACTAAGGTAGTTCCAGAAAAATAGGGAAATGAACCTTCAACGACAACATTTGATTTATAAAAAAATGTAGACTTGGCATTAGGTTTGAAATAATAACTTAGAGGATTAGATTCGTCTCATCAGGGGGTGAAACATTGTCAATAAACCTCCTTCCAACAATAATCTCTTAGAACATGACACTATAGTTGTACACATTATATTTGGTAGTCAATTGGCCCTTCAGTGCATACTAAGGGGAATAATATCCAAAGGTCCCCATCACCATTATAGAAACATGGGACTTATCCCTATTTAGACTAAGCTTATAAAGCTTAAAATAAGAGAAATTTATATTGAATTCATCATCCCAAAATATGTTGGATGATTTGAAAGTACGGTATATTACTTTTTTTCCTTCTCATGAAAGTATTCAAGCTAGCTTATTACCCCCTTAGTATTTTTTATCCTCGCATCTAATCCAAGGGATTCATGTTTGGGGGTAAATCTCTAAGGAAATGTTTCTTCAGTTGGTAATTGATTGAATATTCATATTTAATGTGATTTATGAATAAACAATGAAGATACATACCAATAAGATGATCCCCTAGAGAACCATTTATTCATATAAAGGAATCCTCATATCTCCCTCAACACAAAAACCTACCAAGCTCATGAGGCTGGGATGGTGAAGAAGGATCAACATGAGAACCTCCACCATGAATTTTCAGTTACCTTGCAATCCAATATTATCATGTATCTTAACATCTACATACTAAGGAATAGTTAACAAAATAATCATAATCAAAATAAAAAAGGCACTAAAATAACTAGGAGAAAGTTCACCTTTTTACTGCTCTTGAGGTACCATTTTTACACTCTTCCAAACTTCCCTTCTTCTAACAACAAATTGGGATCAAAGTTTCGTATTTCAACATAGATCTATTGGGATGCAATGAACTTGGAAGGTATTTTTCTATTCCAAATTCATGACATTTAATCGGTGAGGAACCTCAGATTCTCATTATCAGATTTTATTAAGGCATGGATGATGGTGGGAGGCATCTCGATGATTCAACTCTTCAAATCCCTTATTTTGATGTCCTCCATAGATAATAAAAAGAAATATGAAACAAAAATTGATGAACAAAATGAAGGAATCCTAAGTCCAATATATAGAATTCATGATCTCGAAAAAGATTAAAGGTAAATGAGCCATTTTTATTCATGATATAGTTCAAGAACTTGTTTGCGGTTTGATTAGATTTAGGATAATCATCAAAACTAGAGTGTTTTGGTATCCCACATCAGTATCTCATTCATAATTCCATTTCCTTTTTCCCTGACTAAACATATTCAGCTTTATATAGGGGTAGTGAGGAATATTACTTCAATTATAATTCATAAGGGAGAATCATATTTCAAATGGAATTGTGACAGTATAAGCTATACAAGAGTAAACCAATATCGTTTTAATGTGAGGAATAGGTGGTGGAATGAAAGCAACTTTTGTGTGGGAAAACATTAGTTGGGTTTTTAATAGGTTTTAAAAAAAGTAATTTTTTAAAATCATTAAAGTAGAACAGAAAAAAAAGTTTTAAATTGGGATCATTCATTCAAAAGGGGTGTGGGGTCCACTAAAAAAGGGGAACACTTTTCCCTATAAAAATGATACATTGTAGGAAAAATCATAGGGGATATCATAGTTTGGTAACCCAATTCATACTTATTAAATTATACTACTACATGATAATGCTTCAATGTCACTATTTAACATTTTAATATTGTTTAAAGTATTGATAATGTTTTCTAGATGATTATACAGAATTTAAAACAATTTTAAACAAATAATTAGCTATAGTAAGTGCTATAATTTCATAAATATACCCAGAAGGGGTGGTTATTTTTTATTGAACATAACATGATTCCAATTTATCAAAACATTAAAACTGCTATGTATTTAAACTTTGACATGTGTATAAATACTATGTTAGAATTGTTGGAATCCTTGGTAATGATTTCTTGATGATCATATCGAATTTTAAACCATTTAAGAAAATAATTGGTTTTAATAAGTGCAAGAATTTATGAAAACTACTCAGAAGGGGTTGTTTGGTTAAAAATTAGAGTATTTAGTTTGTTAAATGTTATAATGAAATTTTCATGAGTTTAAGGTGGATTAATGGGAATTTTGGTATACTGTTGTCCTCATTAATTAATAGTAATAGAATATAACAAATTATTTCTTAAAAAAAATTATGATAATTTGTATAATTATTCTATTGCTAAAAAAACCTAATATTTAAACATATTAAATGAAATTAAAGAAAGATAATATACCTAAATTACATTATACAACATCATCTTATGCATACCCATATTCCAAGGTCTCCAGTGACCATCTTATCAAAGTTATCTTAGTAATTTCCCTGATAAACCCATGTTTGGAAACAACAAAAAAATTCATCCACGTGCATCTCAAAAGAGTTTTTTAGTTTCATGATAATTCAAATTGTAGTATATTCTACATGAATCAGAGGTGAAATTGATATATTCTAGTTTCTGGTTTCATGAAGAGTCCCATTGAGCCAACTCTTATGTTTATTTTTTTAATTAAATTTATTTGGGAGTTCTTAGTTAGTCCCTTTTAGGATCTCCATCCATCCAAGGTAGTTTATGAAACAGTATTTAGAGGGTGTAGCTTTAGCAGTGGGTTCACCCATGGAGGACCCCAGCTTTGAATGCAGCATAACCAGTTAGTGCCGATATGAAGGCTAAAAAAAACATGTAATTTACCAAAACCCTATTTCATATAAATCTAATCCACTATTTGAAAAAATCTATTGTTGTTTCTAACTGAATGAAAAAATACCGTTAATATCATGCAATCACATCACCAGTACCAACACTAAGTAAATTTGAATGTAATAAATCTGCATCCCATTTGAAATTAGAATTTAAAAATTCATATGGGACTCATAAGAACAAATACCTAAATGTGTATAAATCAAAAATAAAACCAAAAAGAAATATTATCTTATGATGAAAAGAACGATTATAGTTTTTTCATTTTTATTGTGTGAAATTAATGATCAAAGAACGATGATAGTTAACATTTAGAGAGAAAATACATAAACAAAAATATACAATTAATAATTAAAGAAAATGTGAATGTTTAGTATACAAGTAAAACATTGATATATAAAAACATTACGATACAAAAATTACATGTGGTGGTGGGATTTGGGGGAATGATGTGGGTTTAAGTGACGAAATGATATTTAGGCAATGAAGGTACATACAATTTGAGAATGTGGGTTTAGTTGATGATCTAAAAAACATGAAGCCATTAATGAAGAATCTGATCCTGTAAAACCCTAATGTCTATGTTTGTTGTGCAACAAAAAATAGTAAAAATAAATTTTACAAGCCTGGAATGGGTGTAAAGGTAAACTATTGGTACCCTTAACATAGATATGTGTCATGGAATTGGCTGGTCAAAACACCATGACCATATTAGCATCCCTCCCAGTCTCCAGTGGCTGTGGATTGATGAGGTGCACATCTCAAATTATACAAAAACTGTGAAAAAAAAACATATTCAGATCAACATCAACAAACAGTAAATCATCAGCTAAAAACATATCAGATATTTTTATGGGTTCGACGTAGTTGAGAATGACTGGAGGAAGAAAGTGTGAGAGGGAGATCTTATCAAGGTAATGGGATGAATTTGTAACCAACCTTACCTTACCGAATTTTAATTTGGGAAAGCCATCTGATTATGGATTCCAAACATTCGATTCAGTGGGATGAATAAACTAGTTTAAGGTAGAGTTGATGTTTGTTCATGTAATAGGTAAGGATAAGATAGAGTATCAGGATCCCAGATATCAGATGAGTGAGGGAATGACGAGCTCGTGGGAATCAGAAGACGATTTCAATGCTGCTCGTGGGGAGAAGGGGAATAAATAGGGTTTTAGGTGTACGTATAATAGGATAAAAAAGAGAGTTGGTTCCACTCACTAGGGCATAGATGGTACTGGAAGAAGATGATTTCAGTGCTACTCAGGTGGAATGAAGCGGATGAAACCACCCAGTGAAGATTCAGGTTTGCCGGAGGTAGAGCTTGAACACGAGTGAACCGGAGAGGATCATAGAAGCACTTGTGGATTGAAAAATTACAATTTTTTAAAAGTAAATAAATATAATCTATAATAAAATTAATTATATGAAAAAATATGACAAAAAATAAAATTTCAATATATTACTAATTACTTAATTTATTATATTATAATAAATATTAATTTTTTCAATAATTAATATACATGTTTTATAATAGGAAATAAAATGCCAATTACTTTTATAAATATCAATTATGTTTTATAGAAAATATTTATTACTTATATTTCAATTCTGTTTTTTAGTTTTTTATTGATTATCATGATTATATATGTTATGATTATAAAATTCAAATTTCATAATGATTTCAATTTTTTTATATAGTATTTAAATGTTTATTAAATTAAAATAATTATAAAATATAATCACTGTTGTTACATAGAGAAAACTAAAAATTAAAGTCAATTAATGATAAATTTTTAATAAAACTGAAAATATTGACTTTAGTCATAAAAATAATAATCTATGTAAAAAATTTGGTTTCTTTTAATTGGTTATTATAATTGAATGGTTTATTGTAACATATTTTATTAATGATAAATGATTTTATAGTAATTGTTATTATTAATAATAGATTCTACTGTTGGTCAAAAATATTTGGTAATAGTATGATAAAGCAATAGATTTAAATGTTGGTAATGGATTTGTTGGTGTTAAATGATCAATACCAACAGATGGATACGTTTTTAGAAATAACTATTGTTTCTTAAAATTAATACCAATAAAACATAATATCTTTTGGAATTGCTCATTTTTACCAACATATGTATTATCTGTTAATACATTTTAGTTGATATATGTTATTTTTTTGTAGTGATTATTAATTGAAATGTTACTTTAACATAGAAATTATTTTTAAATGGGTAGTATAAAGTCATAAATGAATCATATATGATATCATAAATATTAATACGGTTATGATATAATATAATAACATATTTTGGTCATTATACATGATGTTAAACATACCCTCGACTAAAGGAAATAACAAGGTAAGGGTTATTTACTCAATCTCATTATTATCTACGATTGTCTATCTGTAAGTATCTACTATGACATATGTATCATCTCTATCTATATTTTATTAAAATGTTTTAAAAAGGAATATTTTATGGTTTTATGGAAGACAATATCTAACTAGATCATCATTTTAAATGTTTTTAAATATTTATTTTTCTAAATATTTTAATTAATGTCCATGTTTTCAAAATGATTTTAAGGATTTATTTATGTAGACATGATTGTTTTAAAAATTCTAATTTATCTAAAAAGTTTCATTGTGGTATGGGACACTTTGATTCAAAAATATCTTTTAAATTACTTCCTTTATAAACTGTGAAGCTTTTAAATGATTTCTTGAAAAGGCGTATTTCTCTCAAAGGGTTTTATTGATTATTTTCAATTATGTCAACATCCTTTATTAGATATTATTCTTTATTGAGGTTGATTTTATATAATACAATCTTCCATATTCTATTCAATGAGTTTTGATATGTTTGAATATGGATGTGCTATTTTTATACTATTCATGGTTTATGGTTAAAGTATTGACATTTCATATGTTAGTTTTAGTATGAATGTTTATGATATGTTTCACCCTTTTTCATATGAGGAATTAATTAGACTTAGTAAGTTATGGGTTGATCCCACAATAGCTTCTTGATGCATCAGTAGGTCTCATTAGACCAACTAGTGTCAAGACACAATCCTTGACAAAATATTATTTGTATTCTTGGCACGAGGCCTTGACTATGTTGTTATGATGTCTGACATTATGCATTCCCTAATTAAGAAATTAGTCATTACACGTGATTATTTGACAAATAGAATATCCATGTGCATGTTTATATGGTAATGTTTGATTTATTTTTTCCATATTATGTTTAAAAGGATGTTGTTTTATTTCACATCTTTCCTTAAATTTTTATATCTTCCCCTAAATTATTAACCCTTACTGAGCATCTGAGCTCACCCCTTTTCTTATGTTTTGTTTTCCCAAGATTCCAAGAAGTGTATTATGTTTTATATGAAGGCTTAATCTAGGATAATAATGGAATTATCAAAGGATTATCTATGTTGTATATTATAATTGAAATTGTAATGTGATGTTCATATATGTAATATATTTTCCAAGACTACTAAACTGATCGGTCTTTTGGGACTTGATTCCTTATAACCATGAAAATGTATTAAAATAATGCATAGGATCTGGTATTCTAGGTTTAGGTCATTACAGTTGGTATTAGAGGAAGTTTAGTACAAACCTTGGAAACTAGATTTAGAAACAATCTGATTAGAGAACATTAACCAAAGATAGACTTTGAGGATTAGTATAGAAGAGAATCCTAGAATTTTTGTAATGTAGAGATTTTGTGAATTTTCAAAGAAAAACATCCATGTCTTGATACGAGTAGGTAGTGGCGGCTCTGACACAGATGTGCATAGGAGTGAAAACCCAGACAAGGAGTTTTGGGCTTGACCTGGGGTATCAGGGTACATGACAACATGCCTTGCTGCACTCTTGGATATGACACTCCCAACGGATATTCTTAGGATAATTCAGATTTTCTTTACAACCCATTATGAAGGATTTATGAGTAAATATTGGCAAAGAAACCATTGTTTTTAAATTTTGGGACCTGATATTTGAAAACCATCAATTAATGATGAGAAATATTTTAGTTTTTGGATTATACATTATGATATGATTTAACCTAGTGTATTTCTTCATTTAGAAATGGCTCCTAGTAGAAGGAATGAGAACTCCAACAATACACATGATGAAAAGGGTACGAAGGATCATATCTTTCATGGTCTTAAGTCAACATTTAGAAGGGAAATAGTCTCCCACATATCATCATCATTAGATGAAATAGTATCATGTGTTAAAAAGATAAGTAAATAATTCTATAGGTCATATGGCTTTGAAGGAAGCCATAGAAGAAGAGGATGGTAGAGATAAAGATAAATAAAGGGAAGAAGGGAAAGAATAATTTTTCCATATGTGATAAATATGGAAATAATCACCCTGGTAAGTGCATTAATGGAATGTGGGTTTTCTATAAGTGTGGAGAAAAAGGACACCATGATCGTGATTGTTGATGATCCTTTCATCACAAAATCTAAAGATTGGAAAAGGGGATTATCTTAGCTCAAATTGATTCAACCTTTAGACAAATATAAAAAATTGACAAAGGAAGGAATAAGCAGAATGTTGCACAATGGTCGCACAAGTTCTACGATGGTCGCGCAAGTACACTTGCGCGCTGCAATGGTCGTGCAAGTACACTTGTGCACCCTAAGTGATAACCATCTGGGGTCTTCTTCCGCCTATAAATAGACCCTATGGGCCCCCCATTTGGAGGAGGATTTTTTCCCGAAACTCATATTTGAGCCCCCGACACCCTAGTCACTTATCAAAGCTTCTGAAACACTTCTAAGGTAATTTCTTACCTAGAATGGAAGATCTAAAGAGGGGGAGGAAGGCCTAAGTGTTGAAACTCATCAACACTTGCGCGCCTGAGTGGCCAGCCCTTAAGGGAAATGGCCACACTTGCGCGCTGCCTAAATCCTTCAATAGAACTTACATGCCACTCTTTTTTAAGAACCTCAGGATGATTCTAAAGGCTTTAACCAAGAGTCTCTCAAGTATTACCCTACTAGTTAACTGTCGCGCAAGTACCCATGTGTCACGCAGGTATACCTGCACGACCAGGACTTGCGCACCAACACAGTACCTACGCACCTGCCAAGACTTGTGCGTCCCTGCCTTTTTGGGTACCCTTCTTGCCCATTTCACCCCTCTTAATCCATTCCACCTCTCCTATTCAAGATTCAGTCTTCAAGACACTCTTCAAATCCATTTGTGGAATGATTTCTTGATTTGACTTCCTTATCTGAAAGGAATTCTGTGGAATATCTCTCAAAACCTAGTGATTTACACATCTTTATGTCATTAAAGATTGAGATTTCATTCATTCAACATCATCCTTTAAGATGAGATAACTCATTAACCTGGGCCTCCTTTTCAGGAATAAGCCCCAGTGAAAATTCTTAACATGGCCTCATTTTCTGGAATAAGCCCTAGTCATAATTCTCAAATATGGGCATCCTCCTTAGGAGTAAGCCCCAAGTCCCTTAATTTTTTTAAGTCTCTTAACCTAGGCCTCATTTTCAGGAATAATCCCCAGTCATAATTCTCAAATATGGGCATCCTCCATAGGAGTAAGCCCCGAGTCCCTTAATATTTTTAAGTCTCTTAACCTGGGCCTCCTTTTCAGGAGTAAGCCCCAGTATTAATTTCTCTTAACCAGTCCTAATTTACCTTTGATCTGGGATTCCTTCCCAGGAGTAAAACCCAATCATAAGTATTCTCCTAATTTGGGCCTCCTTTTCAGGAGTAATCCCCAAGTTAGAGTATTCAAATATCCATGAAGCACATATACCTTTATGGACCCTGTTCCTGGATTTCTTCCCTGAAGTAAATCCTAATCTTCATTTATCTGGGCAGTCATACATACATAAGTCCCACATTATTTTTTATTATTGCATCTTTCATGGAACAATTGTCTAATTTTTACCAATACCTCTTGTTTCTCACACCAATCATGATTCACGTGAGCTTAGAGTGTAAAAGTAATTATGAAATCCTTCTTTGAGCCATCAATCATAAACATCATACTCCCTTACTCAAACTACGTGGGTTCTAATTCATTTTCTAAACAAAGGATATGTAGCTAGCCCATTTGCGGGTTCGATCCCAACTTTGAAATAATCCATGTCCTTCTGAATGACTATAAACTTCAAGTGCCCCACTGAGTGGCTTTAAAACTAGCATAGTCATCATAATGACCAAGAGACTTCTATATAAATGTGTCGAAGGATACCATTGACCAAGAATCTCTAATTAATACAGATGATTCTCTATCGATGAAGAACCTCGAATACATATAAAATATTCTCTAAATTTCCTAAATATTTAATCATTGATTGTCAGATCTGAAAGAAAGCTCATTTTATACTTGGTAATGTAATAAGGATTCACGAACATAACTTAAATCTATAAAGAGAGTCCCGAAGTAGACAATAATTCCCCTAAAAAGGGTCTGATGAGTCCGACTTTCCATCCTCTAGACCAATGCAAATTCTTAAGCCTCCTCAGTCCACAAACTAATGAGAACCTACCTTTGGAAAGTAGGTCCAAATGTATGTGGAATCATTGGATGTTTCTGGTTCTACGAACAAACTCGTTAGAAACCAATTGGAATGTTTGAACCTTCAATCAAGGAGGTCATCCCCATATTACTAGGAAAAAAAAATAGTGAACCCGATGTGAATCTTTAACCAAGTTAAAATGATGTTTTACCTATTTGTTAGGCCCCTATTTAAAACTCAATGAGAGGGACAACAAAAAAAATCATTGACATATGTGCTCATCCGAAAGATGTAGTGGCTGAATTTATCTTGATTACATCTGTTATATCAAACATGCACTCTTTTCCAAGATCTTCTGCATTTCCAGAATGGATTCTCTCAAGTTCACACTTGTGAATACCGCTGCTGCGAATGCCACTGCTGCTACTCCTGCTGGATCATCGTCCGCTCTGAGGATGACATCACCAACTCAGCATCTTCAACACTGTGTATAAAATGCACTGGTTAAGTAGTACCGTCAACACGGTACTATCCCAAATCTGGAGGCTTACCGACAAGCCCTCCAAGTGAAAAACTCAAACCGGTTGTCTGAACAATGATGACCAATGATCAAGAAGCAGGCAGTGCTAACCACCGTCTCCAACTGTTTCAGGTCGTTATCCCCGGAACGAAATCACCATTCACTCCCATATTCTGGGGAGGTGAATGAGCAGGTCCCTTAAGGCCTTAATTCAAGGAATAAGGAGTCCTTCCCGAGGGCTCCCATCATCAATCACTTCCAGGCTCGTGCGGAAGTACGCCCTCAACATGAGGAGGGTACCGACTCCAGGCGTTGGGCTCAGGTTCCTCGAACCTGAGCAGTAAAGACGAACCGCCAGAGGCGGAATCTGGTCAACAGTGAGAAGGTTCTCATCTATTCCATCTCTAGAGAAGTCCACCAACCTAACTTGGTGGCAAGAAATGAGTGGGAACATACACCTGCCCGTTTTAATTCCACTGTCCAGCAGACTCATCTGGCAGCATCACATCAATCCTGCCAGACAATTCCAGCGAAGTACTATAGGCAGGAACATACACCTCTTTATACATCATCAGCTCGTCAGCAAGCTCGTCTGACTACATATGATGGAGCTCGTCAACCATGTTTAGAAAAGTACAATCAGCAGGCACATACACCTGCTAGTATTAATCAAGCCTACCAACAGTCTCTTTTGGTAGCACACAGAGAATTCAGTCGGAAAGCTCCAGCGACAAACATGAGGCAGACTCAACTCTCTGCCCCCACACTTGAGTACTGTCAGGATTCACTAATAGGAAAAGGAGGACAGGAGCAGTCACATACACCTACTCCAATCATGGAATGGACGTATATCCCCGTTCCAGCAGCTAAAGTCACCAAGAATATTCTATAAATGGTGAAAGAGCAGAAGAAAATACCTAATCATATTCTGGATGTCTGCCAGGATATTATAACAACTTTAATGGCATCTCAGGGAAAGACACATAAATCTATCCCTACCAGTGGAGTGACACATCAACAATTCACTCTGGAATAGATACACACATCTGTTCCAGTCCAAGAGGGTTGTGGGGCATACTCCCCCATATCATACAGACAACCAAGTCAGGCACATACACCTGATTTGAGTGGAGATCATTAGCCTAACCTGGCCATCTTTCCTGATCAGGCACATACACTTGCTCAGAGGAACCACATTCATCAACAAGTGGTTTCCAAGTCAAGTAAGAAGGCGTCTAAGAAGAATACCCGCCCAACACAGTCAAAAGATCAAGATCCAATCTGTAACAAGGCCTTTCTCGATGCTGGAGTTCGTGAAGCCCTCAGACAATTATCTATTGGAATCCAAGATTCTGCTCCCTCATTTCCCAATAGTGGTAACATTAACTCCGAAGGTCTTCAATAGACACTTCCTCATGAAGGCTTGCTTCATGAAAATTCGATTGATCTCAATGTTTCATCTTCAGATGAGAGCCACAGAAACTCTCTGTGCGGTCAGAAGACCAAGGAGCAAGAGATCTCATCTTTTGCTGTAACCCATCATGGTGGTCCTCCCCATAATGATGAATTTCGCTGCGAAAGTCCTCTTTGCATTAGTGATGCACATTTCCTGTAAAATGCTGTAGTGGATAATGTAGTGCCGATAAATCCCTCTTATCTAGAGGAACTTGCAAATGCGAAACCAGTGATGTCTAATGATTCATTGCTAGCAGGTGAAATACTTTCTCAATCACAAGATAGACCAGGTTGTAGGACACTATCCAAACCACCCCTAAGTCATGCATATTCTAGTTTGATCAATGATTTCTCTACCAATATTGTTGAATATGATGAAGCAATAAGGAAACACCAACTCTGGTCAAATCAGGTAGAAGAATCTTCATTGAATGATAAATAGGAAATTCTGAACATGAGAAAACAACTGGAAAAAGGTGAAGTACCAGTCATGTTTTGGCCTTTGGATGACTATCAGTATGACATTCCAAAGATGTTGACGGAAGATGGAATTCATGATATTCATCTCAACATATGGAAAACTCTTTGTCAGTTGAAGAAGAAAGTATTATCTTATGATGAATATGAAAATCATATTAAGATAATAGAAGGGTTAGAACATCATATTTATTTGGCATCTCTATCAGTCTCTCGATATCCGAAGGCTGAAAAGCAGCAGAGAGCCCTTCAACGTTCATGCCTTAGCGCACTAAGAAGGTTTTTTCAGTTAGTTGCCAATGACCCATCTGGTATTCATGTCAGAGGATGGGGTGTTCATGGAGCACTACATTTCACGGTGCTCTCCAGTCAGCAAAGCCTACCGAAAATGGTTTCATGTAATGTTATTTCCCATGGCCGGCCACAGTCAATGGGCTTTGTTTGTAATCAAAAGATTTCCCAAGAATCAGTTTCAACTAGTTCCTCTCAAAATCAAGCATACAGAGAACAAGTTGTTGAATTACTTATACAACAAGCAAACAAGAATATTGAATAGGCCTCTCGTATGGAGCAATCACATCATCAGGTGACAGAAGTGTCGGAAATCATCCAACGGTATTTTGAACTAGGTGATAAAAGTGGATACAGGTTAATGCATCCAGCTAATTTCTGGACTAAGGTTCGCAAGATCAAGAGAGATTTTAAGAAAGTCTCATACATAGCATTTCAAGAGCCACCCCAGCTTGCCAGGCTGGGGACTCTTTTAAACCAACCCTTGGAATCAACAAATAGGATTCGAGGAGTTGATCGGGAATAGCAGGAATAGCCCCAGACCACCGGACTGGGGAATTTTTCAAATCATCAATCCCCTCCTCAGAGAAAATCGGCCTTTTCTCGATTGGTGAAGAAGCCTCAAGAAGAAAAAAGAGCCAAATTATCAGGAGATTCCCTCCAAATTATGGTTCGTCAAGAAGTTCCTGAGGGATTGAATCAACAAAAGGAAATTTCTCATCAAAGACATGGAAGAATAAAATATCACATAAATGCTGATAGAAGGGATGCGATGCGTTATGCATCAATCAATGTCATCAATACCGTTGTTGCAAATCCACCAAATGAGGTTTACTCAGGTGAATCAGATGAAGAGGTTCCTGCTCAATAAGATGTATGCACTGACACAAATGAAGAAGGTGTACGTACACAAAATCAAAGGATTACTCAGAACCTAGGTAATCCTTCAAGTAACCCACTTACCCCTCTCCGAAAAGGATCCAACAAAGGGAGGGGAAATAATCAGGTTACATATCCTTCCTCTGGAGAAGGCCAATCGCTCACATTAAAGCAAAGGTATGCACAATAGGAGGAAAAATGAAGGAATTAAGGAGGTTGAATGTAGAAATACTTCAGGGTAGTCTTCTTCTTAAGCACGCTGGAGTCAGTCAGCTAAGGGAATTTGTTGCAGCTACTGAGATGGATCAAGAATATCCTCCTCTATCAGCACACCCTCACAGGTCTAATCCTATGGGTCAAGTGCAACAACAGTTGGAAGTACTACCATCAGTTGCAGCACCATCCACCACATCTATCCAAGCTCTAGTCATTGCACCTACACAAGTCCAAGATCAACCAGATGTTTCTCAAAAGTTAACAACTACCATTGAGTCATTAACATCCCAGTTAGAAACTATGGAAAGGAAAGGTGCGCAGGTTCAACCAGAAAATAATGTTTACCCCGAATGGGTAGATTCAATATCTCCTCCATCCAGTTTTGGAAACCCTGTATTCACTATTTTCAATGGATCGGGCGAACCTGGACAACATTTGACGCATTACATGCCTTGTTGTGATCCTATGTTGGGAACTCCGGAGCAGTAAGAAGTAGTAAAACTCAGATTATTCGTATGGACCTTACAAGGACCAGCCTTTGTCGGGTATACAAGCTTACAATCCCAGTCAATTACCAGATGGGAGGATCTTTGCCAAAAATTCCATCTTCAGTTAAGCTCAACTTTGCCAAACACAATAGTTTTTTATCATACAAACTGTAAGAAAAGAGAGAATGAAGGGGTCTTAGATTTCATTTCTTGCTGAAAGGGATTAAAATATTCCCTAAGCTTATCACTCCCTCAATAGTAGTTGTTGCCAATACGTGTAGCAAATCCGCGTGACGAATTACGCATGCCGTTGATCCCTGTGAAATACACAGGAGGGTTTCGAGACCTTACTTCAATCGCTCAGCAGATTGAAGATTCCCTTATACAGGCTAAGGATAAATCTCGTGTATTTCCATCAGATCCAGAAAGGAGAATGGGTAAATTAGAAACTGCTATAGTTATGCTTAAACAAGCACATGTACCTGTTTCTACTTCAAAACCTTCATCTTCTTGAAGGGCTCCACCTCCTGAGCGCCAACAACAAAGGCTGTTTCGTCCAGATGATCAAAGAGATCAAAAACAAAAACAATTTGAGGATTTGAAGATAAAAACATACTCTTTTTGAAATGAACAAGTTCCTAGTTACTTCATTTCGGCTCTGGAAATTAATCTGGTTCAATTTCCAAGGCCTAAGAGGCCAAACAAGGAAGGAGATGAAGACCGTCCCAATTATTTCCCTTTTCATCAAATGTTGGGGCATCCCATCCAGGAGTGTTTTGTCTTTAAAGACCTCCTAAAAAATATGGTCGACTTGGGACAAGTCAAACTGAAAGGTTCTTCAGCTCAGGTAGCATGTGTTACTGCTACAGTTCCAGAGGAGAAAGGAGAATGGCAAGAAGTCAAAAGAAAAAATGCACAGAAGTATGATGATTGGACTGTCAGAAAGACAATCAACTGAACTCATTCTATTTTGAGAACACAATTAAAGAAACCGATTGTGTCTTCTTCCACGAATGTTGCGGAAAAACCCTCTTCATCAGAGGGAAAGTCCTCAAAGAAATGACATGATTCAAATAAAGAAAAAGAATCAGAAGAAGATGAGTATGTGTCAAAGCCTAAGCTATCTTTGACTCTGGAAGACTTCATGCCATCTACTTCAAAGCCACGGGCACCACCCCACCAAACAACACAGCCTAAACAGGCTAATCAGGCAGTGTCTTCATCAGATGAAGAGTTAATCTTCGGTTCTGTTAATATAATTCAATTAACAGATCCATATTCTAGTCGCAGTTTTGATTTCGATGAGCCTGAATTCCCTGTATCAAATAGGGGAATCAGAGGAAGTTTTAAAGGATCAGGATACAGGGGAAGACGTGGATATTTCAGAAGCCACTATTCCAATTCTACCCCTTCTAGAACTGTGTACGTAGCAGAAACTCGTGGTAGAGCCCTTTAGTGAGCTTAGAAAGAAAAAGAAAGTTATTCTACCTATAGCAAATTCAGTCTTGGCACAATTATTTTAAAAGACCGATTAAAGGTTCCATCTTCTTCCTCTCAGCAAGTAAATGGATATAATCAGTCTAATCTTCCAAAACCAGGAATATTTCCAACTCCTATCCCAATACAAGATGTATCAACTTCCAAAGCATCTACTTCCAAGGTACCTTCTAAACAACATATTCCAATTCGGAAACACAGACCTTTGGATCAAAAGTATGATGTATTGAAACACTTGGCCCAAGTACTAGACAAGTTATCAATTATGGATGCTTTGAATCTGTCAGAAGATCTTCGAGAAGCACTCATCGAGGAATTGTCAAGTCCTCAGGAGTTTGAAACTGAAATTGTTGTAGCTGAAGTCTATCACATAGAGAATAATCCTCAATAATTCCATGCAATAATATCTTTTACTGATGAAGATTAAGACGATGTTATTCATGGTCATATTAGATCTTTGTACTTATCTGGAAAGTTCAATGGTGTAGATGTTCGAAGAGCTTTTATTGACAATGGTTCAGGAGTCAACCTCATGCCCATTCGTACACTTCATCGATTGGGCCTCAAAGAATCTGATTTATCTCCTTATACCATGTTGTTACAAGGATATGATAAAAATTAACAAGAACCACTGGGCAAAGTTACACTCAGAACTCAGTTTGGAGATCTTGTATCCAATTCAGATTTCATGGTTGTTGATCAGGACTCAGCTTTCAACATCTTTCTTGGAAAACCCTGGCTACATAAACATGCGGCTATCCCTTCATCATACCATCAATGTCTCAAATATTGTTTCGATGGTCCAGTTGGGACATTGTATGGTGATAAGGCCTCATTCAAGACATGTGAGTCTCAATACATTAAGGCGGAATTCTATCACATGAAGGGAAGGGAGAAATCCACAACAAAGGAGATTACCAAAGTTAATGCTCCATATGGTTTGGAGAAGATTCCAGTAAATCCATTTACACATGTGAGTACAGATTATGTGTTTCCTATCAGTAAAATTGACATGATGGACCTAAATAAAAATACTCTTATGGAAAGATCCATAATGTCAATTAAGGCAATCGAGCCAGACAACATGGGAGAAATTGGTAACCCACCATGAAATGATGAAATCACAAATGGTGACGTCTTCATTTCATCTTCTGAAATCCAAAAAGTCTATACTTCTCCAATTAGGCTAGAAGAAGTTATAGAAACATCGGAGGTGAACAATGATGTCGATTCTCAATCCATCATCTCCTCTTTATTACCCAAAGAAGACCCTTCATCATCAATCGGGTCGGAAATGGAAGCTTCTTCTTCAAGATGTGAAAATTTTGACATCTCTTCTGATCATGAAAATTCTGCTTTATCATCTACTATGCAAGTAGAAATGGAAGAAATAACACATGATGAAGAAGAAGAGGAAGATCTCCGAGATGCTCCTCCAGCATTTGAAGAGGGTATCTCTACCACTGTGGATGAACTCAGAGAAATAAATTTGGGTACAAAATAAGATCCACGCCCCACTTTAATCAGTGCGACCATGACTCTTGAAAAGTAAGAGATGTATATTTATTTTATAAAGAAAAATAGAGATATATTTTCTTGGAACTATACAGAAATTCCTGGGCTTGATCCTGATGTTGCTACTCATCATTTGGGTTTACCAGAAGAACATCGAGGATTTATGCAAGCCACGAGAAGAACACACCCAACTTATGCTTCCAAAATTGAAGCTGAAGCGGATAAGCTTATCAAAGATAACTTCGTCAGAGAAGTTCAGTATCCCAAGTGGTTGGCTAATATTGTCCCTATAAAGAAGAAGAACAAACAAATTAGAGTTTGCATCGATTTTAGAGTTCTTAATCGGTATTGTCCTAAGGATGATTTCTCAGTTCCGATTATAGAACTTATAATTGATGAAACAGCTCGCTATGAAGCACTTTCCTTCATGGATGGTTATTCAAGATATAATCAGATCTGAATGGCCCCAGAAGATGAGGAATCCACAGCCTTCAGATCCCCTTAGGGTGTGTTTTTCTACCGGTTAATTCCCTTTGGCTTAAAGAATGCAGGTGCAACATATCAGCATGCCATGCATCGTATCTTCAAACCCTTCTTAGGGAAGTTTGTTGAATGCTATGTAGATTATTTTGTGGTTAAATATAAACAACGTTCTAATCACTTGGCTGATTTGGAAATCATATTCCGCAAGATTCGACAACATAATTTAAAGATGAACCCCTTAAAATGTGCTTTTGGGGTAACCTTAGGAAAATTCCTCATCTTTGTTGTATGCCATCGTGGTATTGAAGTCGATCCTGAGAAGGCCAAGTCAATCCTTGGTATTCCACCTCCTCTAAATTTGAATAAATTAATAGGACTTCAAGGACACTTAGCCTATATTCGGCATTTCATTTCCAATTTGGTAGGAAAAAGTTTACCCTTCACCAAATTGATGAAGAAGGGAGTCACTTACTAGTGGACTAAAGAATGTCAAGAAGTATTCGATATTATCAAGAAATACCTCTTGAGTCCACCGGTACTCATGCCACCTGTTGAAGGAAGACCACTTATCCTCTACGCAACAGCTCTAGAGCAATCATTGGGTACCTTTCTTGCTCAAGAGAATGATGCTGGGAATGAAAACAACCTCTATTATCTCAGTCGAACTATGCTTGAAGCAGAAACCCGATATTCAAGTATTGGGAAGTGCTTCCTCGAATTAATCATTGCAGTTCATAAGTTGAGACACTACCTGCAACATCACGAGGTCCAATTGGTATCTCTCAATAACCCGCTCAAATTCATCATTAGTCGTCCAATGCTTACTGGACGTCTGGCAAGGTGGGCAGTTATTTTGCAGCAATTCGACATTCAGTATGTGTCTCAAAAGGTGATAAAGGGCCAAGATCTGGCTGATTTCCTGGCTAAACACCCTTCAGTGGAAGATACATCTTCAGATATTGAACTCCCTGATGAGGAAGTCTTATCTATTCAAGAAAGTACTCAAGCATGGGAAATGTATTTTGATGGTGCTTCCACAAGTCCAACAGGGAGTAAAATGGAAAATCCTAAATTCAACAAAGTTCGTTTAGGAATTGGGCTCATTTCTCCAGAAAAGGTAGTGTTACCTTATTCCTTCTTATTGTGGTAATTTTGTACCAATAATGAAGCAGAATACTAAGCTCTCATTGCAGGCTTGGAATTAGCGCTTCAAGCACAGGTGAATCACTTAAAGGTGAAAGGTGATTCAGACTTGGTAATCAAATAAGTAAATAGGGATTATGCTATTAGAAAAGAAGAACTAATCCCTTTGTATGATTACGTCAGAGGGTTAATGGCGGAATTACCTTCAGAACTGACATTTTCTTATGTCCCAAGATCAGAAAATGCTCAAGTTGATGCACTGGCTAATATAGCCACACCTCTGGTAGATCCAAATCAGGACGAGACAACCATCAGTATTGCCCAGCATCGTGAAATTTCACCTTATGTTCGAATCAGGACAGAGGAAATTAGTGAAATTAGTCCCA
The DNA here is from genome assembly GCA_963277665.1 of Viscum album. Lineage (NCBI taxonomy): Eukaryota > Viridiplantae > Streptophyta > Magnoliopsida > Santalales > Viscaceae > Viscum > Viscum album. The sequence goes on along the minus strand of OY728120.1, from coordinate 461,487,480 downwards.
TTCCAGAACCGTATGGTCATACTACAGGATGGATGTCACCTGTCATGGAATACCTTAAAAATGGAACACTTCCACCTGATAGAGCCGAGAAAGAACAAATTCGGTGACACGTGGTCAATTTTACTCTTTATGATAGCCCATATCACCTAGAGAAAATTACCTAAAAACGTGGTTTTTATGGAGTTCTATTCAGATGCATTGATGGTGAAGAGATAATAAATGTCATGAAAGAAGTGCATGCAGGAGTCTGTGGTGCCCACTAGTCTGGACATAGACTGTCTGATCAAATTCGAAGGCTTGGATAATTTTGGCCTTCAATGATACAAGATTGTGTTGATTTCATAAAGAAGTGTCATTCATGCCAAGTACATGCCAACTTCACTCATCAACCTCCAAAGTTTCTTCATACAGCTAAATACTCATGGCCATTTTCCACATGGGGAATGGATGTGGTGGGACCTTACCCTTCGGCTACGACCAAGCAGTTTAAGTACATTCTTACTACTACTGACTTATTTTCTAAATGGGAAGAGACAATACCTCTCAAGGAAGTCAGTTATAAATGCGTTTTTAGCTTCATCAAGTCTAACATCATTACAAGATTTGGTGTCCCTCATTCCATATTGACGGACAATGGCACCAACTTCTGTTCATCCGAGGTGAAGAAGTTGTATCAAGAATACAACATCAAATCCAACCATTCATCTCGGTATCATGCAGCGTACAATGGATAGATAGAAGACTTCAACAAGACTCTTTCAAATATACTGCAAAATATGGTGGATAAGGATAAGAAGTCTTGGCCTAATAAACTCTTTCATGCTTTATGGGCTTATCGGACTACCACCCACACTGCAACTCGGTCAACTCCATATTCACTGGTATATGGAACGAAATCCGTCTTGCCAATTAAAGTTCAATTGACTTTGCTCAGAGTAGCCATTTGTGATCATTCATCTACAGATGAACAATCTCAAAAGTGATTGAATGATTTGGAATGGTTAGATGATAAAAGATTATGCATTTTTCACCACTTGGAAGTCTATCATAATCGAATAGCACGAGCTTTTAACAAAAAAGTTCGTCTTCATTCATTCACTCATGGAGAATTGGTATTAGTTCTCAGAACTCTAATGATACAAAGAAAGAAACCTCCCAAGCTTGAGCCGAAATGGGAAGGCCCTTACTCAATACATAGGGTACACTTCAATGGAGCTTATTCATTAATCTCGATGGATGGATAACTCATCACTTCTCCAACAAATGCCAGATTTTTGAAGAAGTATTTTGTATAAACACAAAATATATCATCCGAAAGGTCCTGAATGACCTTAAACTGCACCACTATCCAGAAAGACGTTAAACTGTGAAAAAGGTTCCCTAATTCATCCAAAATGATGTTAAATGGTGTACCCTTTTGTCCTCACTGCATGACATTAAACTGCACAGCCCCCCTTTCGTCCAACATGACGTTAAACTATTTTGTCCCCATAGTCCTAACTACATGATGCTAAACTAAACAGAAAGTCCTTGATATGTCCTACATGACATAAAAATGTACTTTGTCCCTGCTACATGACACTAAACTGTACAGCAACAATAGTCTTAACTGCAAGACTTTAAACTACATAGTCTCTTTATATGTCATACATGACATTAAACTATTCATCGTTAAGGTTGTTGTTACCTCTTGTTTCTCACACCGAGTATGACTCACGTGAGCTTAGAGAAAACATCAACCATAACACTCTCTCTGGGATACTAACCATTTGTAAGTCCCAAGAACATCATTTTTTATGTCGTTGTCCCCAAGAACAACTTGATCATTAATTCATTCTTTAATTGAACTATGCAGACTTTGATCCTTGCCTTCCAGGCTGGGTACATAGGAAACCTCCCAAGTTTCAAGCTCAAAACCAATCTCTTCACATCGGTTCACCTCCATCTCATATGATGTTGATTTGTGAAACCGACCCTAGAATCAATATCTTTACATTGGTTCACTTTCGTCCTTGTTATACGACGTTAAACTATACAACACTTTTGTCCAGTATGACAATAAAATACAATATTCTTTGATACCCTCACCTGAGAGGGAACCATTATTTACATTGATTTTTCAACCATATTTCATTTCAAAGACTAAGTGCATACATGGAAATTCCCAAACCTTTTATCTTGTGTTAAACCATCATTGTACTAAAGTCCCCTTTCACCCTTCACATGTACGAACCAAATTTTTACAGAGGGTATTTCTAGAACTACATGGGATTGATTCCCATCCTTATGGGATACGTAGGAACCTTCAAGTGTCCCTCGAATCTATCCCCAATTCGTTTGGGCCTAACCCCAAATTCCACTTCCAGTCCCTTGGCTGAAAAGTCCCCATGAAAACACACACTATGTATTTATTACAATGGTCCAAGCTCTATTACCCTAAACTAAGATCTCCAATCCTTTTTCCCACATGACGTTAAACTATAATTTAAAAACTACGTATGGATTGATTCCCACCCTTATGGGATATGTAGTGAAGTCCAACATTTTAATTCAGGACCCAGCCACAACATAATTATGGTTAGCATTGATCTGTGTATCTTTGTATACATCGGACAATACCCATCTTTATGTGTCATAATCCTAACCTTAAATATTTTCAGATCTTCATAGACCTTCTCTTGACTTTTAGTCACAAAAATGTCAAATTTCAGAGAGTTCTTTTACCTGACTATGCAGCACGTGCCCTTAGGTGGCCTTGCATAAACAGTCTACATAACAGACTTGTCAGCCAAAAGATACTATTATTTGACTATGAAGCCAATGCCCTTAGGTGGCCCTGCATAATTCAACCCCCTAACGGGTTTGTTAAATAATGATAACTTCATTCTTGGGAAGAAAGCCTCTTTTGTCCTTATTGGTCTTAAATGACAGTATGTAGGGATCCGCAAAAATAGCCATCCTTAACATATTTGTCCCATATCCCTTTTCATGATCTGAAAGTATTCAAGTCTATGGTTTATATTCTCCTTCCCTATATTTGGGTCAGACCTTCGTAGAAGTGATATCCATACAGTTCTTCGATAATCTTGTTCGGAAATATCATCTCCATATTCAAGTACCTCTTTCCATACAACAAACTCTATACTTTGGAAAATTTGAATCTCTATAAACTTTCACTGGCTTTTAACAGTAGAAAGGTAAATTTCTGAGAGTTCTTTTTCCTAACTATGCAGCACGTGCCCTTAGGCAGCCTTGCATAAACAGTCCACATAACAGACTTGTCAGCCAAAAGATATTATTATTTGACTATGCAGCCAATGCCCTTAGGTGGCCCTGCATAATTCAACCCCCTAACGAGTTTGTTAAATAATGGTAACTTCATTCTTGGGAACTACTTCTTCTAATGCCTTTTAGCTCTTTTTCATATCATTCCTCAGATTCAAATATTCTTAAGTCATAGTTTACATATTTTTTCCCTCATACTTGAGTATGGTAATATGTTTTCAGATAAATTGTCAAAGAATTGAGTCAATTTTAATTCGTTCAGTAAAAGCTATTTCGACCTTAAACATTAGAATCTTTATATCTGATGTGCATGACTATAAATTTCCCACAAAAGATAAAGGAACTCTGAGTAAAAGTCAAGTTCCAGCTCACTAAACATACATTTTGTATGATTTATGTAATATTGAGAAATTAAAATATTCAAAGTTTGTAGGGTTATTTACATTAATCTTAGTAAAAATCAAACTATGATTATTAGGCCCATTGGCTTTGGTAAAATTTAATGCATGTAGCCAAAGAATGAAAGTACAAATGATTGAAGATGAAAGTGTTTTTCATTGATATACAGGAGATAGAAGGACATCCACATACTGGATTCTCTTCCATTTTTCAGGAATTACAAAAGGATTTCAACATAACTCTTCATTTTATTTACGGCATCCCGAGCTTCATCAGCAACCACCTGAAATTCATTCCTTCAACTGGATACAATAAGAGATGCAGTGATACGAGCTCTTCTTGGAAAAATTGTAAAAGGATGTTCTTCAGTGCGGTTTGATAAAATTTTCTGATGATCAAATGGTGACTCTGTTTCTGTCCAGGAGACTTGGAAGATGGATACATGGATTTGAGAATGGAGCATTGGAAGTAAAGATCCATTTGGAGAGAGTACCCTTTTCAATTATTTCTCTAATATCATGTTTGTCTTCTCTCCACCAACCAGCAGCGGAAAACATCTCAGCCCATGTGTTTTCCATTTTCATATTTTCAAGGAAATGGCATGGAAGGAAAATTTGAATGTTCACACCATTGTTATTGCTCTTAATGCACAACATAACCGAAATAGGGGAGTAGCAGTGCAGCTGCATTTTAGGCGTATAGTTCTTTGCATCTGGAACATTGACTCCTTGCAGATGACCATGACCATACAGGGAAAAGTAGATTCTCTGTGGGAAATTAAGATGATATTTCTTCAAGTAATTAGCCAAATATGGGAGAGTGTTGTCATAGATATCATAGTAATCATGGACAACAATGTTCGTCATATCATCAATCCGCTTGCTAGCCAGTTCATCAGCCATTCTGATTCTCCTGAGAGCCATTGAATCTGCACAAAAGTTGAATAAAATGGATTTATTTTTCAAAAAATTTGTGAAGGAATTCAGAAAAATAGCTAAGGCATTAAAGCGCGCAAGTCTAAAACTTGGCGTGCTAGTATGGATGTGCCATGCAAGTATCACCGCACAGGCCCAGATACCATGACAGTAGCACGACATCAAGGAAAGAGTAGGAAACAGAGCAACTTGCGCCGCGAGAGATCGAAAGTTTCAAATCTATATGCTTTGTATGGAAGTGAGGCCCTCTATTTATAGACAAGGTCGTAACCCTGCGCGACCAAAGGTCGTACCCCTGCGTGCCAAATCCTGCGCGCTCGAAGCTGATTTGCACACCAGACCTTGCGTGCTGCCTTTCCTTTCATTTTCTGCTTTTCCTCAGAGTCACGTCCTCATTTCTTTTGGATCCAACTCTGAGGGGGGGACTTTTGTTGACGCTCCTTTTGTCACAAAATCTAAATATTGGAAAAGGGGATTATCTTAAATCAAAGTGATTCAACCTTTGGAAAAATATCAAAAATTGACAAAGGTAGGAATAAGAAGAATATTGCACAATGGTCGCGCAAGTTTTACGATGGTCACACAAGTACACTTGCGCGCCGCAATGGTCTCACAAGTAAACTTGTGCGCCCTAAGGGATAACTGCCTGGGGTCTTCATCAGCCTATAAATAGACCCTATGGGTTCCCCATTTGGAGGATGATTTTTTTTCTAGAAACTCAGATTTGAGCTCCCGGCACCCTAGTATCTTCTCAAAGCTTCTAAAAAGTTTCTAAGGTAATTTCTTACCTAGAAAGGATGATCTAAAGAGGGGGAGGAAGGCGTAAGTGTTGAAACTCATCAACACTTGCACGCCTGAGTGGACATCCCTTAAGGGAAATGGCCACACTTGCGCGCTGCCTAACTCCTTCATTAGAACTTGTGCGCCACTCTTCTGGAAGAACCTCAGGATGATTCTAAAGGCTTTAACCAAGATTCGCTCAAGTATTACCCTTCTAGTTAACCGTTGCGCAAGTACCCATGTGTGGCGCAGGTATACCTATGCGACCAGGACTTGTGTGCCCACGCAGTACCTGCGCGCCTGCCAGGACATGCGTGCCCCTGCCTTTTTTGGTACCCTTCTTGCCCATTTCACCCCAATTAAGCCATTCCACCTCTCCTATTCAAGATTCAGTCTTCAAGACACTCTTCAAAGCCACTTATGGAATGATTTCTTGATTTGACATCCTTATCTGAAAGGAATTCTGTGGAATATCTCTCAAAACCTAATGATTTACACATCTTTATGTCACTAAAGATTGATATTTCATTCATTCAACCTCATCCTTTAAGATGAGAGAACTCATTAACCTGGGCCCCTTTTCAGGAATAATCCCCAATAATAATTCTCAAATATTGGCATCCTCCTTAGGAGTAAGCCCCAAGTACCTTAATTTATTTAAGTCTCTTAACCTGGGCCTCCTTTTCAGGAATAAGCCCGAGTCATAATTCTCAAATATGGGCATCCTCCTTAAGAGTAATCCCCAAGTCCCTTAATTTTTTTAAGTCTCTTAACCTGGGCCTCCTTTTCAGGAGCACGCCCCAATCTTAATTTCTATTAACCTGTCCTAATTTACCTTTGATCTGGGATTCCTTCTCAGGAGTAAAACCCAATCATAAGTCTTCTCCTAATTTGGGCCTTCTTTTCAGGAGTAAGCCACACGTTAGAGTATTAGAATATCCATGAAGAACATATACCTTTATGGACCCTGTTCCTAGATTTCTTCCCTGAAGTAAATCATAATCTTCATTTATCTAGGTAGTCATACATACATAAGTCCCACATTATTTCTTATGATTGCATCTTTCATGGAACAATTGTCTTATTTTTACCAATACCTCTTGTTTCTCACACCGAGCATAACTCACGTGAGCTTAGAGTGTAAAATTAATTATGAAATCCTTCTTTGAGCCATCAATCATAAAAATCATACTCCCTTACTCAAACTACATGGGTTCTGATTCCTTTTCTAAACAAAGGATATGTAGGTAGCCCATTTGCGGGTTTGATCCCAACATTGAAATAATCCATGTCCTTCTGAATGACAATAAACTTCATGTGCCCCACTGAGTGGCTTTAAAACCAGCATGGTCATCATAATGACCAAGATAATTCTATATAAATGAGTTGAAGGATACCATTGATCAAGAATATCTAATAAATAAAAATGATTCTCTAACGATAAATAACCTCGAATACATATAAAAGATTCTCTAAATTTCTTACATATTTAATCATTTATTGTCAGATCTAAAAGAAAGCTCATTTTATACTTGGTAATGTAATAAGGATTCACGAACATAACTTAAATCTATAAAGAGAGTCCTGGAGTAGACAATAATTTCCCTCAAAAAGGTGTGATGAGTCCGACCTCCCATACTCTCGACCAATGAAAATTCCTAAGCCTCAACAGTCCACAAACTAATGAGCTCCAACCTTTGGAAAGTAGGTCCAAATGGATGTGGAATGATTGGATGTTTCCGTTTCTACGAACAAACCCATTAGAAACCAATTGGAATGTTTGAACCTTCAATCAAGGAGGTCATCCCCATATTCCGAGGGAAAAAATGATTGTAAGGGTAATAAAAAGGATTCAAATATACAACGTTTCATCTATAATGAGTTGGGACATTTTGTGAATAAATGTACCAATCATCAAAGTGTACACTAAATGATGATATTGGATAATAATAAAGTTATGATACTACCACAGATGAAGAGGAATGATTAGTGTTCTGAAGTTTTTATTAATGAATTGTGTCATTTGAGTATTGTATTAATGATGTACTAGTTATATGAATTATGGAAACAAATAAGGATTGTACTATAGTACTATTTCATTGTGAATTTGAGATTGTATGGTACTATGAAAAGTGAGTGAATAGAAAGTTAATTTTTTGTAAAATATATGGTTGAGGGAAATATAAACCATAAAATAGTCATAATGCTTAGGTAATTATTTCAGCATAAAAGATAATGGAGTTGGATAAAGTATATTGGATATTATTGACTAACTAGGAACTAATTAATGGTTTGTTTATTCCATCATTGATGGAGTTTACAACATTTATGGATTTGAGGAGTATGTCTAGTATTCTATGTTTTACAGATGGAATAAGGAAGAATGAACATATTCAATATGGTTTTATGGTAATTCATTTTATTACCATGTCTTAAGATAATTCATTATGGAGGTATTCACATGTATGATATGTGACCTTATGAATTTTGGACTATGAGTTTGGAGTGAAGTATTTTGGATAAGTCTAAAGGTTGTAATGGATTAAGTTTTACATTGTATACTATTGTTTATGGTTAAGAAATTTCTTACGATTATTTATGGATTGTTATAAAAAGGGAAAATTAGAGGTCGGGTGACAACCCATCGCGTCCGGAACAGTCACGAGACTTGAACCTACAACAAAAGGGCGACAAGGGTGCATCACCTACCAGTTGCCTACATGATGCCCTAGTTTGTATAATGTATTATTTTATAAAATATGAATGAATTATGAATTATAAATTCATTTTTTAAACCCAATACTATTTGGTTAAATAAAATATTTTTGGAGTTCTATTATCTTTTGGAGTGAAAGATGTGTTTGTGGTTGAAATTAGGTAAAGGATATGACAACCCTGCTTTTTATTACAACTTAAACATGATTTATTACATAAAAAATCACTTGATACCACAATGAAGATTGATAGGTTTAGTGTATTTGGGGATTAGGATCATTACATAAAAACTTAAAACATGAAATACAACATCTTTATTGAAAACTTCCTTTACATGACCACTATATTTCCTCGTACTTAGCATTGCATGGGATAACCTGAGGACATGCATAAGAAAAGGGTGAGATATAAAGCCCAGTAAGGAAGTACACATGGAATAACATGAGGAGTAAAATACATGTTAGGCAATAGGAATATCAATAGAGCATAAGAGAAACATGAACATAAAGACATGATAAAGCATGATAATCATAACATGGAAATGTGGCAACAACACTTAACATTGAATTAGCATGAGCCAAGGCTTATTGAACATGGAGCATGAGTAAACCCTCGTTTCACATGAAGCACGAGTAAACCCTCATTACACTTGAATTAGCATGAGTCAACACTCATTGCACATGACCTGTCAGGATACTATACTTTACCCAATGCATTGGAGTGCTATAAGGGCGCACCCTTCTTAAACATTTCATTTCTTGCATAAGTGTGCCACATGGATCATAAAACATGGATTCATAAAACATAATCATTTATTCCACGATAAAGAATGTGGAATTCATACATGAAACATTAAAATCAATATGTTAAATGTGCATAAAGGTGAATACCATTGATGGAGAAATGGGCATGGTATTCACTACACAATGACATTGGCTTAGAAAATCGGTGTGATTTCGGCAGCGTAACGGCGTGACATAAGAATTCATAAAAAACGTTGATGAGAGGGAAAGGGGTTACACATCATATTTACATGTAATGGAATGTAATGAGGTCCAATAGATACATGTCCCAACAATTTTAATGGAATTTAGATTCATGATAAAAATGTATTGCTTGAATGTAAAAAAGGAGAGAGAAGTTCCTTTCGGAATTTCGACATAGTAACGGGTGTACATGGGAGGCACTTAATGAGAGTGAAAGGGGTCTCCCATCATTCAAACAATAATAGGGAATTATGGGGGAGGTGAAAAACCATACCCCATCATTCATAATTGAAATTAAAAGGGCAATACAACTTAAATAAAATTGACAAAAATGAGAAAGGAAGAAAAAACCCTTACTTGGAAGTGTGCTTGCAAAGGCTAGAGAGAGGCTTGTGAGAGTCTTCTTGAGAGCTTGGGGAACCTTGGGAGGATTATAGAGAGAGTAGGTCAGAGGTTTGACGAACTCCAAGGGATTTTAGTGTGGAGGAAGTGGGATCTTGGGTGGGTTTATATAGGAAAGGTGAGGGACTTCTTTCTTATTTAGGTTTGGGCCCCCTTACATTAAATTAATCCAAACCACAAACCATACCATGGTTTTTGCCCATGGTTTTTGGCAAAGGGAACAGGAAAAAAATATTTTATAAGGCCCAATTCCGAACTTCTTAATATAATAGGGTTGATTATGTGGAGATGAGTCACACTCCCATGGAAATTTATTTAAAAAGGCAAAGTGTTGAATATGTCTTGAGAGGTCCATTAATGCTTTGAAAAGTAAGTCAAACAAACCCAAAATCACATTATTTTAATGATAAAACATATATTGGCCGAACAGAAGGATTATGGTATTTTATTACATCACCATTGGGTCATTATGATGTCATAAAACACATTATATATTTAAACGATATTTAATTTTTACCCAAAAATTTGACTGTCTAAGAAAATTATGAAAAATTCACCGCTGGATAATTTCGATGTCCTGATTCCAGAAATGACATTTATTTTTTCTATTTTTTTCTAAATATGTTAATCTTCACTTTTAAAATAAAAACCGAAATTTATCGAAAATTCACGGGTTTTGACAAAAATGGATTTCAAACCTTAATAAAAATTTTTAATTACATTCATAAAATTATAAGATCATATATATTTAATAAAAATTAATTTAATATTAATAATAATATTTTATTAAAATATTATTTAATTCAAAAATCCCTTAATTTAATAAAATATAATTTTTAATTAAATAATAACTAAAAACACCATTTTTACTTTAAAAACTATTTACAATGTATCAAAAATGATTAGAAATTATATTCATTATTATATACAAAAATAATGTAAATGAAAATAGTATTACTTATTTGTTACATAACACATTAAAACAACTGCATAATACCTAAGGGTAAGGTGTGCAATGGTGAAAGACTCTTGGGGCGGCTCGGATAACATCGCTCGAGTGGTAATTTCAATCAACTTCCACTTTTCCCGTAGACGGTCACGTTCGAGCTTGACATGATGAAGCTCAGCATGGGCTTGGTCAAGGGCGAAACCCAAATACGCCACCTCTTTTCCGAGCTCCGACAAATGAGCTTCGTATGGGGCAATTCTACTGGATGAGGCCATCACTTCCTTTGTCTGAGTAAAATTGGGTTCGTTAAAGCCTTATATTTATACTAGTCATGTGATCACTGTTGAACGACTATAAAAGTAACGGTCAAAACTCTTATCATAAAACCAAAGAAGTTGACATTTTATAAAAGATTTTATATAAGGAGACATTTAATAAGATCAAGAGGTATTTCCATTAATGAAACTTTGGGTCGTTACAATATTCCCCCCTTAAGAAATTTCTCCCTTGAATTTTTCCTTTTCCCGCACTAAAACAAATGTGGGTAACTCAGCTTCATCATATCCTTCGATTCCCAAGTCGCTTATTCAAACTTGTGGTTTCTCCACAATACCTTGACGAGGGGTATTGTCTTATTTCGTAGAACTTTTTCTCTATGATCTAAGATCTTCACTGGTTTCTCCTCATAAGAAATATCATCTTCCAATTGTACCACCTCAGAAGAGAGTACATGTGAAGGGTTCGGTATGTACTTCCTTAAGAGGGATACATGAAAGACATCATGCACCTTGGCCATAGTAGGAGGAAGTTCTAATCGATAGGACACAACCCCCACACGATCAAGAATCTCGAAGGGGCTGATGTACCTTGGACTTAACTTCCCTTTCTTTCCAAACCTCATGACCTTATTCCACGGAGATATGCGTAAAAAACCATGTCTCCAACTTTAAACTCAAGGTCTCGTCGATGATTATCTGCATAACTCTTCTGTCGACTCTGGGCTGCCTTGATATGCTGCTGAATGGTTTTCACCTTCTCCACCATTTCTTCGACCATTTTTTCTCCAAGCAGCTTACGTTCACTGACCTCATCCCAACATGCTGGTGTTCTGCACCTTTTCCCATAAAGGGCTTCATATAGTGCCATTTGGATGCTCGAGTGGAAACTGTTATTATAAGAGAACTCAACCAGAGGAAGATGTTGATCCCATCCTCCTTTAAAGTCCATCGAGCATGCTCTCAACATATCCTCAAATGTTTGGATAGTCTGCTCGGATTGACCATCAGTTTGAGGATGATAGACCGTACTGAAGTTCAATTCAGTATTCAGAGCATGTTGAAGACTCTTCCAAAACTTAGAGGTGAATCTTGGAACTCGGTCAGACACAATAGATAGTGGTACTCCATGAAACCGTACCACATCCCTGATATACATCTGTGCTAGTTGATCCAAAGAGAAATCCTCCCGAATAGGAATGAAGTGTGCGGTCTTTGTAAGACGATCCACAACAACCCAGATTGCATTTTTGCCTTTGGATGTCCTTGGAAGTCCGGTGACAAAGTCCATGGTGATGTTCTCCCATTTCGATTCTGGTATGGGCAATGGTTGCATCATCCCCTTAGACTTCTGCCTCACTGCCTTCACTTGCAGACACACAAGTCACTTTGATGTATATTCGGAGATCTCCTTCTTCATATTATCCCACCAAAAGTTTTCTCGGAGATCTCGATACATCTTTGTGCTCCCTGGGTGAATAGAGAAATTTGAACTATTTGGATCATCCAAAAGTTCCTTCTTTAGCTCCGGACTTGATGGAACAAATAGTCTTTTCCCAAACCGCACAATTCTTTCTTCATTAACATTAAAATTTGAGGATTTCCCTTTTTTGATAGCTTCCACCTTTTCCTAAATTCCCACATCATCCTTTTGAGCATCCATTTACCTTTCCAAAAGAGATGGTTGAGAAATCATTTGTGAAAGGATCGATGATGTTCCCTTCTTTATGATTCCCATGTCCATCTTCATCAAGTCTAAGAAGATTGGATCCTTCTCAATTCTCATCATTTATAGAATCACTGGATCCATTCTACTTAGGGCATCCGCCACCTTGTTCGCTTTCCCAGGGTGGTAATGTATTGAACAATCATAATCCTTGATGAGCTCTATCCATCTTCTCTGGCGCATATTAAGCTCTTTCTATGTGAATATATATTTAAGACTCTTGTGGTCAGTATATATCTCACATTTCTCTCCATAGAGATAATGCCGCCATATTTTCAAGGCAAAGATCACAGCTGCCAACTCCAGATCATGCGTTGGATAGTTTCGCTCATGGATTTTCAACTGCCTTGAGGCATAGGATATCACTTTATCATTCTGCATCAGCACACATCCTAAGCCCTTCTTCGAAGCATCACTGAATACCAAAAAAATCTCCCCACTTGTGGGTAAATTGAGCATGGGTTCAGTGATAATCCTCCTTTTCAACTCCTTGATGCTTTCTTCACATTCATCACTCCAAGAAAAATTTACTCCCTTTCGAGTTAGCTTGGTAAGAGGGTTGGACAATCGTGAAAAATTTCTCACAAATCGTCGATAATATCTAGCTAACCCCAAGAAGCTACGGATATCCATTAACGATGTTGGCCTCAGACATCCCTCAATTTCATCTATTTTGGAGGGGTCCACAGATATCCCATTGATTGTGATGATATGGCCCAAGAATGATACTTCCTTCAACCAGAACTCACACTTTCTGTACTTTTTATAGAGCTTCTCCTTGCGCAAAGTCTCTAGTACAGTTCTTAAATGATCCTCATGATCCTCCTTGGTTTTGGAGTATATTAGAATATCATCTATAAAGACTACCAAAAATTTGTCAAGGTAATCTCTAAAGACTCTATTCATCAAGTCCATGAATATTTCCAGAGCATTGGTGAGTCCAAAAGTCATTACTATGAATTCATAGTGCCCGTACCTTGTACGAAAAGCAGTATTAGGGATATCTCCCTTCTTCACCCTTACTTGATAATATCCCGACTGCAAGTCCACCTTGGAGAAGTATTGTGCTCCACGCAACTGATCAAACAAGTCATCAATTCATGGGAGAGGATACTTGTTCTTTATCGTGATTTTGTTAAGTTCACGATAATCGATGCAAAGCCGCATTGACCCATCCTTCTTGATGACGAAGAGGACTGGTGTACCCCATGGTGAAGCACTTGGGCGTATAGACCCTTTATCCAGATTCTCATGTAGTTGTTTTTTCAGATCTTCAAGCTCAACAACATCCATTCTATATGGAGTCTTGGATATTGGTAATGCCCCAGGTATAAGTTCAATTGAGAACTCAACATCTCTTCTAGGAGGAAGACCAGGAAGTGCCTCGGGAAACACTTCCGCGAATTCCCTCACAATAGGCATTTCTTCAAGGGTGGTTTCTTCCTTGGAATCAATCATCTGAGCAAGATATGCATGCTCATAAGGAAGTAATATCCATTCTTGAGATGATGGTGCTAAAGGAGATTCATCTTCCTCCTGACACTTGTAAATAATCGGGGGTCGATTCTCCATATGGAGTGTGACTTCCCTCTCCTGACAATTTATGTTGGATCTATATAAGGAAATACAATCTATGCCAAGAATTGCATCAAATTACAGCAGAGGGAGTATGATGAGGTTCGTGGAAATTCAATCCACAGATTATTACAGGGGATGAATTATATTCATGGGATGCAATGATTTCCCCATTTTCCGTACTCATTGACATCTTTACTTCAATGATTTGTGGTGGTGCTATGATTGTTCTACTAAACTTTCGAGATATAAAAGAATGCATAGAACCTGAATCAAAAAGTAAATTCTCTATTCTTGAATGAATAACTAGCGTACCTGTCACCACTTCGTTGTCGGGGTTCACTTTGGAAGAAGTGATGGAAAAAAGCTCTTCCTTGCTGTCTTGGTGGTTGTTGGCTGCCTCCGAAAACCCATGGATTAGGGAAATGATTTGTAAAATGACCCGGTTCTTTGAATTTATAGCATTGAACAACGCGTTGAGGTTCGAACGGAGCGTTCCTCTCCTCTTTCGCAGCGACGGGTCCTTCTTGCTGACATTTAACAGCTAGGTGCCCTTCTCTTCCACACCTGAAGCATTTTCTCGTCCCCTTAAGGAAATTTCCCGGGTGCTTATTTCCGTAATTTTGACAAGTGGGGTGCTGGAACTTCTTAGCGCCGTTGGATTTATCCATCGGCCCACCAGCATTGAATTCCACCTTATGCTTCTTATCCCCATGATACCCCTGTGATTCTCTGATCTCCATTTTGACCTTGAGGGCACATCAGACAATTTCCTCATAGCTGTCGAAGTCACGGATCGCTAATGATTTACGTAGGTTAGGCTTCAGCCCACCAAAGAAGCAGTCAACCTTGCATTCGGGGGTAACGACAAAGCCGGAAGCGTATCGTGCAAGCCTTGTGATGTTTTCCTCGTACACTCCAAGGGATTCCTCATCTTTTTTCTTGAGGGAAAGGAAGTCCCTTTCCATCTTAAGACGGAGGGTGCATGGAAAATATTTATCGAAGAACATATTCCGAAAATTATTCCATTACAATGACTCGATCTCCTCCTCAGGCTTCGTATTTTTGATCAATATCCACCATTGATCAGCTTCACCCTCCATACGATAACCCGCCAGGAGAACCTTATCTTGTTCAAAACATTGGAGGATGGAGAATATCTTTTCAATGGAGTTGATCCATTATTCAACGATCGTGGGATCGGATGATCCACTAAAATTAGGAGGCCTTTGTCTCATGAAGCTCTCGATAGAGACTTGTTCTTTCTTAGGGGGCGTTGATCGTTCCTCTTGACTCACATTTCTATTCAAAACTTGAGTTAGCTGAGAGATAAGTGTGACAATGTTTGCGATTCCCGCTCCCATTGGATTTGGCATCTCATTAGTACAGTCATCACACTGATCTTCACAACGGTTGTTATCCTGAGTCCTCCTATTACCAGCCATTGGCTGGAATAAAAGGAAAGTTAGGGGTAATACATAAAGGGTAATCCAAAGACAAAAGTTGACGACTCAAAAATAAACTTTTATTTCCTTAACTCATGAGTCTATAGGCTTCAATATAGTCTTTTCATGATCTAATTTATAACATATATTCTTAGGGGAATGTTTCCCTTAATAAGGGTTTGTACTATGATTGCAAATTTATCAAAACATATCCCCTAGGAGTGTCGTAACCAAGAGTGTAGCAAGGCCCGTTGTTGTGCACCAGTTCCCATTCGAGTCTAGCTCAAAGCGGTGTTTTCGGGTTTTACCCCTAGGATACATCTGTGCCAGATCCGCCTCTACCTGCTCGTATCTAGACAGGGATGTATTTGTTTGATAAACCACTTACTTAGTATTTACCAAAACGTAGGGATGTTTTTATTATACTTAGTCTTGTATTTAAGGCTTTACTAGGGTTTTCCTAATCCCAAAAATAACTAAACCTATCCTCTGATACCAACTATGACAACCCTGCTTTTTATTACAACTTAAACATGATTTATTACATAAAACTTCACTTGATACGACAAAGAAGATCAAGAGGTTTAGTGTATTTGGGGCTTAGGATCATTACATAAAAACTTAAAAAATGAAATACAACATCTTTATTGAAAACTTCCTTTACATGACCACTACATTCCCTCGTACTTAGCATTGCATGGGATAACCTGAGGACAAACATGAGAAAAGGGTGAGCTATAATGCCCAGTAAGGGAGTACACATGGAACAACATGATAAGTACAATACATGTTAGGCAATAGGCATATCAATAGAGCATAAGAGAAACATGAACATAAAGTCATGATAAAGCATGATAATCATAACATGGAAATGTGGAAATAATACTTAACATTGAATTAGCATGAGTCAAGGCTCATTGCACATGGATCATGAGTAAACCCTCATTGCACATGAAGCACGAGTAAACCCTCATTGAACATGAATTAGCATGAGTCAACACTCATTGCACATGATGTATCATGATACTATACTTTACCCAATGCATTTGAGCGCTATAAGGGCGCACCCCTCTTAAACATTTCATTTCATGCATAAGTGTGCCACATGGATCATAAAACATGGATTCATAAAACATAATAATTTATTCCACGATAAAGGAATATGGAATTCATACATGAAACATTAAAATCAATATGTTAAATGTGCATAAAGGTGAATACCCAAGATGGAGAAATGGGTATGGTATTCACTACACAATGACATTGGCTTAGAAAATCGGTTCGATTTTGGCAGCGTAACAGTGTGACATAAGAATTCATAAAAAAGGTTGATGAGAGAGAAAGGGGTTCCTAATCATATTTACATGTAATGGATAGTAATGAGGCCAATATATACATGTCCAAACAATTTTAATGGAATTTAGATTCATGATACAAATGTATTGCTTGAATGTAAAAGAGGAGAGAGAAGTTCCTTTTGGAATTTCGGCATAGTAACATGTGTACATGGGAGGCACTTAATGAGAGTGAAAGGGGTCTCCCATCATTCAAACAATAAGATGGAAGTATGGGGGAGGTGAAAAACCATACCCCAACATTCATAATTGAAATTAAAAGGGCAATACAACTTAAAGAAAATTGAAAAAAATGAGAAAGGAAGAAAAAACCCTTACTTGGAAGTGTGCTTACAAAGGCTAGAGAGAGGCTTGTGAGAGGCTTCTTGAGAGCTTGGGGCACCTTGGGAGGATTATAGAGAGAGTAGGGCAGAGGTTGGACGAACTCCAAGGGAATTCTTTATTATTTAGGTTTGGGTCCCCTTACATTAAATTAATCCAAACCACAAACCATCCCATGGTTTTTGCCCATGGTTTTTGGCAAAGGGAAGAGGAAAAAAATATTTTATAAGGCCCAAGTCCGAACTTCTTAAAATAATAGGGTTTTTTATGTGGAGGTGAGTCACACTCCCATGGAAATTAATTTAAAAAGGAAAAGTGTTGAATATGTCTTGAGGGGTCCATTAATGATTTGAAAAGTAAGTCAAACAAACCCAAAATCACATTATGTTAATGATAAAACATATATTGGCCGAATATAAGGATTATGATATTTTATTAAATCACCATTGGGTCATTATGATTTCATAACACACATTATATATTTAAACAGTATTTAATTTTAACCAAAAATTTGCCTGTCTTAGAAAATTATGAAAAATTCACCGTTGGATAATTTCGACGTCCTGATTCCAGAAATGACATTTATTTTATCTAAAATTTTTTTCTAAATATGTTAATATTCACTTTTAAAATAAAAACTGGAATTTATCGAAAATTCACGGGTTTTGACAAAAATGGCTTTCAAACCTTAATAAATTTTTTAATTATATTCATAAAATTATAAGATCATTTATATTTAATAAAAATTAATATAATATTAATAATAATATTTTATTAAAAAATTATTTAATTCAAAAATCCCTTAATTTAATAAAATAGAATTCTTAATTAAATAAAAACTAAAAACACCATTTGCACATTAAAAACTATTTACAACGTATCAAAAATGACTAGAAATTATATTCATTATTATATACAAAAATAATGTACATGAACATAGTATTACTTATTTTTTACATAACCCCTTAAAACAGCCGCATAAGACCTACGGGTAAGGTGTGCGATGATGACAAAATCTTGGGACGGCTCGGATAACATCGATCGAGTGGTAATTTCAATCAACTTCCACTTTTCCCGTAGACGGTCACGTTCGAGCTTGACATGATGAAGCTCAGCTTGGGCTTGGTAAAGGGAGAAGCCCAAAGATGCCACCTCTTTTCCAAGCTCCGAAAAATGGGCTTCGTATGGGGGAATTCTACTGGATGAGGCCATCACTTCCTTTTTCTGAGTAAAATTGGGTTCGTTAAAGCCTTATATTTATACTAGTCATGTGATCACTATTCAACGACTATAAAAGTAACGGTCACAAATCTTATTATAAAACCAAAGAAGTTGGCATTTTATAAAACATTCTATATAAAGAGACATTTTATAAGATCAAGAGGGATTTCTATTAATGAAACTTTGGGTCGTTACAAAGGATGGAACTCTACATGTCAAGTATTTTTTTTATTATTCTATGAATAAATTAATTCATAAAAATTAGGGAAAGGATCTAAAAAAAATGTGTTATCCTAATACCTTATGTTTTTGTTGAACCGATGATATTTTAACTCATAATAAATTTATTTCTTTGAAGCCCTAAATTTTTCATTTATTGTTCATTTTTTTTGTGATTGATGTCATCAATCACTCCATATAAATATTTGCGTTTTCCATCCAATTATATGTCTTTAATTTCAATTAATGATCTCCTATTCAAAACCCTAATTTGGTGGTGAATGTTTTATTTCACTTTCCCTCTTTCTAAGACTAAATTTTATTAACCCTATTTCTGATGTGAGTTTTCCACAGTAGTATTTCTTATTTTAAACCTTTTATTTTCAAAGAGAAATTTAAAATTGCGAGGAAGAAATTTATTTAAGGAGGGGATAATGTAACACCCCATGATTTCATAGTATATTATCTCTTTAAAGTAATTCAATAGCTTGCACTACACACAACACCAAGTTTGAGCGCACAATGACTTACCAAACTAGCCATTAAAAAAGCATTTATTAATAGTATTAACTTAATTTTTAATTTTATATACCCCATATAATTTTAGAATCCATATTATATATTTATTAGACATAATTTAAGAAAAATATCATTTTTTCAGATAAAAAAAACTTTTCAAAAAATGCAGTATTGCTGACTTTTAATAGAGAACGCTTTTTAAATCCAATATTTGACACTTATATATTAAATATGTAAAAATAAACTTCTTCTTTAGAAGTGTGACATACTAATTTACTTTTCATAGTTTTTTGGTGTTTTTATGATAAATTTAATATTTTTATGATTAGTGAAAAATACTAAATATTAATTGAAAAAAACTTTTTAATGAAAATTATTTATAGTGTTAAATTATACATTTTGATGGTTTTTAAGTATAATTTGATTATTGTTAAAAACTGATTTTTTATTTAAATAATTATTTGTAATTGAAATTTATTTTATAGTAAAAATGGATACATAATACCTATATTAGTCCGATTTAATTCATTGGAGTCATTTTATAATAATATTAGACATATATTATTTTATTAATCTGTTTAACGTATTTTACCCGTTCTCTAGGCACATTTGTAAATTTTCATAAAACATTAAATTTTACTGCTTCTGTGAATTGAATTTCAAAAATCTGAGAGACATGGTTAAAATCAGTAAGTAAAATGTGGTTCAATGTGATGAAAATAATTTTTGGTGAATAGTAGGTTTTGGATTTTATTTACCACTATTAAAAATAAATTGGGTAATTATAAGTAAAAATGATATTATAATTACCCTAAAAATGTCCTAATTCTATTGTATATGTGTATTTGGACCTAAATCAGCCTTAAGAATAAAATATGATCCTTTTTTTAAAGACCTGGATTTTTTCAAGTATATTTTTAAATTATATGGAATAATTACGAGTCTGTGAAATTTGTCCGCGTGTGATTCTGAGGCCCGGTGTGCCCAGAATAAATTTCAAAACTTTTTTTATGCTATGTTCAGTAAATTCACTGGTGGAATTTTCTATATTTTGAACACGTGCTCGGATTAAAAATCTGGGGGCACTGTTGAATCCATAGTGTCAGGATTCACATAAGAGAGGTTTCACTTCGACCATAGTAAGTCTGGAGAAAAATTTAGATTTTGGGACTTTTTAAAAGAAATAATAAAATAACTTGTTATTTTATTTATTTCTTTCTTTTTCTCTAACGGACAAGCGGTAGTGTGGGGCCAACGACATGTTAATCCATTAAATGGCCTCAACCTTCAAATCCTATGTAACATGATTTTTGGAATTTAAAAAGGTTCCTATTAAATGAACCCCGATAAATTCAACGATCGTTACTTACCCTCCCCCTCTCTAATTTATAAGGATTGTGGGGGGAGGTATTGGCATGACTTCACCAAGCAACGAAGCTCTGGTAAAGTGTTGTGACACCCAACACTTGAAGGAATGATCCAGTTCCATGGAGTAGTGACGAGCGACACCGAACCCCAAACCGAAGAACGACGATTGAGTGGCATCATTGGTGACTTGTTGCGGGGACAAAGAATACCGAATCTTCCTCAATTACGGGCATTCTCCAACGATCTTGAGGTAGGGTTCTAATATTATTTTATTTCGAAGATTTGTTGAAGATTTCTTGCTACCCTCCTGCTATCAAGATAATGCGGAGGGCGCGGGCCAAACCAACAAGGCCCAGACCTCCGCCCTTATTGGAATTTTGGGGTGTTCTTAGAAAACATTATCGTCATATTGGACAAGACCAGGATGAAAGATGATGATGGAATCCAGAACTGGTCGGCCATGATGGAGGCGGCGTTCCGTTGTGTGCCATAGGAGGAGGCCGTGACACTATACCACAGCTGTCAGCAGAGTGGATAGCATCGGCAGGCCATAGTGGTGAGGTGGTGCAGCGTCACGCACCGCCAATGGAGAAGGGCTGTAGCTCCCTAGCCGCGGTGGGGTCGAGCAGGTCAGCCTGCATCAGTCGGCCACAAGATGAGGTAGCGGCGTGCAATGGTGCACCGCTGGAGGAACAGTGTATTAGAAACTGCGGCGAGGGGACCCAAAATGTGTCCCGCGGTTGACCTGGCAGCACCAAAGGGTGCTGCTACTTCTTCCTCCGAACGGTGAACCCACCCTCCCCCCGGCGAGCTCGGCAGACCCCACATCACCAGGGTGTGCCATCTATGGGCCGTACCCCACAACTGTCCGGGATGCACGTGCCTAGCAGGATACACCCTTGTGAGCAGGGCTGAACTACGGCCTAGCTGGCTGAGCCTACCACGGCCCGACCCCATCGTGTCGGACCCAAACTGGGTCGAGTCGGACCGGACCCAGACCCAACTAGGCCAAGTTTTTCTTAAAGGACCATAACATGAGAACTGGGCATCCTTTTGATGAACCTTCTATGGTACTGATCCACTTGGAGAAAGACAGTACTTTTGGTATACTCCAATTGAGTTATGGAAATAGTTGGAGTATTGATGGGTTGGATCGAACTCGAATCCAACCGGGCCCTCAAAACTAAAATGCTTATAACTCACAGATCGAGCGTCTGATTAATGAACCGTATATCACGTTTCAACCATGATGACAAAGAGGTCCATTAGTATACTTCTTCATGGAGATTTGTGGTGGTTGAGGTATGACCGATGGCTTGAGAAGTGGTTCTCTCAGAATCTAGTATGCTATGAGCGGGAATCCAGTGGCTGGCAGTGAGGCGGAGGTTGGAGATAGATCATATGGAGTTTAGTACCGAGCGATCCTATGTGGGTCATAATAGATACAGTGTGGGTCAGATACTATGTCAGTCAGTGCTCAGTGATCTAGTATAGTTCAGCGCAAACTGATCATGTGTGGGTCAGATCCAGTGTGGGTCAGGGCTTAGTGATACTGTGTGGGTCATCGCATACCGATCCTATGTGGGTCAGAACCTGTGTGGGTAATTGTGGGGGTTAGTTACCTATCAACTCCAGGTGGGTCAGATCCTATGTGGGTCATTGCGGGGGTTATTACCTATCGATCATGTGTGAGTTAGACTCTTTATGATTAGTAACAGGGCTTCTTGACAGAAAAAGATGATCTAGCTTCATAACTAATCATCTGTACTTCTATACTTCACTAATACCAAGTGTGAGATGATTATTTTATCTTTGTGGTGATATCTTCGTTGGGATAACTGTGTGGTAATTTTACCTTCATGGTGATATCTTCTTGGTGATACATGTGTGGTACTTTTACCTTTATGGTGATATCTTTGTGCCGTTACATGTGTGGTACATTTACATTTTTGGTGTTATCTTCATTGTGTTACTTGTGTGATAATTTTACCTTTGTGGTGTTACCTTCATGGTGTTAACATTGAGATATTCTTCCCTCATATATGAGACCAATATATATTGATAACTTTGGTATATATATGGGAATATACCTAAGTATGGTTAATGGCTGCTTCGTGCTTTGTGATTGAGGTATTGCTTTGTGGTTTTTCGTTTGTGGAACTTGGGGAGACTTTCAGGGGTATCTAGTTATCTACTGAGTATCATTATACTCACACTTGTAGGGGCTATGCCCACACTTTGTTTTGTATTGTGTAGATGATTTAAAACATTGATAGATTCTGAGGGAACTAGGAATAGACGATGCTCGGAGGTGAACCATTTGGCATGACGTGATGCATGGACTACTAATTGTGAGATGTACCTAACCATTAGGTAGGATTCTTAGTGGATGATACAGGAGCAATTTATCATTGTCTAGTTGTAATTGTACTTTTTATTTGTACTTTTACATTTTAGTTGGGCTTGTATTCCAGCCCCTTTACATTCAACACACTTTTATTACAACCGTTTACTTCATGGTTTCTTCTTGTTGTGTTCATGGAAGGTGTGTCTGTATAGGTTAAAAGGAAATTCCTTCTTGATTTATGGATATTCCTTTATATTACTAGTCTATATCCCCTAGCCTATGGATTTCGGGCTTGGGGTAGTCACGACATAGGCCTCAGGGTACGAGTCGTGACAAATTGGTATCAGATGAGTCGATTCTACCGAAGAACTAGGACTCTGACCTTTTCTATGTGGCAATAGTGTTATGTGTTATGAGTATGGTTTTCAGTTTGGGGAATCTAGTGTTGGTGTTGAATCTTATTTATCCATACACCAAGACCTAGAATTTTGATTTTGGACTCAGTACATGAAAACACTTATTGCATGTGTTTTTGAAATTTTTTTCCTTTGGTTTTTTTTGAGTCAGCTCACCAGGTATAAAATATTGATCGTGGCACACCAGTTTTCTTTTAGGATGATGCCACATATATAACTAGATATGATTCCCGAGAGATTACATGATGATAGCCCACTGAGTGATGGGGCCTCGGTGCAAGGCCCTCCTATGGTGTTAGTACCGTCGGGTGGTGTACTAGCTGCACCACCACCCATTGGGTAGAATATGCCACCAACCCCACTAGTAGAGGGATCACGCCGACTGAGAACGTTGTATGATTTTCCATGGTAGAGAGCTCCGAGGTTCTGAGGCGAGACAGATCCACAGGTAGTTGAGGAGAGGATGGAGGCTGTAGCTAGTGTTTTTTATTTATTTGGGACGCCAACTGATCTGATGGTGATCTTAGCTTCCAGTCTCTTCTACGGAGTAGCTGGGATATGGTGGATTCTGACACTCCTGTTACATGAATAGGAGACCCACATCTATGTGAACTTTAAGGGACTTTTCAGGGAAAACTTTATCCCAGTGACACTATGTTCAGTGCATATTTAGGAGTTGCTACACTTACAATAAGGTTGCATGATTGTGGCCCAGTACTTGACGAGATTCACTGAAATCTCTCGATACTCCACCAACATGGAACAAGACATTTTCTTTAGGTCCCAAACCTTTGAGTAGGGTCTTCTATGGGAGATCAGAGCATCAATGGTATCACTCAGAATTCTGACACAGGTTGGGGTGCTAGAGCGAGAACTTTTGGTGGATTTCTTCCAAGATGAGCAGACACTGACGGTGAGAACAACCACCAGACGTCAGATAGTGGAGTCATCCATAGAAATTAGTAGATGGATGAATCTGGGGACCAAGTAGGCCATACCATCTGGTGGATGACCATAGGATACATGGTTTATGTTGAGGGGCTCACAGGACAGAGGAGGACAATTGAGGATCAGGTCGTGCTACTCGTGCGGTGGGCAGGGTCTCATGGCTCGCGACTACCCGACCTGCCGAACCGATGATCAGTAGATGGTCGAGGGACCACCGAGGTAGAGGCAAATGTTTGATTGAGGAGTTCCATAGGGAAACATATGTGGCAGAGGAGTCGGTCATGCATTAGGTGGTGGATGATGATTCAAGGTTCTACTACCACCACCTCCAGGTGGTCCACCCCGACCACAGGGAGCAAGAGGAAAAAGACAAGCTCAGCTCCAGGGAGCTGAGGCCTACGACCACAAAACTCTGGAGATTATTAGAGGTTTGATCTCTATCTATTCCACCCAAGGTGTAGTAATTATAGACACAAGTTCTAGTCACTCTTTTACTGACACAACCCTCTTTCAGAGCTCGAAGATTCTGACAGAGCGATTGGCTCGATCCTTACATCTAGAGACTTCTACAGGAGGGGATTCGATGAATACACACTAGTGACAGTAGTGTGAGCTTACTCTAAACGGTGAGAGCTTCATCTGGGTTCTTCTAGTAGCGTTGTCAAGGCCTTACAATGTCTTCTTGGGTATGGATTGGTTATCCATAGTCCATGCTCAGATTTACTATATTAGGCACAATGTGTGGTGTCTCCATGAGGATGGGAGTAGGTTTTCCTTCTCCAGTGAGAAAAGAACCTTTGCAGCACATGATAGACATACCTAGATGTGGGTGAAGCTGATCATGCATCAGTTATCTAGCCTTACCCTCAGAGCATTTGATGTTGAGAGTCTGATCTATCCTTTAGTGGTGGACCATTATGCCGATGTCTTTCTTGATGATGTTCTGGGAATACCTCGACATAGACAAGTAGACATTTACATCAATCTATACCCCGAGACAACACTGATATCCACACCAGCATATCATATGGCTCCCATGGAGCTTCGTGAGTTACACGTATAGTTGTAAGACTTGTAGAGAAAGGGGATCATAAGTCCCGGTGTTTCTCCATGGGTAGCCCTGATTTTTTTCTCCAAGAAGGAAGACGAGAGTGTGAGACTTAGTGTCGACTATCTGTTCCTGAACCAGGTGACCGTGAAGAACAAGTAGCCACTTCTAAGGATTGATGATCTTTTTTATCACTTGATGGGAGATCGTTGGTTTTCGAAGATAGGACTCAGATCAGGCTATCATCTGCTTAGGGTACGATATGAGGATTTGCAGAAGATGAGATTTAAATGTCGATATGGATGCTATCATTTCTTGGTTATTCCTTTTGGTATGAGAAAATCCCCTACAATGTTCATGGGACTCATGAACAGGATCATCCAGCCATACCTCGATTTCTTTGTGGTAGTCTTCATCGACGACATCTTGGTGTACTCAACGACGGAGGAGGAGAATGCCTATCATCTAAAGATAGTTCTAGATACACATGGAGTGCACCAGATTTATGATAATCTCTCGAAGTGTTAGTTCTCGATATGAGAGGACCACTTTCTAGGACATGTTATATCAGAGGCTGGAGTTGTAATAGATCCAGCAAAGATAGAGGTTGTGCTATCTTGGGAGTCCCCCCAGGAGTGTGACCGATGTGAGGAGCTTCTTGGGGTTGGATGGGTACTACTGTAGATTTCTTCCTGACTTTTCCAGAGTTGGAACACCCTTGTCATCCTTGAAGAAGAAGGGAAAACCATTCGTGTGGATGGAGAGATGCCAACAGGGGTTTCAGGAGCTGAGTTGAAGACTGATGAATGCACCAATCTGGAGGCTACGAGAAGAGGGTGTTGGGTATGTAGTCTACTGTGACACATTTGGAAATGGACTTGGGTGTTTTCTGATTCTGGAGTGAGCAGTGATCGAGTATGCCTCTTGTTAGCTGAGACAACATGAGTAGAACAACCCTACCCATGACTAGAAGTTATAAGAAGTGGTCTTCACCATGAAGATGTAGTGACATTACATAATGGGATAATGTTTTATAGTATAATTTGATATCAAGAGTATCAGTTATATCTTCTCTCAGGAGGACCTGAAATTGAGATAGTGGAGATGGTTAGAGTTTCTCCTAGACAATGATATTGAGATAGTCAATACTCATGGGAAGGGGAATGTAGTGGCAGACACACTCTGTAGGAGGTCTAGTCTACAGTTGCTGAGTGAGGCGATAGAGCAGCTAGCCGCATTGAAGATATCCATTGTGGATAGATATGGATCATATTACCTCCACTCTATGACTGTGACTTGCCCACTTCTTCTATAAGTTTAGGAGAAACAACATGGGGACATTGACTGTGAGTCATGACGTGCCCAGATATCCACAAGACCGACACCTAATGGATTTTATGAAGGTGGGGAGCATGTCATCCTCTTTAGAGGATGCACCATGGTACCAGTGGTGAAATAGGAGGAGATATTGAGGGAGTTATAAAAATCCCCTCTAGAGGTACATCTTGGTGTGGAAAAGATGTACCAGGACCTCTGGTGTCAGCACTGGTGGCCAGGGATGAAGAAGGTAGTGGAAGAGTATGTTTCACGATGCCTCATTTGTCAGCAAGTGAAGGCCGAGCATCAGGTTCCTTTAGTATTATCATAGCCACTAGAGGTTCCAGAGTGGAAGTGGGATAGTATCTCCATGGACATTATGACAGGGCTCCCATTTATGTCTTTGGGACATGATTTCATGTGGATGATCATTGAACGACTCTCCAAGTCGGCCCACTTCCTACCTATATGAGAGAAAGGATCAGTAGAGGGCATGAGACGCCTCTATGTACACGAGATTGTATGAATTATAGGGGTTCCATCAATGATCTACTCTAATTGTGAAACAAGTTTTAAATCCCATTTTTGGAAGGGATTACAGGAGGCATTCGGGACTCAGCAATGTTTGAGCATCGCCTTTCATCCTCAGACGGATGATTAGACGGAGTGGACCATTCAATCATTGGAGGACATGATTTGTGCTTGATTCCTAGATTTTGGCCTAAGTTGAGAGGATCACTTGACCTTGGTGGAGTTCACGTAAAACAAATGATATCACTCTACCATCAGTATGGCACCATTCAAGGCCTTATATGATCGACCTTACAGATCACCTCTATGCTGGACAGACCCAGGGGAGTCAACACTTATGGGTCCAGACATCGTACGTGATACCAATAAGAAGGTGTAGATCATCTAGGAGTAGATGGAGACTGCACAGAGTAGGAATATGTCTTATACTGATAAAAGACGGAGCCATTTGGTGTTCGAGGAGGGAGACCATGTCTTCCTATGGATCTCACCTCAACGATGTTTGCAGAGATGTTTCCAGGGAAGCAAGCTATCTCTAAGGTTCATCGAACCATTGTAGGTTCTCATCATAGTTGGAGAAGTGGTGTATTGCCTGGCTCTTCCCCAAAAAATGCATCGGGTGTGTGATGTTTTCCATATGTCACTACTAGAAAATCTGGTTTTGGAGGCGGGGCATCTATAGAGGCCGCCATTTGGAAGCCGCTGCAATTTTTCCTAAAAAACCCCCTAATTTCCCCTCCCTCCCCTCCCTCCGCTCCCCGACCCCACGACCCCCCCTTCCCCGACCCTACGACCCCGACCCCGGCGACCCTCCCCGACCCCCGGCGACCCCGACCCCGACCCCGCCGGCGACCCCGACCCCCGTCGACCCCGACCCCCGACCTCCCGGTGACCTCGGCAACCCCCGACGACCCGACCCCTGACCCCCGTCGACCCTGACCCCCGGCGATCCCCACACCCTTGCCTCCGTGCTGCGCCACCGGAAACCCCAACAACCCCCACTGCCACGCCTCCACGGTGCGCCCCCATGACCCTGACACCCCCTGCCCGCGCTGCACCCCGGCGACCCCCATCGCCTTGCCTCCGCGCTGCGCCCCCGTGAACCCGACACCCCCGCGACCCGGAAACCCCCACCCCTACCCGCGCTGCACCTTTGGACAGCCCCGCCGCCTCCGTCCCCTCGTGGCCCTGTTGCATCCCTCCGGAAAGTCCTCCTGCCTCTGTTGGACCCTTCCGGTCCATTGTGCCCCGCCGTGTAGAACACTCCACGCGGTCCAACGGTTGCGCTCCTTTCGAGTCCAGCCGTCGAACCTCTATCGTCAATTCACTATGCCGTCATGGATTCGCAATCAAGTTAGACCCCGTTACCCGCAGTCGAGTCCTCCGTAGGTAATGTTTTTTATCCAAATTTGGTTTTTAAATTTTAATGATATGTGTTTTTTTAGAATTTAAATAAGATATTTCACTTTTTATTTCTATTAAATACAGATATGGATAGGAGTTGGATTGATATGCAAGATAGATTTTCAGCTGAATATTATGAGGGGATTAAGCGATTTATGGATTTCACCAACAAATTTCTAGCGATATGATTAGTTGACCATGTAGAAAATGTGAAAATAGATATCTCTTCAAACGAGATAGTGTTAGAGAAAATTTGTTTTTTAATGGGTTTTTGAAAAACTATAAGACATGGACGCGTCATGGAGAACATTCTGTTTCATGTCATCACTCAGAAAATATTCATATGAATGTTGATTCGGGAACAGTTGATCCGATGAACATAATGATGAATGAAATGATGCGTCAGATTCAATCTGAAGACAGTAATGTTGTAAATGACGACGTTGGATTGAGTAATCCTCGTTCTTCTACAGATGGAGAAGCATTGAAATTCTTTGAAATTCTTGATGATGCATGTACTGAATTATGTCCTAGATGCACTAAATTTAGTAAACTGTCGTTCATCGTTGAATTGTTACACCTGAAGGCCTTGAACCAGTGGTCAGACACCTCATTAGACATGTTTTTGGTATTATTGAAGAAGGTACTCTCTGCTGGAGCGAAGATTCCGGAGTCATTCTATCAAGCTCGCAAGTTAGTCGATGATCTTGGTTTTACATATGATACAATTGATGCATGTCGCAATAATTGTATGTTGTTCAGAAAAGAGAATGTGTAATTAAATAATTGTATTGTTTTCTATACATCCAGGTGGAAGACCAATGAGATTAATCAAGGTAGTCAGATTCTTCCTGGGAGAGTCTTGAATCAAGGGAAACAAGTTGCTGCTAAACAGATGCATTATTTCCCACTAAAACCGAGACTGAAGAGATTCTTCTTGTCCACTAAAATTGCTAAATCGATGACTTGGCATTCATAAAGAAAGAAAGAGGTTGATAAATTAACTCATCCAGTAGATTCTTTGGCATGGAAAGAGTTTGATCAGAGACACCCAGACTTTTCCCGAGATGATCGTAATATTCGACTGGGTTTGGCAGCAGATGGTTTTAACCCATTTAGGTCCATGGTTGGTGCGACACATAGTACATGTCTAGTGGTGTTGGTTACATACAACATTCCCCCATGGGTATGTATGAAGCAACCTTTTTTGTTACAGACAATTATAATTGATGGACCGAGAGGACCTGGTGATAAAATCTATGTTTATATGAAACCTTTGATTGATGAGCTGCAAGAATTTTGGGCCGATGGTGTAATGACATTTGACTCGACATCAAATGAAATGTTTAGGCTTTAGGCCAAATTGTTATGGACAATTAATGATTTCCCAGCGTATGCTAACTTATCAGGTTGGAGTACAAAAGGAGATTTTTCTTGCCCTAGTTGTAATAAGAGTATGAAATCTATATGGCTTAAGCACTGTAGAAAGTGGGAATATCTTGGTAACAGATGCTTTCTTCCTCCATTGAACAAGTTCAGAAAAAGACCATGTATTGTTTTATGGGAATAGAGAGTTTGACCCATCACCACAAATACTGTCTGGTGTTGAAATTTGTGCACAACTTGATGAAGAAAACATCCGTACAATGTATGATTTTCAAGATTTATTGGTTCCTGCATTGCCTTCAATTCCTGCTGCAAATAGATAGTGAAGTCATAATTGGAAGAAAAAAAGTATTTTTTTGAATTGCCTTATTGGAAATATAATATTTTAAGGCATAATTTAGATGTGATGCACATTGAAAAAATGTATGTGATAATATTTTGTGCACCATTTTAGGCGTCAAGGGGAAATCAAAGGACAGTGCTAATGCTCGACGTGATTTACAAGAAATGGGATTGAGAAAACCTTTACATTTACAGCTGGGTGAAGGTAATCGGGCATACATGCCTACTGCACAGTACACAATGAGTAAAAAACAAAAACAAACATTTCTATCAATTTTAAAGACTGTTAAGGTGCCAGATGGTTATTTCTCTAATATTTTGAAGCGCATGAATATGAATAGCATGAAATTACAGGGTTTGAAAAGTCACGATAATCATATTCTGCTTCAATAGTTAATTCCTATAAGAATTCGTGATTGCTTACCTTCCCAGGTTGTTGAGACATTGATTGGAGTTTCTAATTTTTTCAGACAGCTCTGTTCTAGGAATCATCGCATGAGTGATTTGAAAAAGCTACAGGATAAGATTTTACTTTCACTATTTCACCTAGAAAAACTCTTTCCGCCGTCTTTTTTTGATGTCATGGTTCACTTGACCATGCATTTAACTGGTGAAGTCATTGCTGGCGGTCCCGTGCAATTCAGGTGGATGTATCCAATATAGCGATACTTAAATACATTGAAACGCTATGTGCGCAACAAAGCTCGTCCAGAAGCATCAATTTCCAAGGTATATTTAATGGATGAGTGTACAAATTTCTGTGCATCATATATTGATGAGGTTGAAACAAAGATAGATAATCCGTCCTATACTGACAAGGGTCCAATTGGAGAACGAATAACATTTGATATGTGTAACGACGAGTGGGTTCAAGCTCATAGATATGTGTTTTTAAACACTCCATCAGTTATTCCATTGATACAGTAAGTTTCATAGTTGATGTGTATTTTGTTTCTATATTCATTTTATTGCTTACCTTATATTGTGTTGTGATTTAGGATGCATATCGCTGAGTTGAAACGTGAAAGGCCCCGTGCAACTGAGTATCAAATCCAAAAACATCATTTCAACACATTTCATGAGTGGTTCAAGACTCATGTATGTATAATTGATTTAATATTTTTATAGCGCAACTAAGTTGTATTTTCACAATCCTTTATCCATTAAACTATATATGTGAAATTTTCAGTTTCAAAAGTTACGTGATTTAACCCAGCATGTGAGCGAAGAACTCAACCAACTAGCTGATGGCCCATTTATTACAGCTCGTCGCTACAAGTCTTTGGATGCTCACAAATTCCGATTTCATATTAGCGATGTTGACATGAACCGAGCCACACAAAATAGTGGCGTTGGTTTTTCTTTTGTTGGTGCGGGTTATTATTATGGATTGTTGAGAGATATTATTGAGTTTATTTATGATCGTGGATTAAAACACATATTGTTAAAGTGTGATTGGGTCAATCCGGTTCGTTGAATGAAAGTTTATAACTTCCAATTTACATTAGTAAACTTTAACAATATGCTATATAAAGATGATCGGGTTAGCAATGAGCCCTTCATACTGACATCGCAGGCAGAACAAGTTTACTTTGTCGGCATTGATTCTGATTGGAAAGTTGTGGTGAAAACGTCTAGAAGATGGTTTTTTTGATTGACCAAGAGGAACCTGAAGTTGTCGCATTTCCTGATCAAACACTTGACCAAACAACAGTAGCTATACGAGATGAAGATATACAATTGACTAGGGAGACGGTTGAAGGAGATACGGTAGACTTGCATGATTAGTGGAAATTTTAATTATATTCCTAGTTATTATTTGTAAAAATATTTATCAGTTATATATGTATAAAAATTGCTTGATTTAACTATAATTTTTTTAATGCAGGTATGTCACAGGGTGGTCACAGTGGTTCACCTGATGTTGTTGGTATATATGTTTTCATTTTTCTAAATTAATTGATCGCAATTTTCTGTTTATATTTCCCTAACTGTTTCTAATCATTAATTTATATTGTAATTGAATTATGAATTTAGGTTTATCAGGATCTACTGCTTCTTCCAGCAGACGCAGGGGTCCTGGTAGAGGGGTTTGATCCTGGAACTCTGGAGCCCGATTGGATGTGTTATTTGAAGACACATTTCATCCAGTTGGAGATGGTGCTACTGCATTGAGTCGTCAGTTTGGGAATATGATACGAGACTCACACAGATTCCCTTTGACGACTCGTGACTGGAGTTCTTTCCCTCAGGATACGATGGACAGATTATGGAGGGAGGTTTAGGTAAATTCAATGTTTAATTTTTCATGATATTGTTATTATTATTGTCCCATATACTGACAATATTTTTAACAGGATAATTTGACGTCCTGTCCAGATGAGTTTCGGGCTGTTTGTATGTCGAAATGCAGAAAATTGTGGAAGGATTACAAGTCAAGGGTGAAGAGAGATCACTGGACACCATTTGCGGGTGTGCCAGACATTCTACAGCGAGTCCCTCCGGGCATTCTTCCTGCGCAGTGGCAGGATTTGGTTGCGTTTTGGTCGAGTGAGGCAGTGATGATAAGATTTATTACTTTTAATCTATAAATGACTAATTTTTCAAATGTCTATTATGTAAATACGTTGAATGTAGACCGAGTCTTCTCGTCATTCACATAATCGGGCGATGCAGGCCACGCCTTCCAAACTTGGAACTCGACATGTGTCACAGCTCAGACATGATGTAAGTTCAAAATTCACTATTTCATTCATATTTTAAAAATATTGTAGTATAACATGGTGAACCCATTTATTATAGTTACACCAACGCGGCGAGCCAATCGATCGGATGTCCATATGGATGAGGACTCGTAGGGCGGGTGATCCTGATGTTGCCGGTGTTATAGTAAGAAAATTATTTACTAATTAATAAATTTATTTTTTATTTTATATAAATTATGCATATTTGTTCATTGATTCATTATATGCTACAGGCTCAGTTTGACGCTCAGTTAGCAGAGTTGCCAGAGGAGCAACGTCGTAGAATTGTGCGTAGAGATGAAATATTTCACTATGTCGTGGGGCATGACGGTCATGGTTATTCTTTGACTTATGGCGGCGGTGTCCCACGATGTGCAGTTGTTAGAGCAAATATGATGAGTGCATACAGAGAGTCAGGGATGCGCACACAGGCTGAGATAGATGCTTCCATGCAGGATATGCAGCACAATTTTGATTCACAGTTTCAGCAGTTACGTGCAGAGTATGAGGAGAGGTTGTCACAGATGTCATCGCGTATCGATGAAATGACGATGCAACAAGTGGTGCCACAGGTAAACAATAAAACAAACCATACTCAGATTGAATTTTATTGATATGTTTATGATACATAATATTGATATATATTGTAGGCTCTGAATACATGTGGTGGACATCATAGTGATATTGGTGATCCAGATGAGAATGAACCCCATGCATGAGGTAATTTCATTTGTCTTGATGAATTCATTAGAATTTGTTATATCCTTGTTGAATATAATTTTCCTTTTTACCTAGATTACATTGTTTTAATATTTGTGGATGACATCTTCGTGCACTCCAAGAGTGATTATGATCATTACCAACATCTTAACATCATACAGATTACACTTATTGACTATACGTCAAGCTATATATATGTTAGTTTTGTATTGATTATATAGGTATAGTTATTGGGTCAAATAATTTCAGAGGAAGGTGTGTCAGTGGATGGAGAGAAACTCCAGACAGTTGTTTCTTGGGATAATCCCAAGAACTATTTCAATATTTGTATCTTTTTAGGGTGAGTGAATTGTGACGTGCACGCGCAGACGGCATGTCAATCGGACGTGCGGTCTGCGCAGTAGGGCTCATTATGCGTTCTTTAAGGGTTGCACGCTCTTGATAAACGCGCGTGAGGGGGTCCAAACCGGCCGAACGAAGTCCGAATGGCCTGAAATCAGACGACATAAAAGGTTAAGTGAATTGTGATGTGGTCGAGCAGACGACACGTCAATCGGACGTACCGTGTGCCCGCGGTGACCGGGAACGCCCTTCTGGTGTCACAAACAGCCAAAACGGGCGTCTAACGGTCAAACACATAGCGAACGACATCATATTGACCTGAAATCAAAGTACAAAAATCCAATTATTATTCGTGACATGCACGCGCAGAGGGCACGTCCATCGGACGTGCGGTCTGCGTGGTAGGGCTCATTATGCGTTCTTTAAGAGTTCCACGCTCTTGACAAACGCGCGTGGGGGGGTCCAAACTGGCCGAACGATGTCCTAATGTCCTGAAATCGAACGAAATACAATGGTGAGTGAATTGTGATGTGGTCGAGAAGACGACACGTCAATTGGACGTGCCGTGTGCCCGCGGGGACCAGGAACGCCGTTCTGGTGTCACAAACGGCCAAAACTGGCGTCTAACGGTCAAACTCTTAGAGGACGACATCGGATTGACCTGAAATCATAGGAAAACAATCCAATTATTATTCGCGACGTGCATGCACAGACGACACGTCAATCGGACATGCGGTCTGCGCGGTAGGGGTCATTATGCGTTCTTTCAGCGTTGCGTGCTTTTGATAAACACGCGTGGGGGGGGGGGGTCCAAACCAGACGAACGATGTCCGAATGGACTTAAATAGGACGACATAAAAGGGTGAGTGAATTGTGATGTGGTTGAGTAGACGGCACGTCAATCGGACGTGCCGTGTGCCCGCGGTGACCGGGAACGCCGTTCTGGTGTCATAAACGGCCAAAACTGGCGTCTAACGGTCAAACTCATAGAAGACGACATCGGATTGACCTGAAATCACAGGAAAACAATCCAATTATTATTTGAGACTTGCACGCGCAGACGAGACATCCATCAGACGTGCGGTCTGCACGGTAGGGCACATTATGCGTTCTTTAAGCATTGCGCGCGCTTGATAAACATGCGTGGGGGGGTCCAAACCGGCCGAACGAAGTCCGAATGACCTGAAATCAGACGACAACAAAGGGTGAGTGAATTGTGATGTGGTCGAGTAGATGGAACATCAATTGGACGTGCCGTGTGCCCGCGGTGACCAGGAACGCCGTTCTGGTGTCATAAACGGCCAAAACGGGCGTCTAATGGTCAAAATCATAGCGGACGACATCGGATTGACCTGAAATCACAGGACAATAATCCAATTATTATTCGTGACATGAACGCGCAGACGGAACGTCAATCAGACGTGCGGTCTGCACCGCAGGGCTCATTATGCGTTCTTTAAGGGTTGCGCGCGCTTGATAAACGCGCGTGGGGGGGGGGGGGGGGGGGTCCAAACGGGCCGAACGATGTCTGAATGGCCTGAAATCGGACGACATCAAAGGGTGGGTGAATTGTGATGTGGTCGAGTAGACGAAACGTCAATCGGACGTGCCGTGTTCCCGCGGTGACCGGGAACGCCGTTCTGGTGTCACAAACGGCCAAAATGGGCGTCTAACGTTCAAACTCATAGCGGATGACATATGATTGACCTGAAATCACAGGACACCAATACAATTATTATTCGCGTCGTGCACGCGTAGACGACACGTCAATCAGACATGCGGTCTGTGCGGTAGGGCTCATTATGTGTTCTCTAAGGGTTGCACGCGCTTGATAAACGCGTGTGGGGGAGTCCAAACTGGCCGAACGATATCCGAATGCCCTGAAATCGGACGACATCAATGGGTGAGTGAATTGTGATGTGCTCTAGTAGACGAAACGTCAATCGGATGTGCCGTGTGCCTGCGGTGACTGGGAACGCCGTTCTGGTGTCACAAACGGCCAAAACTGGCGTCTAACGGTCAAACTCATAGCGGACGACATCGGATTGACCTGAAATCACAGGACAACAATCCAATTATTATTCACGACGTGCACCCATAGACGGAACGTCAATCGGATGTGCGGTCTGCGTGGTAGGGCTCATTATGTGTTCTTTAAGTGTTGCGCGCTCTTGATAAACGCGCATGGGGGGGGGGGTCCAAACCGGCCGAACGATGTACGAATGGCCTGAAATCAGATTACATCAAAGGGTGAGTGAATTATGATGTGGTCGAGTAGACGACATGTCAATCGGACGTGCCGTGTGCCCGCGGTGACCGGGAATGCTGTTCTGGTGTCATAAACGACCAAAACTGGCGTCTAACGGTCAAACTCATAGTGGACGACATCAGATTGACCTGAAATCATAGGACAACAATACAATTATTATCCGCGACGTGCATGTGAAGACGAAACATCAATCAGAGGTGCAGTCTACGCGGTAGGGCTCATTATGCGTTCTTTAAGGGTTGCGCGCTCTTGATAAACGCACGTGGGGGGGGGGGGGGGGGGTTCCAAACTGGCCGAACGAAGTCCAAATGGCCTGAAATTGGACGACATCAAAGGGTGAGTGAATTGTGATGTGTTCGAGTAGAAGTCATATCAATCGGACGTGTCGTGTGCCCGCGGTGATTGGGACGCCGTTCTGGTGTCATAAACGGCCAAAACTGGCGTCTAACGGTCAAACTCATAGTGGACGACATCTGATTGACCTGAAATCACAGGACACCAATCCAAATATTATTTGCGACATGCACGCGTAGACAGAACATCAATCGGACATGCAGTCTACGCGGTAGGGCTCATTATGCGTTCTTTAAGAGTTGCGCGCTCTTGATAAACGCGCGTGGGGGTGTCCAAACTGGCCAAACGAAGTCCAAATGGCCTGAAATCCGACGACATAAAAGGCTGAGTGAATTGTGATGTGGTAGAGTAGACGGCACATCAATCGGACGTGTCGTGTACCCACGGTGACCGGGAACGCCGTTCTGGTGTCACAAACGGCCAAAACTGGCGTCTAACGACCAAAATCATAGCGAATGACATAAGATTGACTTGAAATCACCAGACAACAATAAAATTATTATTCGCGACGTGCACACGCAGACGGCACGTCAATCGGACGTGCGGTCTGCGCGGTAGGGGTCATTATGCGTTCTTTAAGCGTTGCGCGCTCTTGATAAACGCGCGTGGGGGGGGGGGGTCCAAATAGGCTGAACGATGTTCGAATGGCCTGAAATAGGATGAAATCAAAGGGTGAGTGAATTGTGATGTGGTCGAGCAGACAGCACATCAATCGGAAGTGTTGTGTGCCCGCGGTGACCGGGAACACCGTTCTGGAGTCATAAACGGCCAAAACTGGCGTCTAACGGTCAAACTCATAGCGGACGACATCAGATTGACCTGAAATAATAGGAAAAAAATCCAATTATTATTCGTGAAGTGCACGCTCAGACGGCACGCCAATCGGACGTGCGGTCTGCACGGTAGGGCTCATTATGCGTTCTTTAAGCGTTGCATGCGCTTAATAAACGATTGTGTGTGTGTGTGTGTGTGTGTGTGGGGGGGGGGGGGGTCCAAACCAGCTGAACAAAGTCCGAATGGCCTGAAATCAGAATACATCAAAGGGTGAGTGAATTGTGATGTGGTCGAGTAGACGACACATCAATCGGACGTGCCGTGTGCCCCCGGTGACTGGGAACGCCGTTCTGGTGTCATAAACGGCGAAAACCGGCGTCTAACGGTCAAAATCATAGTGGACCACATAGGATTGACCTAAAATCACTGGAAAACAACAAAATTATTGTTCGCGACGTGCACATACAGACGACACGTCAATCAGACGTGCGGTCTGCGCCGTAGGGCACATTATGCGTTTTTAAGGGTTGCGCGCGCTTGATAAACGCGCGTGGGGGGGGGGGGGGGGGTCCAAACTGGCCGAACGATGTCTGAATGGACTGAAATCGGATGACATCAAAGTTTGAGTGAATTGTGATGTGGTCGTGAAGACGACATGTCAATCGGACGTACCGTGTCCCCGCAGTGACCGGGAACGCCGTTCTGGTGTCACAAACAGCCAAAACTAGCGTCTAATGGTCCAACTCATAGCAGGCGACGTCAGATTGACCTGAAATCACAGGACAACAATCCAATTATTATTCGCGACGTGCATGCACAGACATCACATCAATCGGACGTGCGGTCTGTGCGGTAGGGCTCATTATGCATTCTTTAAGCGTTGCGCGCGCTTGATAAACGCTCGTGGGGGGGGGGGGGGGGGGTCCAAACTGGCCGAATGATGTCCGAATGGCCTGAAATCGGACGACATCAAAGGGTGAGTGAATTGTGATGTGGTCGAGCAGACAGAACATCAATCGGACGTGCCGTGTGCCCGCAGTGACTGGGAACGCCGTTCTGGTGTCACAAACGGCCAAAACTGGCGTCTAACGGTCAAACTCATAGCGGACAACATCGAATTGACCTGAAATCATAGGACAACAATCCAATTATTATTCGCGACGTGCACGCGTAGACGGAACGTCAATCGGATGTGCGGTCTGCGCGGTAGGGCTCATTATGCATTCTTTAAGTGTTGCACACTTTTGATAAACGCGCGTGGGGGGGGGGGGGGGGTCCAAACCGGCCGAACGATGTCCGAATGGCCTAAAATCAAACGACATAAAAGGGTGAGTGAATTTTGATGTGGTCTAGTAGACGGAACGTCAATCAGACGTGCCGTGTGCCCGCGGTGATTGAGAACTCCGTTCTGGTGTCATAAACGGCCAAAACTGGCGTCTAACGGTCAAACTCATAGCGTACGACATCGTATTGACCTGAAATCATAGCAAAACAATCCCATTATTATTCGCGACGTGCACATGCAGACGGAACGTCAATCAGACGTGCAGTCTGTGCGGTAGGGCTCATTATGAGTTCTTTAAGCGTTGCACGCGCTTGATAAAAGCACGTGGGGGGGGGGGGGGGGGTCCAAACCGGCTGAACGAAGTCCAAATGGCCTGAAATCAGACGACATCAAAGGGTGAGTGAGTTTTAATGTGGTCGAGCAGACGTCACGTCAATCGGACGTGTCGTGTGCCCGCGGTGACCGGGAACGCCGTTCTGGTGTCATAAACTGCCAAAATGGGCGTCTAACGGTCAAACTCATAGAGTACGACATCGGATTGACCTGGAAGTATAGGAAAAAAATCCAATTATTATTCGCGACGTGCACACGTAGACGGCATGTCAATCGGACGTGCGGTCTGCGCTGTAGGGCTCATTCTGCGTTCTTTAAGGGTTGCGCACGCTTGATAAACGTGCGTGGGGGGGTCCAATCCAGCCGAACGATGTCTGAATGTCCTGAAAATAGACGACATCAAAGGGTGAGTGAATTTTAATGTGGTTGTACAGACGGAACGTCAATTGGACATGTAGTGTACCCACGGTGACGGGGAACGCCGTTCTGGTGTCAAAAACGGCCAAAACGGGCGTCTAACGGTCAAACTCATAGCGGACGACATCGGATTGACCTGAAATCATAGGACAACAATAAAATTATTATTCGCGACGTGCACGCATAGACGGAACTTCAATCGGACGTGCGGTCTGCTCGGTAGGGCTCATTATGCATTCTTTAAGCGTTGCGCGCGCTTGATAAATGCGCGTGGGGGGGGAGGCGTCCAAACCGGCCGAACGAAGTCCGAATGGCCTGAAATCAGACGAAATCAAAGGGTGAGTGAATTGTGATGTGGTCGAGCAGACGACACATCAATCGGACGTGTCGTGTGCCCGAGGTGACCGGGAACGCCGTTCTGGTGTCATAAACGGCCAAAACGGGCGTCTAACGGTCAAACTCTTAGCGGACGACATCGGATTGACCTGAAATTACAGGACAACAATCCAATTAGAACAGTAGAATTAATGATTTTAAATTTATAAAACGGTAATCAAATTTATGAATATTATTTCGAAAATCAAATACTTTAGATCTGTTACAGTAAGTTTGAAGTTAAATATTTGTTTTCTATGTTTTATTCGGTACTAAGTTTGTTATTAAATTTTGTTATGCAGTTATATGTGATGATGGATGCAGATATTGGAAGATGAAAGCTGGGATTTATTTTTTATATTAATGTATAATTGAATTTTCTAAAAAAAAATTAAAATTTAATAGCGGCCGCCATTTGGCGGTCGCTGATAATAACAACGACGGGGCAAAAACGGCCACTGTTTGGCGGATGCTAGGCGGCCGCTATAGGCCTTTAGCGACGGCTTTTGGCGGCCGCTAAAGGTCATTCTTGTACTAGTGTGTCACTGATGAGGAGTTATGTTCATGACCCATCGCATGTATTCGACTGGGGCGAGTTGGGCATTGACAATGGGGAGACCTCTACAGATGTTCCAGTAGAGATTGAGGATCGATAGGAGAGGGTCCTTCATGGGTGATCGATACCACTAGTGTGAATTCACTGGAAAAACAAGAACCTCCAGGAGAGAAAATGGGAGCGGGAAGCATAGATTCATGCTCAGTACCCCCATTTGTTTCATTAGTCTATATTGTGGAATTCGGGGACAAAAATCCCTAAATTGGGGAGAATGTAAAGACACATATTTTCCCATGTAATTTTATTAATTATATATAATTTTTACGAGTATGAGAAACTTTAGGGCGCATTATTCTGAGGCCCAGTGTGCTCGTAATAATTTTCTAAAATTTTTTAAGGTACGTTCAGTAAACGGACGAGAGACATTTTCTATCTTCTAAACCGGTGCTCAGATTAAAAATCCGAGGGCACCGTTGAATCCGCAATGTTGATATTCTCTTAATGGAGGATTAGATTCAACTGTAGTATGTCTAGAAAAAAATCTATATTTTAGGACTTTTTAAATGAATAATAAAATAACTTTTTGTTTTATTTATTTATTTCTTTTCCTCCAATGGATAAGTGGAAGTGTGTGACTAGCAATGTGTCAAGCCATTAAATGGCTTGAACCTTCAAATCCTAAGTAACAACATCATTGGAATTTAGGAAGGTTCATATTAAAAGAACCCTCATAAATTCCATGACCGTTACTTACCCAACCCCACTCTTATTTATATGGATCTTGGGAGAGGTATTGTCTTGACTTCACCAATCGACGAAGCTCCGGTAAAGTGCCGCAACACCCAACACATGAAGGGCGGAGCCAGTTCCAGCGAGTAGTGTCGGGTGAACCGAACCCTGAATAGAATAATGATGAATGAGTGGCATCATTGGCATCCTTTTGTGGGGATGATGAATATCAAATATTCCACAATCACGAGCATTCTCCAACGATCATGAGGTAGGGATTTAACCTTGTTTTTTCCCAAGATTTGATGATGCATTCTTGCTACCCTCTTGATATCAATATAAAGTGGTGGAAAATGGATAAATGGAAAAGGCCCGGACCCTCTTACCTTGTTGGAATTTTGGTGAATTCTTCACAAACATTAACTTCAGGTTGGACAAAATCGGGATGACAGATGATGGCAACGACCGACACTGGTTAGCCGTGATGGAGGCGGCGTGCTATTGCACGCCGTAGGAGATGGCCATGGATCTATGCCATGGCGGTCAGCAGAGTGGCCGATACTAGCTTTCCATGGTGGTGATGGGGCGTGCCGTCCCATGTCATCGACGGAGAAGGGATGTGACATCTTAGCTGTGGCGGGGTCGAGTAGGGCGGCCGACATCGGCCGGCCGCCGGAGGAAGCAGTGGCATGCAATGGCACACCATCCAAGGAGGCGAAGCTCTGACACTATGGTAGAATGACCTTCAGTGGGTCCTGTGGGTGACCTGGAAGTGCCAAAGGGCACTGCCTCTTCGTCCTCCGAACAGGGGAACCCCCCCCCCCCTCGTGCCAGCCTAGAGGACCCTACATCACCGGACCATGCCACCTGCGGTCCGCACCCCACCACAGGCCAGGTCGCGCCCCCCTTTTGGGACAAGCCCTCCTTGGCTAAATCCCACCATAGCCTAGCCAAGCTGGGTCGGGATGGGTCGGTCTTATCAGGTCGGACAAGACCTAGACCCAACGAGGCCCAATTTCTCTTAATGGGCCATAACTTGAGAACCAGGTGTCAATTTGATGAATACTCTACGACGCTGAGAACCTTGGAGAGAAATGATCCTTTTGGTATCTTAAATTGAGTTTTTGAAACGTTTTGAGTATGGCCGGGTTGGA
This sequence comes from Viscum album, assembly GCA_963277665.1. Taxonomy (NCBI): domain Eukaryota; kingdom Viridiplantae; phylum Streptophyta; class Magnoliopsida; order Santalales; family Viscaceae; genus Viscum; species Viscum album. The sequence goes on along the minus strand of OY728120.1, from coordinate 461,445,214 downwards.
TCAAACCTGAATCCAACTGGACCCTCAAAAATAAAATGCTTATAACTCACAGACCAGGAATCCGATTGACGCACCGTCTGTCACGTTAGAACCCTTACGACATGGAGGAAATTTGGGATACTTCTTAATGGAACTCCGTGGTGTTTTAAGTAAGAATAATGGCTTGAGGAACGGTTCTCCCTGAATCAATCATGCTATGAGCGAGAATTCAGCAGCTGACAGTGAGGTAGAGGTTGGAGACAGATCATACGGAGGTTAATACCGAGCGATCCTATGTGGGTTAGCACCGATCATGTGTAGTTCAGATCCTATGTGGGTCATCACTCAACGATACTATATGGGTCAGCGCATACTGATCCTGTGTGGGTCAGATCCTGTGTCGGTCAGCGCTTAGCAATCCTGTGTGGATTAGCTTATACCGATCCTGTGTGGGTCAGATCCTGTGTGGGTTATTGCAGGGGTTATTTTACTATCGACTCCGGGCAGGTTGGATCCTGTGTGGGTCATTACTTGGATTATTTCCTATCATTCCTATGTGGGTTAGACTCTGTATGTTCAAAATCAGTGCCTCTTGACAGAATAAGATGGTCTAGCTTCAAGACTATTCATCTGTACTTCTTTACTTGAATAATAACTTGATTTTGATGAGTCTTTTACCTTTGTAGTGATATCTTTTTGGTGATACCCATGTTGTACTTTTAACTTCGTAGTAATATATTCATGGTGATACCTATGTGGTAATTTTACCATCATGGTGATATCTTCATGGTGTTACCTGTGTGGTACTTTTACCTTCGTGGTGTTAACTTCACGGTGCTACTTGTGTGGTACTTTTACCTTAGTGATGTTACCTTCATGGTGTCAACATTGTGATATTATTTCCTCATGTATAATATGAGTATATATTGATAACTTACGTATATGTATGGGTATATTCTTAAGTAGAGTTGATGACTGAGTCATGCTTTGTGATTGAGGTCTTTCTTTGTGGTTTTTCCATTGTGTAACTCGAGGAGACCTTCATGGGTCTTCGGGTCCCTAATTAGTATCATTATACTCACCTCTACATGGGTTATACCCACACCATGTTTTTTCTTGTGCAGACAATGTACAATGTTGAATGAGGCTAAGAGAGCCAAGACTGGACGGTGTTCGGATGTAGACCATTTGGCATGATGTGATGCAAGGACTACAGATCGTGAGCTTTACCCACCATTCAGGTAAGATCCTCGGTGGATGATCAAGGAGATGTTTTTCAATTTCTAGTTGTATTTTTACTTTTCAGTTGTAATTGTACTTTTCAGTTGGGTTTTTATTTTGACACCTTTAATTTTAGAAGACTTTTATTACAATAATATACTTCCTTGTTTCTTCTTGTTGTGTTCTTGGACTGTGTGTCTATATAGGTTAAAATTCAATGCCTTCCCATTTTAGGGATACGCCTTTACAGTGCTAGTTTCCAGCCCATAGACAATAGAAGGCGGGCTTGGGGTAGTCACGGCACAGGCCCGGGGGGATGGGTCATGAAATTTTGATCCACTTGGATTAGATTAGGACATTTATTATTATTTTATTTAAATAATAGTTAAAAGAGTTTTATTCACAGTTTAATAACTAAACCATTTTTAATATAGGGTTATAAATTAGATAAATTTGATAATAAATATTCATTGTAAAGCTAAAACTATTTTCTACAAAATCGTATTTTATTTATTATTATTAGTCATTAAATAATTTAATTTATTTATGATACAATTAGGAAGCAGTAATTACAGTATTAATGAACGAATAAAAAAATTGATATTATAAATTTCAAAAGAAATGAAAATTGAGGCTTTTGATCAATTTGAAGAATTTTATAGGTTAATATGACATGTTAGAGTTGATTTAATGTATTTTTTTCGAAGTAATATTTTTTTTTAAATTTCACAAAATCCAAATAATAAATAGTGTAAAAATTGACATAAATGAGTTTTAAAAAGAAATACAATATTATTAAATGATATAATAATTCTAAAAATATAAGATTCAGCCAAAGGACTTATATAATGACAGATATGGCATTAATGAACCACTTTAGGTTCTCTTGTAATTTTATATTATGTTTAATAACTATGTAATATAAAAATATAAGAATACAGGGTAAACATTAAACTATTTAACTAAGAGTTAAATATAAAATATAATGTTAATCTGGTGACCTAAACTTGTCTAAAACTTATTGGTTGAGAGGATTTAGAACCATCCCCACCTTGCCCTTGAAATATATCTATTTGTAGACATTAAAAAATGAAAATGATTTTATAATAAATTAATATTTCATGATTTTCCTAAACTCACCCTCACCTCTCTTTTAAAAGGGTACATCCCTTTCTCTAAAAATAACACCTCCAAAGCCATTTGTGTAAAGACCAAGAATTTTCCATGTAATGTTTTTAATTATATGGTAATATTACGATACTGAAAAAATTGACGACACATGATTTTGAGGCTCGGAGTTCTAGGAATGAATTTCTGAACATTAATTATGGTATATTCAGTTAACGTGCGAGGGGGAATTTTTAACTTTTGAACCGGTGCTTGGAATTGATATATGATGACACCGTTGAACTTGCAACACCGATATTCTCTTAAGAATACATTCACTTCAACCATAGTAGGATGAGGGGATGGTCTGGTTTTACGGGGATTCATGGATGATTAAAATTAAACAAATATTTTATTTTTATTAAACTACTTCCATCCTTTTTGTATTCATTGGAGGTGGGGACCATACGAGGGTGGTCAGGCATTTAATACTAGGCACTAAATTCCTAGTTACACAAAGTGTGTAACCATGAAACCCAATATTAAATGAAATATCATTAATGACGAGTTAACTATTAATTTAACTTAAATGAAAGGGGTTTATCACCTCTTGTGGTTGGGGAAATTGTTAGAAAACCGGTTTGGTGGAGAAATATTGGTGGAAGAACATCCTCCAATGATGAACGAACCTCCGAATCAATAATGAGGAATCGACACTCGATCCCGGAATGGAACTGTGTTGCAGGAGTGATGAATGTTTGCTTCTCCTTCAACGTCTTCATCCTCTTCCTCATTCCATCTCCAACAAACAATTTAGGTAGGGAAATTGTTCATATCATTCATTGTGATAAATTTTTGTCTTAAATCTATGATCCAACTACTATCAATCTAACATGGAGGGTGCGGGCCAAACGAACATGGCCTGATCCCTCTGCTACTTCATTGTTTGATGTGTTCTTCATGGCCAGATAATATGGTTGAGCAGAACTGACCAGGTTAGGATAGATACAAAGGAAACATCCCTGGACACACAATGACTCATCATATTGAAGAACAGACCACCAGATCCCACCCATTGACCCGCGGAAGCCTGCCTGCATGATGAAACTGGCGACCTGTACCAGCAGGGTGCAAGGTGGTGGCCGACACACCGGCTGACTGTGATGGTGGTGGTGGTGCTTCCGTGTTGTCGAAGGAGGCTGTGGCGCATCAGCCATGGTGGAAGAGGGTAGAAACTGACATGCCGACCAGCCATGTAGAAGCAGGGTGGTGTGTGTCCATGCCACCAGTAGAGGAGGAGGTTGTGGCTGTCAAGCCATGACGGTGCACTAGGGCGGTCGGCACTCGGCCGACCACGAGAGGAGCAGCGTCATCTGGCCATTGGAGGAGGAGCCGGCTGGAATCCTGGCCGGCCACATCATGCTGAGTAGGACCCACTTTGGTGGGTCCCGCATGCCGGCAGGAGGCACAATGTGGCACCTCTGGTAAATCCTGGGGGGGGGGGGAGACTCCCCCGGGTGGCTGCTGGGGCGGTCGATGCCACAACGGACCACACCAAGCCATGGGCTGCACCGAGTGGGCCACACCCAAAAGGCCGGGCCCACTGTGGTCCATCCCATCCCATCAGGACCAGGCCCAAACAAGGTCGGGTCATGTTGGCCTGACCCGATCAGACCAGACCCGAGCCCATCTTGACCTAGATACACCTTTTTGGCCATATCTTGAGAACTGGGCTTCTGTTGGATGAACGGTCTATGGCTCAAGAATCCATGGATAAATAATATCCTTTTGGTATAATCCACATGATATTTGGATAAAGTTTGAGTACAACTAGTTTGGATTGAACCCGAATCCAACCGAGCCCTCGAAAAGGAAACACTAATAACTTGCTGACCAGGTGTAGAGACCCAAAGATTGATGTACATAGACATTACATTACTTTTTCATAATATCTAATACATAACAAAAACAGACACCAAAGGACCATAATAGTTTAGTGTCTTTGGAAACTCAGAATATAATCTTCAAATCTTGGTGAATGATCTTCAACATCTCCCATAAAGATCTTCCTTTTTTTCTTACCTAAAACCTTTATTTATATCTTGGGGAAAAGAAAACATATAAATGGTGAGCACAAATGCTCAGTAAGGGTAATCATGGAGAAAATAAAACAAAAAATATTCCTTTGAACTTCAAAACATGAACATAATATTTAAACATCAAAATCTTGAGCAATGACATAAAACATGGCAGTAAGTAAGGCATAGATCATAAAGAAACATTAATCAAGATAAAATACCATGGGAATAAAACATGTAATTGTGGAAACCATTAAGCACAAGGTATTATTTCCATAGTAGCCAAGGAATTGGTTCCAAGACCATCTTAGTGTACAAAGTCCCCTTCTGAATCGAGTACACTCCTCGTTCCAGTCATGTAACACTGAACCAGATTAACTTACTCTTCCATCCATGTCTATCTCATGATATATGAATCTTTTACCAATGAATTTGAGGGATATATATGTCCCACCCATCTCATTATGAAATCATTCTTACTTGTTCCACAACATAAACATAAATCATTCATCATAACCCAAAGAATAAAATGGGTTTCATAAACATCATCCCATAATAACATAATCCATATAAAACAAATGGATATCATTTCATCATAAGAGAAGTGAAACCATGTAAATCTTAGAGACAATATAATTTAAACATAAACATATGAAATAATGTCATCTTAGATGGAAAATGGTTCTGATAAAACACTTAAAATGAATTCTTGAGGAAAATATCCTTTCTTCTTAAAAATCATTTTCTTTTCAAAAAATGCCACACAATTTTAAAAGAAATGTATTTTATTGAAAATAAACATGAAATATTGTAGAGTAAACTTCATGAAAATAAGGAGTTATGAAATTTTAAAAATCCATTCATGCCGTATAAGTTTAAAAAAACATTCTCCTCGTACTTTTGTCGAAAAAGTCAAAAAGTTCCTCGTATGGTAAACAAAAGAAATATTTCTTCCATAACAAAATGTAAAAGTCAAAGAGGGGTAAAAATGACTTTAAAAATACATGGATGAATATTAAACAATTTATGAAAAAAATATTTATGGACATGGATGAAAAATATAACCCCAGTAAATACTTACAAATAATCAATCTCGGATAAAATTGAGATTGCAAAATTATCTTTTACTTTAGGTCTGATATGCTTCGTATGTATCCAAACCTCCTATATAATGATTTAAATAATGTCATTGACTTATTAAATAATCATATTTATTGTTATTATATCATATATGGTTCACTTATTACTTTATATTACCCGTTCTTTTGTAAATTCAATGTTAAAGAAGCGTTTTGGGTAAAATCTTTTCATTTATCGTTTGTGTTTTGACTTGTAATTATTAATACGATTACATAGATCATGATTAAATAATTACAGAATATAAAAAATGATTTATATATAATACATATTCATAATATACATATATATAATAGATCGATAAATGGAAATAAATACACCATTCATGGAGTCGATAGGCCGTACGTACGCATGAACGCTGTTTTCAGTTCCTTTTTGAATTGAATGGAATTAAGTATACATATATATATATATATATATATATATATATATACATATATATACATAAATAAATTAGAATTAATATGTCATATATTTCATGTTACTTATTATATATACTTTATAATCATTCTTGAATTGTTAACATGGAAAATGAATCTCATCGCGTCGTGGAGACGTTAATCTGTACGTACGCACGAGCGATGATATCATTCCCATATTTATTGAATGGAATTGGAGTGGATGATATAATATCTTAGAATCAGTATGATATTATAATAACCATATATATTTATTCTTTACACCATTATACCCATCCAAGTAAGGTGGTGGTGGAAAAACAGATTACACCACGGTGTGGAGACGATATTTCGTACGTACGCATGCGTGGTGATTTCGTTTTCTGTAGGATGGATATAAGGTGAAATAGGGTTGCTTAATATTTATAATAACATATAAGTATATATGTAATAATGAAGATATTACTTTATAATGAAACAACTAAAGAAGAATAAGTTTAAGAAGAAAGAAACTTGAAAGAATCGGTAGAAGAGATTACCTATTTTTCGACGCACCTCCTTTAAACTTCTTCTTAGGGCAATAGAGTTGGTCTTTTGAGAAGACCAGAAAATCTATGATATAACTAGATTGGTTTAAAAGAGGAATTTTCATGGTTTTTCCATGCTTGAAGTCTCAAAATGTTGTGAAGAGAAGAGGGAAGGGGTGCCCTTTTTATAAGGGAGGAGAGGGGCACCTTAGGAAAAACTTAAAATATTATTTTATAATAAAGTCATATTCGGTTTATAATAGCTCCAAATTGATTTATTTAGAAGATAAGTTTGGTATGGGTCTAAATCATCTCAACCAATAGGTTTTAGACAAGTTTAGGTTACTATTTTAACCTTATCATTTAGATTTAACTCTAAGTTAAATAATTTAACTTTTACCATGTCTTTTTGTTTTCTTACAATATATGGTTAATAAACATACTATAATAAGCCAAAAGAACCCCAAGTAGTTAATTATTAATATATATATCCTTATCTAAGTAATTTGTCCAAACCCTAAATTTTTAGTAATAAAATAACAATTAATAATATAATATTTGTTTTAAAAACTATTTTACGTCCATTTTGACACTATTTGGTACTTGATTTTTGTGAAAACCATAAAAGCATGATTTGTTCGATAAAAGTTAATTTAATAAATAAGAACATGTAATATTAACCTATAAAATTAGTTTAATTCATAAAAAGTATAAAATTTCATTTATTTGGGAATTTATAACATCAATTATGTTAATATTTCATTAATAAGGTAATTACTGCATCATCATTGTGTCATAAATAAATTAAATTATTTAATTTCTAAAAATTATAAATAAAATACCATTATGTAGGAAATATTTTTATATTTCTAATTAATATTTATAGTCGAATTTAACTTATGTATAACCCTATATTAAAAATTTTATAATTATTAACCTTGGATTTTAACTATTTTAACTCTTCTTTAAATAAAATAATAATAAATGTTCTCATCTAATCCAAGTGGACCTAAAAGGTAATATTTTATTCCTAAGGTTGTTTTTGGTCTAATTACACTTATAAAATAGAATTAGGACATGTTTTAGGGTAATAGTAATATCATTTTTACCCTTAATTACCCTATTTACTTTTAACAGTGGTAAATAAAAGTAAAAAGTTACTATTCACCAAAAATTATTTTTATCTTATTGAACAACATTTTAGTCCTTTATATTTACCGTGTCTCTCATATTTTCGAAATTCAACTCACATATGCGTTAAAATTAAGTGTTTTGTAAATTTGCAAATTCTCCTAAGTGGTGGGTAAAAGACGGTCAAAAGTTCAATAAAATTTTTATATATCTAAAATAATTATAAAATTACACCAATGAATTAAATTGAACTTATATAGGTATTATGTATCTATTTTCACCTAAAATAAATTTAAATAAAATAAATAATTATTTAAATAAAAATTCGGTTTTTAAATAGTAACCAAGTGTTTGCACTATTCATCAAAAATTGAATGTTTTTAGAAAAATACCAAAAATTCACCCGAGGATAATTTCGATATTCCAAATCCCAAAATGAATTCCATTTTAAAAAATAAAATTTCAAAAAGTGGGTATTAATATTCATAACGGCTAGTTTATATAACATATCGTTGTTTAGTGAAATTCAGTATTGCGTACAACATACGCTATCGTGGAAGGTCATGATTGTGTGTAATGCAAGCCAAGTTAGGGATGCGTGTAGTGCAAGCTCCTTTTGGTGTGGCGTAAAACACAAGACATCAATGAAATTAAAAAGAATATTTTTCATAAAATCTCAGGTTGTTACATTCTACCCCCCTTAAAATGAATTTCTCCCTTGAAATTCGTCGGGGTTATAAATTGTTTCCTACTTGAAAGTTTTAATAGGAACCCACATCGTTAAAAGGAATATAAAAACTTGTCTTTAAAAACTAATGTATGAAACGTAATGTTTACCGAAATTAACTAATCATTGGGTTTCCACATAGGAGAACATAGGTGAAAATATGGATATGGAAGAGAATTCCAACCATCATGTTCTGATGGAGAGTGGTAGTGAACATGGCTATGAAAAAGCTGAAAATCACAAAGCCATAAATTTGGGATGATCTAAGGTACCATCTGATTCATCAGATATAAGGGCACTAGGACAAATTTTTTGGTTTTCAAGATGATTTCCCTAAAGTTGATGAATTTTAATTAGAGTAAATACTTTATTTCAGTATAATCTCATCGTTTTTCATGTCGTGAACAATTTCCACTTCATATCTTAAAGAAATGAAGTTGAATTTTTCATTCGTGAAGTGTTAGCAGATCATGTGATATAATGATGGGTCATTCCATATGTCTCAAACAAAAGGATAGAAAAAGTTATCAAATATACATAAGTCCATCTATGGTGAGTTTAATCGTATATGATTCCAAAAATGGACTTATAATTCATCTATCATACCGCTTAATAAAACTAGTTTCTACTAACCAGGGACTTCCTATTGGCCAGTTGTAGGAAATAAAGGCCTGTCATACTTCGGTTGTGGGTTCGATTCCCACATCCTTGTCTGACGCGATGGGTTGTCGCCCATCCTGCAGGTTGTCCTTTTTCTAAAACTACATTATTATAACATTCCATCAATAATATCGAAAAAGTTCTATCCTTAAACAATACTAACTTATGTCCAATATAATCCATTCCAATCTTTAGGATTATCCAAAATACATATGTCTAATCTCATAGTATAAAGAAAACAATTACTAGAAATGTCATCTGCCGAGCATGTGAATACCATCATTTATCCCCCATATATCATACGATATATCTCGTTGGTCACATTCCAAACATGTGAATACCTTAATCATGTATTCTTTTGAAAAATGAATACCAATTGAACATTAGTGAAAACATGAATGCTGTCAAAATTTAACACTTTACACATACCAAAATCCCAAAATTTCTATATACTCAAACCATGATACAACTTTGTCCTTATATCAGTCATGAGCTCATTAATACTATGAAACATCTCATTATCTTCTTATCCCTTTATTATGCCCATATCATGTACTTTCCAAAAATATCTAAATAACCATTCATGGTTACCGATACCATTCAATATATACTTTCAAATACTTTAAGAAAAAAATAGTGTAACAATCCTTAGATGTGTCTTTATTCCATAGAACCATTACCTATACAACATAACTCTTGATAAACATAAATCATTCCACTACCTTCTTAAACCATTTACTGAGCTTCAAAAATTATATCATGTCACATATCATTTGTAGTCTCTTCATCATCATCAACACAAATACTACCCATACGACCATGATGATTCTCTTCATGAGACTTTCCCTTAGGGAATTGGTTTTCATAATGACCATACATTCCACATTTAAAACATTTAATTGTTGTTGATGTTGTAGCAATACCATTATCCTTGTCCATGGTGTTAACTAAACCTTTTCCTTTGCACTTATTGGATTTGTTTCCTTCTTTTCCAAACCCAAAGAATCTTTTAGTTCCTTTGAAACATTCTCCTTGATGCATCTTCCCACATGATTTACATGTGGGAAATTGAACTTTCTTTCCTCTATGATCATCATGAAACTCCATATTTCTCTTATTAGCCAAGTTAAGAAACTTACCGAAGTTGATATTATTGATCATATTATGATATTTCTGATTAGGAATAATAACGATGTTTGGACTTCCATATCCCATTTAATTTGGTTTCTCATGGAGAATATCATTCCATTTTCCATCATATCCTCCATTATTGTGATTCTTCTTGTTTCCAGCCATTTACTAAAACCCAAAAAGAATAGTGTGAGTGGCAAAAATCATGCTAGGAAAACAGCACAATAAAGAGGGTTTAACTTCAATATATAACACATTTGGTTTAATTCTAAGATTTTTACCATAATTCTAGGACTATAACCTATACGTATACTTAACCTTAGAGACATCCTTAGACATACCTTAGAAATATCTCTAGGGATTTCAATAAATTCTCGCATCGTAGTTTCCAAAGGTTGACTAAACCTTTCCTCTTATAAACACTGTAGAGACCCAAAGCTTGACGTATATAGACATTACATTAATTTTTTGGAATATATAATACATAACAAAAATAAAAAACAAAGTATCGTAATAGTTTAGTGTCTTTGGAAACTCGGAATATAATCTTCTACTCTTGGTGAATAATCTTCCACATCTCCCATAAAGATATTCCTTTTTTTATTACCTAAAACCATTCATTATATCATGGGGAAAAGAAAACATATAAAGGGTGAAATCAAATTCTTAGTAAGGGTAAGCATGGAGAAAATAAAACAAACCATATACATTTGAACTTCAAAACATGAACATAATATTTAAACATAAAAATCTTGAGTAATGACATAAAACACGATAGTACTTAAGGAATAGATCATAAAGAAACATTAATCATGATAAAATAGCTTGGGAATAAAACATGTAATTGTGGAAACCATTAATCACATGATATTATTTCCATAGTATCCAAGGAATTGATGCCAAGACCATCTTAGTGGACAAAGTCCCTTTCTAAATCATGTTCACTCCTCGGTCGAGTCTTGTAACACTGAAGCGGATAAACTTACCGTTCCTGCCATGTCTATCTCATGAGAAATAAATCTTTACCCAATGCATTGGAGGGAGATATAGGCCCCACCCATCTCATAATGAAATTATTCTTACCCGTGCCACAACATAAACATAAATCATTCATCATAACCCAAAGAATAAAATGGGTTTCATAAACATCATCCCATCATAACATAATCCATATAAAAAAATGGATATCATTTAAACATAAGAGAAGTGAAACCATGTAAATCATAGAGACATTATACTTTAAACATAAACATATGAAATTATGTCATCTTAGATGGAAAATGGTTCTGATAAAACACTTGAAATGAATTCTTGAGGAAAATATCCTTTCTTCTTAAAAATCATTTTCTTTTCACAAAATGCCACACAATTTTAAAAGAAAAATATTTTATTGAAAATAACCATGAAATATTGTAGAGTAAACTTCATGAAAGGCATTATGAAACCATAAAAATCCAATCATGTCGTATAAGTTAAAAGAAACATTCTCCTCGTACTTTTGTCGGAAAAGTCAAAATGTTCCTCGTATGGTAAACAAAAGAAATATTTCTTCTATAACACAATGTAAAAGTCAAAGAGTGGTAAAAAGGACTTTAAACATACATGGGGGAATATTAAACACTTTATGAAATACATTTTTATGGACATGGATGAAAAATATAACCCCAGTAAATACTTACAAATAAGCAATCTCGGATAAAAATGAGATTGCAAAATTATCCCTTAACATAGGTCTGATATGATTTTTATGTTTCCGAACCTCCTGTATAATGATTTAAATAATGTAATTGACTTATTACAGAATCATATTCATTGCTATGATATCATATATGGTTCAATTATGACATTATATTACCCATTCTTTTGTAAATTCAATATTAAAACAGTGTTTTGGGTAAAATCATTTCATTTATCATCCGTGTTTTAACTTGTAATTATTAATAAGATTACTTAGATCATGACTAATTAATTATATAATATAAAACATTATTTATATATAATATATATTCAGAATATACATATATATAATAGATCTATAAATGGAAATAAATACACCATTCATGGAGACGGTAGGTCGTACGTATGCATGAACGCTGTTTTCATTTCCTTATTGAATTGAATGGAATTAAGTAGAAGACATACATACATATATATATATATACATATATCCATTATAATTATTATTTCATATATTTCATGATTACTTATTATATATACTTTATAATCATTCTTGAATTGTTAACATGGAAAATGAATCTCATCGCGTCGTGGAGACGGTAATCCGTACGTACGCATGAGCGATGATATCATTCCCATATTTATTAAATGGAATTGGAGAGGATGATATAATATCTTAGAATCAGTATGATGTTATAATAACCATATATATTTATTCTTTACACCATTATAACCATCCAAGTAAGGTGGTGGTGGAAAAACAGATTGCACCACGACGTGGAGACGGTATTCCGTACGTACGCACGCGTGGTGATTTTGTTTTCCATAGGATGGATAGAAGGTGAAATATGGTTGTTTCATATTTATAATAACATATAAGTATATAATTAATACTGATGTTATTACATTATAATGAAACAACTAATGAAGAAGAAGTTTAAGAATAACGAAACTTGAAAGAATCGGTAGAAGAGATTACCACTTCTTCGACGCACCTCTGTTAAACTTCTTCTTAGGGCACTAGAGTTGGTGTTTTGAGAAGACCAGAACCTATATGATATAACTAGAGAGGTTTAGAATAGAAATTGGAAGGGTTTGTCCGAGCTTCAAGGCTCAAAAGGTTGTGAAGATAAGAGGGAAGGGGTTCCCTTTTTATAAGGGAGGAGAGGGGCACCTTAGAAAAAACGTCAAATATTATTTTTATAATAAAGTCATATTCGGTTTATAATAGCTCCAAATTGATTTATTTCGAAGCTAAGGTGGGTATGGGTAGAAATACTCTCAACCAATAGGTTTTATACAAGTTTAGGTTACTATTTTTACCTTATCATTTAGATTTAACTCTAAGTTAAATAATTTAACTTTTACCTTGTCTTTTTGTTTTCTTACACTATATGGTTAATAAACTTACTATAACAAGACAAACAAACCACAAGTGGTTAATTATTAATATATATATATATCCTTATCTAATTCATTTGGCCGATCCTTATATTTTTAGGAATGGAATAACAATTAATAATATAATATTTTTTTTTAAAACTATTTTATGTCAATTTTGACACTATTTGGTACTTGATTTTTATGAAAATCATTAAAGCATGGTTAGTTCGATAAAAGTTAATTGAATAAATACCAACATGTCATATTAACCTATAAAATTAGTGTAATTCATAAAAAGTCTAAAATTACATTTATTTGGGTATTTATAACCTCAATTATGTTAATATTTTATTAATAAGGTAATTAATGCATCATAATTGTATCATAAATAAATTAAATTTTTTAATGTCTAAAAATTATAAATAAAATACCATTAAATATGATTTTTTTTAGATTTCTAATAAATATTTATATTTTAATTTAACTTATTTATAACTCTATATTAAAAATGTTTTATTTATTAACCTTTGATTTTAACTATTTTAACTCTTCATTAAATAAAATAATAATAAATGTCCTAATTTAATCCAAGTGGACCTAAAGGGTAATATTTTATTCCTAAGGTTATTTTTTGTTGAATTACACTTATCCAATAGAATTAGGCCACATGTTAGGGTAATAGTAATATCAGTTTTACCCTTAATTACCCTATTTACTTTTAACCGTGGTAAATAAAAGTAAAAAGTTACTATTCCACAAAAATTATTTTTCTCTTATTGAACCAAATTTTACTCCTTGATATTAACCACGTCTCTTTGATTTTCGAAATTCCACTCACAGAAGCGGTAAATTTATGTTTTATTTAAATTTGAAAATTCTCCTAGGAGGTGGGTAAAAGACGGTCAAAAGTTCAATAAATTTTTTATATATTTAAAATTATTATAAAATGACTCCAATGAATTAAATTGAACTTATATAGGTATTATGTATCTATTTTAACCTAAAATAAATTTAAATAAAATAAATAATTATTTATATAAAAATTCGGTTTTTAAATAGTAACCTAGTGTTTTCCCTATTCATCAAAAAGTGAATGTTTTCAGAAAAATACCAAAAATTCACCCTAGGCTAATTTCGATATTACGAATCCCAAAATGAAGTCCATTTTGAAAAATAAAATTTCAAAAATTGGGTATTACTATTCATAATGGCTAGTTTATATAACATATTGTTGTTTAGTGAAACTCGGTATTGCGTACAACATACTCTATCATGGAAGGTTGCGATTGGGTGTCATGCAAGCCAAGTCAGGGATGCGTGTAGTGAAAGATAATTTTGGTGTGGCGTACAACACAAGACATAAATGAAATTAAAAAGAATATTTTTTATAAAATCTCGGGGTGTTACACCAGGCATCTGATTGACACACTGTTAGCCATGGTGTGTCCCTTATGACTTGATGAACCTTCATGATACTTCTTCATGAGACTTATTGGTAGTTGACGTATCGATCAATAGCCTGAGGAGAGGATCCTCCCATAATAAAGCCTGCTTAGTGCGTAAACCTTGTGGCTGGCTATACTTGAAGAATCTTCAGATCATATGTGGGTTAGCATCTACCGATCCTGTGTGGGTCATCTTCAGATCCTATGTGGGTCATCTTATGATCTTGTGTGGGTCATCTTCAGATCCTGTGTGGGTCATCTTCGGATCCTATGTGGGTCAGTATCTTTGAATCTGGTGTGGGTCCTCATCGATCTTGTGTGGGTCAACAACAAAGATTCTCGACAAAGTAAGATGATCTAGTAATATGAATAATCATCTATAATTCCATACTTATAGTTATACCTAGTGTGAGCTGAGTCCATACCTTGGTGGTACACTTCTATGTGGTGATACCTTTGTGGTATTCTTCTGTGTGGAGTTTCCTTTTCCGTACTTACCTTCATGGTGTTACCTTCATGGTATTCTTTCATTCATGGAACAGTTGTATTTTTGGATAAAAAGTTGGGCCCTTTGTTTCCTCATTAACAAGATGGGTTTACTTGATAACTTTGGTGTATTTATGGGAATATACCTAAATAGGATTGATTATTTCTTCGTGCTTTATGATTGTTGTCTTGCTCTGTGGATTATCCTCTGTGGATTCTGAGAGACCTTCGGGGGGTCTCGGGGTCCCTACTTAGTATTGTTATACTCACCCCTACACAGGATATTCTGGAACCTTGTTGTGTCTTGTGCAGATGACAGACAACATTGATCAAGGTTGAGGGTTCCAGGATTGGAGGCTTCTCAGAGGTGTACCATTTGCCGAGATGTACCGCAGAGACGATAGTTTGAGGTCTGTACCAACCCTTCAGGTAGGATCCTTAGCATGCGTTCATAGGAGAAATTTTCAATTTTACTTGCACTTTATAGTTTTGCTTGCATTCAGGCCAATTTACTTACTGTACTTACCCTTTTTACTATACAGTTTACTTTGTGCTTGTATCTTGTTATGTGCTTGGATTGTGTTAGTTGCAGGTTAAAAAGGAAATGCCATTTCGGTTTTAAGTATATGTTTTTATGGTGCTAGTCACCAGACTCTAGCCTATGGAAGGCGGGTTTGAGTTAGTCCTGACACAGGCCCTGGGAGACGGGTCATGACAGATTGGTATTAGAGGAGTCGGTTCTACTAAAGAACTTGGACTCTGATCTTTTAATCAATAATAATGTTAAGTGTTATGAGTGTGGTTATTAGTTTGGGGAATCCAGTGTTGGTACGGTGGCTGAATTATCCATACACTAGGACCCTGACTCTTGATGTCTAGCTTAGTGCATAAAAACACTGATTACGTGTGTGTTTCTAGAAAGGTTTTCCTTGCGGTCTCTTTGAGTCAGCTCACCCGGTATAACTTATTGACCATGGCACACCTGTTTCTTTTCCAGATTCCTCCACGCATATAGCCATCCAGGGTTCCAGGTAGAGTATGTGATGATATCCCACTGAGCAACGAGGCTTTGGTGCAGGGCCCCTTTTGGCATTTGTACCATCTGGTGGTGTACCAGTAGCACCACTACCCGTTGGGCAGCTGATGCCACCAGCCCCAGTAGCAAAAGGTGTATGCCAATTGAGCACATTGCACGAGTTCCAGTGCCAGAGTCCACCAAGGTTCTGAGGTGAGACGGATCCACAGGTAGCTATGGACTGGCTGGAGGCTGTGGTTAGAGTTTTCCGACTGTTAGGGACACCAGCTGATCTTATAGTCATCCATACAGCCAGTCTTCTTCAGGAAGTAGTGGGAAGACGGTTGAGCATGATGCTACAGGTTCACGGTAAGGCGACTCTCATCTGGGCACACATTGAGAGCCTTTTAATGGAAGAGTTCATCCCATCCACCTTAAGCTTAGTGCGTATATAGGAGCTTCTCCACTTGAAGTAGGGAAGCATGACCGTGTCTTAGTATTTAGTGAGGTTCACTGAACTCTCATGATACTCCGCTGACATGGTGTGAGACCCTTTCTTCAGGGCCCAGAATTTCGATCAAGGGCTCAGACAGGAGATTAGAGCTTCAATGATTTATCCCTTCATCCCAACATAGATGGGGTTGTTAGAGAGAGCACTCTTAGTGAAGATCTTACTTGTTGTGCAACCACCGGTATTGAGACCCACCAATGGAAGAAATATAGCAGAGTCATCTACAGCTGGTAGTAGACAGATGATGCAGAGGTCCAAGAGGACCAGACCAACAGGTGGACGACCGTAGGATACAGGGTTGATGGTGTGGGGCTCTCGAGATAGAGTTGGATAGGAGAGGAGCATGCAATGTTACTTGTGCGGTGGGTAGGGTCACATGGATCATGACTGCCCAACCCGCCATATAGACTACCAGTAGATGGCTGAAGGACTGCTTGGACATAGGCGAAAATTCGATCGGGGAGGTTTGCAGGAAGTAGGAGGACATGGTAGAGGAGATGGTCACGCAACAGGTGGTGAGAGGCGATTTGAGGTTCTAACACCACCTCCTCCCGGTGGTACACCCCAACCAAAGGGAGCAGGTGGATAGGTATGAGCTTAGCACTAGGAAAATGAGGCTTATGACCACGACACTCCAGAGATTATTAGAGGTACGATATGTGTCTACTCCACCTTAGCTGTAGTACTTATAGACACATGTTCTATTCACTTTTTTATTTCCATGACCCACATTTGTAGCTCAGAGATTCTGGTGGAGTTTTTGGCTCAATCCTTATGTCTAGAGACACTTATGGGAGAGGATTCGATGATTATATACTGGTTCTAGTAGTGTGGGATTACTCTAGGAGGAGAGAGCTTCAGCGGGGATCTCCTAGTAGCGAAGTTGAGGCCGTATTATGTCATCTTGTGTATGGACTGTTTATCCATTGTCTAGGCTTAGATTGACTGTATTAGGTTCAATGTGTGGTGTGTTCATTAGGATGGGACCAGGTTTTCCTTCACCGGTGAGAAGGGAACTGTAACAGCCCATGATTTTGTGAAAAATATTCTTTTTAATTTCACTAATGTCTTGTGTTGTACGCTACACCAAATGGAGCTTGCACAACACGCATCCTTGACTTGCCTTGCATTACACGCAATCGCGACCTTCCTCGATAGCGTGTGTAGTACGCAATAACGAGTATCACTAAACAAAAATATGCTATTAAAATATTATTAAAACTAGCCGTTATGAATAGTAATAACCACTTTTTGAAATTTTGTAGGATTCGTAATATCAAAATTAGCTTAGGGTGAAATTTTGGTGATTTTCGGATAACTTTCATATTTTGATGAATAGTGAAAATTACTAAATTTTAATTAAAAACAACTTTTTCAATCGAAATAATTAATAGTGATAAATTATTAATTTGAGTGGTTTTAAAGTATATTTAGAATATATTTTTACAATTTAATACAATGTTGGTCATTGGATGTAATTTCACATTTAAACCAGACATAAACATGTGTCAATCTTTTGATAGTTATTATCTCTTAAAGAACAAGCTATTTGTTTTGACGACGGGAATTAATTTTTAAATTAATTAATGAAACTGATATGTTTTGAATTTGGAAAAATAGAAATCATTTTTGAGTTCATAATATCAAATATAGCTTAGGCCTAATTTTTTGTATTTTTCTGAAAACTTTCAATTTTTGATGAATAGTGAAACCACTAAGTGGTTGTTAAAAAAAACTGAATTGTTCATAAAACTTAATTTTACAGCTTCTGTGAGTGGAATTTCAAAAATCCGAGAGACACGGTTGATGTCAGTAAGTAAAATGTGGTTCAATGAGATGGAAATAATTTTTTGGTGAATAGTAACTTTTTACTTTTTTTACCACGGTTAAAAGTAAATAGGGTAATTAAGGGTAGAAATGATATTATTATTACCCTTACACATGTCCTAATTCTATTGGAAAAGTTTAATTCGACCAAAAAAAAAACTTAGGAATAAAATATGACCATTTAGGCCCACTTGGATTAGATTAGGACATTTATTATTAATTTATTTAAAGAAGGGTTAAAAGAGTTAAAATCAAAGTTTATTTACTAAAACATTTTTAATATGGGGTTATACATACGATAAATTCGACTATAAATATTCATTAGAAAGATACAAAGATTTCCTACATAATTGTATTTTATTTGTAATTTTTAGACATTAAATAATTTAATTTATTTATGACACAACGATGAGGCAATAATTATCTTATTAATGAAATATTGACATAATTGATGTTATAAATAATAAAATAAATATAATTTGATACTTTTTATGAATTCCACTAATTTTATAGGTTAATATGACATGTTATTATTGATTAAATTAACTTTTTTCTAACTTATCATTCTGTTATGATTTTCACAAAAATAAATTACTAAATACTGTCAAAATTGACATAAAATAGTTTTTTAAAAAAATATTATATTATTAATTGTTATTTTATTTCTAAAAATCTAAGGTTCGTCCAAATGACTTAGATAAGATTAAATATATTAATAATAAACAACTTGGGGTCCGTTTGGGTTCTTATAGTATGTTTATTAACCTTATAGTATAAGAACACAAGAAGACACGGTAAAAGTAAAATTATTTAACTTAATGTTAAATCTAAATGATAAGGTTAAAATAGGAACCTAAACTTGTCTAAATTCAATTGGATGAGCGGATTTCGACCCATCCCCACCTTAGACTAGAAATAAATAAATTTGGAGCTATTTAAAACCGAACTTGACTTTATAATAAAATAATATTTTTAGTTATTCCAAAGGTGCCCCTCTCCTCCCTTATAAAAGGGAACCTCCTCCCTCTCTTCCTCACACAACTTTGAGCCTTCAAGCTCGGCCAAACCCTGACAAATTCTCCTCTCCACTTCCCTAGCAGCATCCTAGAGGTTCTGGTCTTCCTCAAAGACCGATTTTAGTGCCCTAAAAGAAGGTCTCAAAGAAGCACTTCAAAGAAGAGGTAATGTCCGTTACCGATTCTTTCATTTTATCTCTTCTTCCACTTCTTCTTCTTTAGTTGTTTAATTATGAAGTAATAACATCAGTATCACTCATATACTTATATGTTATTATAAGTATTAAAAAACCCTATTTCACCATCTATCCATCCTACGGAAAAAGAATTCACCGCGCGTCCGTACGTACGGAATACCGTCTCCACGCCGTGGGGAAATCTATTTTCCACCACCACCTTACTTGGATGGGTATAATGGTGTAAATAATAACTATATATTATTATTTTAAAGTGATATTGATTCTGAAATAGTATACATACACTCCAATACAGTCCCATGATCATGTGAACGATATCATCGCTCGTGCGTACGTAGAGACTACCGTCTCCACGATGCGATGAGATTCATTCTCCACTTTAAACCATTAATGAATGATTATAAAGTATATATAATAAGTAATCATGAAATATATGACATAATAATTATACTGGATTTATGTGTATATATATGAATTCCATCTACTTAATTCCGTTCAACTCAATAAGGAAACGAAAACAGCGTTCATGCGTACGTACGACCTACCGTCTCAATGAACGATGTATTTCTTTCCATTTACTGATTTATTATATAAATGTATATTCTGAATATATATATATAAATCATGTTTTATATTCTGGAATTAAGTAATCATGATCTAAGTAATCATATGAATAATTACAAGTCAAAACACGGACGACAAATGAAACAATTTTACCCAAAACACTCTTTAACATGGAATTTACAAAAGAGAGGGTAATATAAAGTCATAAGTGAACCATATATGATATAATAACAATGAATATGATTCTGTAATAAGTCAATGACATTATTTTAATCATTATATAGGAGGTTCGGACACTTATGAAGCAAATTAGACCTAAGGTAAGGGAAAATATCACAATCTCATTTTTATCCGAGATTATTTATAATTTGGTATTTACTGGGGTGTATTTTATCATCCACATCCATGTTCCCTCAATATGTAATATTTTCTCCATCCACTTACAATAGTTTAAATCCAATTTTACCCTTCGGTGAGTTTTTAGTAAATAATATGAAAGGAATCTTTTGTCGTTTTTGCGTACGAGGTACTTTTTTGACTTTTCCGACAAAAGTACGAAGAATGTTTTTTTAACTTATACGGCATGAATTGATTTTTAAAAAATTATTTCCAAGAAGCTTCCTTTACAAGTTTTCAAGTTTATTTTTAATCAACTTCTTTTTGTTTAAAATTGTATGGCATGTTATGAAAGGATAAATGTTTTTGAAGTAGAAAGGATATTTTCCTCAAGAATGGAGTTCAAGAGTTTTATCAAAATTATTTTCCATCTAAGAAAATATAGGGTTCTATTTCTATCCCTATTATTACATCGATTTGATTATGTTGTGATGGAAATATTTTTATGAATTCCTTTATCTTATATGAATTGTTTTATGATGTCACGATGTTTAAGATTCCCATTTTTATTACATGGGTTATGCAATGATGTATGATTTAAGATTTTGTGGAACACATAAGAATGGTATCATTATGAGATGGGTGGGACCTATATCTCCCTCCAATGCATCGGGTAAAGATTTTATATCTCATGAGATAGACATGGCTAGAACGGTAGGTTATACCGGTTCAGT
This sequence comes from Viscum album, assembly GCA_963277665.1. Classification (NCBI taxonomy): domain Eukaryota; kingdom Viridiplantae; phylum Streptophyta; class Magnoliopsida; order Santalales; family Viscaceae; genus Viscum; species Viscum album. The sequence goes on along the minus strand of OY728120.1, from coordinate 461,423,927 downwards.
GAAACAGGACTGAAACGAGGGTGACTCGGTTCAGAAAGGGACTTTGTCCACTAAGATAGTCTTGGTAATGAGTCTTGACTAACAAGAAATGATTTTCTATGATTATGTGTTTACGCCACAAAGTTTCATGTTTTAAGTTATGATTATTGTGATTACATTTCACTGTCATGATTTATCCCATGTTATGAAATTATGATCTCTTTTGCAGGTTAAGATTTCCAAAAGTTATGTGCTTATGTATACGATGTGATTGATATTTCTTTTTCTTACCCTTACTGAGCATTTGAGATCACCCTTTTATGTTTTCTTTTCCCCAGGATATAAAGAAAGTTTTTAGGTAAAAAAAGGAAGATCTTTATGGGAGATGTTGAAGATCTTTCACCACGATTAGAAGATTATATTCCGAGTTTCCAAAGACACTAAAATATTACGATCCTTGTGTGTGTGTTTTTGTTATGTACTAAGTATTCCGCAAAAGTAATGTAATGTCTATGTACTTTAAGCTTCGGGTCTCTACAGTTGGTATCAGAGTAAAGGTTTAGTCAACCTTTGGAAACTAGGATGCAAAAACGTTAGTGAGATCCCTAGAGATATTTCTAAGGTATGTCTAGGGATGTCCCTAAGGTTATGTATACGTATAGGTTATAGTACTAGAATTACGCTAACGATCATAGAATTAAACCTAAGATGTTAGATATTGAAGGTACTCCCCCTTTATTATGTTTTTTTCCCTAGCATGATTTTTGCCTCTCACACTATTCTTTTTGGGTTTTAGACGATGGCTGGAACCTGAAGGAACCATGTTGATCAATGCAATGGACAATGCAATGATTGTCCTCCTGAACAAACAAATGTTATGGGAGATGGAGTGAAAAATCTTATTGTTATACTTACACAAGCTATGAATCATTCTGGACTTCCAAATGAGCAAAGAAGGGAACAATATTCTATTGAGTACTTCATGAGGAAACTTCCACCTTCTTTCAGTGGGTCTTCTGATCCACTTGTTGCTGAACAATGGATCAGTACCACTGAAAAGATATTTTCAGTTCTTCAATGTTCTGAACATGATAAAGTCATCTTAGTAGTGTATCGTTTGGAAGGTGATGCTGATCAATGGTGGAATCTTATTAAGAATACGAGGCCAAGGGATGAAATTGATTCCATGGAATGGGACGAGTTCAAGAACTTATTTTTCAATAAGTACTTCCCTCATATTCTTCGAACAAAGAAGGAGAAGGAGTTTCTTGAACTAAATCAAAAGGATGATGAATCTGTTGGTATATACGAAGCGGATTTTACAAGACTTGCAAGGTATGCGTCTGTTATTATCATCCAACCTGAAAGTAAAGTTGATCGATTTTTCAGTGGCTTAAAACCAAGTCTTCAAAGGGCATTAGCTATAAGAGACTTCAGTAGCTATGAAGAAATTGTGTGTTGTGCTATCAAGGTAGAAATGGAAGTTGGTGTTACATATCCATCTCATGGTTTGGACAATAAACGAAAGATGGAGTTCAAGGATAAATCTTAGAATAATGGTGAAAAGAAGATGAATTTTTCCTTATGCTCAAAGTGTGGAAAGAAGCATGGTGGAGATTGTCTTAAAGGGACTAGAAAATGTTTTAAGTGTAGAAAAGAAGGTCATCAAGAAGCTGAGTGTCGAGGTAATAGAAAAAGGGTTTCTAATGATGTGAATAAATCATACACTGCAGAGAACACACCACCAACACTTCAATGCTTCAAGTGCAAGGAAATGGGGAATTATGCTAATAAATGTCCTAATCCAAGGGTTAGTGATGATCAACATGAGAAACCACTTAAGGCAAAGGACAAAGGGAAGTCACATGAAATCACTATTGGCGATGTTGAATATGACAACGATGTGGTGGAATGATTAAGTGTTTATGTAATGGGATTCCAAAATAATGTGGTATATAGCATCGTGGAATATTGGAATATTTATGTTTTGGATTTCAATAATTTTATTGTACCGGTAACCATGAAAAGTGATTGAGACATTTTTGGTAAACAGATGATATGAGAATAATGAAGGGATAAGAAGATAATGAGATGTTTGATTGTATTCATGATCTCATGATAGATATAAGGACTAAGTGATATCATGGTTTGAGTATATAGAATTTTGAGGATTTTGGTATGTGGAAAGTGTTAACATTTAACTACATTCATGTTTTCACTAAGGTTCAATGGGTATTCATTCTTAAAGAGAATACATGATTAAGGTATTCACATGTTTGTAATTTGAACAACAAGATATATCTTATGATATATGAGGGATAAATGATGGCATTCACGTGATTATTCTGTGACATTTCAAGTAATCATTTTCTTTATACTATGAGCTTGGACCGAAGTATTTTAGATAAGACTAAATATTAGAATGGATTATGTTGGAAATAAGTTAGGATAAAACGTTTTTCGATAATATTGATGGGATGTTATAGTAATATAGCTTTAGAAAAAGGACAACCTGCAGGACGGGCGGCAACCCATCGCGTTGGAGAAGGCTGTGGGAATCGAACCCACAATCGAAGTGCGACTGGCCTTTATCGCCTACCACTGGCCTACAGGAAGTCCCTGTTTAGTAGAAACTAGTTTTATTATATTAAGCAGTATGATATATGAAGTATAAGTCCATTTTAGGAACCATATATGATTAATCTCACTATAGAATGACTTATGTATATTTAATAACTTTTGCTAACCTTTTGTTTGAGACAGATGGAATGACCTGTCATTCTATCACATGATCTGCTAAAACTTCACGAATAACAAATTCAACCTCATTTATTTAAGAGATGAAGTGGAAATTGTTCAAGGCACGAACAACAGTGAGATTGTACCAAAATAAATTAAGTATATATTCTAATTCAAATTCTTCAACTTTAGGGAAATGATCTTGAAAACCAAAAATGTTGTCCTAGTGCTCTTATATCTGATTAATCAGATGGTACCTTAGATCGTCAAAAATTTATGGATTTGTGATTGTTGTATTTTCCATAGCCATGTTCTCTACCACTCTCTATCAGAACATGATGGTTAGATTTCTCTTCCATATCCATATTTTCACCTATGTTCTCCTATGTGGAAACCCAGTGATTAGTTAATTTGGGTAACCGTTACGTTTCATACATTAGTTTTTAAAGTCAAGTTTTTGTATTCCTTTTTATGATGTGGGTTTCTATTAAAGAAATTTTCAAGTAGCAAACCATTTATAACCCCGACGAATTTCGAGGGCGAAATTCATTTTAAGGGGGGTAGAATGTAACAGCCCAAGATTTTATGAAAAATATTCTTTTTAATTTCACTAATGTCTTGTGTTGTATGCTACACCAAAAGGAGCTTTCAAAACACAAATCCTTGAATTGCCTTGCATTACACGCAATCGCGACCTTCCTCGATAGCGTGTGTAGTACGCAATAATGAGTATCACTAAACAACAATATGCTATTAAAATATTATTAAAACTAGCCGTTATGAATAGTAATAACAACTTTTTGAAATTTTTGAAATTTTATTTTTCAAAATTGAATTCATTTTTGGATTCATAATATCGAAATTAGCTTAGGGTGAAATTTTGGTGATTTTCGGGTAACTTTCATATTTTGATGAATAGTGAAAATTACTAAATTTTAATTAAAAACAACTTTTTCAATCGAAATAATTAATAGTGATAAATTATTAATTTGAGTGGTTTTAAAGTATATTTAGAATATATTTTTACAATTTAATACAATGTTGGTCATTGGATGTAATTTCACATTTATACCAAACATAAACAAGTGTCAATCTTTTGATAGTTATTATCTCTTAAAGAACACTATTTGTTTTGACGACGGGAATTAATTTTTAAATTAATTAATGCAACTGATATGTTTTGAATTTGGTAAAATAGAAATCATTTTTGAGTTCATAATATCAAATATATCTTAGGCCTAATTTTTGGTATTTTTCTGAAAACTTTCAATTTTTGATGAATAGTGAAACCACTAAGTGGTAGTTAAAAAAAACTGAATTGTTCATAAATCTTAATTTTACCGCTTCTGTGAGTGGAATTTCAAAAATCCGAGAGACACGGTTGATGTCAGTAAGTAAAATGTGGTTCAATGAGATGAAAATATTTTTTTGGTAAATAGTAACTTTTTACTTTTTTTACCACGGTTAAAAGTAAATAGGGTAATTAAGGGTAGAAATGATATTATTATTACCCTAACACATATCCTAATTCTATTGGACAAGTTTCATTCGACCAAAAACAAACATAGGAATAAAATATGACCATTTAGGCCCACTTGGATTAAATTAGGACATTTATTATTAATTTATTTAAAGAAGGGTTAAAAGAGTTAAAATCAAAGTTTATTTACTAAAACATTTTTAATATGGGGTTATACATAAGATAAATTCGACTATAAATATTAATTAGAAATATAAAAAGATTTCCTACATAATTGTATTTTATTTGTAATTTTTAGACATTAAATAATTTAATTTATTTATGACACAACGATGATGCAATAATTATCTTATTAATGAAATATTGACATAATTGATGTTATAAATACCCAAATAAATATAATTTGAGACTTTTTATGAATTCCACTTATTTTATAGGTTAATATGACATGTTAGTATTTATTTAATTAACTTTTTCGAACTTATCATTCTGTTATGATTTTCACAAAAATCAATTACTAAATAGTGTCAAAATTGACATAAAATAGTTTTTAAAACAAATATTATATTATTAATTGATATTTTATTCTTAAAAATCTAAGGTTCGGCCAAATGACTTAGATAAGGTTATATATATTAATAATAAACAACTTGGGGTTCGTTTGGCTTCTTATAGTAATTTTATTAACCTTATAGTATAAGAACACAAGAAGTCACGGTAAAAGTAAAATTATTTAACTTAATGTTAAATCTAAATGATAAGGTTAAAATAGGAACCTAAACTTGTCTAAATTATATTGGATTAGAGGATTTCGACCCATCCACACCTTAGACTCGAAATAAATCAATTTGGAGCTATTTAAAACCGAACTTGACTTTATAATAAAATAGTATTTTTAGTTATTCCAATGGTGCCCATCTCCTCCCTTATAAAAGGGCACCTCCTCCCTCTCTTCCTCACACAACTTTGAGCCTTCAAGCTCGGCCAACCCCTGACAAATTCTCCTCTACACTTCCCTAGTAACATCCTAGAGGTTCTGGTCTTCCTCAAAGACCAATTTTAGTGGCCTAAAAGAAGGTCTCAAAGATGCACTTCAAAGAAGAGGTAATGTCCGTTACCGATTCTTTCATCTTTATCTCTTCTTCCACTTCTTCTTCTTTAGTTGTCTCAATATGAAGTAACAACATCAGTATCACTCACATACTGATATGTTATTATATGTATTAAACAACCCTATTTCACCATCTATCCATCCTACGGGAAAAGAAATCACCGCGCGTGCGTACGTACGGAATACCGTCTCCACGCCATGGTGAAATCTATTTTCCACCACCACTTTACTTGGATGGGTATAATGGTGTAAATAATAACTATATATTATTATTTTAATGTGATATTGATTCTAAAATAGTATACATACACTCCAATACAGTCCCACAATCATGAGAACGATATCATCGCTCGTGCATACGTACGGACTACCGTCTCCACGACGCGATGAGATTCATTCTCCACTTTAATCCATTCATGAATGATTATAAAGTATATATAATAATTAATCATGAAATATATGACATAATAATGATACTGGATTTATGTGTATATATATGAATTCCATCTACTTAATTCCGTTCAACTCAATAAGGAAACGAAAACAGCGTTCATGCGTACGTACGGCCTACCGTCTCCATGAACGATGTATTTATTTCCACTTACTGATTTATTATATATATGTATATTCTGAATATATATATATATAAATCATTTTTTATATTCTATAATTAATTAATCATGATCTAAGTAATCATATGAATAATTACAAGTCAAAACACGGACGACAAATGAAACAATTTTACCCAAAACGCTCTTTAACATGGAATTTACAAAAGAACGGGTAATATAAAGTCATAAGTGAACCATATATGATATCATAACAATGAATATGATTCTGTAATAAGTCAATGAAATTATTTAAATCATTATACAGGAGGTTTGGACACTTACGAAGCAAATTGGTCCTAAGTTAAGGGAAAATATCACAATCTCATTTTTATCCGAGATTGTTTATACTTTGGTATTTACTGGGGTGTATTTTATCATCCACATCCATGTTACCTAAATATGTAATATTGTTTACATCCACTTACAATAGTTTAAATCCAATTTTACCCTTCCGTGAGTTTTTATTAAAGAATATGAAAGGAATCTTTTGTCGTTTTTTCGTACGAGGTACTTTTTTGACTATTCCGACAAAAGTACGAAGAATGTTTTTTTAACTTATATGGCATGAATGGATTTTTAAAACATTATTTCCAAGAAGCTTCCTTTACAAGTTTTCAAGTTTATTTTTAATCAACTTCTTTTTGTTTAAAATTTTATGGCATGTTATGAAAGGATAAATGTTTTTGAAGTAGAAAGGATATTTTCCTCAAGAATGGAGTTCAAGAGTTTTATCAAAATTATTTTCCATATAAGACAATATAGGGTTATGTTTCTATCCCTATTATTACATGGATTTGATTATGTTGTGATGGAAATATTTTTATGAATTCCTTTATCTTATATGAATTGTTTTATGATGTCACGATGTTTAAGATTCCCATTTTTATTACATGGGTTATGCAATGATGTATGATTTAAGATTTTGTGGCACACATAAGAATGGTATCATTATGAGATGGGTGGGACCTATATCTCGCTCCAATGCATTGGGTAAAGATTTTATATCTCATGATATAGACATGGCTGGAACTATAGGTTATACCGGTTCAGTGAAACAGGACTGAAACGAGGGTGACTCGGTTCAGAAAGGGACTTTGTCCACTAAGATAGTCTTGGAAATGAGTCTTGACTAACAAGAAATTATTTTCTATGATTATGTGTGTACGCCACAAAGTTTCATGTTTTAAGTTATGATTATTGTGATTACATTTCACTGCCATGATTTATCCCATGTTATGAAATTATGATCTCTTTTGCAGGTTAAGATTTCCAAAAGTTATGTTCTTATGTATATGATGTGATTGATATTTCTTTTGCTTACCCTTACTGAGCATTTGAGCTCACCCTTTTATGTTTTCTTTTCCCCAGGATATAAAGAAAGTTTTTAGGTAAAGAAAAGGAAGATCTTTATGGGAGATGTTGAAGATCTTTCACCACGATTAGAAGATTATATTCCGAGTTTCCAAAGACACTAAACTATTACGATCCTTGTGTGTGTGTTTTTGTTATGTACTAAGTATTCCGCAAAAGTAATGTAATGTCTATGTACTTTAAGCTTTGGGTCTCTACAGGAACATTTTCAGCACATGATGGACTTACCTGGAGGAGGGTGGAGTCGATCACTCATTAGTTTGCTAGAATTAACCTCAGAGCAGTTGATGTTGAGAGTCTGATATATCCTGTAGTGGTGGAATAATACGCTGATGATGTTCCAGGTCTACCTCTTTGGAGGGAGGTGGACTTTTATATCGACTTGTACTCCGAGACGACACCGATATCTACACCAGCATATCGGATGGCTCCCATGGATCTTCGAGAGCTGCGAGTATAGATAGAGGACTTATAGAGTAAGGGGATTATTAGGTCCAGTGTTTCTCATTAGGCAGCCCCGATTTTGTTTTCCAAGAAGGCAGATGGGAGTCTATGACTCTTTATTGACTATCGGTGCCTGAATAAGGAGACCGTGAAGAACAAGTACCCAATCCCGAGGATTGGAAATCTCTTTGATCAGCTGAAGGGAGCACGATGGTTTCCAAAGATAGACATTAGATCCGGATATCACCAGATCAGGGTACGAGACAAGGATGTGCAGAAGACAACCGTCAGATGTCGGTATATCCATTATGAGTTCTTCGTCATTCCATTTTGTGTTACCAACTCCCCAAAAGTGTTCATGGAATTCATGAACAGAATCCTCCAGCCATACCTTGATCGCTTTGTGGTAGTCTTCATCGATGTAATCCAGGTATACTCAGCTACAGAAGAGGAGCATGCCTATCATATGTAGTTATTCTGGACACACTCTGAGAGAACTAGATTTATGGTAATATCTCGAAGTGATAGTTCTAGATCCGAGATGTTCACTTCCAATGACACGTTATCTCAGAGGATGGAGTTGTGTTGGATCTAGTGAATATTGAGGTTATTATTTCTTAGGATCCACCCAAGAGTGTGATGGAGGTGCAGAGTTTCCTAGGTCAGGTCGGTTACAATCAGAGGTTTGTGCCTGATTTTTCCAGAGTTGTGACACCCTTATCTGCATTGAAAAAGAAGGGGAAACCCTTCGTGTGGTCAGAGAGATGCCAACAAAGTTTCCAAGAGGTGAGGCAGAGACTGATGAGTGCCCCCATCTTGAGGCTACCAGAGAAGGGCGTTGGGTACGTAGTCTACTGCGATGCATCAGGGACCGGGCTAGGATGTGTCCTCATGTAGGAGTGAGAAGTGATCACTTATGGTTTTTGATAGTTGAGACTGCTTGAGTATAACTATGCTACCCATGACCTGGAGTTAGTAGTAGTGGTCTTTTCCTGGAAGATGTGGTGACATTACTTGTTGGGTGAACGTTTTATAGTCTACACTAATCACATGAGTCTCATGTATATCTTCTATCAGAAGGACTTGAACCTGAGACAATGGCATTGGCTTGAGTTCCTCCATGAATATGACTTTGAGATAGTCTATACTTCTAGGAAGGGGAACGTTGTAGAAGATACACTTAGCAGGTAATCTGGTATACAGTTGCTGAGTGAGGCGATAGAGCAGCTGGCAGCTTTGCAGATATCCTACGTGAATCGAGATGGAGCAGCTTAACTTTAGTCTCCAACAGTCACTCCCCCACTTATTTAGTGATTCAGGAAGGTGATTTTTGGGGACACTGACTACAAGGCATGACATTCTTATATATCCACAGGATAAGAACCTGATAGTTTTTCTGAAGGTAGGGGGAACGTCATCCTTTTCAGTGGGCGTACTATGGTACCAGCGTCACTAGGAGAGGAAGTTTTGAGGGAGTTATATATGTCCCCTCTAGGGGTACATCTTAGAGTGTAGATGATGTACCATGAACTCCGATGTCAACACTAGTGGACGGGAATGGAGAAAGTAGTGGCAGAGTTTGTCTCATGGTGCCTCACTTGTCACCAAGTGAAGGTAGTGCATCAGGTTCCAGCCGACATTGTTTAGACACTAGATGTTCCAGAGTGGAAGTGGGATATAATTTCCATGGAATTTGATATAGGACTCCCACACATGTCCAAGGTACATGATTATATTTGGGTGATCATTGACTGTCTCACAAAGTCGGACCACTTCCTACCTATCAGAGAGCATGGATCAGTAGAGGGATTGAGACGCCTCTATGTACAGGAGATTATGCGGCTTCATGGGGATCCATCTACAATTGTATCTGATCGTGTTTCAAATTTTACATCCTGGATATGGAAGGTGTTGTAGGAGGCATTCAGGACAAAAATTAGATTGAGCATCGCCTTCAATCCTCAGACAGATGGTCAGATAGAGCGGACCATTCAGACTCTCGAGGACATGCTACGTGCTTGTGTCCTTGATTTTGGCTGTATTTGGGAGGATCAATTTCCCATGGTGGAGTTTGCATAAAATAAAAGTTATCACTCTATTATAGGTATGACAATATTTTAGGCATTGTACGGTCGACTATGCAGATCATCTCTGTGCTGGACTGACCTAGGGGAGTCAACACTCATGGGACTGAAGATGGTACATGCTACCATAGAGAAGGTGCAGATCATCTAGGAGCGGATGAATACTGCACAGAGTAGGCATAAGTCTTATGCTGATAGGAGATGAAGACCTCTTGAGTTCGAGGATGATGACCATGTCTTCATATGGGTCTCACCTTGACGAGGTTTGCAGAGATTTGGTCTGGGTATCAAGTTATCTCCGAAGTTCATAGTACCCTTTCAGGTCCTCAACAGAGTTGGTGAGGTGGCGTACCGCCTAGCCCATGCCTCTCAGTTTCACTAGGTGCACGATGTTTTCCATGTATCCCAGCTGAGGAGTAATGTGTATTATCCTTCTCACATCATTGACTGCGGTGAGCTGGACATTGAGGATGGGGAGATGTTTTCAGAGGTTCCAGTAGAGATTGAGGATCGACAGGAGCAGGTCCTTCATGTGTGGTCGATACCTCTGGTGCGTGTTCGTTGGTAGCATAGGAACCTTTAAGAGAGCACATGGGAGCGGGAGGCTCAGATTCATTCTCAGTAGGCACACTTGTTTCACAATATTGTGCTGTGGCTTTTAGGGACACAAATCCCTAAGGTGGGGAGAATGTAAAGACCCGAAATTTTCCATGTAATTTTTTAATTATATGGAAATATTACGAGACTATGAAAATTTTAGGCATGCGATTTTGAGGCCTGGAGTTCCCAAAATGAATTTCAGAACTTTTTTTAAGGTACATTCAGTTAAAGTGTGAGCGGGAATTGATAACTTTTGAACTGGTGCTCGGAATTGAAATTTGAGGACACCGTTGAACTAGTAGCGCCGATATTCGCTTAAGGAGACCTCTACTTCAATCGTAGTAGGCCATGGGGAAGGTCTGGTTTTACTAGTTTTTGTGGAGGATTAAAATAATATAAATGTTTTATTTTTATTAAACTCCTTCCATATTTTTTAAATTCTTTGGAAGTGGGGACCAAATGAGGGTGGTCGGGCATTTAATACTGGGCATTAAATTCCTGATTACACAATGTGTGTAACCATGAAACCCACCATTTAATGAAATCTCATGAATGATGAGTTAACCATTAACTTAACATAAATGGGAGGTCCCCCTCACCACTCCTGGTTGGGGAAATTTTTGGTAAATTGGTTTGGTGGAGAATTCATGATGGAATAACATCCTCCAACGAAGAACAAAACTTTGGATCAAGAATGAAGAACTAAAGCTCGAGCTTGAATCGAAAGCGTGTTGTGGGAGCGATGAAAAACTATGACTCCTTCAACGTCTTCATCATCTTCCTCACACCATCTCCAATGAATGATCAAGGTAGGGAAATTTTTTATATCATTATTCTTGATAAATCATTTTCTTCAATCTATGAACTTCCTACTATCAATCTAATGCAGAGGGTGTGGGACAAACGAACACGACCTAATCCCTCTACTACTTCATTATATAAATTTTTCTTTATAGGCTGATCATTGTGTTGAGCGGAACTAACCACGTCGGGATAGATGCAAAGGTGACGTCTAGGGATACACAAAGATTCATTATATTGATGAATGGGCAACCTGAGATCACCCGATGACCCGCAGAAGCCCACCGCCGACTGGCACCGACAAGGTACAAGGCAGCGGCAGGCACACCGGTCGAGAATGATGGTGGCTATGGCGCATCTGCGCCGCTAAAGGACAACATGGACCGTCATCCACGGTAGTGGAGGGTGGTGGTCGGCATGCCGATTGGCCGCGTGGAAGTAGGGTGGCACACATCCGCACCATCGGTAGGGGAGGATGCCACGCCTGTCGAGACGAGGCAGTGCACCAGGGTGGCCGACATATAGTCGAGCACGAGAGGAGAAGCGTTGTGACAATGCTAGAATAGAAGCTAACCATAATCCCGGTCGGCTGCATCACGCCGAGCAGGACCCACTTTGATAGGTCCCGCGTGTTAGCAGGCAGTGCCACGTGGCGCGGCTGGGCTGGCCAACACCGAACGGTCAAACTGGGCCATTCGGGAAATCCTGGGGGGTGCCTCCCTAAGGTGGTGGCTAGGGTAGGTAGTGCCATGGTGGACCACACCCAGCCGCAGGCCGCACCGAGCAAGCCACACTGAGCGGGCTATGCCCAGTGGGCCGGGCCACCCCCTTTGCGGGTCGGACTGGACCCAAACATAGTCAGGTCATCTCGAACCGGGTCAGGTCAGCACATGAATAGTCATACTGGGTCAGTCAAACTGGGTCGGACTGGATGCGAGCCCACTTAGATCAAGATACGCCTTTTTGGCAATATCTTGAGAACCAAGCATCTGTTTGACGAACTGTCTGTAGCGCCAGAATCCCTAGAACAATGTAGTAATTTTGGTATAATACACATGAGATATGGATAAATATTGTGTATGAACAAAATGGATCAAAACCGAATCCAACCAGGCCCTCGGAACGAAAATGCTAATAACTTGCGTACTTGGAATCTGATTGACACGCCGTCAGCCGTTTTGGGTCTATTATGACAGGACATAAATTCATGATACCTCTTCATGGGAATTCATGGAAGTTGAAGTATCTATCAATGTATTGAGGAGTGGATCCACCTGGAATCAATCGTGCTTAGTGCGGAAACCCTGCAGCTGGTTGTACTTAGAGAATCTTCAGATCCTATGTTGATCAGCATCTACTGATCCTATGTAGGTCATCTTCAGATCCCGTGTGGGTCATATTCTGATCCTATGTGGGTCATCATAAGATGATATGTGGTTCATCTTCAAATAGTGTGTGGGTAAACATATTCATATCCTATATGGTATATCTTTGATCATGTTTGGGTCAAGAGTAGTGCTTCTCAATGAAGAAAGATTATCTATCAATACAGCTAATCATATATACTTCTGTACTTAAGTAACACCTGGTGTGATCTGAGTCCTTACCTTGCTGGTACACTTATGTGTGATGATACCTTCGTGGTATTCTTCTGTGTGGCATTACCTTTGGGGTACTTACCTTCGTGGTTTTACCTTTGTGGTATTCTTTCCTTCGTGGAACAGTTGTAATTTTTGCTAAAGGGTTGGGCCTTGTATATCCTCGTGAATGAGATGAGTTTACTTGATAACTTAGGTATATGTATGAGAATATACCTATGTAGGGTTGATTGTTGATTCATTCTTTATAATTGTGGTCTTACTTTGTGGATTATCCTCTTTGGATTCTGAGAGACCTTCGGGGGTCTTGGGGTCCCTATTGAGTATTGTTATACTCACCCCAACACATGCTAGGCTCGCACCTTACTGTGTCTTGTACAGATGATGGACAACATTGATCATGGATGAGGGTGCTAGGACTGGAGGCTACTCAGAGGTAGACCATTAGTCAAGACGTAGCACAGAGAAGACAGTGTGAGAGCTGTACCTACCCTTCAGGTAGGATCCATGGCAGGCATTCACATGTGATGTTTTCAATTTTACATGTACTGTCCTGTTGGGATCATATTCTGACCCCTTTTACTTACAGTACTCACTCTTTTTCACAATATAGTTTACTTTGTTCTTGTATCTTCTTGTGTGCTTGTATTGTGTGACTTTCAAGTTAAATAGGCAATGCCTTCTTGGTTTTAGGTATATGCCTTTCCGGTGCTAGTCTCCAGCCCCTGACCTATGGAAGGTGGGCTTGGGGTAGTCATGACACAGGTCCCGGGGGATGGGTCATGAAAAATTGGCTCATCCAACCCTAGCTAAAATATCATACCAACTACCCTCACCTAATAATAGAGGACTTGAATTTATCAAACGCCAAACTAAGGATCCCTTTTTCTCAAATCAAAAGGATGCACCCAAAGAAGATGTAATTATTTCATCCCCACTTTCAATGTTATTTTCTTCTTCAAATTCCTCTTTATTTGTGGTTTCCATACCAAAATAATAACTGTAGTGCCTTCTTCATACTGTTATGTTATTATAAATATAGTACAAACATATTAATTATTCTATCCATCCTATGAATGAAAAATTCACAATATGTGCGTACGTATGGCTTACCGTCTCCACATCATGGTGAAGTTTGTTATTCCACACTTCATTATTTGGATGGGTATAATAATGAGTATAATTGATGTAAATAATAAATATAACATGTTAGTGATTTGGTATACATAATATCCCATCCAATTACATACAATTTCTCCCTCAATAGAATGATATTGTCAATCGTGCGTTTGTACGGCTTACCGTCTCCATGACGTGATGAGATTCATCTTCAATGATCACCATTCAATAATATTTATAAAAAAAATATTGATTAAGTATGATATATATGAAATTGTATTTCTATTGAAATAATATATATTTATGTAGATAAATATATGTCTTTTAATTACTTCCATACTATATGAAAAGGGAATAGAAACAACGTCCATGCGTACGTACATAATACCATCTCCATGAATGGTGTTTCCATTTCATATATCTATCAATTATACATATTTATATTCTAAATATATATGCTATATAAATCATGTTTTATTTTTTGGAGGTTTGTAAATCATGATCTAAGTGATTCAATCAAGAATAAAAAGTTAAAACACATACGATAAAGAAAGAGATTATTACCTGAAACGTTACTTTAGCATGGAAATTATTATTAAATGGGTAGTATAAAGTTATAAATGAATCATATATGATATATTAAATATTAATATGGGTATGGTATAATTTAATAATATCCTATGGTCATTATACATGAGATTAAACGTACCCTAGACTAAAGGAAAGTACGAGGTAAGGGTTATTTCCTCAATCTCATTATCATCTGAGATTTTTTATCTATAAGTATCTACTGGGACATATTTATCATCTATGTCCATGTTTCATTAATTTTTTTCTAAAAAGTAATATTTTAAGTTTTTATGCAAGAGACTATTTACCTAGATCATCATTTTAATTGTTTTAAAGATTTATTTTTATAAATCATTTAATTAATGTCCATGTTTTCAAAAAGATTTTAAGGATTTATTTACCTAGACAAGACTATTTTAAATTTTAATTTATTTAAAAAGTTTGAAAGTGGTATGGGACACTTAGATTCAAAAATCTATTTTAAATGAAATACTTTTTAAATTGTGTGACTTTTAAATGATTTATTGAAAAGGGGTATTTCTCTCATAGAGTTTTATTGATTATTTTAAACTATGTCAACATCCTTTATTACAAATTATTCTTGATTGAGGTTGATTTACTATAATAAAATCTTCCATATTGTATTGAATGATTTATGATATGATTGATTGTGGATGTGCTATTTTTGTGCCATTCATGGTGTATGGTTAAAGTTTTGATATTTCATATGCTAGTTTTAGTATGAATGTTTATGTTATGTTTCACCCATTTTCATATGTAGAATGCATTGGACTTAGTAAGTGACAGGCGGAGCCCGATATAGCTCCTCGATGCATCGGTAGGTCTCATAAGACAAACTAGTGTTTTGCCATATGGCTTTGAAAAAATATTATTTGTAGTCTTGGATTGAGGCCTTGACTGTGTTGTTGTGATATCCAACATTATGATTTCCATCATTATAAAATTAGTTATTTCGTGTCGTTATTCAACAAGTAGAATATCCGTGTGAAAGTTTATATGGTAATGTTTGATTTATTTTTTCCATATTATGATTAAAAAGGATGTTATTTTTATTACATTTCTTGCCTTAAAAGTTTAAAGCTTACTCTAAATTATATACCCTTACTGAGAATATGAGTTAACCCCTTTCTTATGTTTTGTTTTCCTAGGATGCTAAGATGTGTATTATTTTTTATATGAAGGTTTAATCTAGGAGAATAATGGAATTATCAAAGAATTATATATGTTTTATTTTATGTTTTAAATTTCAATGTGAACTTTGTGTATGTAATATATTTTCCAAGACTACTAAACTGATCAATACTTCCGGACTTGATTTCTTATAATCATGCCAATGTATAAAATAATTCACCATCTCTTAGCTTCTTGGGGTGGGGCGTTACAAATATTGTGGATGTTCTATTTTTATACCATTCATGTTGTATGGTTAAAGTTTTGATATTTCATATGCTAGTTTTAGTATGAATGTTTATGTTATGTTTCACCCATTTTCATATGAAGAATGCATTGGACTTAGTAAGTGACAGGTGGAGCCCGATATAGCTCCTCGATGCATCGGTAGGTGTCATTAGACTAACTATTGTTTTGTCATAAGGCATTGAAAAAAATCTTATTTGTAGTCTTGGCATGAGGCCTTGACTATGATGTTGTGATATTCGACATTATGCATTCCATCATTATAAAATTATTTATTTCACGTGGTTATTCGACTAGTAGAATATCCATGTGTAAGTTTATATGGTAATTTTTGATTTATTTTTTCCATATTATGATTAAAAAGGATGTTATTTTTGTTACATTTCTTTCCTTAAAAGTTTAAAGGTTACTCTAAATTATATACCCTTAATGAGAATATGAGTTAACCCCTTTCTTATGTTTTGTTTTCCTAGGATGCTAAGAAGTGTATTATGTTATATATGAAGGTTTAATCTACGGGAATAAAGTAATTATCAAAGGATTATATATATTTTATTTTATGTTTGAAATTTCAATGTGAACTTTGTGTATGTAATATATTTTCCAAGACTACTAAACTGGTCAATAATTCTGGACTTGATTCCTTATAATAATTCCAATGTATAAAATAATTCACCATCTCTTAGCTTCTGGGGGTGGGGCGTTACAAATATTCACTTGGATATAGGGTTGATAATTCATTTAAGAAAGATAATATTTTTACCCTTCTTTCAAGATTTCTACATCCATCCCTTGTAAATCTAGAAATATAAACTCTTTTTCGATCCTCATCTTGGTCAAGATCACATGTTATTTTTGAATCAAATAATTGGCCACCTTTTTCTCTTTCCTAGGGTGATAATGTACTATGTAGTAATAATACTTTATTAGCTTTATACATCTTCTCTAGCTCCTATTAAAATACATCTTTGTGAATATTTAATTCATAATTTTATTGTTGATATATATATTAAACATTTTTCTATAATGGTAATTCCTCAATAAAATTAATGAAAAAATTACCATAGCTAAATATAAATCATGGGTTGGGTAATTTTTCTCGTGAATCATCAACAGTTATGAGGCATTGTTTATAATCCTATTATTATTCTTAATAAAACATTAAAATATAATTTTTATGAGAAATTATATATTACAGATCCTTATCCACTATAGTGTATTGTAAGTATAGGCACATTGACTAACCTTCTCTTCAGTTCCTTGAAATTTTCCTCATATTCACCTGTTCATAAAAACATGGCACCAATATAAGTTAAAATGGTTAGAGGATTAGATAGTCAAGATAACATGACCAAAAATAATTTATAATATCCATTTAAACCATGAAATCTATGGATATTATTCTCCATTGATGGTTTATGAATACATTCAAAATACTTTGTCATTGATGGATCTACTACAATACCATTTCTTTAGAGTATGCGAACAAAAAATAAAACAAAATTAGCCAAAATTCACACTTAGTAAAATTTTTATATAGATTCTCCTACCTTTGGGTATTTAATAAAATTATAAAGTGGTAATTATGCTCTTCTTTACTCTTTAAATAGATAATAATATCATCTATAATGAATAACCCAAACTAATCAAGGTAATCTATAAATAATATATTCATAAAATCTGGGAAGATAATAGGGGAATTATTAAGAACAAAAGTCATAAATATATAATAACAGTGTCTATACCGTGTATATAATGTCATATTCTGTATATCCTCTTTCTTGACTGTAAATCAATGATATCCATAATGAAGCTCAATCATTGAAAAATATTGCGATCTGAAAACTTGATCAAATAAGTCATCAATACTGGGATGATGATAACTGTTCTTGATCAAGATATTTTTAAACTCCTAATAATCAATGAAAGGTCACATTGATCCATATTTATTGTCCACAAAAAATAACTGCACCCTAAGGTTAAACACTTGGATGAATCAATCATTATCAATGTTTTTTGGTGTTTCTCCATCAATTCCTACAAATCAATTTCATCATTCTATATGAAGTATTTTAAATTGGTGTGGAACCAAGTATGAGGTCTATTGAGAACTGAACATCACATTTTGGTGTAAGGAAAGGAAAATCATCAAGAAAACCATCCAATATTTCCAGAATAATAGTTATATCATCGATGTCAATTTTATCCCTACCCATTTGAGATAAATAGCCATTCTAAAGGGTAATTAAGACCTATACAGTGGATGAAATCTCTATAGGATGTTCATACTTTATGTCACACTGTTATATTATTATATGATGATTTTAGATATCAAATGTAACTTTAATTCCTTAAGAATTTATGTGTGATTTATGAAGATAAATCAATTCCTTTCCTAAGATGACATCAAATTCGACCAAAGGACGATTGAAAATATTAATAGGAATTACATTCCCATAAACATGAACCAGAGAGGAATCCTAGATATAAGATGATATCATTAAAACATTAGGGGGTTTTACTGAAAATTTCAAATCTATTCATTTGGGTGGAATCATAATACCCTTTCCAATTTTTTTAGATATGAAAGAGTGGGTAGATCCGAAATCAAAAAAGGCATTAACATTTCTATATTATATGGTATGTGTACATTTCACTATGTCATCATTTAACCCCTAATTAAAAAATAGTTGTTTCATGTGATTTACCATTATTCCTCAGGTTAAGAGGTTTTTAATGCCGATCATCATCACCAACCCTTGGGTTTGGTCACTAGTCAACATAATTCAAATTCTCTTTACACTAGAAGAATTGATGTTGGTGAGGTTCATTCTATATAGTTTTCTCACCATTATCATTGTTAGAAAACTTTTTCCCCTTACTTCAGCAATAAAATCCTCAATGACCTTTTTTTTATACACATAAAACATTTATTGGACCCCTTAAGATAATTTCCTCAATTATTCCTTCCACATATAGAGAATAAAGTAAATCTCATCTTATTCTCATTGGAATTTTTTTGATTTTCCATTCAACTCTTTCTTCATTTTTTGTAAAAAACATGATATTGATACTTGAATCCAATCTCCATTTCATCCTTTATTATGAATTTTAGATTCTCTTAATAGTTACTAAAGTATCCTATGGAAAATTATTTTATAAGACTTTTCTTTAAGAAACTAGGGAACCTATCAAATTTACATTCAGGTTGGATGATAATTGTAGAAGTGTACGTTGAAATCCTTTTCCAAATGTATTCATTGGAACCTAAAAATTCATTATCCCTCTGCATTAATGCAAGTAACTCTTTATCCATCATTTATTGAGGAATCCAAGTAAATTAATTAATGCTAAATACGTTCTTGAACTCATCCCAATCAATGGATTCAATTCTGTTTTAATGCCTCATATTCTTGATTCGAGTCCACCATTATACTGCTTCACCTTCTTACTAATAAATAGCTGAATTGAATTTATCTTATTACAAACACTTGAAAAATAGGAATATATATTCATTGGTTATGATCTATATTTCATCAATAAGTGGAGCATAATTCTTCCGAAACGAAGATGGACATTCCCTAATAATGGACTTAATAGAATGTTATTCCCCCATTTAATCATTTGGATGTCCATCATGATTCATAGTTTGAGAAATTTGAGTGATACTATAATTGAGATTTTTTATTTTGGATTCTATAGAATTTGGATTCTCAAGAAAAAATAATTTCATTTTTCATTACACTGAGCATTGACATGGTTCTTTTGAGTTCAGTCAATTGACTAAGACCAAAAAGCATGGAGTAAAAAACAATAATCATAGCTAGAAACCCATGATAAAAAAAAACATATACTATGTCTAAATTTTGACACATTTATTAATCAATTAAACCCTAGTTTTTTTTTCTGGTTTATCCATATCCCACTTATATTTAAATCCTTTATGATGTTCCATGATGTTTTTTTTGAATTTCAATAGAATATCCATCAGGAGTGTCAAACCTAGCCTGCAGAAAGACCAATTTTCATGCACCGGTTCATGATTGAGTCTAGATCAATACTATGTTTTTGATGTTGTTTCCCCTATGTACAAATATTATAGAGTCACATCCACTTTCAGTATCATGAATGGGATGTATTTCTAGGAAGTCACAATCTCTATCCTTTACCAAAGTTCCATGACATTTTTATACACTTTTCTTTATCCTTAAATATATCCTTTGACATTCCCTTTGGGTTCTCACAAAGGATTTATCTTCCTAGTTTCCAACACATACCTATACTTTTTCTCAGATACCATCTATAGAGACCATCTATTTTTACACATTATCATTACATAATTTTTTCAGAATACATAATACATTAAAAAACAGACCACCAAATACCATATTAGTCTATTGAATTAGGAAACATGGATATGTAAACATAGGTACATAATTGATCTATATTATCTCCCAGTAGGTTCTTCATGACTATCACCATTCTTAGAGAAAATAAACCTAATTCATATCTTCACAACCTGGGGAATGGAAACATAAAAATGGGGTGAAATCATATTATCAGTAAGGGTAAACAAAGGTGATATGTAATAATAAACATGTGAATAAGGGTTTGATAATGTGATCATGATATTATATGATTATTCCTGGTGTAACAAATAACACAAACACAAATCATGGAATAAATATTTGAAGTAAATAAGACATGAATCACGAGGGAATAAATATCATAATCCCTGAAAACATTACATATGCATAACACATGGAATTGTGGAAGACACATACACGTATAAAATATTTTACATAGTATTCCAGGAATATATACCAATTCCATATTAGTGGTATGGGTTCACTCCCCATACAATCTGGCTATCCATTGTTCACTCCCATGGATAAATTAGGATTCAATGTTCACTCTGAAGACCATCCTAGCTAACCCAATCCTGTACTAAACTAAGTTCACTCCATGTTTCAGACATGTCTATCTCATGAGATTTAAATCATTGACCAATTAATTAGAGGGAGAAATTGTTCCCACCCATATAATAATAAAATTTTACATACATGTTCCACAAGATCATAAACACACATATCATACCCCATTAAATGAAATGGGATTCATAAAAATGCAATCATATCATTACCTATTGAAAAGAGACATGTTTCATAATAAATTCATCAACTCATAACCTGGAAAAGAATTGGGTTTCAAAATCATAATACCCATGAAAGAGGAACATTTTTCATAAAAATATAACCTGTGAAAGAGAAATGGTTTTAATAACCATCATTCCCTAAATATATAAAACATTCAGAGAAACAATATGAATGGAACCTTAAGATCATTTAACCATAAAGTCATTAGTAAAACCAATTTATGTCATCATATATGAAATATAATTTTTAATGTTTTTTAAATACATTTCTTGAGTAAAATATCATTTCAGTAATGAAAAATGATTTTAAAAAATGATTTTAAAACATTTTTTGGAAAATATTTTAGAAAACTAATAATGGATGACTTGAAACAATAATTACTTTTTAAAAAAATTATTATT
This sequence comes from Viscum album, assembly GCA_963277665.1. Taxonomy (NCBI): domain Eukaryota; kingdom Viridiplantae; phylum Streptophyta; class Magnoliopsida; order Santalales; family Viscaceae; genus Viscum; species Viscum album. The sequence continues at coordinate 461,402,426 of OY728120.1, read as the reverse complement.
TTAAAATGATCATAAAAGATTATTTTTTTATAAACCTTTTTAAATCATTTTTGAATACAAGGTTTCTGAAATAAAATATACTTTTGATCAAAGAAAGAAATTAAATCATATTTTATTAAAACCATTTAATTAGTTATAAAAAATAAAAAAGAGGGTAAAATGGTAATAATAAATTAATATATCATGATTAACCACATGAGAATATATTTCATGATTTTTCATTAAATATAGATCATAATAGTTCATCAATGAAATCATAATCATAAACAATCCAGATAAATGATGGGATTTCTATAATAAAATCTTACCACTTGGTAACCTTTAATTGTACTTACCATGTAAAAATATGATGTTAAATAAATCATAAGTCATAATTAAAGTAATTAGATTAATTATATAACATATAAAATAGATTTATACACACGTCTTAGAATAATTTAGCTTCATATCATGACATGTTTCTCAAAGTAGGTAGATTGAGACAAAAGTACTTTTCTATTTTGGAAAAGTTTTAGAGATAAACACCATGAAAGAGAGATAATAAAATTTATATGAATATACCCATAAATGTATGGATAAAATTCATACAATATATTCAGTTTAATTTCATAAACCACAAAAAATAAATGAGTGGGGAATTATGCATAAATCCTAGAGAAATACAAATGATACTTGAAATCCTCTTCCATATATCTTGACATTATTCATACTCATTCAGAAATCATGTTTAATATATATACGTTTATTATATACGTACCAAAAATAGTATTATTATATATAATTAAATATATTATTTGAATATGATTTTATGTTACCTGTTTATTTACAATTCCATGTTAATGTTATTCTCCTAGTAATATCTGCTTTGTTTTTTGTACTTGTTTTGACTTACTATTCTTGATCCTTTTAATAAAATGATAGATTACATATATTTTTTGAAGATGTTAAAAATATAAAATATATTCCAAATATAAATATTTATAGTAATATATTGTCTATAGAAACATGAAATGGAATGGACCGTTCATGGAGAGGGTAGGCCGTACATATAGATGGACGTTGTTTATGATTAATTTTTATTTTAAAAGAATAAACATAAATATAATTTATGTGTATATATATACATATATTAAGATTATAGTATAATTATTATTTATAATATATCATTTAAATTTACTAAACCAATCCTTAATATGTTCTATGTAATGCGTGGACGAATCACATCGCTTTGAGGAGGCCGTAGTCCACACATCCACAAACAAAGTTATCACATTTACACAAATTGGAAATCATAAATGTAAGTTTTATATAGTAATTATAAATGAGTAAATAAATCCTAAATATCAAATATGTAATATAAAAAATATTTTCCTTCATAATTACAAACCATAAGAGGAGGTAAAGGAAAAATGAAAAACATCATTTCAGGATGTGGTAGATCTCTATATACAAGAACAGTAAGTTCGTTATGAATTAGATGGAAGTGTCTGAGATTGTATATAAAAACCATAGATTAAAAATATATAATTATATTTATGATAATATTTTTATTATAAAATCATGGAATAATAAGATTTGAGTGGGCGGTGAATGAAAATAAAACAAAGGAGGTTGAGGAAGGATATTACCACTTATTTGGGTAACTCCTCTTGGTTTTCACCAAATGACATCAATGGTCGGATTTATTCCAAGTGGAAAGATTATAGGATGAATGTTTTTGGGGGAGATTTAGTTATAGTTTTTCCAAGCCAGAGGGCTGAATATGTTTTAATAAGTGGGAGGGTGAGTTCTTTTTTATATTGGAGGAGGAGTGACATTCTTGTAAATTTTTGAAAATGGAATTCGAATCACATTTTTATAAAGAAATGTGGCTCAAAAATTGGTTAAAACAGATACAAGGGAGGATATGGTTGAAATATAAATATAATTTTTATTTTTATAGATTTCTAAGTCATTTTCCCTTACTTTTATGGATTAGTCCATTGTTAAACTAATTTTTCTCATAATCATTTTAAATAATTTTATTCACATTCACTAATCATTTTGGTAAAAAAAATTGTTTACCATATTAGATACTATAAATTATTCTATATCCATGTATCAAATCTAATTTTTGAAATTCTACCCCAAGAAGTTGTAGAAATTAATTTATAATTAATCTCTTATATATGTTGCGATAGAAGGTTTTTTAAGAAAAAATATTTAAAAATTTGGGATGTTTATATATCAAATTTCAATGTGAAATTTATTATAATTAACTAAATTAGATTAATTATTATAAAATTAAACTAAATTAGAATATATTTTTATAATATATATATATATATTAGGTGGAAAATAATTGTTGAATTAAAATTTAGTATTTTTTTCTGTTTGTCAAAAAATAAATTTCTCCTAAAAAGTCTCCAAAATTAACCCCAATATAATATTGAATTTATGAATTAAAAATAAATTATATTTTATCAAATTAATTATAAAATTGTGTCTAAAATTAATTTTATTATTGTTCAAATATTGACATAAAAACGCAGTAATTTTGGAAAATAGTATTTTCAAACATAAAAATAATTTACTAAACATTATATGTCTTATATTCTATATTATTTATTTATATAAAACTAGTAAAAATAATATTTACAATATAGTTGTTCCTATTCATATTAGTCTATTTAAAAATTATGTTATAACATTCCCATTTAAATAATTGATATAATAAAAAATCATAGAAACTCAGTGTTCTGTGTAACAAAATCCATGTCAGCATTTTCTATATAACTTTATTTACATAGTATAATGTGTAAATAATGTTTGAATTACTATATAATGAAATGTAATACCTCAATGAAAATTAATTTTATTGAAAAAAGGATCATAGAAACTCTATGTTTTATAACTTTTCTGATATGTGCACTCTTTACCAAATGTACAATGTCCACCACCTCATCTAGAATGTCTAGTAGTGCTCAAAATTCTAGGCTAGTATAGTTTATAAGTACCCATTTCTGTACAATCATTCAGTTGATCTCCTCCATCACTACTCATCTGTCGTGGGTTTTTACTGAATCAATGTTTGTTTTAAGAACCTGCCACAATCTTAGAACTCTTCGGGTGATTAAGAACACTAGTTACCATAGTTACCCATACTACCAAATTAATAGAAAATTACATGAGTTTTTCCTTGAGAAACTATTCCTTCCCCCTGACCGTAGTGTTTTCCACTTGTATATTTTACGTTCTCATAGTGAAGTTTCCCACACCCGGGAGATGTACCTTCTAATTATCCATCACAAACCACCTGTACTCCACTAGAACACTCCATCATGTTCCCAAAATATATGAGAGCCTAATTCACCTACCTAATAAACATTTTAAAATTGAAGATATCATCCCAGGTCTTATTCTCACATTAAATTCTATCCTGAAATCATTTCATTGTTGTGTCCTAATATCTTTTCAATGCTAGAATGATGCACTAAAAATTGGTGAATTGACTAACATAGTATGTCATAGACATAATCTCAGGGGTATCATTCCATAAATTACATAAATAGTGAAATTTTACCATGTAACTTCTCTCCCACCTCTTTGCCCATAACTATCATGGCCTCTAGTTCTGTTTCTTGAGGATCATTACAAGTTGTGTCCCCATATCACCCTATCATATAATTTCTTCATGGGGGAATGTATCTAAAAATCCATTCACATTTATTAGGAGACCTAACACATCATTAACACCTTTATATAAGAGTTATTCACATAAGTTTACTACAATTAATCTTCAACACTCCACTACATAGTCAAAACTGAGGCATTATCACTACCCTCAACCAACCCTCACCTGGATAATGGCTATCACAGGGTAAAAAACATTCAAAACACTATTTTACCTTAAGAAACCATTTTATCCATTCTAAATAACTAAATTAAGAATCATTTATAAACATTAAATTCATCCTTAGGTACCATTTATTTTAAATTACCCAAATATTAAAAATTATTCTTGTTTGATAAACAGAATAAAAATATTATTTTAGTTGTGTGCCTAAAATGAAGCATGTCACATAAAACCATGAGTTCATAGAATAATGAATTATTCCTCCACTCTTATTCCATACTGGGCCATGAGGAAAATATTATAAAATATTAACATTAAACAATACTTTCATCACTCAAGGGGAAATAAAATTCAACTGTACCAACAATTATCATGAACAACAATCCCAGACTGGGTACTTTTGTATTCCCCCACATATTGGTCAGAAACTTCGATGAACGAGCTCATGACTAATGCTCGACTAATCATAGTTTTATATCTACCATTCCCAAATAATAATACAACTAAAAATGAAATAAAATCACTTATGATACCACATTTTAACATCCTAACCAAGGTTCCACATGACGGTTTCCTAAGAAAATTTGTTACATGACCTTAGGTAGGTCTCCCTATACAACTAAGGCAACCTACAAGTAGAGATGGTTTAATATGTAAAGCAGGGAGACTATTCACTCTTAATAAATTTTTTAGAATAGAATAAATAGGTCTATAATATCAAAATGATAATAAACAATAAAAATGATAATACCATAAAGAATACAAGACCATGTATCACCCGATGAATCCAAAATAGGTGAAGTATATATTTCATGTAATATATGAGTTATTTTTCTAAATAAAACTCAAAATAAAAACACAATGATAACTCCTTGGGGGTCTTAACATCATTTATTGTCCCCTAATCCGTGATCAATCCCCAATCCAAACTAATCCATCTAAAATAGGTCTCTTTTCCTTTTCTTGTCCTAAAAACAAGACGTGTATTTGGGTACGGATCAGGTTGACCGAGCAGGAAGTGATTAACACTCAGTAGGCCACCACTAAAAATATATAAGGAAACATCATATCCATTAATGTGTATGATTTTTTATAAATAACAACAATCTGAAGAAAAAGTAAACTTGTTTCACATTTTTTATTCTTTAATCAACCACATCATACCTACATCAGCCCGTGATGGATTCCAAACCATATTCCATTGGGATTTCACAATCGATTCTCTATTTGAATTTATTTAATCATTAAATACCATATTCATAACTATAACATAGATCATCAATCTAAATAAAGATATCTAAATCACATGTAACATAATTCAAATTCTAATATCATGGGGGCACGTAGAATCAGTTTGGCACCCTGTGGGTATTTGGATCATATATCCCTATCTCAATGCTCATGGGTATTTTGAGAATAATTCAATTTCTCATAATTTATTTTTCAAATCATTACATCAAGGTCTGGGAGAATCAGTGTGGTATCCAATGGTTATTTTAAACATAATTCTCTAACCCATATCCATGGATCAATCAATAAAGATACCACATCTATCACATATATATTGAGGTTCAACATCATTTATCTTCTTATAAAACATTCAAATAACACTACTCCATTTCATTTATAAAATAAAAATTATGTTTATTTACTTTAATTACATTGAATAATATGATCAATTAACCCTCAATCAATTTATCATGAACTAATAACATCTCACTAGCTCTTTGTGGTTAAAAAACAACACTTTAAATCCAATTTTCAACCATGAAATTGTGATTTAGTTCAATTTTATTAACATATTATTGTCCCATTACAATTAACAATTAATCATTCCATGGATAAATAGGTATACACCATTGGTTTCCATCAAGTCGGTCTTATAATCTTCAATGTCCAAATGTTATATGTGAAGAGTCTCACATTATCAAGGAAATGTATTCTATTTTTCTAATTCGAATGAAATTGTAAATTTTAAAAATGAAATAATAAAACTACTATAAAATATCAAAATCTATAATATGGTAATTAAAAATTAGGCCACCTACCTCAAGATCATTAAAGAAGGATGGCCAAATTGTATTCCTAAAATCACAGTGGAATGATCAAAATCATCATGAGAGAAGAGATCTAGAATTAAAACAAAATAAGATAAAAGACTTCAACCAGATAATTAATTTATAATGAAAGGTGTTAAAGATCCATTGAATCAATTTAGGAGCCTCAAAAATCAAAAAAATATAAAATGATCATATGGGGTGATTTGGGATAAAAATTGAGGGTTTTTGGAGTTTTTAAACCAAAATTTGGGTGGTTAATTTCATGCATGCATAGTATCCTAGGATAGGATGCATGGTTATCCAAACTATATACCTAACTAGAAACCCATACTATTTGGGGATAATGGTTTCAACTAAGTGGGTGCAATGTTTTTTAAACTATTCTCCAACATTTCAAACCATGTCTGACCAATGGTGCACAGTTTTCTGGGGGTGGGTGAACAGTTTTGGAAAACCATTCAGTAAACATGCATTGCACAACAAAACCCTCTATAAACCTCCAAAACTCACCTGAAATATCCCAAGAAAAGAGTAAAATAAATTAGACGGAAAACTAGTGAAATATTACCTAAATATTTGTAAAATTTATATCCATAGTTTTTTGTATTTTATAATTTCACAGTAATATATTTCATTCATCCAAAATGGAATCAAACATCCAGTTCCTCTATGATGGTTCCTACCAAATCCCATAAAAAAATACATTTATCTTGTACAATAGAATATTTATTTTATATTCCATGAATCATTTGTTTCTACATGTACATCTCTTCTTCAAAATAATCATGATGGAATGGATTCATCAGATAAATATACACTTAAACTGAACTTCCATAACAACCTGATTGAGCACCATATAAATATTTGAATTCACAAATAATTAAGTGAAAACATCACAAAATAAAACACGTTCTGTTTTTTGAAATCATTTCTCTACCATCCACAAATTTTCCCATTTCATACAATCCTCTTATTTTTTAGATTATAAACTCATATTATCCATGGTGGTATTTTCCCTAGTGTTAATATCTTTATCTCTCATGTTCCAAAAAAATGAAAGTAGTAAATCTCCTCTTTCATTTCCAAATTACACTATTATGTTTAACTTATACATCATATAAATTATAGGATTTTTGGTATTCCTTGTTTATTAAGAATAAAATAGTGTGTTTTTAGTTGAAGCATTTCAATTGTCACCTAATTATTCTTGAAACCCCAACACCAAATTTTCATCTCCTTCCATACAATTAATATGTACATTGTATCTAGAACATAAAAAATCACATTGAATTATAGTATATGATTTAGAGAATCCCAGGATTATGAAACATGGATATCACATCATTTTAGATTAATCTTCATCACATTACAAAAAATACATGTCTGAGGACTATAATTGTTTAGTGTATTTGAAAAAATGGAACATAATATCTTCCAACATGGTGAAATATCCCTATGGTATCCCCTAAATATATTCACCATGAGTAATACTACTTAAAATGTTTTTCATAACCCGGGGAATGGAAAAATAGAAAAGGGTGAGCTCATATGCTCATTAAAGGTAAAGAGGTAAGATTATAAGAATAAAATGAATATAAGGGTTTGAGAACATGATAATAACATTTTAAGATCATACCCTACATATTAATGATCATATAAAAGAGTCATATTATAAATATTGGTAGTTTATAAGACATGAATCATAAGGGAATCAATATCACAATCCATAAAATCATTGCATAGGGATAAGACATGGAATTTTAGTAGACACATAAACATATAAAATGATTTCCATAGTAGTCAAAAATTAATACTAATTCCATCATAATGGAATGGTTTCAATAACCAAAACATATTAAAGTCATGGTTAGCTCTGAATACCATCATTTTGGAAAATTTCCTTTACTGAACTAGGTTTAATCCCCATTCCATCAATGTATTACTGAACCAGGTTCACTTCTCGTTCCAGCCATGTATTACTGAACCGAGTTAAGTCCTTGTTACATATATGTATTATCGAACCAAGTTCACTCATCATTCCATAAATATCATATTGAAATAATTTCACTCCTCATTTTAGTCTTATATTACATAACAGATTTGAATCCTCATTCTAGTTCTGTATTACATAAATTGGTTCACATCATGTTCTAGACCTGTATTACTGAACTGATTTCACTTTTTATTACAACCCTATATCACCGAATCTATTCCACTCATAATTCCATCAATTTCATACTAAATCGAGTTCACTCGTCATTCCATCCATGAATTACTAAACTGAGTTAACACCTTGTTCACGCCCTGTATTCCATATTTGAGCCCACTACTTGTTAAAAAAATGTCATAATGAATCTTCTTCACTCCTAATTCCATGCACGTTAATATCATGGGATATAAATCATCACCCAATACATTGGAGTGGGATATAGGAATCACTTATCACATAATGAAATCATATATATTTCTTCCATGATATATTAAAACATTCCTCATATCACGACCCATAAAAAAAGATGGGCTTTATAAAAATCATATCTAAATCCATGAAATGAAATTTCTATCATAAACATTTCTTCGTATCATAAATTGAGGAAACAAAATAAATTTCATAATAATTTCATCAAATTATAACTCATGAAAAAATATTGTTTCATAAGTATTTTATCCTGGAATAATCCATGGAATATAAAGTGGTATCATTAAAAATGTGTCATATTATATATAATCCCACCCTAGAAAGGGTAAGAATGGTTTCCTTGTAATATGTCCCCAATAAATCATAAAATATATCAATGGATTTCATCTTAGATGAAAAATATTTTTTAAAGTATCACTTGAAAATTTTATTGAGGAAAATATCCTTTCCTTTATGAATGATACTTTTCAAAACATAAAACATATTTGACAAAATATTTCCTTTGATAATAACCTTGAAAACATATAAAAAAATCATTGAAACAAATTAAAACAAAATCTAAAAATAAAACATTTTTGAAATAATTATTTCATGAAAATAAATGTAAAATAATTTAGATTTGTTTTTTAAAACATTATTAGAAAATATTTTTTTAATAAAATAGATCTATAGTTAATGATAGATAATACCCTATTTCATTAGAAATGATTTCTTAATTATCGTAAGTACCATAGGGTGGAAAAATGATACCAATACAAGAATATATCATGAAATAACTAGGGGAGAAGAAAATTAATGATAGTTAATTAGATATGGATCAGAATATTTAATAAATAGAATCATAATTATAAAATATTTTTATAATGATGATGTTTTTGTAATAATATCATATAACTTCGATAACATTAAATTATAATCCCCAATAGTGAAAGAAATTAAAAGAATCATATAATATAATTAAAATATGGATATTAATGATATATGATTTCAAATGGCATTATATACACCTCTTATAATAATATAGTTTCATAACATGGAAGGTGTCTCAAGGAAGAAAAATTGTGATAAAATTACTCTACAGATTTGTTATCATTAGAACCATAAATCCCATGAAAGAGAGATAATCAAATGGATATGTAAATACCCATAAATGTAAGTATACGAATATTATAATATGTTAAAAGGATGTATTTACACCATTAAAAATAATTTAGTAATGAATATGTCATAATTATTATATAAATAAGAGTGGGACTATAAATCCCCTTACCACTTGAGTAATTTTTGAATTGTGAGATCTGTGAATGAATAACATCAATTGAAACATTGAATATAATGAAATAAATGAAATAAATTATATAAAATTTCATGGGGAAGTATACACACCCCAAAACAAGAATAAATGGTGAATATAATATATATATCATACCAAAAAATTGAGAAAAGAAATCCCTTACCTTAAGACTTTTATTTCTTTTCACATGTTCAAACCTCCTCTTCATTGGGTAATCCATTTTGGTTTTCACCGGAGGAGAAACATGGATTCATATGTAACCAAATTACAGATTATATAATGAGATGAGGTATTTATAGAGCTTATATGAGTAGAGTTCATCCAATCCAAAGGACTTGAGATGTGAGAAAAAGTGAGAGGTGAGTGCCCATTTATAGTGGAGGGGGAGTGGAAATATTATAAATATAGAAAGGTTAACACTATTGAGAAGTCTGTCTTACATAATGTGACTCAAATAATGGTTTATTTAAAATAAAATAGAGGATGTGGACTAAATATAGGAAAAATTATATTTTGGTCATGCTTCTAGGTTATTTGGACCCTTTATTTTAATTTTAACAACTAAGTAAACTCACTGTAACCTTAATCCATATAATTTATTTAAATTGATATCACTAATATTTTTGTTAAAAAACAATGATAAAAATAATATCCATTATAAATTATTCTGATTTCATATTTTTAATATTTTTTATAATTGCTCAACATAAAAGTGGAAGAAATTAATTTAAAATTAAACCCTCAAAGAGATGATGAATTTTTAAAGTGAAAATGTTACAAAGTGTGAAATGTATTTATGTCCAATTTCAATGTGAAATTGACTCCAATGAAATGAATTATATTAATATATGTATTATATAAATATATGTATATTTTATATAAATAAACATTAAAATTAATTTAAAATATAATATAACAATATAAATAAATTATATTAAAATGCATATTTCAGTTAAAAAAACAATTGTTTCACTACCCATCAAAAAAAGGAAACTCCATCAAAAAGATCTAAAAAATAACCCAAATATTTTTTGATATTCATCATTAAAAAATTAATTTTACATTATGAAATTTATTAAATTTCAAAAATATAGAATTAAAATAATTTCACCATTAAATGGTTGTAAAATTACCTTTTTGAAAGAATATATATCTTTATGTGTAAAATTTTATTAATTCTTATATCTTGTATAGAAAAAACATAATATTAATTCAAAATAGTTGAATGAATATTATATATATATATCATTAAAATAATATATCAAACTTATTTTAGGTTATTTTTTTAGGTAAAGTTGGTTTAATTTCCAAAATATTATTTTAGAGTAAAAGGTTTCTTATATTTTAAAAGGGGTTTTATTTTGATTTCAAGTGTGTTGGCCACCAACTAATTCTTATTATATAAATGTGTTAAAATTATTTTCATAATTTTATTAATCTTAATCAGAACCACCATTACAACTTCTATGTGAAAATTATAAAAATAATTTAATAATATTATTAAATATAGATTGTAGTTTGGTAAAACAATTTGTTGCGTGTAATGAAAGCTATCAAAGGATATCAAAATTGTGTGCAATAAAAGCAAAAAATAAGGTTATTTTTACTAAAAGATAATATTTTTTTCCTGCAGTGCAATATTAACATTCAATTTCATGGTATTAAAACCAATCATAGTTCCTTCATATAACAAAATCTATATTTAATTTTTCTTGAAATGATAAATATCAAAAACCATAAATTATTTCAAAAAAATATTTGAAAAAATATCACGGAGTTACATTCTACCCCCTAAAAATTAATTTCTCCATCAAAATTCAAATAGGTTTTCAAATGTTTATAATGAAAAATTCCTTTCATAGAATCCCAGATCATAAAAATGAATACTAAAAATTCCATTAAAAAAATAAAGATGGAACCATAATGGTTTCCCAAGGTAACTCATATGTAGGTTTCCATGTTGGAGGACATTAGTGAAAATTTTAAAAGAAGATATAGTTACTTGATTTCATTTCATTTCAAATTCTCAATCTCACCCTTTAGTCTTGTTTTTACCAATTTATACTTCATATATTACTCCAAAAATGATGTTGAAGTTGTTATGCATGATGAACTAGAAGATCATAAGATCCTTATGTAGAAAGGTAATTCATTCCATCCATCATTAGTTATCATCCCCAAAAAAAGGTTGGAATAGTTTATCCAATATTTATTAACACTCATATGTAGAGATAATAATTTTATATCTAAAATATCTAATGAAGTTTAACACAAACCATTCCATAAATAGTCAACCTAATAAAACTTTTGATTAATAAAAATACAAAAAAATAGAAATAAGGTCACTAAATTTCTCAATTCCATCATAAAATTGATCTGAAATATGTCATAAGGTATCTCCTGGTTGTCACATACCAAACATGTGAATCCATTTATCATGTTTTATTGTAAAATTTGTTAATAATTTGAATTTCCATAAATCCTTTTTTAAAACATTCATGCATTATTATTCAAAATATCATTGGATATATTCCTCAAATCATAAAATTCTTAAAATCCATCCATGAGTACATAAACTAGTTTTCCAAAAAACACATTATTATTTATAAGGATATAAATACTATTGATTTTACATTATCAATATCATCATCTCTTTATTCATATAAAATATCATTCTCTCATCCTTAGGATCACTATAAGGGTTACCTTCCCTTAATGTAACCTTTCCATTAAATTAATTTTCTCAGTTATAATTATAATCTAAAAAATTATTGAAAATACTTAATGAATAACTTATACAAAAATCCATATGTACTTCATGATTCAAATAACATATTATTTGAATTCTGAAACATATACACTTCAATCATAGATATTTATTCTTAAACCATTACTCAAACTTCATCTCTTATTTCTTAATACCCCTTCCAATAATATTAAATATATATGATTTCGTAAGGTTATGGAATTTCATTATAATCATGCTTATTAAGATTAATTCAAATAAAACTATTATAACATCCCATACCACTCACAAGTCATTTGTAGCCTCTTTATCTTAAGTAGTATAACCAATACTCGTACCACTATCCTTATTCTCTTTATGAGACTTCTACTCAGGACACTGATTTTTATAATATCCATAATTTACAATTTTCAAACATTCACTTTTAACCTAGTTCCTTCTAGTCCGTTTTATTGACTAAGAATAGAAATCATAGTGTGAGAAACACATATCACAGATGAAAACTACATAATATTGAAAAATTACTTATAGGATGCCTAAATGATGACACCTAATTTTAAATGTATAATACCTTAGTATTTTCCTAAAATATATACCTAGATATATCTTTAGAAGTATCCATAAGTATCTCTCTGTAGTTTTTTCATCCCAGTTCCCAAAGGATGACTAAACCTTTCCTTTGATTCCACCTATAGAAACCCTTGATTAACATTCAATGATATTACATCATTTTAGATAGGTCTTCAGAACATTACAAAAATAAATGTTGGAAGAACATAATATTTTAGTGTCTTGATAAACATGGAACATAATATCTTGTAACATGTTGGAAGATCTCTAAAGAATCCCATAAATATATTCCCCATCAGTACTCCATCATATAAATTTTCCTCAAAACATAGAAAAGGAAACCAAAGAAAGGGTGATCTCAGATGCTTAGTAAAGGAAAACAAGTAAGATATATATAAATTACATTAACATAAGTTTATTAGAACTTGGGAATAAAATTTAAATATCATACCCTATATATCAATGATTATATACAGGAGTCATGTAATAAATATTTATTGTTCATAAGACATGAATAATAAGGGAATCATTATCATAATCCATGAAATAAAAAATATTGGAATAATTCATGGAATTATGGTAAAAACATAAATATATAAAGTTATTTCGATAGTAGTCAGGAATTAATTACAAGATAGTTATAGTAGAATGTGATCACTCTACATAACATCTTAGTAGTCATGTTTATGTCCCAAGACCATCTTAGTGGACAAAGTACTTTACTGAACAAAGTTTACGCCACGTTCCAACATTATATTATAGAACCTGGTTCAGTTCCCATTACTTCCCTATATTACAAAACCGAGTTTACAAATTATTCCATCCTTGAATTACTAAACTGAGTTCAATCTTCATTTTATCACTTCTATAATGAACTGAGTTCACTTATTATTACTAAATTGAGTTCACTCCTCATTCCACCCCTATATTACTAAACCAAGTTCAAATCCCATTAGATCTCAATATTATTGAACCGATGTAACTTTTTTCTCTATATCTGTATTAAAAAAACATATTCACACCTCATTATAGACCTTTGATTATAAACAGATTTCACTCCTCATTCCATTCTAGTTTTACTAAATTGAGTTCACTCGTCATTCCTACCATTTATTAATGAACCATGTTCAATCCTTAGTCCACCCATGTCTATCACGTGAGATATAAATCAATACCCAATGCATTGGATGGAAATATAGGTTCCTCCATTAATATAACAAAATCACATATATGTTTTCTACAATAAATTAAAACATTTTTTATATCATGAACTATAAAAATATATGGGATTTATAAACATCATATTATAACCCATGATATGAAATGGGTATCAATAACAATTCATTTATTCATATCATGTGGAATATTGATATGTTTAACTATCATTTTATTAAATAATAAATCTATAAAAGAAGTGGGTTTCATAACTAGTTTATCATGGTATTACCCACAAAAGAGAAACTGGTTTCATAAACAATGTTCCATCTTAAACATAAACCATTCAGAGAAATGAAAATAATGGCTTACATAGATCATATCCCCAATAACAAATAGAATATATCTAAGGTTTTCATATTTGATAGAAGCAAATTTTGAAAGGATAATTTAACAAATTTATTGAGGAAAATGTACTTTCCACTTTGAAATACCCCTTTTAAAACAAAAAAGTTTTTGAAAACATTTTCCATTGAAAATAACCATGAAAACTAATAAAACAATCCTTGAAAATAATTTAAAATACCTTTTTATTCATAAATTATTATAAAATAATTTTTTTCTTGAAAATGGGAATAAAATAAAATTTTGTAACCATTTTAAAACATTTTTCTAAAATAGTGGTTTTGAATAAAATATATTTTTATAGAAGAAAAATAAAGTATGAATTTATATAAAATATTTATTAATTATCTTAAGTACAAAAGAGTGAGAAATGGTACCAATATATTACTATATCATCAAATAACTATAGGAGTATAAAATTCATGATATTTCATGAGATTTTGGCAACACTATTTCATCAATGGAAGCGTACTCATAAATATACCAATATTTATGAGATTGTTTCAATAAAATATTACCACTTTGATAACATTGAATCATAATACCAATGGGAGAATGAAAATAAAATAATATTATAATATAATTAAAACAATGATATTAATGTAATAATAAGTAAAAGGGTTTTATGTACAACTCATATAATAATATTGGTTTGTAACATTGTATGCATCTTATTGAAGGAAATTTGAGAAAATAATAACTTAATTGATTTGGTAACATTTGAACCATAAACTCCATGAATGAGAGATCATCAAATTGATAGGTAAATACCAATAACATTAAGGATAATAATCATATAATATATTTATGGTAATTATTTAAACATAAAAGAGAAAATAAATGAGTTGTAAATATGGAATTATTCTCAATGAAATGAGGTTGAGTGTAGAAGTCCCCTTATAACTTGAGTAATTTTTGAATCTTGAGATCTATGAATGAATAACATCAATTGAAACATTGAATATAATGAAATAATTGAAAATCATGGTATACCATCTCACTAGGAAATATACACACAAGAAAACAAGAATATTTTTTAAATAATGAATATATCTCTCATAAATTAATATGGGGTTATAAATACCTTATCTTATCTCATGTTTTATTCCAAAACGTTCAGACCTCTTCTTCTGAATTTTTTTTATTGGTTTTCAGGAAAGGAATAACTCGGTTTTCTTTAATTCTCAAGTGAACCTTCATGGATATGATTGAGGACTATGAGTGCCTATTTTTGTTGGGTTTGGCCATTCAAAATGGATTTAGAGGTGTAAATTACTATGGGGAGTGAGTTCCCTTTTATGGTGAAGGAGGAGTGATATTCATGTAAATATAAAAACAGAAACACTATTGAGAGGTCTCCCTTACATTATATGAATCCAATAATTTTCCATTTTATTGAAAAGGTTTGATATGGTAAAAATATTTCCAAAATTATTTTTGTACATGTTTGTATGTTATTTATCCCCTTATGTTAATGTTTAACAACTAAGTAAAATCATTTTTTACCATAATCACTATATACAACTTTAATTACATTCACTAATATTTTTCAAAAATAAACTAAGTTTACCAAACTAGAAAATATAAATTATTTTCATTCCTAATATGGAATCCATTTTTTTTAATTATAAACACAGTAGTGGAATAAATTAATTTAAAACTAATATCATATTGGCTACGAGACAACATGGTTTTAATGTGAAAATGTGAAAATGTTTGAAATGTTTTTATATAAAATTTCAATGTGAAAGTTATTACAATAACTTATATAAGATTAATATATGTATAATTATTCTAAATAAAATTTAAAAATGATTTAAAATATAAATAAATTTTATTACTAAATTAGAAGAAAATGTAGTTTTCACTAAAAATTCATTTGTTTACTATTCACCAAAAATTAAACTACTCAGAAAAAACAAAAACTCACCAAATGTAAATTTTGATGTACCTATTTCAAAAATGAACTTTATTTTTTAATATAATATTTATAATACTGTCCAAGTTATATTTAAAATTGGTGTGCTGTTAAAAGGAGGTAAAATTACCTTTATCAAGAAATATATATTTTTATGCATAAAAGTGTATTTATTATTATCTCTTATCTATAAAAAACATAATATGAATATTAAATAGTTTAATATAATATAATATTTATATTTATATCATTAAAATAAATTATCAAAAAAATTAATTAATTTATTAAGGTAAAATCAGTTCAATTTCATAAATATAGTTTTACTACAAATGATTTGCAATATTTTAAAAAAAGTTTTATTTTCACTTATAGTTAATTGGTCACTAAATAAATATTCCTATATACATATGTAATCCATATGTTCATAATTTAATTAAAATTTTCAAAACCCCTATTCTATTTGTTAGTTGACAATTTTAATAATATTTTAATAATAATATAAATAGTAAATTGTAGTTTGTTAATACTAGGTTTTGCATGCAACATAAGCTATTAAAGGAACTCAAAATTTAGCGTCACTAAAAAAACATAGAATTGTGTATACTGAAAGAAAATATAAGTGTTGTGTGTATTGATAGATTAACAACGTGTGGCATGCACCACAAACCATACATATCTATTTCATGTAAGAGAAGATATATTCATTGTTGTGTGAATTGAAAAATATCAAAAAAATAAAATAAATTAATTCAATGTTAATATTTCATAAAATCTTTGGGATTTACATCATTCCGTTTTTACTTCAACAACACCATCATATCTTCCAGAACATGGGTGTAATTTAAAAAACATCTATTATCTATGAAAAAACCATAAACACGAGCCCTTCATTCAGAGGATCATTAGAATTATTTAATTAATATATCATGACTACAATCATATAACATATCCTTCCAATGGATCATACCATTTAAGAAGACATTATATCTTATAATAATCATTTTTTATAGATATAAAATAGTGAAATACTAATTATTCATCATCATATCCAATAAAGAAACATGTCTTGGACCTAGTCTCCAACTTATCCCTTTATTTGGAATTGAAAAAAGAATAAAAAATACTTTTGGAAACATTATGTTGAGAAAAATTGACCTTTATTCAAATTAAATATTCTTCTAGAAGTGTATTAATAATCAGTTTATTATAACTCTGATTCAATTAATATGTTATAGTGTTAACCTTTTCTATCCAAAACCCATTTAGGAAACTAGAAGGTAACATGAGCCTCTTATATCTCTCATTCAATGTTTGATTCATTAATTTTTATACTATATTATATTTTGGCATCCAGGATAAAATCATATATATTTTAATTCATTTCAAATTATAAAAATTAAAAAATTAAATGATTTCATACTCAATATTATTTCAGACCTCTAGTGTATAAGATTTAAACTAAAATTATCCAAAAGATAATTGTTTTGAAAACGGTATACTTATATTTAACGAAAATATCCCACACCATATATTTGGAATCATCGATGATTTTAGTATAGTATGGATACCCTCTATGATATAAAATGAGAGTTTTCCCCCCATATATCCATTTGAACCAACTTGATCTTATGTATTTTTAGTACCTTGTAAGAAACATGAAAAAGAAACCATCTTCTGCTTACTAATGATACACTACTCAAATGTTAAATAATCAACTTGTTTGAGCTTCAATATTTTACTGAAATAAAATATTTTTAGACCTTTATGCCTACTATGTCCTTGTTGATCATTTCATAACATTTATTTTCCATAGGTTATTACTAAAACATGCAATTCACCTTTTTAATTCTTAATAATGTATAATGTTTCATATTTACTACCTTAGGGAACAATTATAGAGACTTGTGTGGTATTTCATATTCCATCCACAATGATAATATATAATCTCATATTATCAAACAAAAATACCATGATATGGTTCTTCTATAACCTCATTATGTAGTGTATGGAATGTTGAAATACAATGAGTTTATTATATCACAAAATATTCACATCACCATTTCTAAAAGTCTCATGTGAATCTCTATTTTCTTCGTGAACCTCGTAGAATCATTCTATAGTTTATCAGATTTTCTAGGAATTATTTTTTGATGTTATATGGATTATTTCTTAGAATAGGATATGAGATGACATGCGATTCTGAGACCCATTGTGCTAGGAATAAATGTTTAAAATATATTAAATATTTTAAGCTACACATGTGAGAGGATATTCCTGAAAAAATGAAAAAAAATATAAACAGATGACTGTATCAGAAATATGATTGCACCATTGAGTTAATAATTTTGGTTTTTTCTTTGGCATTACATAACATTAGTCAGTGTGGTTCATTTGCGGAAAAGTCCTCACGGTTGTGGAAATGATTAAAATAATCGAATATAATTATTTTATTTCGATTTCTTGATCAAAAAAATAGTTATAAATTAAAAACTATATTATGTTAGAATTCCATGGTTAGAAACATAATCAAGGAACCTCTAGAGTACTATTGGAGATAGATTTGATGATTATATATCAGGTGAAAAATTATGGTGTAATGTCCTAGAATTTATCTTGTATTATTTTTAAATATTATGTATAATTAATTCAAGGCCAGGCTTTGAGAAGGCATGTGATTCTGAGGCCTAGGGTGTCTGGATCAAAATTTTGAAATAAATTAAACATTAAATAGCACACATGAGTGGTTTTCCAAAAAAATGAGATTATGATTTAAAAGGTTCCCCAGATCACAAATATGAGGGCTCTATTTCATTTAGAGAAGTGACCATACAATATGTGAGGCCTAACACTAGATGGTGAAGGCTGATTTTGAAAGTTAGTTTTTGGACATTTAAAGAAATAAAAAATTACTATTTATTGTATTTTTTCATTGCGCTAATGCAACAACATATTCTTTTCAATAAGCTATTTTGAATTATTTACAAGGTTATCCAGATAACCCTAGAATTATATGGATTGTTAGATAGGAGAATATTAATGAAACCTCTTGGTGAAGAATTATGATGAATCATGTGATCGTGAATCATTGCAACAATAGAGTTGGATGATCTCATCAATGATAGAAGCACAATATTTATTTGTCAATGATTGTTCCAAACTCAATATAGGGAGTGTGATTTAAATTATTTCATTCCCATTCATGTATTCGACTATGAATGTGGATTAAGACACAAACATGTGGACCCATGATTCGATCATTTTCACCGGATGGGTGATTTCATGTTTGATTCATTGAACTAATTCAGTTTCAATTTATTTTTTCGATCCTCATAACGGGAATGGATAAAGTTCATAATAAAAAAACATTTGAGGTTCATTACGCAGGTTGTTTCTTAGCAATTTCTTCCTCCTTTTATTCCCATGTGTTCGTAATTCATTACGGGGTTATGAATGAAGGATCGGTGTGCATCAGTTTCATGGACCAACGATCTGAAATCATAGATTTGAAATCATGATGAAGAAGTTATGGAATGAAGATGATGTAGATTAATAAATTTATTGATTCCATGAGATATCATTCTTTGAGGATTCTTAGTGCAGACAACAGAAATTGGTTTTTGGAGATGATAGAAGGCCCTAAACATACCAAATCAGTGTTTGAAGGAAGAGATGACCCATGATAATCCATTTTGAGGAAAACCAATCATTTGAACGAACAAAAGAAGTTCAACCATTTTTCTAGAGAAAGAATAGCGATTTTGTAAAATCATGATGAACACATCGTGTACCTCGGAATACATGGCATGCGGGTCCAGTTTAACAGTAGATAGGGTTTCTGGTGATAGAGATAAAGAACACGACATGTAATAGCTATCACATAGAATGTGGTACCTTACCCAAATCCCAACATGTATCTCATAGGATACACAAACATGGGGTGGAATACATTCCATGTAATCCACCACATGGACAAACCCTGACCAGATACATGGGTTACCCCATCTACTGGTACATGGGATGTTGAACACAGGTTGACATGATGTACAAGAAAACTTCCATTGTACACTGGTGTACCCTAGATAGTATGTCACAGTGTTCGACCTTTTCTACATGATTTTTATAACTTTTCCACATGAAATTTTTATCCGACATGATCCACTGTAAATGATCCGTGCTCAGGGAAAAGAACATGAACTGTGACCCTTCTACACATTGTGTACTCTCTTAAAAATGGCTTGACCTCTTTTTCCATTGCATCATGGACATGTTTCATTTGGGTTAGTGCCCCTTGATTGTTCCTATAATGGTTAATTGGTATTATTTCTTATCTATAAGAATATGGCCCCCTTGAGCCGGACTTTGCGAATTGAGCCACGAGTCCCATCCGAGAGGCCTGCACCTGGATCCTCTATCCATTATTATTCCCTAGTTAGAGTCTGGTTATCGATGTGACAAAAACTATTGGACATCAATCCTATACTTAGTAGGTGAATATGGATGAGTCCAAGAATATTCCATTGTCCTGGCAGTGATCCTCTTCTGTGTGTCCTGGTCTTCCTCACTCATGGATTTGGTTCTCCTAGAATGAGTTTATCGTATTATCTCATCATATCTGTCAGCATATCTCTCTCTCATGGAAGTTCCTGACAAAAAATACTTCTCAGAGGGATCTCAACAAGTCTATGAGACATAGGAGTGATCTCTCCTAGATAAGTGCTTCATGGAATCTCTAGACTGAATCCCAAGATAGGGTATGAAGACATTATGACATACCACTAGACTATGGGTCTAGGTTTCAAGTATATCTATACATGTTCTTGTTGTATGTATTGTAGAAATATACTGTGTGGAGCTAACTATACCTTTAATTTGTACATTAATTTGTTGTTTTAGGGGTGTCCTACTGAGTATTGTTATATTGACCCCTGCATTGGATTTACTCGCATATGTTGTGTCTTGTGTGAATGAGTGATTGTTTGATGGAGTCTAAAGAAGATCAAGACCAGACATAGATTCTTGAGTTCCAGATATCCCAAGGGGTTCCTATTCCTTTGAGCGGTATTCCAAGTACCTATCTTGTTTTTGTACATGTTGGAATTTTTAAATGGTAGAATCTTTCTTTTGGTGGTCTTTTAATCTGGCATAATTTACTCTTCCTCACTTTTTGTTCGATTGTACTCTGTTTGGTGGGTTTAGTATTAGGAATGAATTTTTTCCTTAGTGGATTTTACTTTTCAAAATTTTTGGTCTGGGACATATGAGTGCTTAGGTATTTAGGTAATGCCTCCCATGATAGTGATATGCCTACTATGGGCAATTCACCAACCCTTGTCTCATTGGAGGAAGGCTTGGGGAGTAGCGGCACGAGCCCCACTGGGATGGGTCATGATACAGTGATATCAGATGTGCTTAGTTATACCTTAGGACTGAGATTATATGAGGTTGGTTTGGGAAAACTGTGTTAAGTGTTTAGAGTTTCACCTTTAGGCCCCAAACTCAAGTGTTGTTGTGGGCGGCCAACGTATCCATACATCAGGACTCTGATAACCATATTTTTGACTTCATACATGAGAACACCATTTTAGGGAAAATAATGTTAAATTAATAATATATAAATGGGTTATGGTTTCCATGTCCTTCTTGAGTCAGCAATCCAGATATACAAATTCATGGTGGTACATATTGTTTCTCAATAGGATGCATCTGTGACACATACCAACAATGATTCTGTAGGTCGATCCTAAGGATGACCCCTCAGTGACGAGGCATCAATATTAGGCCCAGTTCTCAAGGGGTTAAATCTAGGTGGTGCATGATCTATACACCAATCAGTGGAGGAGAAAGTGGTTCCTAAATTACCAACAGATGAGGTGTGTAGAATGAGCATGGTCCATGAGTTTTAGTGACAGATACACCTCATGTTTTGATGAATTCTTGAACCTCAGGTGGATGTGGACTATCCTGAGGAACTGACCAGTGTTTTCCATCTAGTGAGGACATTGAAAAACTAGATGGTGATCCAGGAAGAGAGATTTATTTAGGGTTTGGAAGGCTGATGGTGGAGTTTGACCATGAAGACCCACGATGAGGTGACTCCTTCATGGATGATGTTCACACAACTTTTTATAGAGGAGTTATCTCATGTTACACTGAGAAAAGAGTGTATACAAGGGCTTCTTAATCTCTGGTAAGGTATCATGACTTTTGAGTACTATTCATCGAGGTTTATCAACCTCTCATGGTACTCGATGGATATGGTCAGGGATCAGTGATTCAGGGCTCAGAAATTCGAGTGAGGTCTTTGTAGGTATATATGAGCCAGAGTCATGACTCTATGTATTATTACATAATATAGAGTGCTTGAGAGAGATTTGGTGGTTGAGAGATTCTTGGTTGAGTAGATATATCCATCAACAGTCATCAACAAATAGACAGGTTCATATACCTCGGCAGTAGGGAGCCGATGCCAGACAAAGGGATCGGGATGTTGGGGATGGTATATGAGGTCCTAGGATAAGGGATATGTATCCCAAGGCTCTCAGGGTAGATCCAGACTGCCTAGGTAGGGTCGATCCTACACATGTGATGGTCGAGGAAATATATCTAGAGGTTCTCCAACCAGTCGAGCTACTGATAGAAAACCAGTGTCTGGACCACTGAGGTAGATCCAATGAGTGGAGCATGTATAACTTTTTGGAGGTGGATGTGGAAGAGGAGCAGTGAGAGCTACAGGATGTCAAAGATGTTTTGACATACTACTACCACCACCACAGAAGGTCCACACTGGGATCAGAAAGCTGGAGGACATGGGTGCGGACAACTATATGTGGTCAAGCTGTACAACTCAGGGACTCTAGGGATGATCTGAGGTACAATCTTTATCTTTTCTACCATAGATTCGGTACTTATATACATAGGTTCTAGTCATTAATTCATCAGCACATATCCTTTTTGATACCTTGAGATTCTAGTAGAATCATTGACACAATCTTTACACATGGAGACACCAATGGGATGAAACTCGATCATCACACAGCTTTGATGACCGTGTGATATTACACTTGGAGGTGAGAGTTTTGGTTAGAACCTCTTGGTGGAAGCATCGAGGCCTTAAGACATTATTCATAGTATGGATTTTCTATCTTCAATCCATTACAAGACTGACTGTTTTAGGTGAAGGGTGTGATGTGTCTGTAGCTATGGGATGCTTTTTCCATTATTGGAGAAAAGGAATCCTAGAAAGCATGGGATGGACTCATATATAGTAGGTTGTTACTGATCACTCATGATTTCACAAGTTTTTCCTTTAAGAAGAATATGTTGAGAGTTTTCACTTCCCATCTACAATGGTGGAGTATGAGGATGTATTTCCAGAAGAATTTCTAGGATTACCTCCCCATTGGGAGATCGAATTATACATTGAAATAAACCCCAGTAAAGAAATGATATTTGTACCGACATATCGGTTTGAACCTAAAATGATTCATGATATAAGGGTGCCACTGAAGGACATTCATATGATGGGATTTGTGAGACCAAGCATTTCACCATGGCATGCCCCTGTTTTTATTTCTAAAATAGAAGAAACGAGTTTGAGATTGTGGGTGGATTTTCGGTACTTAAAGCATGAGACAATGAAGATTAAACATCCACTAACAAGGATCGATGTCCTCTTCGATTAGTTGAGAGGTTCACGATGGTTCTAAAAGTTTTAACATTGATCAGGCTATCATCAGTAATGTGTAAGTGATGAGGATATACTGAAAATGAATTTCAGATTCCACTATGGTCACTATGATTACTTGGTGATCCCTTTGGCATGAAGAACACCCCAGTAGTGATCATGGGACTCATGAACTATATCTTCCATATATACTTAGATCAGTTTTTAGTGGTCTTCATCAATGACATCCTTTGGTATCCTACATTAGAGGAGGAGTACACAAGACAACTAAAGATGGTTCTTGATATACTATTAGAGAACCATCTTTATGGGAAGTGATCAAAGTTCTAGTTATGGATTCACACCATCCACTTTCTATGACATTTTATCTCAATATAAGGAGTAGGAGTGGACCTGACCAAGGTGGAAGTAGAGTAATCAAGGGAGCCACCTAGGATTATGATGGAGGTGTGGAGATTCCTTAGGATAGAAGGATATTACTAGAGAGTCATACCTTATTTATACTGGATATCAGAAATGAAGAAAATTTTGATTCAAAAGGTGAATCCTTTCATATTGACAGAGAAGTTATAGAAGGGTTTTCATCATTTAAGGTACAGTTTTATGAGTTCCTTGATCTTGAGATTTCTAGATGGGGAGTTGAGAATGTAGTGTTCTATGATGCATCTGGAACCAAACATGGTTGTGTCTTAACACATAGGAAAGTGGTTATTTACTATAGTTCATTCCAATTGTGGCCATGTGAGAAGAACTAAATGACCCATGATCTTGAGTTGGCAGTTATAGTCATCACGTTGAAGATGTGCTGACCCTACCAGATGGGAAAAAGTTTATCATCTACTCTGATCACAAGAGTCTCAAGTATATGTTCTCTCAGAAGGATCTGAAAATGAGACATAGGCGTTGTCTAATGTTCTACCAAGATTATGACATAGATATTGTCTATACTTATGGGAAGGGGATTGTGATGGAAGATTCTCTCAGCCGGAGATCTAATTCATAGTTGTTGAACAAGGCATCATTGTAGTTGTCCTCATTAGAGTTATCCTTCGCGGATGGATATGAGGCATCTTACCTTTAGTTGATGGTTTTCACCAATCCACTCTTATAGAGATTCAAGGAGGAACTGATTTGGGATGTCTACTCCAAGACCTTACATGCTCAGATGTCCAAAAGGAATGATACTAAAAAAAACTCACAAGGTGTGGAGATCATCATCCTTTTTTGGGGATAAAAATTTTACCAACGATATTAAGGGAGGAGGTTATAAGGGAGTTTCATACATCCCCTTTGTAGGCACACCCTATTATGGAGAAGATTTACCCAGACCTCCGACATCAATTATGGTGAATAGGGAGGAAGAAGGAAGTGGCATGGTTCATTTCTCAGTGACTTAAGTGCAATTAGGTTAAGGCTAATCCCTAGATTCTAGTGGGATTAGCTAACCCCAAGAG
This sequence comes from Viscum album, assembly GCA_963277665.1. Taxonomy (NCBI): domain Eukaryota; kingdom Viridiplantae; phylum Streptophyta; class Magnoliopsida; order Santalales; family Viscaceae; genus Viscum; species Viscum album. The sequence goes on along the minus strand of OY728120.1, from coordinate 461,376,886 downwards.
TTTTTGAAAAGGAAGTGTAATGGAATATCGATGGACTTCATGAGGGTTTTATCATGTAAATAGAGGGGAAATGATTCTATCTGGGTGATCATTTAATGACTCACCATATTGGCCCACTTTCTATCTACCTGAGAGTAGAGTTCAGTAGAGAGCATGAGATGCCTCTAAAAGATGATGATAGTGAATCTTCTGAGTACCATTGATAATTGTGTAATATTGTGAGGATTATTTCAAATCCTTATTATTGAATTGATTACAAGAGGGTTTTGGGCTATGTCACACTTGAGAATATCGTTTCATCCCCAGAAATGTATCCAAGAAGAGAGGATCATTCAGGATCAGAAGGACATGCTTCGGGATTGCTTCTTAGACTTGGGTTATAACTGGGAGGACCACCTACCACTGGTGTATTTTTTTTACGATAAAATATACCACTCCACCATTGGTATGACACTATTTGAGGATTTTTATGGGCTACCATATTGTTCATCACTTTTCTGGACTAACCCAACAGATTCTGCAGTCATTGGTCCAAAATTTGTTTGAGATAATACCGAGAAGGGGAAGGTCATCCATAAGTAGATGGTGATATTATAGAGCCAACATAAGTATTATAATGAAAGGTAACAATGTCTTTTGGAGTTCGAGGAAGGAGACCATGTATTCCTTTGGGTGTCACCTCGATGTGGGTTACAAATATTTGTCCAGAGTGGAAAGTTATATTTACTGTTTATTGGCCCTCTTCAGGTACTACATAGAGTTGGTGAGGTGGAATACCAATTAGCTCTACTTTCGCAGTTTCACCAAGTACACGACTTCTACCATGTGTCACAACTGAGGATTTACAAGAACGATCCATCACACATCATCGACAAGGGAAAGCTAGAAATCAAGGATGGAGCGACTATTATAGAGTTCCCAGGGGAGATTATGGATTGGAAGGTGATGATACTTCATGGGTGATTGATTCACTTTGTGGATGTCTGGTTGAAGCACCAGAATCTCTAGGAGAGTAAATGGGAGTGGGAGGCTCTGATTCATGTGTTGTACCGACATATCTTCATATAGACTTTTGTTTTGGCTTTTGGGGGATGCAAATAACTATGGTGGGAGAATGTAATGTCATTCATTTTTCTGTATATTATTTTTAAATATTATATGGAATTAATATGAGACTAGGATTTGAGACTTCATGCAATTATGAGGCCTAGGGTGCAGAGAATAAATATTTTAAATAAAGTAACCATTAAATTGCAACCCTGAACAATTTTCTGAAAAAAGTGGAATAAATTTTAATTGGGTGTCCAATTCATAAATTAGAGGGAATTTTTGCAATCAGAGCAAAAAATTTAACTTAGGATAGTCCTAACAGTAGCTGGGGTAGGTAATCTATTAAAGTTAGTTTTTAGTCATTTAAGGAAATAAAATAAATTTACTATTTTTTTCGTTGTGCTAACACAATGACATAATATTTTAGATAATCTATTAATAATATTATACATGGATAGCTGCATAACCATGGAATTATCTAGAGAATTGGAGAGGATATCATTGTAGAAACATCTCGATGATGAACCAAGAGATAGTGAATCACTTTTCCAGTGGAGTTGTAGGATCTCATTGATGATGACAACAGTATTGTTCTTCATCAAAGATCAATCCAAACTCAATATAGGTCATTGGATTTGAATTCTTTCTTCCCCATTATTATATTCAACAATGAATGCAGATCAACTTGTGAAAAAAATGACCCGTGATTAGATCGTTCTTGTGGGATGGGTGATTTCATGTTTTATTCAAGGAATCGATTATATTTTGATTTAGTTTCATGATCCTTATAATCGGAGTTGATCAAGGTCGTAACAAAAAATGTCTAAGGTTCATTACATTGGGTTTTCTCTAAGATTTCTTCCCCCTTTTATAATTGCATGTTCTTCATTGTTAACGAGGATATGAACAAAGGATCATTGTACATATGTTTCAAGGCGTAATGATCTGAAATCATAGATCTGGTATCATGAAAACATGAAGGAGGTGTGTAAAAGATGGAAACTGGTGGATCAATTTATTATGGGAGATATATTTCTTTGATATTTATTTTTTTGGATGATCATAATCAGTTTCTAGAGCTTACTGGAGGTCCAAAACATACCAAATCGGTGTTGTAAGGATGAGAGAACCATGGATCATTAATTACAATGTACAAAAATCATCGGATCAAACACCAGAATGTAAAATGAATCACTGGAGGAAAAATAGTTATTCTATAAAATCATGATGAACATGGAATGTATCTCCTAATACATGGTGTGTGGGACCAGTCTAGTGGAGGCTAGGGGTTCATGTGAAAGAGAGGTGGAACACGGTCTGTGGCAGCTATAACACGGTGTGTGGGACCTTACCTGGAACTCATTCTGTATCTTGGAGGATACACAAAAATGGGGTAGAGTACATGACATGTACTATACCACATGTCAAGACCCCAACCAAATACATGGGCTACCCCCTATACTGGTACATAGGTAGGGAAACACGGGTTGACACCATGTACTGGCACATGAATAGGGTACATGGGTTGACTCAGGATAGTAGGGAATAGAATTTGACATTTTCTACACATTTTGTATACCTTTACCACACAACAAGTTATTCTTACATGGGCCATTTTACATGGGAAGTATCTGGGGTCAAGGGACATGATGCGTGACCCTTCTACACTCTATGTATTATCTTTTACATGGATTGATCTCCTTGTCCACCATATCATTGAAATTTTCATTTGGGTTGGTTCCCATTTATAATTATACTAATGGTTAGTTTGTATAATTTCCTATCCACAGGATTATGACCCCCTTCAGTAAGACATTCGTGAGAGAGTCAGGAGTCCCCTCCAAGAGGCCTAGAGCAGGAACCTCTATTAATTCATGTGTTATAGATAGAGTAATGTTATCGACATGACTAGTCCTCCATGATGTCGGTCCTCTATATAAAAGGTGAATCTAGACGAGTTGTGGTATACAACATGGCCCTAGTAGTGATCCCCATTTTTGTATTGTGATCTTCCTCACAGATGGAGTTGGTTCTCCTGGAACCATTGTATCATATTTTCTCTCCTGATCTATCAACCTATCTATCTCTCAGGGAGGTTCCCAAGGAATAGAACATCATGGATGGATATCATTAGGGATATCAGACTCAAGAGTGAGTTATCTCAAATGAGCTATTAATGGAATTTTTAGACTGAATCCCTAGATTGGGTATGAGATCATTGGGACTTACCTTTAGACTATAGGTCTTAGTTTCAATTATATCTATATATTTTCTTATTATTTGTAATGTAGCCATATACTGTGTAGAGATGACTATATCATTACATTTTGTATATATTTCTAGTTTCTTTGGAGTCCTACATAGTATTGTTATACTAATTCCTACCCAAGATTTTCATACACGTGTCATGTCTTGTACAGATGGAAGTCCTTTTGATGGAGTCTAGGGAAGATCAAGACTGTACAGAGCATAGTTCCAAACAATTCAATGTGTTCGAGTGGATTTATGAAGCAGTCCCCGTACCTATTTTGTTTTATTACAAGTTGTAATTTTTAGATTTAAGACTATTTGTATTGTTGGGCTTCTATTCTATACCAGTTTACATTTCCACACTTTAATTTTCATTTTACTCTATTGGTTGGGTTTAGTAGTATTTAAAAATATTGTTCCATAGTTGTTTTTACATTTCATCATGTGTTTCCTTTGGAGGTGTTTGTGTGTGTATATGTACTTAGGAAATGTCTCCCATGTTAGTGATATGCCTACTAGATGCTAGTCACCAGCCCCTGGCCTATTGAAGGTGGGCTTGGAGAGTCGCGACACATGCCCCACTAGGATGGTTCATGATAGACAGATCGTGGATCGATGGTTGAGGAGCATTGATCTCAAATGATCTCAGCAAAAAAATTTGGCAGCACTTCATTATTCATCAATGACCGATCCAAATCAAGGTAGGTAATATTATTTATTTGGATTTCTTCACTATTATTTATTTTTATGATGAACACGAATCAATTAATGAATAGATTGATCCAGATTTCAATAAACTTGTGGGATGGGTATACTTGCGGGCTATTGATGGGAGACTCACATATGAATTATTAGTTTCATCATTTTTCATTCTAGTGTAAATGTTTAGAGATTGAAATGAACATAAATTGAGGTTCATTCCTAAAATATTTTATTTCTCTTTTCTCACCCCCTTTCATTCAATGTTTATTAGTGGAATGATTTGTCTAGCCCATGATTTGAAAAATCCTAATAAATTTATCATTGGAACTTATTTCCCATAATAATGATATATTATTGTAGATATGGTATCAGGAAAAAACGATGGAGGTGCAAAAATGGATCCGAAGTGATTCAAATGATGTTGGATACCCAAATCCATGTTCTTTGGTGTTCATCGGTGGATAAAGAAGAATGAATATTTGATTCATTTATTGAGCATATCGAGTGATAGAACACAATGATTGATGAATTAAAGTCTTGGAAAAGCATTGATATTATATTTTTTGGTAAAAAAACACCAAATAAAATACAAAAAGTGATGGGGGTGTGCAAGAGAAGTTCCTACGATTCTGGAAAATTGTGTACCAAATAGCGTTTAATCTGTGATTACATGGTGTGTGGGTCCCTACGATCGACAAATAGTGTTTCTAGATGATATTAAACATCACATGGTGTATAAACCCAGTCACACATCATAATTTCCCTCCTAGGTGAACATGAAATCTATTTTGAATTTACATAGAAACTGGGTGGACTACACAGGAAGCCAACACATAGTGTACTCCCCTATATGGCACGACCCTGACTAGGTACATAGCCAAAGTTTTTTACTAGTACAAGGACATAAGTATACAGGAAGAATCCATTTAATGACACATATTTATACTACATGGGTAGCCTACATTTCGTGTATTAGTATAAGGATACTTCTTGATGACACATGACATTTGTACGGGTAGAACCTGGGGTCAAGGCATAGGGTGTGTGACCCAAACTACATGTCTTTTACTCTTCAACAGATGGAATAAATATAATTTCCTTCAAACATTGAACATGTTTTTTAGGGATTTTTTCCATTATCCTCTCATTGGGGTTGTTATGTAATCTTTTCATACTATGAGGAATGTAATCCATTTATTAGAACTTCTTGGATAGAGTCACTGGAATCCCTCTGAGAGGCTTGGACTGAGATCCTCTATTCATCTTCATTATGTATGTGGTTTTAATAATATCATTGTGATCCATTCTACATGGGATCTGATCCTTTTCATAGTTGGTTCATCCATATCAAGTTGATTGTATCACCCCATGGCCCTAGAAGTGATCGTTGTTTGTGTATCGTATTCTCTTCGGACTATCAGCATCTTCTATCTAAGGATGAGACCTAATGAGAAGTACCTCATTGATAGAAATCATCGTTGATATCAGTCTCATGAGTTTTTTTATCCTAGATGAGTGCTTTTTGAAATCTTTGACTGGAAATCGTAGGCTGATATACTACTTTTGTGACTTACCTCAAAACTCTATGTATTATTTTGAGTATATATGGATAATCTTGTAAAATGTGTTGTAGATATATACCTATGTAGAGATGAATATATTTTTCATTGTTGTGTGCTTTTCAGTTTTCATGTTGTCCTACTGAGTATTTTTATACTAACCCATACACGGTCCTTTCCCACACGTGTCATGTATTGTGTAGTTAATCAATCGTCTGACAGAGTCCTAGGTTGACCAGAACAATCTGGTGCTTAGTGAGACTGGACAGACTGGGGTTTGTTCCTGCGGCATTCAAACAGTAGTTCCAGTACCATTACCTTCAGGTTGGATTAATGATATGGACACATAGTTGTGGGATTGTATTTGGTCCAATTTACTTTATATTACCTCCTATTATACTATTGTTTTTGAATTTAGATATATTCATGCATATTTGTCAGTTGTTTTTATATTTCAAAAATTTTATGGTCTTAAAGATGTGTGCATGTGTATAGGTAGTTTGGGTAAAGAATCCCATGTCAGTAATATTTCAACATGGTGCTAGTTTCTAGGCCCTGTCCTATTGGAGTTGGGATAGGGGAGTCACAAAATGGGACCCACTCTGATGGGTCATAACTAAGTAGTATTAGAAGGGTATTTTCTACTTTGGGATAGGGAGTTTTTGAGATAGGTTTGGGGAAACAGTGTTATGTTTCCAAGACTGTTACTCCAGTGGTGGTAAGTGTAACGACTTAATGTTTTATAAATATAAATTCCTCTCTTATAAAAATGTTATAAAATCACATGAAAACACAACATAATGAAGTACTTAGTTCTAAGTGACTTTTAAACATAATTTTTTCACTTTTGTGTTTGGAATTTCGAAAATCCAACATACACGGTTGTTACCAGTAAGTTATTTGGAGTCGGATAAGGAAAACATAATTTTTAGTGAATACCACCCTACCCTAATGAATAGTAACATACCCTTATGAGTAGTTATATACCCTAATGAATATGAAACTTACCTATGATAGTATATAAATATTATTCAAGTTGAATGTTTGATATACCTATATTTTATAATGAGTAAATGAGTGTTTTAAACATGGTTTTGATAATAAATAAGGATTTTAATTAAATATTAAAATAATCATATTTATAAAATTATTTTTGAAAGATGTAATTCATTTTTGGATTCTACATGTAGAAAAATGGTTAGGGTAAATTTTTGGGATTTTTCTGAAATACTTGAATTTTTTATGAATTGTAAAATGCGATAATTTATGATAAATGCTAAATAAGGGATTTAGTGAGTCATTGATGATGTTTTGTTGATGTAAGACCAACTGTTTCGGGATGAAATGATAAATTTACCATTTTTTCTCATGTAAGAATCACTATTCCTTGTCTAGTGGAGAATTAATAAATTAATGAATTTTATATTGAGAAATACCTTCCGACCTCCACTATAAAACCCCCCTTCACTCCCTGTTCTATTCCCTCCTCTCAAGCCATGTACATTTCCAATATTCTACCCTAATATCTCAGCTAGATCCTCCCCAGAGTCCAAAATCTCCTAGCCTGTTCAAAATACCAAAAACTCTCTCCTTAAGAGGTTCTCAAATTAGGAATTCTAAAGAGGTAAATTCCTCTTTCCAATTCCTTCATTTCTTTTAAGTTCTTTTCTTTTTGTATTCTTTCCTCACCTACCTTCACCCAAATTGTATGATAACTCCAATAGAATAAATGTAATGGGATGATATTATTCTAATGGGACAATTCATTATTTCCTCACCTGTCCTCACCTTTTTTTGAATGAAATGGAAGCACCGGTTGAGAGGTGCCAATTTAGCACATTCGAGGACAACAATTTATCAATTTCTATTATAATATTTAATTATGTCAATGAAACCATTTGGGATATAGTTGAACCAGTTTATTATATATGTAATTTATCCTATTTTTATTTCTGTAATATTTTTGTACAAATGGTATTATGTTATAAATTAAAACATGTTCTTTGTAATCAAACCCACCAATTAACAAAAACAGTTGTCACTATGGATTTATATAATAGTTTGACTTCAATCTAAGTAAACAAATTAAATCTAAAACCATGTAATATCATGTATTTTCACTAATATCATATAAACTAATTTCAAGACAATCACTTCCATGTTTCATGTTTATCTGAACTTGAATATAAGTGAACCGATCTTTTAAAACCAATAAACAAACGAGCCCGAACAATGAAATTGAACCTTATAACTAACCAAGAAGGAATTTAATGAAATAAAAAGGGTTAATATAAATCAATTAAATATATAATAGGTTATGGAATTATTCATTAACAATCCTAATTGGTTTATTCATGTATTTAATAACAAGTGGATAACAACACCATATTTAAGGTAAGGGATCCTCTCCTTTTCACACTTAATAAAGATTATTCTCTATGCTATGCCTTTTTTGTGTAATACCATGTTATGGGGTATGTTTTATAAAATCACCCATACTGACCTAATGTTTTATAAGTGATTATAAACAACTTATCTCTCTCATCAATCCATCTTAGTTACACCCGATACCGTGCCGATAAACCGTAATGGATTCTACCCGAGCTTCCTTTATTCCTTTAGGTTGCTCTATCATTCTTTTTACCAAAATGTAGTTTTCTTTTATTTTTATTTAAAACTTATACATTCTATTTATATGCTCCAAAATAATATTCCAACTTCCATATCTCATTCTCTTTCGGGGATATACATTCTTTTATGTGAACCCATCCCCGATACTTCCCAAAAAGCACACTCATTTTAAAGTAACTTCCTGATTTTTTACCCAATTTTATGTACACTCTATCCTTAGTTTTAAGATAACATTGTGTATATAAAATTGATAATTTTTATTATAAAAACCCTCTTGGTTCAATTCTGGTTTTATATAAAATAATGTCCTCTTTACTATTTTTAAAGTTCTATAGTATTTTTCTTTAAACCGCATAAAAATGTTTTAATGCTGATGTTTCTAAAATGCATTTCTTATATGTTGTCACTTATATTTGTCACCACCTACCATGTTATATGCCTATATTACCTTATTAATGTCCATGTACATTCTAATCCCTTTCTTTCATGGACACTTTCATGATACACTCATTTTTATGCCTTATGTCAGGATTGTGGTACCCAATTCTTTCCATGGGTATCTTTATGTTTATGAATGATTGATTATGTATGATAATTTATGTGTAAAGAATATTTATGTGGAAAGAATATTCATGAAAATGTTGAAATGGGTGAATCCCGATAGCACTACAATGCTTTGGGTAAAGTTACATCTCATGAGATGTGATGTGAAATGGGAATGGTGATTAGTCTTGACCTGTACTAAAATGGGAAATGGGATTGGTAGTTAGCCTTGACCTGTACTAAAGAAATGTTTTATGATTATTCCACATTTATATGATTCCATGTTTATATGATCCCATGCTTATATGATAACATTTTATATGTTCCATGATTTTTTATCATTATGTCCTGCCTCCTAACTCATGTGCTTAAGATGTATCCTGATGTTCATTCCCTTACTAGGATTTTTAGATCATCCCTTTGTTTATGTGTTCCCCAAGATACCCTATGCAGATGTAAGTGCTCAAAGGAAGATAGGAGATCATTATGGAGACTAAATAAATAAGTGTTTCTTTATCCCCATGTTTTATGTTTTATGTACCTAGTATTCCAAGACACTAGACTTAATGATCCTTGGCTTGTAATCTAATGTATAATTATGCTTAAAATCATGTAATGTTATATATAAATGGATTTGGTCACTATAGTTGGTATCAGAGGATGGTCTAGTTATTTTTGGAGATTAGGAATAGATAACCTTAGTGGGAACCTTAGGGATGAGACTGAGTATTAGAAAACATTCCTAAATTTGGGTGAGTAATGAGTAAGTGTTTTATCAAGAAAATACATCCCTGTCTAGATACGGGTAGATAGAGGCAGGTCTGGCACAAATGTATCTAGGTGTAAAACCTGAAAACACCATTTTGATCTAGACTCAAACAGGAACTGGTGCACGACAATGGGCCTTGCTGCACTCTTGGTTACGACACTCCTGGGGGATATGATTTCGTAGATTCAAAAGCTTAGTACAAACCATTATTAAGGGAAAAATAATCCCATAAGAATATAAGTTACGAAATAGATTGAGGATAACCTAGATTTAAATCTAAGGAATCACATGTTAGGATATACTTCTCCTTTATAAGTTTATCCTTTTTTGTTGAATGTTTCTTATTTATGATCAATAAATAAGTATTCATGACCTCTAATTAAATGTTGTTTTTCTTAGTTAATGACAAGAAATAGAAGAACACATTACAACAACCAATGTGATAGACAATGTGATGATTTCCTAAATGATATGCTTGATATGATGGGATCGGGTACTCTAAACATCATGAAATTACATGATCATCTGGATCGAGTTATGAATAATAACTTGAATCAGGTGTAACACCCTCCTCTTCCATGGGAAGAACAAGTTCCAGTATAATCCTTCATTCATAAAAGGCCTCCCATGTTTAGCAGATCTTCTGATCCCCACCATGCAGAAAAATGGATTAGCTCCATTGAAAATATATTCTCTATCCTATAGTGCTTAAAATAAGAGACTATTGTACTGGCGGTCTATCATCTTGATGGGGAAGCTGATCAGTGGTGGACACTGATCAAGAATAAAAATTCCCATGGGGAAATTGATTCCTTGGATTGGGATGAATTCAAGAGGATGTTTTTCAATAAATATTTTCCCTGAACCCTCCATCTCATGATGGAAAGGGAGTTCCTTGGACTCAAGAATAAGGAAGATGAGTCCATCGGGGCATATGAAACAGAATTTACAAAGATTTCAAGGTACTCCTGTGGCCCTATCATGAACAGTGAAAGAAAAGTGAATCTCTTCTTTAGCATACTAAATCCAAGTCTACTAAAAGTGTTGGTTATTCGAGAAATTGACACTTATGAAGAGATTTTATGTTGTTACCTCAAAGTTGAAATGGATATTGGAGACTTTACGTGGTCTCATGAGCCCAGTGACATGAAGAAAAAAATGGACAACAACATGGGTGGTTCATTATAAAAATCACATGATGGAAAGAAGCCGGACTTTTCCACTTGCAAAAATTATGGGAATAAGCATCTTGGTAACTGTATGAAGGGAACCCATAATTTCTTCAAATGTGGAATGTTTGGTCATCTGTCCAAGAACTGCCACTAGGATATGAAGAATCCCACTAATGCAGAAGAAGAAAGGATGGTTCAGATCATCACTTAGCCAGTAGTGCAGTGTTACAACTATAAGGAGCATGAGAATTATGAGAATAATTGCCCTAAGGTGAGGGTTGTAGAAGGCAATCAACAACAACCTCCAAGGAAACAAGGAAGGTCTTATGCTATCACTACTACTGAGGTGGAGCTGGAAAACGATGTGGTGACATGTACACTAGTTATTCATTCAAGAATATCAAACGTACTATTTGATTCCAGGCCTAAACATTCTTTCATTTCTTGCAAGTTTAGTAGATCTATTCAAACATATCCTCAAATATAGGAGGAAAATTATCTATGAAAATAGAAAATGGAGAAATTATTGTGTCCATGGTTTATAACTCCTCCCTGGTTAATGTTTGTGGACTGAACCTCCCAAAAAATCATGTTATACTTCCTTTAGTCGAGTTCAATGCTATCTTGGGCATGGATTGACTGTCTTTATACCAAGACAACATCAACTATCGGGAAAGGTAGATCACTCTTCACATCCCGAAGTATCATCAAGTTCTATAAAAGTGTAATGAGGAAGATGAATCTCTTTTTAGATCATCGTCTCAAGTGTGGATATTACTGCCTTATGAGAAAGAATATCCAGCTCAAATGATTGAGACAAAGGAGAGAATCTTGCTTGAAGTCATGCCCATTATGAGGGATTACACTAAGTTCTTACCTAAAGAGTTTCATTGTATTAATTCTAACCAATAGGTTGATTTGTCAATTGAAATTATCCCTGGATCTCTTCCTATCCCAAAGACACCTTACAGAATGGACACCAACGATCTGGAAGAGCTAAATAAGTAGTTACAGGAGAATATGGAGAATGGTTTTATATGCCTAAGTGCCTCACCTTGCAGTGCTCCATTCCTCTTCCTCAAGAAGGATGATGGATCAATGAGCCTCTGAATTGATTATCATGAGCTCAATAAAATCATGATAAAGAACAGGTATCCCCTTCCACTAATAGATGACTTGTCCGATCAGCTTCGTGGGGCCAGTTATTTCTCTAAGGTAGACATTCAATCGGGATATCCCCAACTAAATTTGAGGAAGGATGATATTCCCAAGACCGCCTTTCGAACAAGGTATGGAAAATATGAATTCATAATGACTCCCTTTGGACTCACTAATGCTCCATCAATTTTCATGGATTTAATGAATAGAGTCTTTAGAGATTATCTCGACAAATTTGTGTTAGTCTTTATTGATGATATTATGATATACTTCAAGAGCAAGGAGGAACATGAGGAGCATTTAAAAACTATTTAATATCTTTGTGAAGCGATAAGTTGAATGAAAAGTATAGTAAATGTGAGTTCTAGATAGAACAAGTATCTTTTTTTGGGGAAAGTTATTACTAGAAAAGGGATATCTGTGGACCCTTCCAAGACAAAGGCAATTGAAGAGTTGCCCAGGCCAACCTATGTAATGGAGATTCACATCCTTTTGGGTCTATCTGGGTATTATCGATGATTCATGAAGAACTTTTAAAAATTTTCAAACCCAATGACCAAGATGAAACAGAAGGGGTAAAGGTTGTTTGGACATAGGAATGTGAATATTTTTTCAAGGAGTTGAAAAAGAGGCTTAACACTGCACCTATACTCACACTCCCTACAAGTGGAGAACAGTTTGTGGTGTATAGTGATGCTTCTAAGAAGGGATTAGGTTGTGTGCCTATGAAAAATGATAAAGTGATAGCCTATGCCTCAAGGAAACTGAAAATACATGAGAAAAACTATCCCACATATGATCTAGAGTTGGTAGTTCTAATCTTTGCATTGAAAATCTGGAAGCACTATCTCTATGGGGAGAAATGTGAGATATATACTGACCACAAGAGTCTCAAATATATATTCACATATAAATAGAATAATATGAACTAGCAAAGATATATAGATCTCATCAAGGATTGAGATTTCCCAATCCACTATCATCTCGGTAAGGCAAAGAAGGTAGCAGATGCTCTATGTTGAAGGGATATTACATCTTTATCATTAATGATAGTTGAAAAGGATCTAATCTTCTTTTATTTGAAAAGGATGGACATAGGAATCATTAAGGTAGGAAAATCATCAATCCTTTCTCCAATGATTTCTCAACCATCCCTCTTGGATAAAATAAAGGATGCTCAAAGAAAAGATATGGAAATTCAGAAAAAGGTGGAAGCTATTAGAAAAGGGAAATCCTCTGATTTCAAAATTTATGATGAAGGAGTTGTAAGATTTGGGTCATGATTATTTTTACTAACCGATCCAGAGATAAAGAAGGAGATATTTAATTCACATAGCTCGAACTTCTCTATCCACCCAGGGAGCACAAAGATGTAGCGAGATCTCCATAAATTTTTTTTGTGGAACAACATGAAAAGGGAGTTTTCTAAATATACATAAAAGTTCCTATTATATCAACAAGAGAAGGCTGAGAGGAAAAAGTCAAAGGGGATGATACACCCACTATCCATACCAGTATGGAGGTGGGAGAAAATTACCATGGACTTTTTCATTGGACATCTAAGGACATCAATAGGAAACAAATTCTACATGGGTTGTTGTGGATCATCTTACAAAGACAGCTCACATTATCCCGGTTTGAGAGGACTTCTACAGCATGCTCTGAGCACTGAACAGAACTTTAGTACGGCCTATCATCCTCAAACTAATGGTCAATATAAGAGAACTATTCAGACACTTGAAGAAATGTTGAGAGCGTGTTCTATGGAATTCAAAGGAGTATGGGACCAATATCTTCCCCTGGTTTAATTCTCCAAAAACAATAGTTTCCACTTGAACATCTGAATGCAAGCAAATGAAGCCCTTAACGGGAAAAGGTGCAGAACATCGGCGTGTTGGGATAAATTTGGTGAGCGTAAGATTCTAGGAACTGAAGTGGCCGAAGAAATGGTAGAGAAGGTGAAACAAATTCAACAACATATCAAGGTAGCCCAGAGCCGATAGAAGAGTTATGGATATAACCATCGGTGAGACCTTGAGGTCTAAGTTGGAGACATGGTATTTCTACGCATATCTCCATGGAATAAGGTCATGAGGTTGGAAAGAAAGGGATGTTAAGTCCCAAGTACATAGGCCCCATTGAGAACCTTTTTTGAGTTGGAGGTGTGGCCTATCGACTGGAACATCCACCTAACATGTCAAAAGTACATGATGTCTTTCATGTATCCCTATTAAAGAAGTACATACCATAACCTTCAAAGGTACTCTCTTCCAAGGTGGTACAGTTGGAGGATGATCTCTCTTACAAGGAGGAGCCTGTGAAGATCTTGGATCGTAGAGACTGAGTTATATGCATCAAGACTACTCATCTGGTCAATGTACTATGGTGAAACAATAAGTACGAAGAGGAAACATGGTAAATGTAGGAATCAATGAAAGAAAAGTACCCACACTTGTTTTTGACTTTGAATGTAAAACGAAATTTCAAGGGAGAAATTTCATAAGGGGGAAGAATTTAATGACCCAATGTTTTATAAATGGAAATTTCTCTCCTATAAATATGTCATAAAATCACATGAAAACACAACATAATGAACTGATAAGTGCTAAGTGACATTTAAACATAAGTTTGTCACTTCTGTGTTTGGAATGTCAAAAATCGTCCATACACGGTTGCAACCAGTAAGTTATTTGGAGTCCGATAGGAAAAAAATAATTTTTAGTGAATAGTAACCTACCCTAATGGATAGTAACATACTCTTATGAATAGTGATATACCCTAATGAATAGTAACCTTTCATATGAAATTATATAATTATTATTCATGTTGAAAGTATGATATACGTATTTTTTAGAATGAGTAAATGAATGTTTTAAAACTTGTTTTGTTAATAAATTAAGATTTTAATTAAATATTAAAATAATCATGTTTTGAAAATTATTTTTGAAAAATGAAATTCATTTTTGGATTCTACATGTTGAAAAATGGTTAGGTACAATTTTTCGGATTTTTCTAAAATACTTGAATTTTTTGATGAATAGTAAAATGCGATAATTTACGATAAACGATAAATAAGGGATTTTTTGAGTCATTGATGATTTTATGCTGATGTAAGACCAATTGGTTCAGGATAAAATGATAAATTTACTATTCGTGGTCATGGAAGACTCACTATTATTTGTCTTGTGGGATATTAATAAATTAAGGAATTTTATATTGAGAAATACCATCCCTCCTCAACTATAAAACCCCCCATTCACTCCATCTTCTCTTCACTCATCTCAAGCCTTGTGCCTTGACGATATTCTACCCAAATCTCCCCCAAAGATTCTCTCCTATGTCCAAAATCTCCCAGCCTCTTTAAAATACCAAAACCTCTCCCCTTATGAGTTTCTCATAGGAGGAAGTCTCAAGAGGTAAATTCCTCTTTCCAATTCTTTCATTTCTTTTAAGTTCCTTTCTTTATGTATTATTTGCTCACCTCCCATCAACTAAATGGTATGATAACTATAGTAGAATAAATAAATTGGAATGCTATTATGATAATGGGATACTTCATTATCTCCTCTCATTTCCTCACCTTTGGTTTGAATGAAATGAAAGCACCGTTTGAGATGTGCCAATTTAGCACATTCAAGGACAACAATTTATCAATTTCTATTATAATATTTAATTATGGTTATGAAACCGTTTGTGATATGGTTGAACTAGATTATTATATATGTAATATATATTATTTTTATTTTTGTAATACATTTGTAGAAATGGTATTATCTTATAAAGAAAAACATGTTCTTTGTAATCAAACCTACCGATTAACAAAAACAGTTGTCACTATGGTTTAATATAGTAGTTCGATTTCAATAAAATTAAACAAATTAAATTTAAAACCATGTAATCTCCTGGATTATCACTAATATCATATAAATTAATTTCTGGATAACCACTTCCATCATTCATGTTTACCTGAACTTGAATATAAGTGAATCGATCTTTTAAAACCAAGTAAACAAACGAGCCCAAACAATGAAATTGCACATTATAACTAATCAAGAAGGCCATGAATGAAATAATAAGGGTTATAATAAATAAATTACATATAGAATATGTTCTGTAATTATTAATTAACAAGCATAATTGTTTTATTCAGGTCTTTAATTACAAGTGGAGAACACCAACAAATTTAAGGTAAGGGATCCTTTCCTTTTCACTCTTAATCAAGATTGTTCTCTATGATATGAATTTTTTGTGTAATAAAAAGTGATGGGGTATGTTTTCTCACCTCCCAGATACTTCCCTAATGTTTTATAATTGATGATAAACCCCTTATATCTCTCGAAAATCCCTCTTAGTTACACCTGATACCATGCCGATAAACCGTAATGGATTCTACCCGAGCATCCTTTATTCCTTCAGGTTGCTCTATCTTTCTTTTTACCAAAATGTAGTTGTATTTTTTTATGTAAAACATCTAAATTAAGTTTATATGATCCAAAATTTATTCTCAAAGATAAATATCACATTCTCTTTTGGGGATATACATGCTTTTAAGTGAATCCCTCCTTGATACTTCCCAATAAGCACACTCGTTTTAAAGGAACATCCTGAATTTTTACCCAATTTCAAGTGCACTCTATCATCTATTTTAAGAATAAATTTATTTAAAAAATAATTATTTTATTATGAAAACCTTCTTGGTTCAATTATGTTTTTATATAAAATAATTTCCTCTTTACTATTTTAAAATCTCTATAGTATTTTCCTTAAAACCGCATAAGAATGTTTTAATGCTAATGTTTCTCAAATACATTTCATATATGTTTTCACTTCAATTTGCCACCACCTAATATGTTATATTAATATATTAGCTTATGAACTTCCATGTATGTTCTAATCCTTTTCTTTTATGAAAACATTCATGATACACTCATTGGTTATGCCTGAAGTCATGATTGTGGTACACAATTCCTTCCAGGGGTATCCATATGTTTATGAACAATTAATTATGTATGATTATTTATGTGGAATGAATATTTATGTCACAAGAATATTCATGAAAATTTTGAGATGGGTGCCCCTAGATAGTGCTCCAATGCATTGGGTAAAGGTAAGTCTCACGAGATGCTATGTGAAACGGGATTGGTGCTTAGCCTTTACCCATACTAAAATGGGAAATGGGATTGGCAGTTAGCCTTGTTCCATACTAAAGAAATGTTTTATTATTATGCCACATTTATATGATTCCATGTCTATACGATCCCATACTTATATGATATGATTTCATATGTTCCATGCCTTTTTATGTTTATATCATGTCTCCAAACTCATGTGCTTAATATGTACCCTTATGTTCATTCCCTTACTGAGATTTTTAGCTCATCCCTTTGTTCATGTGTTCCCAGGGTGCCCTATGTAGATTTAAGGGCTCAAAGGAAGTTATGATCTCATTATAAAGATTGAAGAAAGAATTTTTTAGCCCCATGTTTTATGTTATATGTACCTAGTCTTCCAAGATACTAGACTTAACGATCCTTGGCTTGTACTCTGATGTATAATTATGCTTAAAATCATGTAATGTTATATATAAAAAGCTTGGGTCACTATAGTAAGATGACTAATGTATCCATACACCTAGTCATTGATCACTTACTTTTTGACTCTGTACAGGATAACACTCGATGTTGGAAAAAAATGGTACATGCATCATATAAAAATGGGTTGGGGTTTCCATGTCCTTCTAGATTCAGCTCCCTAGATTTAATCATTTTTTCATGGTGCATATTTTTTTCAAGATTCTTCCATGATATTTTCCAGCTAGGATTTAGTAGCATGAGGATGATCACCTCAGTGATCAGACATTGATACATGGACTAGTTCATGAGATTTTACCTCCATGTGGTTCACCATCCATAGCAAGACCTATAGAGAAACACGTGCAAGCCATAGTACTGGCGGATGATGAGAGAAGGATTTCATCACTTAAGGATTTTTAGTGACAGAGATCCCTTAGGTTCCGAGACAAGACCGAGTCATACGTGAATGAGGATTGGATTGAGTCGGTGACTCGAGCTTTCCATCTAGTCAGGACAATAACATATCTAATGGTGGTCTAACCGATGAGCCTTCTTCACAGCTCAGTAGGGAAATTTTGGTGTCTTTATCTAAATATTATTATGTAATCTTTTATGATGGAGTTTGAGTACCTTTCTGAGAGGAGCTCCCCCCAGCTATGTTGAGGGTAGTACATATCCTCGGCCATCTGGAACTCTAGAAGTTCTGCATGATAGTAGCTAAGCATTCAACAAGGTTTAACAACCACTCTACGAACTCAATTGATATGGTTTGATATTAGTTCATTAGGGCTCAGATCTTCAAGAGGGATCTATGAGGTGACATCTAATCTAGTTTTATCCCTTTAATCATTCATACCTATTCTAGAGTTGTAGAGAAGGCATCAGAGGTAGAGAGTTTTTTTTCTCATAAGATACAACTCGTCATTGTCAGTAGTGGGTAAGAAGGATAAGAGACCTCAATAGAGGGGACCTAACGTCAGTATTAGGGACCTTGATGTGGGAGAAGATTTTGGAGGAGGCCCTAGAGATTGGATCTACAATTTACGGCTCTCAAGGTGGGTCCAATCATCCTAGGGATATTTGGTGTGACAAATGTGACAATAGGGGACATATCCCTTGAGATTGTCTAACCCACTATATAGATTACAAAGATATTGTAAATGGGAATCCAAGGTCGATATAGATACAAGAACATGACTATTTTCATGGTAGAGGATGTGAAAAAGGAGTTGAGAGAGTACCAGTAGGTAGTCAATGTTTTGACTTGTTACCACCACCTCCACCATTAGGTGGATAACTCCAATTTGAGGGAGTTGGAAGTTAGGGGTAAAGACAACTTCAGGATATCGAGGCGTATAACCAAGGGGATCCGGTAATAATTTAAGGTACCATATGTGTCTTTTCATAATTTGATATTATAGATAGACATAGGTTATATTCATTCCATTCATTCCACATACCATATACGTGACATAAGGATTCTAGTTTAACTATTGACTCGACCCTTATGCATGGAGACTCCAACTCGAGAAGACTCAGTGATCACACACTTGTGGAGATAGTGTGAATAAAAACTTGGATGTGAGAGTTTTAGTTTGGGTTTCTTGGTATCAGTGTCGAGTCCTCACAAATTCATTCTTGATATGGATTAGTTATCTACAACTCATTCCTAGATTGAATATATTAGGTAAAGGGTGTTGTGTGTCAATAATGATGGAACCATGTTTTCCTTTTTCGGTTGAAAGGAAACCCAATATTCACCTGATAGACTCATTCACAGTAGGTTGAATTCAATTACAAATTGGTTGGATATCATAAATCTTACATCAGTGGATGTTATGAGTTCCCATTTTCCTGCATTGGTGGTGGAGTATGAGTACATATTTCTTGAATATGGTCTAGTTTTACCTCTGAAGATTGAGATACACTTCTCCCTTGATCTACCCCCTAGGATGGAACTGATAACTATACCATCACATAGGATGGATCCTTAAGAGTTTTCTAAGATAAGGATGTAGTTATAAGACTTATAGATGAAGAGATTTTTGAGACCCAGTGCTTTACCTAGGCCAGCCACAATTTTGTTTTCCAAGAAGGCATATGAGAGCTTGAGGATGTGTGTGGACTACCAGTTCTTGAACCAAGTGATCATGAGAAACAAGTATCAACTATCAAAGATTGAGGACCTCTTTGATCAGATGATAGGAATACGATGGTTCTCGAAGATTGACCTCAGGTCCGGCTATCACAAGCTACAATTATGTGAGTAGGATTTACTAAATATGTTATTGAGATATAGTTATGGTAACAATAAGTACATGATGAGTCCCCTTAGTTTGAATAATTATTCAATAATGTTCATGGGACTCATGCACTAGATCTTCCCTACATTCTTTGATAGCTCATGTAAGCCTTCATTGATGATATCCTTATGTACTCGTTATCTAAGGGGGAGGACATGAGACACTTGAGGATAGTTCTTGATGTACTACAAGTGGACCAGATTTATGGAAAGCTATAAATGTTTAATCTCTAGATTTAGGTGGTCCACTTTCTAGGATAGGTTAACTCAAAAGATGGATTGGAAGTGGATTCGACCAAGTTCAAGGTATTGCAAGATTGTGAGTCTCCCAAGAGAAACATGAAGGTGTAGATATTCCTTGGGTTGGAATGCTATTACCAAATATTCATATCAATTTTCTCCATCATATCAGCACCCATGATAGATTTTTCATGAAGGGGGCATATTTTCTTGTGGAAAGATAAGTGCCAACAGGCTTTTCAGTAGTTGAGGCAGTGTTTGATGAACACCTCAATCTTGATACTATCATAGGAAGGTCTCGAGTATATAGTGTTATTATATGCATCAGGAACCAACCATGGTTGTATTTTTATGGAGAGTAAAGTGGCGACTACCTATGGTTCATTCTAGTTGAGGCCACTTGAGTAGAACTACATGACATTGGCTCTTGAGCTAACAACAATAGTCTTCACATTAAGGATGTGGAGACACTACCTGATGGGTGAGTTGTTTATTGTCTACTCCATTCATAAAATTATAAAGTTCATCTTCTCACATAATGATATTAACTTGAGATAGAGGTTATGGATAGAGTACCACAAGGATTATGAATTCTAAAATTTCTATACTCCAGGGAAGGGGAGCGTGGTATAAAATTCTCTCAATAAGAGATATTGCTTTTAGTTTCTAAACAAGGCATCAGTGCAGTGTTACACATTATAGTCTTACTTTATGTATGAAGTTAGATCATCTTACATATAGTGAATGGTTATCACTACTCTACTCTTAGAGTTAGTCAAGGAGTCACAACTTGGGGATACCAACTGTAAGAACCTACGTGCTCAAATATCGAAATGGAATACTTATAGTATATTTTTTAAACATGGGTAGGATGTTGTTCTTTTAAAAGGATGAATGATGGTAACAATTATTTTGAGATAATAAGATGTAAGGTAATTTCAAACAACTCCTTTGTATGTAAATCCAGGTGTAGGAAAGTTGTAAAAGGACATCCAATGTCAGTTTTGGTGGATAGGGATGAAGAAATTAGTTGTATAGTTAGTCTATAGATGCCTTATATGTAAGACGATAAAGGATAAAACCATGTTATAGTGGTTTTGGATCAAACCCATTGAGGTTCTAGAGTGTATGTGGGGTGGAATATCTTTGGACATCATGATGGGAATACCACATACATCCCAGGAACATGATTCCATTTGGGTGATTGTAGAAGGAATCATTATATGAGGCCACATCCTATCAATACAAGAGTTGAGTTCTATAGAGAACTTTAGATGCATCTATGTGCAAGAGATAGTCTGAATACTTGGAGTTACATCGAATATTGTTATTGATTGAGATACTCACTTTACATCTCAGTTGTGTAAGGGATTATAGGAGGTGCTTGGGATCTAGTTATGATTGATCACACCATTTCACCCCCAAATTGATGGAAAACTGAGTCGACCAATATATTTATAGAGGACATATTTTGTGATTCCGTGTTATAATTTGGACGTCATTTGTAGGATCACATACCATTGGTGGAGTTTTCATTCAACAATAGATACCATTGCACCATCATAATGGAACCATTAATGGATTTGTATGAGTGACCATTCAGGTCACCACATATTTGTACTGACACTGGAGAGTCATCACTCATGGCTTAGAGTTGGTGTGACTTACAATAGAGAATGTGTAGATCATCCAGGATTTGATAAAGACTGCACTGATTAATAATAATTCTTATGATAACAACATATGAAGGTATTTGGAGTTACATTAATGAGAACATGTGTTTCTATGGGTTTCACCGTGATGTTGATTACATAGATTTTTCTAGGGTGGTAAGATATCTTCGAGGTTATCGGTGCTTTCTAGATACTGCATAGAGTTGTTGAGGTGGTGTACTACTTAGCTCTACCTTCGCAGTTAGACCAGGTACACAACATATTCCACGTGTCATAGCTGAGGAGGTACATGCATGACCCATGCATGTTATCAACTATGTCTAGATGGACATTAAGGATGGAGAAACCATTTCTGAGTACCCATTAGAGATCAATGACCGGTACGAGAAGATCCTTTTTGGAAGATTGGTTTCTTTTGTGAGTGTCTAGTGGCAACACATGATTCTATAAAGGGATCCACTAAATATTTATCTTCCATTATCCTAAAAAACCATAGTGTTAACACCAAATACTTTCTCCAACTATTTCAATACAATTATTCTCAAGATTCTTTTCTTAATTTACAAAGTTATTATTTTGGGTAGTTGAATTATTCATTTTTTTATTTAGAAAGATTATTCTCCACCAAAATATTTCACCGCTTATCAGGCGCGTTCAATATCGGGACTGCTAAGATTCCTAAAAAAATGGCATCAACTCCACATCCTTCTAGAAAAAGTGTATAATATTAATCTCATGAACTCTATGATTGATTTACCATATGTTAATATGAGGTTCTTTCCTAACCATTAGTCGATGGAGCCTTTGATTCTACTAAAAAAGTGATACAACTTTTTGTATTCCAATTGTTTCATAAGAATAACTACATATTTTATAGTTTAGTTTTTAATAAGATTTGTAATCTTGGATAGTTCAATATTATTCATCATTCATGATATAAACGTTTTCCTCAAAACATAGCTACAATTTACTCTGTAAAAGTTTTTGTGATACAGTTTTCCATGTATAAATTGTGTATTTAAAATATTCTCTTATTCTACAAAGTCAGACCACATTTTATGAAATTGGAGCTTATGTAAAAAATATAATTTATATATATATCACTAAATTCAATAATAATATACAAAAATATCTTCCTAAACTTCAAATAAACATGTGAACATAGTTATACCCATATAAAACCCATTAGATAAGAGGAAATAAAATATGTATTGTGTAAGATATAACAATTGTTATCTTATAAAATTTTAACTATTCATGATAAATACTAACTACAATTATTTCCCATATTCCACCATTATTCATAGGGAAAAATATTTTCCATATGATTAATAACATACATTGAGCGCTTGAAACAAACTCCCACTGAATCCCTTCATTATTCTAGCACTAGTTATGAAATATTTTTCATTTTAGGCACCCCACTTGTTCATTATTATTACTTCTTTTTAGAAAATCTTGGTATCCAGAAAATTCAATAAAAAAATACTACTTGTTAGTATATACAAATTAATATGAAATTGAAGCACCTTATTTTTTTCTAGTTTGGTGGTCTTATTCCTCTTAGTGGTATTATACCACTAACTATATATCCTAATATCACATATTGATCATCAAATTTTTCTTGATAGATCTAGTCAGATTAGATAGGGCCTTGAAATCCTTATAGTTTTAGATTTGGATCTTCACAATGAAATAATATATTCAACAATAAATTTCATTACAACATCAATCTTTCAAATCCATCTATGGTATGAATTTTTTTACATGAAACCACTTTTTATAATAAACTCCCATTCTTTTTAACTAAATGTTCTATTTCGCCATTTCCAAACCAGATGGACCATATCTCCCCCATTATTCTAAAACAATTTTTAGTAATAGTTATAAACATTTAAACATATTGAAGGATGACTTCCTTCAGCATCCTCAAGTGTTATATTTTGATTGTTAATTCAATACCAACCCTTTATTTTAGGTTTTCATCAAATCGTTTGTTGTGATTTTCCATTTCATTACACCACTTGTAAAGATAACTTTCTATATTTATTCTTTATAATACATCACCTTATTTCTCATAAAGATCTATTATATAGTGAGAAAAATCTAAATTGGGCATAAATCCTCCATTTTTTCTCCAGTTAGGTATCCCATATCATTCTTATTTCTCTAAGTACAAATCCATCAGTCTTCTTCTCATGTTTTGTGAAACTATGAATGAAACCAATCACGAATGATTCATGATTTTCTAAAATAAATTAAAACATTTATGCTTTATCATATTCTATCAAATTCCATTCCTTTAGGTTCATTCTCCTAACTATCTATGATTGAGTATATTCCTCATTTTTCATCATCTTAATAATTTACATACATTCATTCTAAGAGAGATACTACCATTCAATCGTTATAGGTTCTTGATACACCCTATGTTTTAATATGTATATTTTCTCCATTTTTTTAAATTTATTTTCTATCTTAACATAATATCTTATTGTTCATGTCTTATCCTTCAATATCATTGGAATAACGTATTTACTTATAATTTCTTCTTGTTCTGTGCTACTAAATGTTATTCCATATAACTATTAATAAAGCTTGTAAAACAATACCTATAGAAATCAAACCCTGTGTGGTCTTTTTTTGGTTAATACATTAACGTAGCATGAATCCTTCTATTATTGAAAAATTAGGCTACTAAACATACACCCATAGTGAGTCCTATATTTCCAAAAAAGTGTAACATTTTTTATACCATTCATTAAGAGTCATTTATTTCATATTTTTCCCAAATCTTCTTTTTTTATACAGATTATATATTTGTAATTTTCTTTATTTAACTTTTTTGGATTAACTATAGGGAACCACCAGCCAGTCCTTCCCCTTTGATGATCATATTTTTGTTCCAAGATCGTATATATTCTCATATTTCCACATTATTTTTGTTGTTATCTCTTTTTTTCCATAATCTAGATTCAGTCATATTTTTCCTCCTTTAATTAATATATGTTGTGAGTGGGAGAGTTCATTCATAAAATTATTTTTGTGTGGTCATCTATTTTTCCACCTTTTGTGAAATTTTTTCAGGTATATAACATTTTATTTCATATTTTCATCCAAATATTCTATATAAAAGTTTAAGGATATTTTAACTGTCTTCATCATCTTGTTCAGCATGAATATATCATCAAAAAATTCTTTTTGTATTTCATATATGGCTCTTATGGGTTTTGGGGATCATATTATGATTATAAATTCTAAAAAAATAATTTTTCCTTATATATCTTCACAAATCAAACATAATAGTGTAAAAGAAAAACAAAATAAAAAAATGAGATAATAATTGCCTTTTTTTCCTTATTTAATGTAAAAAACATGTGGAATATCCCAAAGTAGTTGAGGTAAACATTGGACCATATGTTGGAACACCGACCAATGGATCCATGATTATTATTTTCGGATAATTGGGAAACTCAAAAGGGTTATATCACCTTTGATTGAATAATGAAAAATAGTCTTTTTAGAAGATAGAGTGAAATTAAAAATAATTAATGAAAATTATTATCATTCACGAGAATTGATAAGACTTATAATATCCCTTTATAAATCTTACCTTAATGGTTTATATTTAATGATACATGTCTGTTATATTCAATATATTTAGTTTAAATGAATATTATCATTAGATGAATCCATGGAACCAATTCAAAATACCTGGATTCTATATCTAATCCATTCATATTGTATTAATAAATAAAATAAACCATGTGGGAAGTGGTTAGAATATTCATGCGCTCATCCTACGATGTGAAAGATGCATACACTTAGCTTTTGAGGTGGAAGATTCATATACTCAACCTTAATTTATATTCACCACAAACATATTATTTTAGTGAACATAAAACAATACCAGACTTAAACTAAAATCTATATGGAATTTATTCCAATCTTAACAAATCATTTTGAATAAATCTAAAACTCTCATGTATTCATTTTCTTTGGACTCTCTTTATTTTATAACAATCTCATTATCCAAATGTAATCATTTCTAGCGGAAAAATTATGTTACCCTATGAGACTTAATAGTCCTAAAAAAAGTATAAAATATATTTTTTATCCATGATATGAGAGGGCTCTAGTTAATAATTAGTGCTACTCAAGAATCTAAGGGATTCAGTGTGATCTCCATTAATCATACTCATATCTCTTTTAAGCAATTTCACCCATGGTATTTATTATATTAATCATATTTATACCTTTATAATCAATATTTCCATGACACCATGTGACCCCCATACACGATTCAAGACAATTTAGTATAAGAAGAAATAACTTTTGTTGATTATATATGTAATGTCTTAGATTTTTCTGTTTATTATTTTTAAATATTATATGGAATTATTTTGAGACCGGGTGCGAAGACGGCACATGATTCCATGGTCTAGTGAGCCCAGAATGGTGGATTGAACTTTTTTTTGTTAAGAGAGAGTCGGCGCTTGTGCATGGTTGTGGCAGTTTCCAAAGGAATTCCCAGATTAAAAATCTGAGCTCACCGTTGCGTCCGTGACGATGAATCTACCTAAGGATGAGGCTAACCTCGACCGGCGCGGGTCGAGGAAAAAATTTATTTTTCGGACGTTTTAAGTAAAATAAAATAAATTAATTTAACCAGTTTATTTTATTTTCTTTTAAGGAAACATTGGCTGCAGCGTGGCGACATTGCAACTATTTCCTAAACTAATGACGAGTCATAATAACTTCAAAATGGAAAGTCAACATCATTAATGCTGCCGTGTAATTCAATGTCAACTTGTTTCCCTTTTTAATGGGTTAACCAATTGTTGATCGTTGGCAACGCTTGAGAAGAACCTCTGCCGAATCTGTGAGGCGTTGGAGAAATTCTCGACGACGAACGACGATGGATCGAAACCAAGGGTCATTGAGCTGACATTAAAGGATCACGGCCACAATGGCAGCACGACTTCTTCGTCAATGATCGATCCTTTCAAAAGGAAGGGGTTGTTGTTTTGATTTTTCTTTTCGCCGTATTGGGATTTAAACGACGAACGCGGATCAACCACGAACAAGTTGATCTGCAGATTCGTACGTTCTTGCGGGAGGAATTTCTTTGGGATGTTTTTGGGGAAATAAAATCCATGCTTTATATTCATGTCGATCTCTACTCCATTTAGACCTATTAACGGGAGCAGATCAACGCCATGACGAATGATAGCGGAGGTTCGTTCCTCAATTTGTTTGTTTGGATCTCTTCCTCCCCGTGCGTTCTTCGCGTTCTTCACGGGGCGATGAACAACAGATTGTTGTGCATCCATTCTGCTATGTAACGATCCCAAATCGAAGGTTCGACAATGCAACGACCTTTTGGAGGTGCGGCGGCAATGGCGGACGACGAATCAGACCAGACCGGAAAGGGCGTTCTTCGAGCGTTCTTCACGTGGGAAGATCAATAATGTTTTCGGAGCTGACCGGAGGCCCGAAAACGACGGAAACAGCTTCGTGGTGTTGGGATGACCAAAATCTGAAGGTTTTGTGGTGATCGGATGGCCGGATCAATGATAGGAGCACCATGGGAGGCGCGACGGCAGGGGTCCACGTTTATGGAAATTTCCAGAATACACGGCGTGTACTTATGAAGAACACGCCGTGTAGTTATGATGGTGGCAGCTAGGGTTTCGGGGTCAGAGAAGGATCACACGGCGTGTGACCCTGGTCACAAGGCGTGTTGGACCTTTCCCAAAGCTCGACATGTACTTTGGGTGGTACACGGACACGGGATGCTCTACACGGCTTCAGGAGGCACGGCGTGTATAGCTCGGCATAGGCGGCTACGCGGAGCTCGGACTGTATCATGGGGATTCACGAACAAAAAATGGAGTACACGACTGTTTAATCCCTCACCCGGCTAGGCGGGGTCACCAGCGCAGGTCACCCCGTGTGCAGATTTCACGGGTTGGAGTACATGGGTTGCTGACCGTGTACGAGCACATGGCCAGAGTACACGGAGCCAACTCCAGTGACCCAGACACGGTGTGTACTCTGTACTACACGCCGTGTATAAAGTTTTCTACATGACCAGCCTCACGACACGGGTCGTTGTACACGGGCAGTACCCAGGGCCGGACAACACGACCTGTATCATTTCTACACGCCGTGTACTTTTTGGATAACGGCTTGGTCCTTTTGTTCACTGTGCCTTGAAAATATTTCATTTGGGTTAGTTCCCCTTCTTCTTTTCCCCTGATGGTCAGGAATCTTTCCCTCACGCCGGATTATGACCCCCTTCAGCAGGAATTTTCTGTGATAGAGTCAGGCATCTATTCGAGAGGCCCGGATCGAGATCCTCTATCCATTCCAGACCCTAGGTAGAGTCAGGAATCGGCGTGACCAACTTTACCAGGCATTGATCCTCTACCTAGAAGGTGAATTCCGGATGAGTTGCGGTATCCGCCATGGCCCTGGTAGCGATCATCATCTGTGTATCGAGATCTTTCCCACTCAGGAGTGTGTCTCCCGTAATGAGTGATTCTATCTATCGTAACCCTTCCACTTAGGAGTGTGTCTCCCATAATGAGTGTAGCTATATCTCGTGACCATTCCCGATGAACATCACTTCTCGGATGGACATCATCAGAACTATAAGACTCGTGGAGTGTGTTCTCCCGGAACGAGTGCTCCATGGAATCTTCGAATAGAACCCCTATCGGGGTATGCAGTTGCATGACTTGTCTCTAGACCATGGGCCTGGGTTTTTAGTATATCTGGTTTGTTTTATATGTTCTGGAAACATATATTGTACATAGCCGACTGTACCTTTACTTTGTGTACTGCTTTGTGGTTTTCAGGGTCCTCTACTGAGTATTGTTATACTCACCCCTGCACGGGCTTTTCCCACACGTCTGGTGTCTTGTGAAGATGAGCAACCTTTTGACAGAGTCTAGGGCGGACCAGGACAGGACCGAGCTTTCTGAGTTTCCTACAGGCCGAGGCGTTCCTACGGATACGAGCAGAAGTCCCAATACCTTTGTGCATACAGGTTGGACTTTGTAGTTTTTCAGACTCTTACATTTGGTGGTCTTGTATTCTGGCCCAGTTTACTTTTACAGTACTTTACCTTTCGTCGTGCTCCGTTGGTTGGGTTTAGTTGTATGCATGCATTTTTCTATTCTTTAGTGTTTTACATTTCATCATTTGTGGGCTTGGAGATGTGTGTGTGTGTACAGGTTCTTAGGCAATCCCTCCCATTTTATTGACATGCCTACTCAGTTCTAGTCACCAGCCCCTGGCCTATTGGAGGTGGGCTTGGGGAGTCACGGCGAGGGACACACCGGGACAGGTCTTGACAGAGTGGTATCAGAGGTGGTCCGTTCTACCTTAGGACCAAGAGTCTGTGAGTTTGGTTGGGGAAACAAGTGTTGAGTGTTTCAGGTTAGGATTTCAGGCCAGAGACCCCAGTGTCGGTGCGGCGGCTGACGTATCCATACACCAGGACTCTGATAGCCTGTTTTTCGACCCAGTACACAAAAACACTGGTTGCGGGGAAATAAAAAGGTACATGCATCATATAGGAATGAGTTGTGTCATCCATATCCTTGGTGTCAGCTATCCAGATATACTCATTGACCGTGACAAATCTTGTTTCTTTACAGGATGACTCTACGACGCGTACCCGCTAGGATTCAGCAACACGATCACAAGGATGACCCCCTCAGTGACAAGGCTTCGATACAAGGACCAGTTCCCCAGGAGTTGCCACCAGGTGGTGCACCTGCTATACCAAAACCAGTGGAGCAGCCAGTGGTACCAGCGGTACCGACCGGTGAGGAGCGCAGGCTCAGCGTGCTCCATGAGTTTCAGAGACAGAGGCCCCTCAGGATCCGAGGCGAGCCCAACCCTTAGGCAGCTGAGGACTGGATTGAGGTGGTGACAAGAGTTTTCCGTCTAGTGAGGACACCAGCAGACCAGATGGTGATCCTAGGAGCGATCCTTCTTCAGGGTTTGGCTGGGCGATGGTGGAGTCTGACCACGCAGACTCATGAAGAGGAGACTCTTTTGTGGACGGATTTTGAGTGACTCTTGAGAGAGGAGTTCTCTTCGGTTACGCTGAGGGCTGTGTGCATCCAGGAGCTTCTTCAACTCCAGAAGGGAAGTATTACAGTGGTTGACTATTCATCGAGGTTCACCAACCTCTCCAGGTACTCGATGGATATGGTTAGGGATCAGTACTTCAGGGCTCGAACCATTGAGCAAGGTCTACGACGAGACATCCGAGATAGTGTCGTACCTCTATGCATGTCTACCTATGCTGGAGTGCTCGAGCGGTCCTTGGTGATTGAGATATTTTTGGCGGAACAAAGACAGCCGCCAGCAGTCAGCAGTAGGCAGACAGGTGCGGAGACACCGGCATCAGGGAGCCGACGTCAGACGCAGGGATCTGGACGTGGGAGACGTCATAGGAGGACCCAGGATAGCGGATCGACATTCCAGGGCTCTCGGCTGGTTCTAGTCAGCCTAGGGAGAAGCGATGCTACACATGCGATGGTCAGGGGCATCTCACTAGAGATTGCCCGACACGGCGGGCTGCTGACAGGGAAGTGATGGATGGGCCACCGAGACAGAGGCAGAGAACAGAGCAGGTAGATCCCCCAGGTTACGGATGTGGCAGAGGAGAAGAGAGAGCTGCAGGTGGTGGTAGATGCTTCGACTTACTTCCACCACCACCCCCAGGAGGTCCGCACCAGGCTTAGGGAGCTGGGGGACAGGGACGGGGACATCTGCATGTGGTCGAGGCATACGACCTAGGGGCTCCAGGGATGATTCGAGGTACGATCTGTGTCTTTTCTACCTTACCTTCCGTACTCATACACACAGGTGCCAGCCATTCCTTTATAGCCACATGCCCTGTACAAAACCTCAAGATTCCAGTAGAACCGTTGGCTTGATCCTTACGCTTGGAGACACCTACGGGAGGAGACTCGACGATCAAGCACCTTTACAGACAGTGAGATCTTACCCTTGGAGGAGATAGTTTCGATTGGAACCTCTTGGTGGTAGTGTCGAGGCCTTACGACGTCATTCTCGGTATGGATTTGTTATCTTCAGTCCATGCCCAGATTGACTGTTTTAGGCGAAGAGTGCGGTGTGTCCGCCGTGATGGAACAAGGTTTTCCTTTGTCGGAGAAAAGGAAACCCAGGCAGCACAAAGTGGTCTCATGCATAGGAGGGTGCAGCTGATCACACATGAGTTGGCTAGCCTTACCCTAAAAGCAGTAGATGTTATGAGCTCTCAGTTCCCAGTAGTGGTGGTGGAATATGAGGACGTCTTTCCAAAAGATGTCCTAGGGTTACCTCCCCGCTGGGAAATTGACTTCTGCATCGACTTACACCCCAGGACGACACCGATGTCTTCATCAGCTTATCAGATGGATCCCACGGAGCTTTGTGAGATGAGGGTGAAATTGGAGGATCTGCAGAGCAAGGGTTTTGTGAGGCCCAACGTTTCACTCCGGGCGGCCCCGGTCTTGTTTGCCAAGAAGGCAGACGAGAGTCTGAGGTTGTGCATGGATTACCGGTGCCTGAACGAGGTGACGGTGAAGAACAAGTATCCACTGCTGAGAATTGACGACCTCTTCAATCAGCAAAGAGGGGCTCCATGGTTCTCGAAGGTTGATCTTCGATCAGGCTATCACCATCTACGAGTGCGGGACGAGGATATACCAAAGACAGCTTTCAGATGTCGCTACGGTCACTATGAGTACTTGGTGATTCCCTTTGGCGTGACGAATGCCCCCACAATGTTCATGGGGTTGATTAACCGAATCTTCCAGCCGTACATGGACCGGTTCATAGTGGTCTTCATCGACGACAACCCTGTGTACTCGGCGTCAGAAGAGGAGTAGGCGAGACACCTACGGATGGTTCTGGACGTACTCTGAGAGCACCAGCTTTATGGAAAGCTCTCGAAGTGTCAGTTCTGGATTCAAGAGGTCCAATTTCTGGGACATGTCATCTCAGCAGATGGAGTGGCTATGGACCCAGCCAAGGTGGAGGCTGTGTTAGCATGGGAGCCTCCTCGGAGCGTGACCGAGGTGCGAAGCTTCGTTGGGTTGGCAGGATATTACCAGAGATTCATCCCCGATTTCTCATAGATATTAGCACCGATGACTGCCTTGACCAGGAATGGGCAACCCTTCGTGTGGATGGAAAAGTGCCAGCAATCCTTTGAGCAGCTGAGACAGAGTTTGACGAGCGCCCCAGTCTTGAGATTGCCGGAGGAGGGTGTCGGGTATGTAGTTTTCTGCGATGCATCAGGGACCGGGCTTGGTTGTGTCTTGATGTAGCGGTATGCAGTGATTGCTTATGGTTCACACCAGCTTAGGCCACATGATCAGAACTATGCGACCCATGATCTCGAGTTGGCAGTGGTAGTCTTCGCATTGAAGATGTGGCGACACTACCTTATTGGCGAGTGGTTCATTGTCTAATCTAACCACAAGAGCCTCAAGTACATCTTATCACAGAAGGATCTAAATCTGAGGCAGAGGCATCGGATAGAGTTCCTCCCGGACTATGATTTCGAGATCATCTATACTACTGGGAAGGGGAACAAGGTGGCAGATTCTCTTAGCAGAAGGTCAAGCTCACAACTGTTGAGTGAGGCGACACAACAATTAGCCGCGTTACAATTGTCCTTTATGGATGGTGAGGACACAGCTTACCTATAGTCGATGGTTGTCACCCCTCTACTCTTACAACGAGTTAGGGAGGCACAGCTTAGGGATGTCGACTGTGTGGATTTACATGCTTAGTTAACCACTGGATATGCTCCTGATGGTTTTTCTCAAGGTGGGGAGCATGTAATTCTCTTTAGAGGATGCACTGTTGTACCAGTGGAGTTCCAGGAGGAGGTCCTGAGGTAGTTTTATACATCCCCTTTGGAGGTATATCCTAGAGTGACAAAGATGTACCAGGGTCTCCGATGACAGTTCTGGTGGTCAGGCATGAAGAAGGCAGTAGCAGAGTTCGTTTCTCGATGCCTCACATGCCAGCAGGTGAAGGCTGAGAACTAGGTTCTAGCAGGGTTAGCTCACCCCTGGAAGTTACAGAGTGGAAGTGGGATGGAATATCGATGGACTTTGTAACAGGCTTACCACAGACGTCCAAGGGGAATGATTCCATCTGGGTGATTGTTGACCAACTCACCAAGTCAGCCCACTTCCTAGCTATCAGGGAGCAGAGTTCCGTAGAGAATTTGGGATTCCTCTACATACAGGAGATAGTTCGGCTTCATGGCTTCCCCTCGACTGTAGTATCAGACCGAGATGCCCGCTTCACATCCCAGTTGTGGAAGGGATTGTAGGAGGCTTTTGGGACTCAGCTATGCTTGGGCACAGCGTTTCATCCCCAGACAGATGGTCAGATAGAGAGGACCATTCAGGTTCTGGAGGATATGTTGCGGGCTTGTATCTTGGACATTGGTCACAGCTGGGAGGACCACCTACCACTGGTGGAGTTTGCGTACAATAACAGCTACCACTCCACCATTGTCATGGAACTGTTTAAGGCTTTGTATGGGAGACCCTGCTGGTCACCGCTTTGCTGGACCGACCCCGGAGAGTCAGCACTCATGGGTCTAGAGTTAGTGCGAACTACCACAGAGAAGGTGCAGATCATCCGGGAGCAGATGAAGACTGCAAAGAGCCGGAAGAAGTCTTATGCTGACAAACGATGGAGGCCTATGGAGTTAGAGGAGGGAGACCACGTTTTTCTTCAGGTCTCGCCTCGATGTGGGTTGCGGAGATTTGGCCAAGGCGGGAAGCTATCTCCAAGGTTCATCGGACCTTTCCAGATCCTGGGCAGATCTGGCGAGGTGGTGTACCGCTTGGCTCTACCTCCATAGTTGCATCAGGTACATGATGTCTTCCACGTGTCACAGTTGAGGAGGTACGTGCATGAACCATCGCACATCATCGACTAGGGAGAACTGGACATTGAGGATGGAGTGACCTTTGCTGAGTACCCAGTGGAGATTGAGGATCGGCAGGAGAGGATCCTTCATGGGTGATCGATTCCCTTAGTGCGCGTCCGGTGAGAACACGAGAATCTTCATGAGAGCACGTGGGAGCGGGAGGCCCAGATCCGTGCCCTGTACCCTCATCTTTTTGAGTAGCCTTTGTTTTGGCTTTACGGGGACGTAAATCCCCAAGGTGGGGAGAATGTAATGTCTCAGATTTTTTCGTTCATTATTTTTAAATATTATATGGAATTATTTTGAGACCGGGCGTGAAGACGGAACATCATTCCGAGGTACAGTGAGCCCAGAATGGTGGTTTGAAATTTTTTTTAAGAGAGAGTCGGTGCTTGTGCGCGGTTGTGGAAGTTTCCAAACGGATGCCCGGATTAAAAATATGAGTGCACCGTGGCATCCGGGACGATGACTCTACCTATGGATGAGGCTAACCTCAACCAGCGCGGGTCAAGGGAAAAAGTTATTTTTTGGACGTATTAAGTAAAATAAAATAGATTAATTTAACCAGTTTATTTTATTTTCTTTGAAGGAAACATCTACTGCAGCGTGGCGACAGTGCAGCTGTTTTCTAAATTAATGACGCGTCATAATAACTTCAAAATGGCAAGTCGAAGTCATTAATGATTCCGCGTAATTAAATGTCAACTTTTTTCCCTTTTTAATGGGTTAACCAATTTTTGATCATTGGCAACGCTTGAGAAGAACCTCGGCCGAATCCGCGAGGCGTTGGAGAAACTCTCGATGATGAACGATGACGGATCGAAACCAGGGATCGTTGCGCTGGAATTAAAGGATCACGACGACAATAGCAGCACGACTTCTTCTTCAACGATTGATCCTTTCAAAAGGTAAGGGTTTTTGTTTTGATTTTTCTTTTCCCCTTATAGGGATTTGAACGATGAACACGGATTAACCACGAACAAGTTGATCCGCAGATACGTACGTTATTGCGGGAGTATTTTCTTTGGGATGTTTTTGGGGAAATAAAATCCATGCTTTATATTCATATCAATCTCTGCTCTGTTTAAACCTATTAACGAGAGCAGATCAATGCCGTGACGAACGACGACGGAGGTTCGTTCCTCAATTTGTTTGTTTGGATCTCTTCCTCCTTTTTCCCCACGTGTTATTCGCGTTCTTCTTGGGGTGACAAACAACAGATCGCTGCGCATCCTTTCTGCGATGTAACAATCCAAAATTTAAGTTTAGACAACGCAACGACCTTGTGTAGGTGCGGCGACAATGGCGAACGACGAATCAGACCAGATCGGAAAGGGAGTTCTTCAAGCGTTCTTTGCGCGTGAAGATCAATCATGTTTTCGGAGCCGATCGGAGGCCCGAAAACGATGGAAACAGCTTCGTGGTGTCGGGACGACCAAAAACTGAAGGTTTTGTGGCGATCGAACGACCAGATCAATGATCGGAGGACCACGGGAGGCGCGACGGCGGGGGTCCGCGTTTCTGGAAATTTCCAGAATACACGGCATGTACTTACGAAGAACACGCTGCGTAGTTCTGAAGGTGTCAGCTAGGGTTTCGGGGTCAGAGAAGGATTACATGGCGTGTGACCCTGGTCACACGGCATGTTGGACCTTTCCCGAAGCTCGGCGTGTACTTCGGGTGGTACACAGACACGGGATTTTCTACATGGCTTCAGGCGGCACAGTGTGTACAGCTCAGAAGAGGCGGCTACGTGGAGCTCGATGTGTATCGCAGGGATGCACGGACACAAAATGGAGTACACGACTGTGTACTCCCTCACCCGGCCAGGCGGGGTCACTAGCTCAGGTCACCCCATGTGAAGATTTCACAGGTTGGAGTACATGGGTTGGTGACCATGTACGAGCACATGGCCAAAGTACACTGAACTAGCTGCAGTGACCCAGACACGGCGTGTACTCTGTACTACACGCCGTGTATAATGTTTTCTACATGACCAGCCTCACGACATAGGTCGTTGTACACGGGCAGTACCCGGGGTCGGACAACACGGCGTGTATCATTTCTACACGCCGTGTACTTTATGGAGAACGTCTTGGTCCTTTTGTTCACCGTGCCTTGAACATCTTTCGTTTGGGTTAGTTCCCCTTCTTCGTTTCCCCTGAAGGTCAGGTATCTTTCCCTCACGCCGGATTATGATCCCCTTCAGCAGGACTTTTCTGTGATATAGTCAGGCATCCATCTGAGTGGCCCGGATCGATATCCTATATTCATTCCAGACCCTAGGTAGAGTCAGGCATCACTGTGACCAATTTTACCGGGCGTTGATCCTCTACCTAGTAGGTGAATTCTGGATGAGTCGTGGTATCTGACATGGCCCTGGCAGTGATCCTCATCTGTGTATCGAGATCTTTCCCACTCAAAAGTGTGTCTCCCATAATGAGTGATTCTATCTATCGTAACCCTTCCGCCCATGAGTGTGTCTCCCGTAATGAGTGTAGATATATCTCATAACAATTCCCGAGGATCATCACTTCTCAGACGGACGTCAACATAATTATAAGACTCATGGAGTGTGTTCTCCCATAATGAGTGCATCATGGAATCTTTGAACAGAACCCCTATCGGGGTATGCGGTTGCGTGACTTGTCTCTAGACCACGGGCCTGGGTTTTGAGTATATCTGGTTTGTTTTATATGTTCTGTAAACATATATTGTGCATAACCGACTATACCTTTACTTTGTGTACTTCTTTGTGGTTTTCAGGGTCCTCTACTAAGTATTGTTATAGTCACCCCTGCACGGGCTTTGCCCGCACGTCTGGTGTCTTGTGCAGACGAGCAACCTTTTGACAGAGTCCAATGCAGACCAGGACAAGACCGAGCTTTTTGAGTTTCCTACAGGACGAGGCGTTCCTACAGCTACGAGCAGGAGTCCCAGTACCTTTGTGCTTACAGGTTGGACTTTGCAGTTTTTCAGACTCTTACTTTTGTTGGGCTTGTATTCTGGCCCAGTTTACTTTTACAGTACTTTACCTTTCATCATGCTCTGTTGGTTGGGTTTAGTTGTATGCATGCATTTTTTTATTCCTTAGTGTTTTACATTTCAGCATTTGTGGGCTTGGAGATGTGTGTGTGTGTACAGGTTCTTAGGAAATGCCTCCCATGTTAGTGACATGCCTACTTGGTGATAGTCACCATCCCCTAGCCTATTGGAGGTGGGCTTGGGGAGTCACGGCATGCGTCCCATCGGGACGGGACGTGACAATATTAAATAAACTATCTTGGTTAATGAATAAATGAAATTTCATTCATCAAGTATATGATATCATCACATGCCTCTGATGAATGTTGTTTAATAGAACATTGGTGAGTTAAATTAGAATGGACATTGATTTTTTCGACCTATTTAAATCAAGGTTCAAACATATTTACACAATAACAAGTAGAAAAATTTCATCATAGTTCCACTCCAACATATGACATTATTAGCAACAGACCCAAAAACACATGACTAGATAAATAGAAAATGAATTTCATAGATAAGTTATAAAATTATGAAGGATCAAATGATAAGTATCTCACCAAACTCATGTAATGATTTTTATAATAAGAACACATACCAATGTATACTGGGGACTATATGGAATTATATGATATATACTTTGGAAGGTCAATGGAAGTAATATGTCTATAATTTTCATGTTATTAATATATTATTATAATTTTATCTACAATACTTTATAACATGTAAACTATTTTATTCATTTCAATGATTACATATCACCAAAACCCACAATACTTAGTGACAATCATTGAATAAGTATTACTCAAAGTAGTAATTTGAGGAGATATCAACTTTAAAACAATAATGTAAAGTCAAACTAAGAACATATGAATGAATAATAAATAAACATATCCTTTACTATAGTATAATGATACATTTCCTACCATTAAATCCAGTATACCATGTGTTTATCACCCATATTTTCCAATTAGACCACATATTTTTGTTTTGATAATGGTTTCATCAATGAATCTAAAATATTATCATATGTTTCCAGCCCACAATTTTTAATATCTCTAATACCAAAAATATTACATACGAGATAATATTTTCGAAGGATTTCAATTTTCCATTGGTGATACAAGATCTCCTTGAACCAAGTGATATCTCCAATTTTTTCATTTTAGAGATCAATTTATTCTTGAATTCTAGGAACCACCTCAATATCAAAGAAAATCATCCCAAACCAAACTGCTTCATTTTTTACATCTGATGTAGAAGTATACTATATAACTATTGTCATGTCTCTATGGTGTCTAATTTGTAACTTTTCCAAGTGATTTATCCTCTGTTTTGGAAAAATAAAAAACCTTACTAAGTTCTCAATTAATATATATTAGATTATATACTTAAAATTTAATTAAATTTTACATACATATCATCTTCCCATATATAGATTGTGAACATAACCTTACTACTTAAATAATTAACAATGTTATTCCCAATAATCCATTAAATCCGACTAGGATTGAATTGGTATCTACTATTTATGATAAGACCATATGAGACATCATGTTTAGTGCACAACACGAAATTCATGATACTACCTATAGTAGAGAAACAAAATTCTATCTATTATACCTCCTTCAAAGGAGCCTAATCCTCATTAATATTTATGTCATGTGATGATGGAAATGACCCCATTTTAGAGTTCTCGATGTTAAAATAATTTAGAAATCTACCAATGTTTATTTCATGAATGAGTCCAATAAACCACATATATCATTCTCTATAGATCCTAATTCATATAATGTAAGCTGCGTCACCCATGTTTGTCTTCAACGAGAATTTACCTAGACACATATTCATAGAGTGAAGATTCAAGATATCACATTAAATAATTATTATGTCACCCACATGAAATATCTTAAGAACTAATATACTCAAACTAATCTCTGTAAATATATAGGAATAAATTTTTTATATGATTAAATTGACTTCCTTGGTTACTTAATCAATCAAGATTTTCAAACTCTGAGAATATTACTACTATCCATAGACAAATATTAGTAGCTTTTATACCTTAGAAACATCATTTGGAATAATAAAAAAATTGTGTCATGACATATACAATTACTTGATTAAATTATCATTAAGGAAATAAGTACTGACATCCAATTGATATATTAAATTATTAATATGAGTAGTAATGGTGAACAATATATTAGGAGACTTTATCATCACTACATGTGAAAATTATTCTCCATAGTTATTACCATGATATTTTTTTAATATTTTTCTAATAGGAATGATTTATATGTAGAATCTTTTCCATCGATGTTTATTTTCATCTCAAACAACCACATGCACCCTATGGGTTTCAACCCTTCTAGTTTGTCAACTATAATCTAATCATGGTTGGTATACATGGAGTCTATTTAATATTTCATGGATCTTAAGTGTTTCCCAAAATCAATGATCAGAATTGACTCTCAATAGAAAGATGTTTCATCTACTATAAATGATACTTAATCATCATTTTCCAAGATAAATCCAAGTATTTTAGGTTTGTGATGAATACAACTAGTCCTTCTTGTATATTATGGTGATTTAGTTAGTCATTCTTCTATAACTCTTTGTATAACTGACTCAACTTCCATATAAGGAACATCTCAATATCATTGATCTTGAACATATCTATGTCTGTTACTCCTCTAATTGAATCCATTATTGATAAATATATTCTAATTTATTTAAGAATATATTCCTAGAAGTAAATTATACTCTGTAGGGTTATATAAATAATATCTCATGGTTCCATTGGGATAACCAAAAAATAATTATCTTCCAGACTTAGGGAAATGTTTATAAGAATCCAAAAAAATTATTTAGGAACCAAAATCCCAAATATTCTTAGAAGATATAACACAATGTTTCCTAGTCCATATCACATATGGTGGAATTATTACTACTTTATATGTAGAAATAGATAGTAATAAATCAATATTTTTACATCATAACCATATAATGTAATTGGAAAGAAACATTTACCATTATTTTATTGAGCCATGTGCAATATGGTACTATTTATACATTCAGACACCATAAATCCCATCAACTCCTTGATTTGAATTATTTTGATATTCATTTTTTTAGATTAATTCTTTGAGTTTACAGGTGTTATAGGTTGAGAAACATAGTATTTTAGAAAACATTACATGGTTCATGGGTATGAAATAGTTAGTATAGACTATGTTTAAAATCATTAAAGAGTAGTTTTTGGGGGACAATGAGGATTTTTATGGCCTGATTATGAATTTTTAAACCACGAAGTGGATTATAGAAATCATGTGGGATATTTTTGGAGGGAATGTACCTCCCAAAAATTTGATTCATATTTGTCTATACCGTCAATCCAAACAATATAAATTATCTTGGTCATTAAAAATATTGGTTTTGACCAAAATTTACTTCTCAATATTTAACCTGAATCCCCAAATTTCTTCCCTTATGACATGAAAGCCTATCCCCTTGGACTTAGAGCTTCCTCCACTTTGATCATTTGTGGATTACCCATAAAGATTACTGATTTAATATTTTGAAAATCTTGGATTTCCCACTAATTCTCATTCATTTTCACTCTTTCAACCCATGCATTCATTTTTCATTGAGTTTGGAAACCCTATATGTTGATATGTGTAAACCTATGATTTTTTATGGGGGATTATTGTTCATTAATTACGGTTTAGGTGTCTGAGGACCTATCCTATATGAATCACATTCTATCCATTGATAGTGTTGATTTTTAGTTTCATTTTGAGGTAGATATCTCTATTTAAAGAAAAATTTACAAGTTTTAATTTTCATTAATTGTTAAATGTGGTTTTTTCATTAAATTATATTTAATTTTTTAATATGATGATTCATCTATTATTGGTGTGAATTATGGTATTTGTTTCAAATGTGATGTTTTAAAGGAGTATTTTTCAAAATCAGTGATTCAAATTCATGTCATGTCATTGAATTTTTTTTAGATGAGGTTTCATGGTATTAAATAGATATTTACAGGGGCCGAAAAATAGGATTATCTTCATAAACGAGTTTTATGATTATGGAAATATCATATTTTAAAAAATTTGCAGTTGTTATATGTTTTTAGGAATGGATTTTTTGGAACATGGGAGACATTTTTTGAGTGTGAAATGACATAGGTACATGAAAACGTAGACAATTTCATTTAATATATAGGTTGGGTTATCCAATAGACCAAGAGATCCTTAGAGAGGTAGAATGGGTGAGATTTTAAAATATTTTCATGTGGACCGGGAGTGAACATAGAAGTATTCTTGGGACTAAGGTAAAGCGAGAGGGATTCTGAACCTGTTGAACTTATATATCAATATAGAAACACAA
The DNA here is from genome assembly GCA_963277665.1 of Viscum album. NCBI lineage: Eukaryota > Viridiplantae > Streptophyta > Magnoliopsida > Santalales > Viscaceae > Viscum > Viscum album. Next base: position 461,335,859 of record OY728120.1, on the reverse strand, counting down.
GTATTAGACTATGTAACACTAGACCAAAATGGATAGATCTAATGATGTATTTTTCTTTTATCTTAATTTATTTCAAAACCCATACATTTATGATTAAAACTATTTTTGTTATATATGATATTACTCATACTTATTCTATTTTAGGGTATTTTAATAATGATTACAATGTAAGGGTTTAGTTGATTTTTTTGACCCTTGTTTATTCATATTTTTTAATATGATTTTTTTATAAAAATAGATTAATCATCTATAATTATTGATTTCATGTGTTTTTATTCACATGAATGTGTTTTCAATTTATTTTTCAGAGTTGATTTATTGGTTTACGTGGAGAAAGGATCTATATAGATTCATGTTGGTATCCTACTGGAATTTTCCCCATACCATGAATATGGATTTTGGATTATGCAGACTTTTTTTTGAAAAACATGTGGTGGGTATGGGATCTATGTTGTTCGGTTGCCCTTTTTTATTTCTAACATCTATGGTTCTTTGGGATAGAGGAGACATCGTATCAAAATTTTATCACATATTTAGATGTTTTGAAAATATTATCCCATTTGGTTGTTACGTGTTGGGCTTGAGGTCCTTTAAAAAATTTGATCCTTTAACAAGATATAATATTTATATATCTTATTTATATAATGTCATTTGATGATGTTATGATATCTTCTATAGTAATTTCTGTATTTACACATTTTTACACTATTAGTTGTTTATGTTTCATTGGAGGTTTCTACATATAATTCATGGGTGGTAAATTATATATTTTAAAGGGTGAGAATATTTCAAAGTTGTTATCTATGAATCTATTGTTCTTTTATCCATCCTATGGTGAGCAAAAATATTCTTCAGTTCTTATGGAATATTGTATTGGGTTATAGGCTGGTTTGATCTAGGTCGTTTCACAACAGACACCCTATGCCATTATGGTGTTCTTGGAGGTGTTAGTTTTTTAATAATTTCACATTCTCTATGTTTATAAATGAGTGTTTTACTTATGTATTCTCTACCTTGATCTGATTAAAAATTAATAATATATTTTCCCTATTGATTTTTTTTGTAATTATGAAACTCATTGAACTTTTTTGGGATTTTCATACCTGTAACTCATTAAAAAAACCTAATAATACTTACTAATGTAATTGATATAGGTAATGAAATATAAAAAATACCAAACACTTTACTACTAACAAGACCTCATAAATCACTTTGTATAAGATTCAACAGTCGTCTAGATCTTCTACCTTTTTTTAGTAAAAGGTATATTTTTTCATTTTTCTAGATAAATATGAATTATAATTATCTAATGATTCATAATCTATTGGTTCTAATAATATATCTTTATTGTGTCTGTTTATGTGATTAAATAATATATTCCCAAGATGAAAATTTTAAATTTATGTGGGATCAAAATCAACCATGGTCTTATTGTTCAAAATTTTATAAACCAGATTATCCATATAAATAATTTAAAAACAATTTACTATATTCCTAATGTCCTAAAAAATCTCAGTATTACATATAGTACAACTATTTTTCTTCATAATGATGAATAATACATCTTATAAAATAATGATAAAAATATATAATTCATGTTTATTATGTGGACATAATAAGATTTTCAAATTATATGAATAATGTTAATAGTTGATCATATGTATCGATGCTAAATGTAGTAAATCAAACTCTATTAATAAAAATATATTTCATTAACCCATTATAAATTTCCTCATATATATATATATATATATATATATATTTTAGCACAAAGTTTTTAGGTAAACTAGATATCTAATACCCATGAGTTAAATTAGGTTGAATTGGTCTCCAAAACATTAACATTCAAAAGCTATGAATAATTCTCCTTGAGAGCCCTCATCAATTTTATATGTTTATATCTAAATATTTTATTGGTGGATCCTATATGTGATCTTAATATGATAATTATTTAGTATTTTAAAATATAAAATATTGAAATATTTTTTGTTGATAATTGTGTTTTATATATGTTCATCAATGACTTTTATTAATGGTTCACCCAATAAAATTGACGACTTCTTATATTATATATATTTTTTTAATCCTAGATATAAATTTTACAATATAATGAGTCCTCTTTGTATTTCTTCTTACAACTTAGTTATTTAGTTTGGTAATCATCCCAATCATAATACCAATGATTATTTGATAATTGTGTTGGAAACCCATTTCGTGGAACCATTTTATAGAAAAAATCAACTCAATTTCCCTTGTATATTTGTAAGGTGTAATGTGGATATGTGTAACAAAAAAAACCAAGAACTTGTGAAAAAAGGAAATATAGGGGAACCCATATTTGTAAAATTATACCCAATAGAATGATCATTTTCGTGATACATGTCCTTTTAGAAGGAATCTCAAAATTAGAATTTATGAGGTTTTAATTTTAAATGTCTCACAAAATTATTATAAATAATGTGAATATTAAATTCCTAAATATTTCATCTGGTGAAATATTATATTCTCATGTTTTATTTTATTATATATGTATTTATCTATGATTTTTATTTGGAATCCCTATTTTATTCACCCTATTAATGTTTTTAGATAACATTAATGTGTAAATCTTTATATATCTCACATTTTTTTGTTAAACACAAGAATTATAAGCAAAGTGTATTCATACATATTGGAAAACATTTCATTTATAAGGCACCTGAACTTTTCATGTAATATCATGGAATTGAATGAAATTTACAATATTCACATGATTAATACAAGATCCAGAGTTTTGTAACCCCCACTATTCAAGAATAAGAATAAGTATCTAGGTTAGTGAAACATATATCCGAATTTACCACTGCCCAAGGACAATATACTCAATATATAATGTTGGACATGACTTCTATAACACCTAATATGCATAAACTATGGTAAAAAACAAATTGAAGATAATAAAATTAATTAAAAACCTTGATCCTGGTAGATTAAAATAAAATTTTGTGGAGACATTCCTAGAATAGAATTTAGGACTCTATCACCTAGTAGTAATCAATTGTATTGATATTATCTTTAGAGTCATTATATTCCATAAATAATTTAAAATAAATTTATATAAAATTCAATTTACAAATAAATATATATTTTTATATTTTAAAATTCATGATAAATAAAAATGAACAAGTTATATATTTTATTTTGGAAAATGAAAGTTTTTTATAATGGATAATAATTACATTTATAAATTGAAAAATAGTAACAAAAATTATAAAAATATAAATTTTATGATGTTTTTTTAAATGTCATATTTTTATACTAATATTCATGTGTTGAAATACCATATTGTGATCATATTTAACGACATGGTATTTAATCATAAAATTTGAAAAATATAACTTATTATGATTTTCAATATCATATAACATAATTAATAATGAATGATACGGAGTATATCATAATTAAGTTACAATACTATCTTGTTTTTGAAATCCCTAGCCATATCAAATATGATGATATCTCATATAGTAATATATTATATTGAAGAAAACCCTGGGTTTATGCAATATCACAAATAATGATATAAATCTATCATATTCTATTGTACATCAAAACAGAATAAATAAAACATATTGTATAATATGATACAAACATATTAGAAATGTGATATAAATTCTATGAAAAACTAGTGAATTAAAAATGTTAAATTTTTGAAGAACAAGTCTCTAATACCATTGATGGATGATAATGGATCATATATTTATTATAAGAAATAAAATAAATCCTTAGATTTTATGACCTAAATTAAATAATATAACATTAATATGTAGATTAAGAACCCCATACATAAAATGTGATAATTTAAGCCTTAATATTCTTTCATAGTGGGATAAATCTTAATTAATATAATGAAGAAATTGGACTTAGCCTCCTTCTTACAAGGGGGGGGGTCACCATAAAGTCCAATATTATTATGTGAATATTTTTATAATTCTCAAAATGGTGATAATTTCTTCACATAAATATGATCAATGAGGATTGGGATAATATAGATTATTCATCTAAATTATTTTAATTAAAATGTTGATCATTTTTCACCTTTAATAGTTATAATCATGCCCTATTATATAACCGACTTGGACCCACTCCATTTAGTGAAATGTTTTATCCATATATAATGTATCATGTTTTTAGGTTACTTACCCTTTGAATAATCTATTTAACCAATTAAAAATACATGAAATTTATGTTAAATCCACTCAAAATGTATTTTTAACTGAAATAAATCATATGGGATGGGGAAAAAAATTAAATTCACTCACCTTGTGAGGTGGATGATGCATGAAATTATAATTGGAGTGATTTATTCCCTAATTTGTATTTAATATTCATTGCATGCATATTATTATAGAAAACATAGAATAATATTTTAATTGATCAAAATTTTCTATAAATGATTGGATCTCTTCTTGGATTCAGCATAAGTGTCCTCTATAGTTTTATTTATAGAAGATTATTTTATCATTTGTTTAACAAGCCTCCAATGGGGACTCTATATTTTTCTTGATATGAAAGTATCTTTTAAAAATAATAAATTAAAATATATAACTAATATCAGATTTTTTCACCTCTCCTAAATTAACTGTGTTATAGAGATTTATCTTCCATTTTTTATTCATACATTTTTTATACAAGAGGAAATATTCATCTATCTTGGCCAAAGATTTTCATAATGACCATATTTACAATATTCTATATAGATAGGCTCTAAAACCTTCTCTAATTCCATCAATATTCCAAATATCTTCTCTACTAAAGTGAAAAAATTATAATCAATTGAAGAGTGAATGGTTTTAGGATAAACCACATTAGAGATACTTTTATTAATAATTATTTGGGTTGTAGATTCTTTAACTTATTCATTGTTATTCTTTAATTTATCATAATTTTTGATATATTCCAAATTTTCTTCACTAAAATCATATAGAAACAAATGACTATCATTTTTACAACTTATAAAATTAACTTCATTAAACAATGGTGGAATCCTTATAGATTTCATGAGTGCAACAAATATAAATGAATAAAATGAGGTTGAGAACCAGGTTAGAAAATTATATCCTATGTACCACTTACTACAACTAGAAAAACCCTAAGAGGAGGTGAATTATGGTGTAGAGTGATTTACACCTTTTTCCTTATTATTTTTTTCATCATTTCCCTTTAAGATCATGATCTCATGTTAGAAAGATCTACGTCAAACCTACCACCTGATTTCACTTCCTAATATCCTCACTAAATAATGAATAGATATGTGAGAATGTAAAACATGAAATGACATATGTATTTTTACGTGGTTCTCTATAAAGTGATATTTCTAAGGGGAAAAATTGATGATATGACCATATTCCAATACTAAAAAAAATTATGCATTTGTTTGATACAAATTTTTATATAGTCACTCTATACCAAGGAACACTTACATATAATGGTAAATTATTTTATTAATCCAAAATCATAGTGCACTTCCTTCTCTTCTCTATCACATACTACACTTGCACCAACATAACCTTTTTATTGACATGTGGTTTTAACCATGATCAATAATGAATGTATAGCTTTATGGATCCTCAAATTTAAGAATACAATATATTAAACCTCATGTCTGTTTCACTAGTAATTCTTAATGATAGATGAGATCAACACGTCAAGGTAATGGTTGGGACTATGAATTTCTCAAATCGCGACAACAAAAAGACTTCCTTTAGATGAGAATAATCCCATGTTGGATTTATCTTATTTATCTCAATTTTTTTAATTACTAGATATAGAACTAATATTTCTCCATACATTGAGAGTCCTTCATTTTCAATAATATATATGATCAAAATATTTAATTTTGGATCTTATCATCATTCTTTTTCTTATTAGAAATAGATATTCATTATTTTTAAACTCCTCCCTCATTATTTTATATACTTATTTATCAATGAAAAAAGGGTGGTCCTACATTTCTCTTCCCTTTTTCTTCACTTAATTTTATAGAATAAAATATGAATTGAAGAGATATATCATTATATTTCTAAAATATTTAAATTCTCCTTCAATTTTTTAGAGACCTCTCCCACTTAAATCAATAAAATCCTCAGTATAGCTACTCTATTATATCTAAATGATATATTTCTATATTTTAAATATGAAAAATATATATAATGGGAACGAAAAAATTATATTCTTTAATCCTCAACAATCCTCGAGGTATTCCCATTAGAATATTGTCTATATTCATCCACAAAATCAATAGTTACCTTATTTAAACATGACTAAAATATTAGTCATATATAAAAAATAATATTAATCACATGCATACTGATATTAAATGTGAAGAAACAAAGTTGCATGGTAATCTCAATTAATAATTGATTCTTCATAATATAGGTACTTTAAACCACCAACAATATCATAGTGTAAGTTACCCATTAATATTTATATAATAATCACTATAATTATATCCATTTAAACCATGAAATTAAATAGTTATAAATCTCTCCACGTCCTTACTACCTTTGAGAAGATCCCTCATTACATTGTAATCCTCTTAATTTCTTTGATCCTTTGAAAATATGACATTACCAAATTATTAAAATACTACCCAAAATACATATCAAGCATTTATTTAACCTCATAACCACCCAAATCCATCAATGAGAATTTTGTAATTATTTATATCCATTAAAAAACTTATATATCAATAATCATTATCTTCATATCACTATAAACTTGTATAATTATATTGATCAACCAAAAAACCCCAAAAATATAATATCCCTTATCATCATTGACCAAATAGGCCATGTGTGTATTTTTATATATTACAAATGTCATTTCCATGCCTATAGAAACCATTTTATTTCTCATTCTTCTCTCCATGAATACATGTCTTCTTAAACCATTTTTCATTAACTATTTAATAGTACCATGTAATTCACTATAATGAATTCAACTATGAAAATACATATTTTCAACACTTTAAAATTAAAATTTTCACAACACCAGGTGAACACATAAAATTTCATATATTTATTCCTATTATAAACATCATTCTCTATGAATGAGTCAAAATATCAATGAAATTCATTGTAATTAACTCAGTTACATCAACAAATATTTTGAGTAAATATAATAAAACCTTTTAGGTTCAACATATATTAGTGTCTGTATATATAATGCACTTTTATATATTTATAGAGCTACAAATTCACATTAATGAACATCTCTAATTAGTTTTCATTTTAACCATTTTTTCACCATATGTTTCTTCATTCTTGTTCATACATAAGATGGATGAAAGTCTATGATTTTATACCAATTATAATTTCAGGTATTTAGTGATAGAGAAGAACCAATATCTTATTTCATGGAATTATGATTTATTCAATCATTTTATGGTGGAGAATTTGTTTTTAAAGATCGATTCTTGATTAGGATACCATGATATGTGAGTAAAATATAAATATATTTTGAAAAATGAATTTAGGTATAATTGGGATAATTACATGTTCATGGTAATTCCCTTTTGTTTTATGAGTTTTTCTTCTATATTCATGGGACTAAAGAAATATATGTTTTGTGAATTTATCTAATAGTTTTCATTGTTGTTAAATGATGACATCCTCATTTATACTAAGAATCAATAAGGGAATTCCAATAGTATACAATCCATTTTAGAGGTTATTAGGGTCCATAAGTTGTTTTGGATGTTGTCTAAGTGTATGTACTAGCACCATAACGTGTATTTATTAGAGAATTACATCTCTCAGTAATGAGTAGTTGTGTATCCTTCAAATATTGAATCATTTGTTTCTATTGTATCCTCAATATTGTTGGGGTGATCCAGATTTTCCTTGGTCTCACAAGATATTACAAGTAATTTTTTCTAATATTTCCTATATTTTGACTCATATAATATCCATGATTAGTATGAGTCAGTCATAAATATAGACTAAAAAGTTTCATGATTCTATTGAGGATCTAATGTAGAATCTGGTTAGTGGTCATGTTCTCCCCTTACTAAAACAAAAAACTAGGTCTGAAACATTTTTGATTATTTTAACATTTAGTTGGGTTTTTAAGTAGTAGAGATTTGTTATATCCTCTGGGTCTCAAAATATTCAATCCCTTGTATCTAACTCGATTACCCATTCTACTGAACTTTAAAAAAAATTCCTTGAAGTTTCCATGATACTATGTCACCAGTAGGTGCTTTTTTTTTGGAAAAAATGGAACAAAATAGTTTGAGATATATTTTATCCCAACATGATTTGACAGTATGTAGTAATGTTGTAAGGACATCTTACAGGATTATGAAATTGATGTTTACTATACATTAAGGGAAGTGAATGTTTTTTTTGCATCACTAAGAAAGAATCCTTATGGAAATGTTGTTCATGAGTCTGAGGATGATTGGAACCTAATGGATGATCTTGAAACGATACCCAATGATATAGTTGATTTTGAGGGTATAAGGTATGCATATTAAATGTAAGTGTATTCAATATTTGTGTTGTAAGGGGAATAATCTTAGTTGGCTTAATCTAAGGTTAATGTTTTATGGGATAATTCTATTTATAGGGAATCCCATGAAGGACTATTTTTGGATAACCTACATCATCTTAGGTTCTTGGGGATACTCTTAACTTCCTTAGTAAGGAAATAGGTGAATCCTCTTTAGTATAAGAGATCATCATTGGACATTCCTACTATTGGGGATAGGATGTATCATACCATGAGGGGTTTGGTTTGGTTTTAAGAGATTAAGTTATGATTTATAAAGTCTGTATCTTAGTGTCTGGTTTTCTAGAATGTGGAGTTAATATATAATTTTTTTGTTAGGTTGCTTTATCCTGTAGATTCCCCATAGTGTAAGTCAGAAGAAAATTCTTTATTCTTCTTGATTAATTTAGAAATATATTATGGAATAAATTATTCTATCTTGGTGGTCATGGATTATGTGATCCATTTGTCTCATTTTTAGTAATTCATGGGTTTTTCATAATGGAAGTAATCAAGGATCTACATAGTTCTAAGGATTTTCATCACTAATTGTGATCCTTGTATTACTACTAAAATGCGTAAAATTTGATAGTGTTCTAATGATTCTCATTTATTATATATCATAAATTTTCATCCAAAAAATATTGTTAGATATAGTAGACTATCATGACATTGGAATACATGTTGTGTGGAAGTGTTCGGGATTTCATAGGATCATGTTCAAGAACCAACCCTTTATAGAGTTTTCTCGTAATAATAGATATCATTCAACTATCGATATGGGGGAATTAATATAATTTTATGGCTTGACTTTAAGATCTATTTTGTGTGTATTGGGTTTGGTGAGGTAGAAATTCTCATACCAGAACTACTGAAAAGAAAGATATATATGGTGTAAGTAATTCAATTGTATATGGTAGTAGAAAAAGGAATATATAAATGTCTTTTTTGATCATATGTGGAGGACTATAGAAAAAGAAATTTAGGATTATGTATTCATGAATGTATCTCTATATTGTATAAAGAAATGGTCCAGTCATAAGAGAAAGCATTAATACTAATTTGTTAGATATTTTGATGTGTTGGATTATATCATTAATGTTATGTATTGATTAGGAATCTATCCATATATGGATCAGAACCATGATTTTTTTAACATATCATAGATTTATTGGTATATTCATGGTTATTAACACATCCTTAAATTGGGTGAGTGAGATTTTGATTGTGATATAATGTTTGAGATATGACCCATTGAGATCAATGACCATTAGGAGAAGGGGTTTTATATGGGAGATATTCCATTGGATTCTCTCCTATGGCGACATAGTTGTTTAAAAATGTATAATTGGGAATTATACTCACAGATACATGATTAATATCTAATATTTTATAAGATTTATTTTTTTGGATATGATAACAATGAAGACACATTTAATTAGTAAATTATATATGATGTTATGTGGTTTTATTACATTATATTATAATCAATTATTTGATATATTATTATATTTATATACTAGAGATTCATCTCAGATCTTTATTTTTTATGACCCCATTATATTTTCCTCCCCGATTTTGTTTCAATTCTTTAGGATGATAATTTTTTGACAGATTTCCAAGGCAAGGTCTCAAATATCATTAAACACTTCCTTTTTAATTTCATAGGTTTGGGGGAGTCTATGAGTATTTTGGGGTGATCATGGTGGTTGAGGGAATGGAGGTTTTTTTAAATAGTGATTTTAGATTGAAGGGGTTGTTCCATAGTTTGGTGTGTGGGACCATTTTTCTATATAAAAACTAGATTAACCCTTTTTTATGAAGAGAGGATCATACTTTTCCTCTATGTATTTACTACTTTGTAAAAATTATAATTTCATATTTTATTTTATATGGAATTTGTTTTTTCATATTTCCTTTGTTATGGAAATTACCTAATATATCAGTCTTTTTCATGAAAATGGCCATTATGTGTCACTCTTTATCAAGGAAATCCCCATTTCATAACATAGTACAACCCCACACACTTTAAAATTTCCAAATACGAAATATTTACAACCATGTTACATAAGAGTTACATATTCATACATAAAATTAATTCCTCCATATTTAAGATTCATTTATCAAAATGTAAATGTATAATTCACCCAATTTAAAAATAAATCCATTTACTTTTTCTGTCTTTTATTAAATAAAATTTTATTAATGATAAGGGGATTATCAATCATAAAACATGGAATTAATAGACACTATTATGAAAAAATATTTCCCTTCACCACTATATTTTTGTTCTAGGATTTTTTGGTATTCAAAAGTCACCACATGGTACAGTCATTATTCCATGCCATTCTTTGGTCATATCAAATTCAATTTGTTTTTACTGACATAAAAAAGGTGAAATGATAAATAGAACCAAAAAATGATTTATAAATATAAATTTCTAAATTCTAGGTGACCCTCTCTATAGTTAAATCTTTTTATTTCCCTCCAAACCCCTATGATTATAGATATGAATTGGGAGAACTGTGATTTCACTTCTAATAGTTTCATCGACCATCTTTAAGAGTTTATATCTTTCTTAGCATTATGATAATCTTTTTGTAACTATTCTCATACAAAACTAGTATAAGTAAATGATTTGAGAGTTATCCTTTTTATTTATGTTAAAATGTGGAATTATCTTGTGTTTGTTTCTAATGGGTAAATTTTTATAATTGACCCAATTGATATAATAATATATAATTATTGAAATTGAAATGGGATTTATGATTTCAATTCAATTATGATATCTCTAATCTATTGAGATATGTTTGGTTATTATAATTATACTAGTCTCATTTAATTTTCAAATATGATAGTAACATTAATATGGTTAGTTGATTAAAACATTTAACAATACATTCATCATAACTAACATTCCCCACTTGTTTTTTTTTATTTTAGCTCTTTGACTATGAATATTTAGGAAGTGTATTATTTAAATTATTTTTTATTACATTAGTTTTAGTTTCCTATATAAAATAATTCATAATTGAATGATTAAATAAATATATCAATAAGGAAATATTATTATTATAATTAATCAAAGGTTGTCTATGTTTGGTCAGTTTTCACCAATTGTTTATATATTCCAGTTGATGTGGAGTTGATTATTTTATAGTAATTTTAATACTATTTTTTTATTATATATTAATATATTTGAAATATAAAAACTATTATTATGATTGATGGAATTATGTGGTGAATGATTGATATAGAATATATGTAGATATTTTGATATTATTGTGTAAGTGTTCTGATGTGGTTTCCAATGGTCTTGTATAAGAGGTGTTGGAATCTCCAGCTCATGTAGGGATCCTTGATAAATTTCTACTTTCTTATTGATTCCATTCTATTTTCTGATTCTAAATTTTTATTCTATTTTGATTGTATCCTTCCTTCTAGTTCATATAGTTATTTCTTATTATCCATGAATTATGGAGTGGTTCCGAATTAAGGAATTAATTTAATAGTGATGGTTTTTGAGGAATTAACAATGATAAAAATATTTTTTAGAATAATCCATGGATTACTTAAATGAATAAGGTAACATGAAAATGGAAATGTGAATTATAATGTTGAGTAAAAGTAGTTACCTTGGAAAAACAATTATCAATGTAAATACTAATCCATGATTACTGATGGAATATATCGAATGATTAATAACTAAATATTGATAAATTATTCATTATTTTATTAACCGTCTTGATTTTGATATTTGGATATTTTTTTCCTTTTAGTCTATTGTGATTATTGTTTGGTTTTCAAGAAAGGATAAAAATATTGTATAAGACATAGGTAGGAAAATTTTCCTTAATATGATTGTGCTCCATAATATTCATCATAATTAGTTTTTTCTTATACGCCACCACTTGAGCTTGATTAAGTGACCAAAACACTTAATTGGACTTAGTTTTTGGGATTCATCCGAATATATAACATGTTAAGGATACATTTGGAAGACTACTTCCCATTATTTGTTCTCTCTTTCATATATGGAATAGTATATGTTCATGGTTTTTTATAATGGATTATTGTTAAATATGTACCTATATAGGTTATCGCGTATAACCTCTTGACGTACATGTATATGTGGGTTGTGGAAACTTAAGGATATAGTGAATACTACTATATTGGTAGTAATAGATTATAGTTACAACATGTGAATTTTAGAGAGCTCATATTGAATTTAGGTTTATTTTTTATTTACATTGGTTATTATGGCTCTCAGATTTAATTATGTTATTATGGGAATTTGATTCTTGTTTTTTGTTGGGATTATGTGAACATTATTTTGATGTGTTTACAGAAATATGTTGTATAACTTGTAGAGGGGATGAGAGAACTATTATATAATCATTGGGGTTTAGGGGAACTACTTTAGTGGAATTGTGGGATCAGGGAAAATACCTTATATACATGCATTAAAATTATGTGGTCTAATTATATTCATTACACAATGAGTGGGAATTGGTGAGGTTGATAATATTGTATACATGATTTATGTTATGAGTCCATTACTCTATTTATTTATTGGGGCTTTAGTATGTGTCATTCTAATTTTCAGAAAAATATTTGGGGTTTATATTACTGAGTAAACATGTTTGTCAAACTATATATATATATATATATATATAAAGGTTAAATTAGGGATATTATGATTAAGGAGGGCACTACAAGATCATGAAGATTATTTGAGGTATTAATGGTGTTCGTAGTTTTTTCTATGAACTTCCAAGTATTTTGATCATATATTGGCCTGAATGAGTGTGATTGGAATCTTTTTATGTGTTGATGGTATTAATATAGGTTGGGAATTGGGATTGGGAGTTTTATAGGCTCCAGGTTGGAATCCTATAGCAGTTAGAAGACCACACTATGACATAGGGGGTCACAATGTGGTGTGTTGTGCATAAGACCACTAATTTGGGATTCACTATATGGGATTAAGGCCACACTATGGCCTAAGGGAACCACAACAGAAATGGTTGATGACCATACTATTGTCATCAAGTATCACGTAATGAAAGATGGTAATGTTTAAAAATGGATAATTTTTAGTTATATAATGTTTTTTTACTATGAGAAATAAATTTTGGGGGACTTATTATAAGTGAAGTGTGGTTATACCATTATTGGAGTGTCATGGGTGAGAGACATTCCATGAAAGATTGGTTGTATAGGGTGTCTTTATATGAAGGGTAGGGTAATATCCTAAAATAACCATGACCTGTGACGTCAGATTTATTTTTTGGATTTGAGGGAGGAGTGTCACAATGTGGTGAGAAGGAGTATGCCATGGAAGTGACCTATTAGGGGGAATCATACTATAATCCATATGGTTCATGACTTGACATATATTATAATTTATTTATTTTTTGTAATTAAATTAGCTCATTGAAATTAATATTAAATATGGATCATGACATTTTTGTCATCAGTAGTAGAGAGAACTCTCTTGTTCCATCTCCCTTACTTTATATCATCTCATTTTAGGTTTTTCATCAATTCTCATTAGACCCTAGTGATGTTTTCTATAGGGAGGATCCAAATGTATGAATAGTAGTCCATATGGTTCTTCAACTCGAATTTTTCACTATTTTATCATCTGTAGATGGAAGTGCCTAATTTTAGGTCTTTTATCATATTTTGGTGAATCTATCAATTAATTCCAAATAATCTCGATATTCCTAACGACTATAGTCATAATCACTGTATATAGATAGTTCTTATTAATTTACATTATTATACATGGGTTAATGAATAAAATGTTTTATAGAATGGGTAAACCTGAAAAATGAAAAAAAATATTAAAATTAAATGAGATGATATCACATATGGTCTTTATAATGGATATTATAAACCTCACCCCATGAATCATCAATAATTAATGGTGAATTAAAATCAAGGGTCACACAAGACCACATAGATATTGTCTTCAAACTCACATTTTCAAAAGGGAATTTCCAACAGGAATCGCCTCCCGATATTTATGATTAATAGTCATATTAATATCCATGTTACATTTAATAATAAATGAAAGGAGAAAAATCCAGGTGAAATTACATGATTTTTTAAAGGAGTCCACTACCATGAAAAATTCAAATTCAAGCTAGGGTTGATTCCATCACTAAATAATTTCATCATTGATGGATTTAATAATTTCCCATAATTCTACATTATGGGCCCATCCATTTCCAAAAATAATGAAAACAATATCTCTCAATGAAACCATAATGGGTATAGAAGACCCACCCTTAACCTAAGGTATCATTTACACTTATGCACAAACCATAAATATTGATTTTTATCCATGATTATAACAATGGAATCCAGTAGATATATTTTACCACTAGTGTATTTCTAGCCCCACTTTCCACTCTAATAATACAAATTAGAATCATGTAAGAAGTGTCATTATTCATGGAAATAGATTTAATTTTATAATAATATAAGGATATATTAGTTAAATTCATTTAACTCCATGTGTATTGAGGTACAATGATTTTTGAAAACAAGATGATTCCTCATACTCTAGGTGATATCAATAATTAATAAATATATTGCTAAGAGAAAATTGTAAACATGGAAACCCTTGTAATGGATTTTAATAGAGATAATGAGGTAATAAATCTTATAACCAGATATAATTTGATAATGAATAGTTCTTGGAGATGAATCTACATCTTGTTAGCAAAGTCATATATGATGAATATTATCTACATGATCTCCACTATTTATGGGTATAAATGATAGACTAGTATGATTTTCACCAAATTTAACTGTAGATGGGAATGATATTACATCTATAATATCTAGGTTCTCTATTTTAGTTGTGTTCCCTATAGTTCAATGAATGGTTTCCTGTTGTATTCAATCCATAAAGGTGTGGTGATGTTTCTTCCCCATTTATCACTATAACAGTCCCTAAAAGTAAATCTCCCACTATTGTTCTTGGCCTATAAATATATTTATATATCAATATATATATACATATATATTAATATATTTTATATTATAGGTTATTTTAATGGTTAACTAGATTATATAGAAATTTTTTTGGGTGATTATATGAGTGATGTATAAGTGATTCAAACATAGGGAAACGTCATCACTTTCAATGAGGGATCTTCCTAGCCATTTAGTTCACTAGTAGTTTAAATTTGATTTCTTAGAAAAAATAAACTTTTATTGGGTCATGAGATTATTTTATAATATCATTAATGATGACCAAAAAGAAGAGGCTAAGAAGTATGATAATCCTTCTAAGAGCTAGATTCTAGAAGTGATAGAAATAAATTTGAGGGATACATCATTACATCCATTTAGATTCCATGAAAAATTGTTAATAAATGTTTCATTAAATATGATATGGTCTTTAATACTAATACCACACATGATAATTGATTTTATGAATTGTTTCATGCCACCAAGTAAAATTTTCTTTCATCAATAGACCCAATCTGTATAATGTTTCAAATCATACACAGAAGATTTTTATGAGGGTTTTGGCCATCTATTTAATGATAATTCCTAAATAATCATGGAAGTGTTCATTGAGTTAACCAAGAATATTCTCCTAACATGTGACTCTATTTTTATACCCCTCCCACCAAATGATAAATAATTATTGAATAAGTGTAACAATTTCAGAGCTTTTGATCAGAACCTAGAAAAGTGGCACATGAAGATTTAAAAAGGGAATTTCCCCACTCTTAACTTAATGTGATCTAGAAATTATATTTTGTTTGGAAAATGGGACCCACCCCAAATAATAGTGAATATGTCTTCTATCTAATATCTTTTCCAGTAACATCCTCATAGTGGATAATTATATCTTTGGGGATGATTATGTCTTCGTAGTGGCTTTCTCAAAATTGTGGATTTCCTCAACATATAAAAGATGTGAGGGTGTGAAAGGTCCTCTTAAATTATTAATTTTCTTATAAATAATATCCTATACAAGGTTACTTATACTTAAACGAACATATTTCTTAACCATGGAAAACTGGACGCCGGATTATTGAACTCCCTATATAACACCTTTTGAGAATTGGAAGATTCTTCTAGATGATCCATTAGAGAGGATCCAATATCTGTTTCTATTAAGAATGATATAAATCATCTAGATAAAAACATTTTATATAATATATATCATGATATATCATTTATGTAAATCCATTTAAATGTATCAAAATCATATGAAGTACCAATTTTGAGGGAAAATTTTTATTCATCACTTTATTTTTCGTCATGTTGACATATTCCAAGGTAGTGAAAAAGCAGTTTTGAATGCTAATAACAGGAAAACAATTATTCTAATTATTAGAAAATAAATATTTATTAATCCCTTATATCCTATGATAACTAAATTATCTAATTATATTAGGGATTTTGTTTCAAATTTTGATTGTCTAAAAATTATAAATTTCAATAGAATTTTTCTTCACGGGGATATGGGAAATGTAACTGGAGTTGACACAATATTGGATAAATGAATAAGAAAATATTCCCTAACATCATTAATGATCCAAACATTTAAATTTTATCAATATAACATGAATAATTATTAATTTAATATATCATGGCCCGTAATACTATCAATGTTAATTGATAAGCGTGTTGATTTTGTCACCTCAACAGAGGGGGTAACATTTAGGGAATTATTGTGATGATCTCCAATATAAGGGATGATTTTTTCCAATGGTGCGGGAGTGATTTCAATCCCATAATTATAGTAAATCCATTGAATGTGATAAAAAATATTATGTGAGATTCCATTCCAGAATTGAATATGTATTAATTGATATTAATCCAATTAACCATTTGTTAAACTTTTTACCCTCAAATTTAAAATAGAATATCATAGAGTTTGTATCCCCTTACTTATGTAATCTAACATTGAACTGGTTCTATGATAGAATCTATTTATGGTCTAGAGGATATCCAAATTATAGAGAAATCACCAGAAGATACCTCCAGATTCTAGTTAGACAATTGATAGTAGGAAATAATTACATGATCTTCCTTGGTTTCCTAACCATTATTTGTAAAAGAGGCCTTGCTACATTATCAAAAAAGTGATTTTATATATTTTTCTTTTTGAGAAATATTCTACAGAGGACCATAGAGGACCTTCAACGAAACTACTTCTTCAGGCATGATATAACCTCTTATATACCCTGTTTTCTGGGCATAGGATAACCTATCGTGTTACCAATGATCCCATAGAGGATTAATCATTACCCAATTAATTGGAGGTAGATATAGGTACAAGTTATCAAATAATCCATACATTTGTGTTCCACCAGATCATAAAATATTCAAAAAATGATAAACCATAGAAAGGAAATGAGTGTAGTAATCATTTCACCATAACATAACTCATATAATCGAAATGGGTTTCACAATCGTCTCAAAAATTCATCATAGAAAAACACATAGAACATAATGGGTTACATAAACATTTATTCATAGTAATCATAAATCAAACATATGAATAATATGGATAGTCCCATTGGATAATATCCCTATTAAAACATAATCAACTCCAAGTTTTTATCATTGGTCAATTGAAATTCCATAAAAATATCATTAAAAAAATCATGAGGAAAATATCATTTCCTTTAAGAATAATCATCTTTAAAATCATAAAAATTATAAAATATTAATGAAAATAATTTTGAATAAAATAAACCTAGAATCTTGTAAATAATTATTTAAATCATTTATTGGCTAATAATATAGAAAATAACATTCCTTTTGTACATGGTAAAATGAACATTCCTTCCAAATGTTTTGTAAAATGTTAATAGATAATTTTTTAGAAAATGATAAGAATACTTATTTTGATGATGTTTTGTAAAAATTAATAAATGATTAAATGTTTAATTAAATAGTTGTTTTATTTTATTGAAAAATTTTATGAAAACATTTTTATATAACATGAAAATGAATGGAAAAGGGGTTATTAACTGAAGAGATAAATAAATTAGGATTTTCCTTTAAAAAATTGGATTATTGAGTAAATAAAAGGTTAAAATTAAGGGAAAATATATTTTCATTAAATAACAAGATGATAATAATTTTTTTGAGACTATTGAATGTTATACCATAATATCTCACTATTTTATGCATGATCATAAACTTACCTAATAGATAATTAGGCCAGATCATCAAACCCTTTACAATTTGGTAACCTTCAAATTCATAATTTACAATATATAAAAAACTAGATTTAAATTTATATCCCAATAACCTCCATAATAAGAATAATAATATAAATTTGTGGGCATTATATAAAAAATAAATAAACAAGTAGTGGATATGGAATGCGTCTCATAGAAATATAAGTGAGAATAAAATACCTTAACATACGTCTTGACATCCTTCATACATGTTTGAACCTATTTTATAATAAATAAATACATAATTGATCTATTATAGATCTATAATATTATATATCATCAAATACATTAATTACTTATGAAATTTCAATTACCTTTTATAGACAATATCTTATTAAAATCACATT
This sequence comes from Viscum album, assembly GCA_963277665.1. NCBI lineage: Eukaryota > Viridiplantae > Streptophyta > Magnoliopsida > Santalales > Viscaceae > Viscum > Viscum album. The sequence continues at coordinate 461,316,754 of OY728120.1, read as the reverse complement.
TTGTGTAATAACTACATCATTTCTTATATAAGTTTTTCATTTGGTATTTTCATTCCTTTTAATTTTATCATTATCCCATAATCACTATAATTTTAAAAATTATATATATATATATATATATATATATAATTAGTATTCATTATTTATTAATTTATAGTAATTCATTAATGGTAGAGATAGAAAATGAGTTACATCATTCATAGAGTGGGTATGTCGTGTGTAGGCATTAAAGTTGGATCTCGTTTCTAAACACATTGAAGGAATGGAAATTAAATATTAATAAACCTTTATAGAATCATTTTTATATCATATATTTCAAATATATATTCTTATAATATGTCCTTATTATAATCTAGGTCAATATAAAATGAAAAACGTATCACATCTTATCATGGAGGTTGTAGTCCCCAAACACGAATGAGCGATGTTCTTGTTTCCAAATAGATTGGAAGGTAGAAAGGAATATTGGATATTATAAAAAAATTAGTTTAATTATTTCCTGAATATCATATATAAACATTAAATTCATCATTATCTCTATCCATGAGAGGCTGTTGTGGAAAACATAATACATCAGTTTGTGAGGTGGTAGTCCACTATACACATGATCAATGGTTTCATTTCCTACTTGATGGATTAGAAGATAAGTTTTGGAATTTATATTGAAATAATAAAATATATTCATCTATGGTAAAATTATGTTATAATATAATCATTAAAAAATAATATTTTAAGGATTTATAGGAATAAATAAAATGAAAATGTAAGGTTAATGACTATACATCTTCTTCAAAAAACAAATTTCGTATCACACCTAGTGTATTTCTAAGAGGGATTAAAATTAAAAATAATGACTCTAAGATGTGGGGTGTTAATTAATAAATTTACTTTTTGGTTACTTTCCAATAAAAATGGTTTTCGAAATTTACAGAGAGGATATGGGGTGCCCTATTATAAGTGGGGGAGAGGAAACACTTGGAATTTTTGAAAAGAAAAAGGTTTACCCACATTTTAATCATTCCACCAGGATGAAAATGGATCATTGTAAAACATTAAATGATAAATTTTTTAATAATTACTAGAAAATTTTATTTTTACAAATTTATCATCCATTTTACCAATTATATTTTTAGTTAATCCCTTCCCCCTAATAAACTTTTTTTAACCTCAACCGTTGAAATTAATTTTTACTATTATTTTTATTCATTACGAAGAAAACCTATGTTGAAATAATTATATAATATTATTAATAATAACCAAAAATATTTATTCTATTCTTTAATATTCCATAAAAAATTATCAAAATTTAATTTAAAATTATATGGGGAGATACGACGAAAAAGTTGTTTTTTAAATGGAATATTTCTATAAGTATAAAATGATTTAATATAAAAATTCAATATGAAATTGATTCCAATAATATAAACTTTATTAATAAATCTATATTGGAACATATTTTACAATTAATTCCATATTAGAAAAATGGATTTGGTAAATTTTTTGAGTGAAACTGTAGTTTTTAATAAAAAATATAATTTTTTATTATTCATTGAATAATTAATCCTTTCAAAAAATTCTAAATTATTCACCAAAAGATAATTTTGTCAAGTTGAATTAAAAAAATAATTTTTAATATTAAAAATAAATGTTCCAAAATTGAAAAAAATAAATTTATTATTTTTTCAAAAGAAAAATGTAAATATTTTTCAAAAAATTGTATTTTTGAAATAAATAACGACTTTACTAAAAATTAATTACTTTTTATCAATTTTATTTTTTAATATAAAATCATTATACACAATTTTTTAATTTTTATTCCAATTCAGTACACTATGATTAGTTTATAAATTATATGGGTATTTTTAAAATTTTAACGTATTTAGGATTTTGTGGTTCATCAAAACTCGGTGTTCTTTGTAACATAAGTTTTTAAAGAAATTTAATTTATTTAGAAAAATATATTTTTTAAAAAATAAGGGTGTGACATTCTACCTAAATTATTATGAATTCACCCATTTAAATTATCCACTCTGATACAAATAAATTTTTATACTTATACATTATCATTTCTGTCGGTTTCCACATACCTTCATCAAATTGGGGTTTTTTCACAAAACATTGACTAAGTGTGTTGAATTATTTCACATAACATTATATCTATGATCCAAAATGTACATGAGTTATTCTAGATATGATATTTCATATTACATTGGTATAAAATACAATTTCATTAAATGTTATGGATCAAGTATGTACTTCATCCGGACAGAAACATGAAACAGACCGTTGGCCTAAGAGGTTTGGTGGAAGAACCATTCGATATAATGGAATCCTGATATGATAAATAATATAAAATCGACCAATATAAATAACAATTAGTTTTAAATTCGAAAAAATAATATTACCTTATTTTATGGATAAATTTATAGAAAAACTTTATCACCAACATTAAATTTTATATCATGTAGACGATTTTCAGAATAAATTTTCTTATGACTTTATGAATCCATTATATATTTAAAAATGTATCTAGACATCCCTACAATTTCACTATATTTATCATATCCCAATATATTTATTTTTATAAATTAATCCAATTATATTTATGTCTTACACTTAACTCTATAGAGAGTGTCACAATGATTAATATTAATTCTTGAGTGATATTTATTGTTGTATGAAAACACCACTAGAGGAAGGTATTGGTCCCATCCACCTTTGAAATTTATAGAAAAATATCTCATTATATTCTATAGTCTTTTAATTATTCCCTCAAACTAAATATATCTCTGAATATTATATGTTGTATTCAAACTCATCTATGTACCAAGATGTTGCTAAAAACATTCATAGAGCATTGAGGGTATCCTCATATCTAAGAAAGATACAAAGGAATATGGTAATCCATAAAACCTTACCACTTACTTAATGTATATCCAGACCTGATAATCCAATGATAAATTTTCTCTAGTAGTGGTTAATTTTACTAAAATTTTAATGAGGTCAACTATAACCCATATTTCATTATACCCTTTGGATTTTATTTGGAGACTGATAAAAATATCAATAGTGATGATTTAAAATTATCTTTCATTTATGTGTAATGGATGGAACACCAACATAGAAATTAATATCTCATATATAACATGATGACATACAATTAATTGACATACATATTCTACAACATCTCTCTTCATAAAGACCCACTAAAAACACTCATTTAGATCTATATACATCTTTGTACATCAATAATAGATTGGGAATGATGAACTATGAGCCTAATATTACAAATACTTTATCAAATATGGTATTTATGGAACACATATAATATTATTGATCCTTATAATTCCATCATAATCATGTTTAAACATTGAAACATTTCTGACATTATTCTGCAGCTCTACATCTTCCTTCATATCCTCTTTAGTCTTTACTTGGATATATTATTGAACACTCAATTGAGAGAGATAATATTTCCCACCTTTATTCAATATTCACATATCAATATACTTAAAATCCATAAATTATTTATCCTTTTTGATCATCATCATAGATAAGCTAGATTGATTTTCTAGACTCATTGCATTGACCACCATGTTCACATTCTTTGGGTGGTAATCCATTGAGTAGTCATAATCGTTGATCAGCTGCAACCATCTTCTATAGAAAATGTTCATATCCTTCCATGGAAATATATACATTAAAAATTTATGGTTATTATATATATCAAACATTTCTATATAAATATTTTACCTTAATCTTTTTTATGCAAAACATACCATAGGTAACACCAAATCATGAGTTCGGTAATTTTTAACATGAACCTTCAATTATCGTGATGAATATGTAATCACCATAGTATTAAACATAATAATTTAGCCAAATTCCATCTTCAATACATAATTATATCTTAAATATTCTTCTCTACTATAGGTTTGTGTATGAATAAGTGTGTTGACTTATCATTCCTTTGGTTCCTTGGAATTTTCGTTGTTTTCATCTATCCCGGGGAACTTGGCTCTCGTCCAATTTAACTTGGTGAGTTGATTGGACAATGATGAGAAAGATTCCAAAAACCATCGATAATATACACCAAACTATGAAAAAATTAGAACTCAGTTACTATGGTTAGTTTGTGCCAATGTTCAATATCTTCTGCAATTTATGGATCCACATATATTACCACACATAATATTATATGACAAAAAATGATTCCTTTTGTAGCCAAAATTTACACAATGTAAATTTTTCTATCATTTTCACTTTCCTTTGGATCATTAATATAATTATCATGTGATATTTATTCTCTTCCTTTCTCATTTAATATATATTAATATCACAAATAAATACTACCAAATACTAATCAATTTAATATCTTAATACTCCATTCATATAATCAATAATGATAACCTGGAAATTAGTAAGACCAAATGGAATCATTGTATATTCATAGTTCCTATAACTTGTATGTAATATTTTCTATTATATACCCTCTTTATTAACCCTTGATTTCTAAAATCTTTAATTAGGTTCAATTAGGAAAAAGTGTTGATCTTTTTTTTCTTGTTCAAATAAATCATCAATATTTGGTAGAGCATAATTTTGAATGATTATATTCTTGTTTAGTTAAAGCTAATAAATGTATAGTCCCATAAATACACAATTCATTGTAAAAATTATAGTTTCACCCCAATGTGATACACTTGAATGAATTAATTCCCTTTTAGGATTCACCTTAAGTTTCTTCTTCAATTTTTATAACTTAGTTATTGAAATTCTATATGTAATTTTTAAAATAGATGTGACACCAAGTAAGAGTTTTACTGATAACTCAACCTCATGATTCAGTGGAAGGCTTGTAAACCCTTCCTGAAATTATCAACATAATCTAACCCAATTGGTATATCAATTATGATGAGATTCTCCCCAACCATATAACATAAAAAATATTTTTGAATATGAATCAAGACTCATATAATGGGTTCAATTTACATTGGATTATCACATTTATCATCATACTGATAAAAAATAATAGGTTTTTTAAATATCAATATAATATCCCTTCTTCATGAATTTATATGGGATTTATATATTTATATATACTGTGTTCAAAATTATTTCTTGTGTACTCATTTTCATTTTCATTTTTTATTTTTTATATATAAACACCATTCAATCTTTCAACTGCACTTATGAAATAAATAATCATTTCTGCTGCATCTGATTTATGTTTCATGAACATTAAATTTTTCCTCCAATAGAATTCATAAAAAATAATGTTCAAATCACATTTTGTTCATTGATGTGTCATCCTCTTAAAATGATCAAATTGAATGAAATCAAGAGGAATAATATATTTAATTTTAACATTTAAATTTTTTTCTACTAACCATCTTCTCATTTGGAAATATTATACAAATAAATACCCCTTTAATTTTCAGTGATTGTATGTCTTTAACAAAATTTAGATTTTAAATTTTTATCCGAATTTTTTATTCACAGCGACTGAGTCTCTGATTTCACAACATATTTTCAACATCAACACTTATGTTACATGAGTTACAAAGATTACTAATATGGGAAATATTGTCATAGTTAATTTCATCCATACTAACTACTTTTCTATAGTAAAAAAATTTAATGTAAGAATAATATTTCATTAATAAAATTTTATTAGCATCATATAAAAGAGGTATAACACTCAAAAATTTGTTTTTGAACCAAAAAAATATGATACTTTCTTAAATATTATTCTCTAACATTCAATCATAGTTTTTCATATTCTTATGATTTTAAAGGAACTGTAATTTCCAAAAGTAAAAAAAACTATTTTATCTTCATTAATATCATTTATTATCTTGATTTAACCAAAAAAATATGAGGATCATCAAAATTCAAGAATACATGATTTGATCCTTTAGTTGTCTTTTAGATCTATCTCAACTAAAAAACCAATTTCTCTGACTTTCTTCATTCCATATTCCTTTTGTTAATAGCATAGATGACTTCTCTTGGAAGTGTGGTCAATCATTCTTCATTATAGTGATATGTTTGGTCAAAACATCAATAATATTTATCTAGGTAATCCAATATTTTCATTATATGTGGATTTCTAACATCAGATGATTTAACCTTCATTTATTCTAAAACAATTATTAATGTTACTCTCTTTTATTAGACTCTTTTTCCATGTAGTTCTTACTTGTTTCTAGGGAGAGACATGTTTTTTCAAAAATAATATTTTGTTTACAAATAAATTCCATAGAACATTTAAACTCATAGTCTCTCATTCTGATATCTTCAAACATGTTATACCAAATTCATATATTATCTTGTTTACTTGGATATTCCCCTCATAGATACTTTTGATATTTTCACATTTATTCTTATCTATTTTGAGACTCAATAGATATATAAATATAATTTCATAAATGTTAATTATAATTGAATTTATATATTTCCCATCTATCTCAATATTTTTTTAGTCAGCAAATTTCATTGGAGCATCATAATCTATTGGTATAAACCCAATTGTATCTACATAAATCACCACTATAACATGTGATATAAAATGATGTGTCATTTTATTTTTACATCCATGAAAACTGTCTCTATTGAAGGTATAAATAACGCTAATATTGAGTGAATTTATATTTTTTCTAATAAGGATATGTTATGGGGAACCATCTATGATATCACTTGAAGTTATTTAGGATCGTGAGAACCATATATTATTGGTGTATAATCTGTGGTGATCTTTTACAATTTAAATTATATTGAAATTAACCATTTCAACTTGATAGAGTTACGATCCTTATCAAATTTATATATTAAACTAACAATCATGAAATGATAATAATTTAATATTGTTCATGCATTCCTTACAAGGTTCACCCCTAGTGTTAGTGACTACATTCATTACACCAAAACTCATATTAGACCATGGAAATTCATAATATTAGAAAAGTTAAGAAAATGAGAAAACACCCTTTAGACTCCATATATATCCAAGTATGTATGATTATACTAAATATCAGAATATAGAAATATAATAATAAAACACATTAGTTATAAAAGTTCTTCTTATATTCTCAATCCAAAAAACCTGGAAAATTTTATGCCCACCTCCGTGAAAGTCCACCTAAAATTTAGACTTCTAATACGTATATCTTTTGTGGCATAAAACTCCATTTGGTATTTGTTTTTCGGTGAACCTAATAAAACTATGGATATAACTTGTTATATGTTTTCAGAAAATACTCAAACACCACTGAATCTATTAAGAATAATTATTCGATTAAATCCAAATCTGGTATGTCTATCCTAATCCTCCATATAATGTATCTAATAGAAATCTCTATCTATTGTATTGGAACTAAATAATTTTGTATTCTATAATAATTAAATCTTTATTCAGTGTCTCTAAAATAAACTATATTTGATAACTTTGATTGAGTACCATTATTCATTAACCTACTTCATTGGAAACTCACACTGCTAGAAAAATTGTATTTTGGATCTTCGTTCATTATATGTGTTATATAACTTTATTTAGTGGAACTTTTACATTTTGAATCAAATGAATATTAAATCCCTCATACTATACATTCATAATTTTTATATGTGAGATAAATGTAGATATGGCATCAAATAAATTTCATTTTACTGGTCAAAGAAAACATTAAATATGAATCTCTTACACATTTTAAATTCCTTGAATGCTTCTCAATTATTCTAGGATCAAATTAAAGATTAATGAAAACTCCCATATCTTCAAAATTATTCAAACTTATTTAAAATAGTATTAAGGAAATTATTTACTCTTTATTATCTTAGAATCATAAATGAAATGAGAGATTTTGTCAACATCATCATATTGGAGGATTTACCCTCATTTGGTGAATATTCTAGAATCTTATTTTAGGGGAAGAATTAGTGAATGTCTTCTTTAGGAACACATCCATCTGGTGAATATTCTCCATTTCACCACTTGTTTCATTTCACAATATACTTTTATGGGTTATCTTGTCTTTTCTCACACTTCATATAGTGTTTGGTTTGAAAACCCCATCTTGGTGCACCATCTCCAGGTCATCCATATGATGACAACATAATTTCATTTATAATACCCATTAAACATGTGGAGACTTCAATATTTTTTTCTCTTCCATACATATTTATATATTTTCTCTATCTGATAATATTTATAATCTATCATGAGTACATTTACATAGCCTTTTGGGTCTAATGTTTGTTGTCTATATGAATCGAACCAGTGTTGGGAAGAGCCTGAAGATAATATCGAGGAGCTAGTGGTTACATTAATAAATTGTCACAACATACATTAAATCTCATCCCAAGGGACCAAATTGTTTAGTAATATTGTTAAACTAGATACATACTTAATTTCCACCTTATATTTGAAAACAAAAAACACAAGATGATATTTTCATTGTGTACATCATTATTTACTCTAACATACACTATAATATCAATCATAATGTACTTCCTGGAATTATAGGGAATGAAACATAAGAATGGGGTTAACTAATATTATTTTTATGGGTATGCATTTATTTAAACCTAAATAATACATGAATAATATGACATCAAATAAATGATGTCAAAATATGCTACATAAATAATCACATGATGTAAAACATATCCATGGTTATATACACTACTAAAATAATCACATGAAAATAAATAAATGTGTTTTAATGAATTAATCATTAATTTATAGCATATAAAACATATCATAGAGACCTTGTTACAATACATGTTAAAATTAATATCAAGACCTCATGCAAAGAGATATTGTAGAAATGGCTATAACCTCATCCAATAACCAAAAATAGTTTTTCTCATGAGACATACTAATGTATTGAGGTGATATGTAATTAAAGTTCTCATTCATCACATAATTAGTCAATTTAATTTAACATATGAAAAAATAACATGACATAATCAAATTCCCCAAATCAATATCAATATTTATTGGAAGAACTAACATAGAAAAAATAAATATATTCCCTAGTCAAACTAATTATAAAACATACAAAAAAATGTGATGTATGGTGACATAAGATAATAAAGTTAGGAAATTCAAAGATTCAAAAATGTATATTTAAATATATTAAAATAATTTAATATAATTATTGTAAAATTCTTCAGCAAAATGTACCTTTCATTTTGAAATAAATTATTTTTAAAAAATACCAAATATGAAGAAAAAAATTTATTTTTATCTAACCTTGTAAAATTTTAAAATAATATCCAATAAAATGATTATTCATGATGTTGGAAAAAAAATTCATTTTATGTAAGTTAAAAACAATTCCTTTCACACTTGTAAATTTTATTATGGTATCATCTTCAAAAAATGATAATAATATTACTTTCATAGCATTGTTTTTAAAATAAAACATGGGTAAAAATGTTGTTAACAAATAATTTGGTTTAGTTTTGAAACTTTTATGAAAATACTTTTATAAAACATGGATATGGAAGAAAATTATTCCCATAGTTGATACAAAAATCAGATACAATCCTAAATAATGTTGAGATTTTGAAATAAACCCATACCACTTGGGTATCTTTTGAATAATAATCACCATAAATGAAATGAATTTAAATAAAACATTAAATTCCATTAATAAAAATATATTCATCATATAATATATCAAATCTCCAATATATACACTAGATAAAAGAAATAGGAGGTAAAGATGGAATATGTCTTGTTGAAGTAAATGAGAGACGAGAACCCCGTACCTCGTGATTGAATTTCATCATATGTGTGTGAAACTCATTTATAATATATATATTTATTATAAATATGTTCTAGAAAAATAATCATATATATAATACCATATAATATTTTATAATAATCTTTTATCACTTTTTTTATTAATAATTATTTGTTAAAATTGGTTTTTGGGTAATAAATCCTTAATTTTTCATGTATGTTTATGTTTAGAATGGTAATTTTAATTTTTATCAAGGTTAAATAATCTATATAATGATAAAAACAATGAAAATATGATATATATTAATTACATATGTATTTATAGAAATCCTTAAATTTTTGACACGTAAACGATAATTGTACTGTTCATATAGACGGTACGTCGTACGTACGCATTTACATTGTTTCCATTTTTAGAGGGATGGAAAAAATAATGGTTGATTATTATTCAACCCAATATAATAATTATAATATAATTTAATGAATATATATTCATAAAATCTATAATAATTAACATCCAAGAAAAACCAAAATGAAAAACGAATCACATTGCTTCGTGGAGGTTGTAGTCCAAAACTACACCCGAGTGATGTTATAGTTGCCCAATATTTTATATGTTAAGAATTTATATATGATATTATAAATATATAATTATAATTTTGTTTTAAACATAAAAAATTTACATTAATCCCATCATACTTCCAATCTATAAATTATGATAATGAAAAATAATTTGTATATCTATGTTGAAATGGTAGGTCTTATGTAAGGATGAGCGATAATTTAACTTCTTATTTGATGGGAAGGAGAGTTTATTATTTTTGTTTCAAAATCATGATAACAATTTATATATATTTATGATACTTATATTATCATATTATGATAAATACCATTTATTTAGAGGAGTTAATGAATAATAAAAAAGGTTATCATTTAGGATGGTTACCTATCCTTTCAATAAAATCATATAAAACTCATTTTAAAGGTCCTAGGTTTGGTATATTGTGATTAAAATAACCTATATAATATTTACAGTGATTTCAAAAAGTTATTTTTTTATGTTTTTGTTTAGACGGAAGGCTTATTATGGTTTATAGAAGTGAATGGTTATGTGTACTTTTATAATTGAGGTGAGCGACACATTTGGGATTTATTAAAAAATAAATTTTAACAAAGACATTATTAATAACAATTAATCACTATGGTTAGTAATTTTATTCTATGGTTGGGTATTTTATATATTTCATCAAACCATAAAATTTTGACCGTTATGTTTGCCTATTTTAAAATTATCCATTTTAGTTTCTTTATGACATTTAATTTTTTTTAATTTTACTTACAGGTTGATAATTTTAAAACAAATGGATAATAGATAACATTTTAGGACATATATTATCTATATTTTACTATTAAAATATTTTAATTGTCTTTAAATAATTTAATAAAATACAATTTTGATAAACTGTCATTATTGTTAATTTTAGAACTCTTCAATTAATTTGAATTAAAATACATCAAGAAAACATTAAATTTCCAATATAATTCATTTTAGCATCACTAATATGTAATATTAATCTGAAAAATTCATGTAACACAATAAATCAATCAAATTAAATCACCATTTATATTTTAAATGTAATTTATTTGATTCTTCTATCATTTTAATTAATATTGTATTAGTGTTTCACATGTTTTTATGTAAATTATATAATACCTAAAATTTATAAAAAAAACAAAATTAAAAAATAACTTTATTATGATAAAAAATTTAACTGATATTTTTTCACCACCTTTTCTCCTTTGTGGACTCATAAAAGATTTTTAAAACTAAGAGGGTGGAACTATGTAACTTTCTTTGGTTTAAATATTATATTGATAAATTTCATTTAATTGTTTTGATTAATCATATCCATTTAGAGAATAATGAGATCAAGGTATACTTCACATAAAACAATAAGAATAAATATGATAAATTGTGACTTTACCACTTAATTTAAACCAATGTTTACCAAATCTACTATTTTGTAAGGTGATAAATTTTATAAGAGTTACAATTCATATTAAAATAAAATAGGAGGGTTGAATTTAAAAAATTTGAACCTATTATTATAAATATGGATTATATTTTATTAAATTAAATTCCTATAATCAATAGAATGTAATTGAAAATGATTACACTAAATGCAATTAAAATCTATTATTTTGAAAAAACTATTTTTATGTCTAAAAATGATTTTATTTGTAATTAAATAATAAAAATGATTATAATGATATTAATTTAATTACTATTATAATTATTTTTATATAAAATATATTTCTTTGAAACCAAATTTTTTTTACCTTTTTTAATTCTGTAAACAAAAATATATTTGTCAATAAAATTAAATTTTTTTACTATTCACTGGAAAATCAATCGTTTAAGAAAAATATGAATGTTTCCCCCAAATATGATCTTGATTTGATGGTTTAAGAAATTATACTAATTTAATAAAATATGATTTATAACATTTAGTTAAATTTATTAAATTTTTTCTCCCAAAAAGACATGAAATTAATTTTTAAAAGATAACATATTTTTAAAGTTTTAAATAAATTTATTGATAATTGAGTAAATATTTACAATGAATTAATCAGTGATTTTTTATTGAGTTGGTATATTATATATAATTAAAAAATTATTCATAGTTTTAATACCTTCCAATTTAAAGGCTAGGTTATAGTGGAAAAATTTAAATACTAATATTTTGGGGTTTATTTTGGCAGAGTATTGCGTATTATATACACTGTCAAACATAGTGTTCTTATAAAACCTTAGGATAATATGTTCTACCCCTAGATAAATGTTTCCCTCATAGTATGATATTTATTTTTCATTAAGGGTTTTTTTTAAAATACCATTTTGGAAAAATCAAATCATAAAATGTGTTAATAAAACAACCTCTTAAAAAAAGGGAAAGGTAAATATTAATGCCATCACAAAATTAGGATTCTAAATATGAGAACATCAGTGGGATGTGAAAATGTAGACATTGAATATATATATAACATCAAAGGACTGATAGTGATTTATAGAGATCATGTTTTCAAGAGATTTAACCATAAAAACTGTAAATATATGATCATTTAAAAGGATATTGATTTCATAGTGAGAAAAGTAAATGAATAATGTTTTTATTTTATTGAATTTTATCTAATGTAAAGGGATTATTTTACCATGAAGATAAAATACTTGAGAAATTTTTTGTACTTGATTTCATTCCATTTCATACCTATAATCTCATCTTTTAGTTGTACTTTCTCAATTTCCACTTTATCTCTTATTCTCGTAAATATATATCCAAGATGAAATTTTATTCCTAATATACTAAAATAATTTTTTTATGAATCATAGGATCCATAATTCATTCCTTATTATCTAAACATTTAAAAAACCAAGATGGATACCAAATGTTATCCAATATTTTAAATCATACATTAACCTTGAATTATAATACACAAATTTTAACATAATCCATTATATAATTAGCTAACCTTATGTATCTTCCAAAATATGCATGAGGAATTTCAAACATCCAAAAAACCGTGTCAATAAATTTCAAAAATTAAATAATCATTAATCCTCTATAAAGTATCCCTTAATGTCACATGTATAAACATTAATCATATATTCTCTTGAAACAGGATAATAAATTAAATAACTATAAAAACATAATGAAATCATGAATTATTAAAATAAATAACACTCTATTTATATCATATTATCAGAAGTAAATCCATAAAAATAGAAAAACACCATCATGAATTAATGTTTCATCAAATCACTCACCATTTATATAGTCACTGAAACAATCCCATTTTTTATTCAATTTCAACCGTATATTTATCCCAAATAATCCTTATTAAATCAACATCATGAACATATTAATGGTTTTCATTCCCTCATTCCTTTTTTCTCTAAAACTATTACCTTACCACAAATTAAATTTTCTTGCTTATCGATATCATTAAACAGATAAATTCATATCCTTGACTAAAACTACTAAAGTACAATCCTTATTTGTGTTATTATTCTTATGAAAATAATATCAATGATAAAATACTTCTACAATATAATTCTTGAATCCAACTAAACAAGTACTGTAATAATTCCACATCAATTAGGGTAATATCATAATCTAAACCTTAATCTCATAGATTCTTTTGAAGGTATATTCCATTAATTCTTATGGAATTCGTTTCAATATATCCCTGTATATTTAAATATGAAACACTAAAAAATATAGTTTTTATTTATACCCATGAATTCACATATCTGATATATTTTATCTCAATACATTAAGCAAGCCCCAAGTTCCTTCACGAATGTACAAGGGTGTTTATTTACACAACTACCTCATGTGGGGAAATCACTCTTTCCCTTCTTCACTATATACAATTTTATTTGACATAATTTTCTTCTCTTGATTTATGAAAAGTCCATAAAACTTGGATAATTCATTCTCTATCTTAATATCTCATTATACTATATCCTCATATGATGTAATTTTTTGGAATAATAGTTTTGTTTGATGGATTTGAAAAAAATCCATCCATGAAATGTCCAATCATGCTCTTAGGATTTCATACATCGTCCATAGAATGAATTAAAAACATTTTAATGATAGATTAATTTTTAGAAAAAATTATTCAACCATTTTTCAAAGAGTCAATAATTGTCTCTCCATACACACTCAATTCTCAAAAGGATAATTTTTTATAATAAAATTTCTTTAAAATACTTATATCCCTTTCTATATATTTATTCCTTATCCGAGTGTTTAGGATCAATGACCACCATTGATCTGCTTCCCCTAATATATGATAAAATTCCTTGGAAACCATCTCCCTTTCATTTTCTCCCAATGAGAGAAACATATTATATATGTCATTTATCAATTTATCAGCTAGAAATGGATATTTAATCCCATTTAATGATGGAGATTGTTAATGTATTAAGTGGTATAACATTTTCACAACACATTGTGAATATGATGGAATCTACATATAGATAAGGTTATTTATCTTAACCTGAGTCAGCGTCCGCAATAGAGTTATAATTTTTTTCTCTAGATAAAACTTTATATCTAACTTCATTATCTATATTTGGAGAGAAATCCATGTATAGAATTCATGAAATTATATGGTTCACATTCCTTCCACTAGGTACAATTTCTAAAAAATTGAATACACATGACTATACTATAACGCTATAAAAAATGTATAATTCCAAAATTTTCTGAAAAACATAAAATTAATAAATAAAATTATTCATATAAAATATTATAATAATTATAATTAATTATTTTGTAGTTTTATCCATGTTTGTTATAGGGTTATGTTCCAAAATCAATGTTTTCCAAAATCTAATTCCCCTGGATTCTACTAATAATTTTTTCATACCAACTATAAATACCATGATAATGGTAGCCTATATCTGGTGGTCAATTCATTAAATTATAACTAGATATAATCAATTTCATCCCAAAGTTCTAAATAGATTTTTTTGGTAAACTCGATACAATATTAGTTTCCTCCTAATATTTTAAATCATAAAATAAAATATAGTATTTTTGTGGAATAAATTATTATTTACTCTATCATATCCCCACATATCAATCATAATAAACATTCTAAAATACTAAGAGAAACTTAATAAAGGAGTTATCTCATATTTTTAGTAGGTGTATTAATATATCAGAAGCTAAATAATTCTGAAATAATATGGTAGGAAAAAAATTATGTGCAAAGAATTCCACATTAATATTCACATTAGATAAAAATTAACTATGGAGATATAAACGGTTAAATAATCATATTAATATATATAAATGAGTTACTAATTATTAAATTCATAATTTTAGACAATAAAAAAATAACATTGAGGCCTCGATCCAAGATATCTTCAACAAATATTCAAGACCTTATTCCAAGACATATTATATAAGTGGGTAAGGACTGGGATAAAAATCCAAACAAGTTTGTTTCAATATATATACTGATTCATATATGGGGAATTTAATTCCATCCCCCACCTATAACATAATATTTTAACTGCGTTCCATAAATAAATAAATAAATAAGCATAATCTGCTACCTTAAAAATCAATTACTGTTCATGTTAGAAGAAAAAGAATACAAAATATCAATACATTTCCAAGAAAACTATTCATAATCCATCCATAAAAATATGGTGGATGGTAACAATAGATAATATACATTGTAATGAATAATATTCAATAACTTATGTTGACATAGATAAAAATACATTATAAATATCATTGGAAGGTTTTTATAGAAAATACCATTTTCATTTTGAAATTACTTATATAAAAACATATAAAATTATGAAATTTATTTTTCAAAATAACCCAATAAATTTTTAAATAAATAATTAAATAAAATATTATTCCTAATTGTGGAAAAATAATTTCATGCATTATAAGTTACAAAATCATTCAGTTGACACTTTAGGAATATTTTTAAAAAGCACCTCATTTAAAAAATTGCAAGAATATTCATTTCAAACTGATTCATAAAAATAAAAAAATGTGTGAAAATTTATTTTTTAAATCATTTGTAGAATGTGTAAAACATTTTAGGAAATATTCTTAGAAACAATTAATATGGAAGAAGAATATTTTCTCGGTGAAGGCTTATACATAAACAATCCTGAATAATGATGACATTGTGAAATAAACTATTACCACTAGGATATCTATTAATTCATAATCCCCATATAAGAAATAACATCAAATGAAACATTAAAAACATTATTAAAAATAAATTCACGATAAAAATTATCAATGGGGTGTTATATACACCACATAAAATAAATTTGGGGATAATTTGGAATTTTTCTCCCGAAAGTAAAAATGAGATGAGAAACCCCTACCTCAGGTTGGACATCAAATATAAATGATTGAACAAAAATATAATAAATAAAAGATTTATTATATTTATATTATCAAATAATACTTATATATATAATCCCATATATTAATTAATTATATTATTTTATGATCCATTTATTTACAATTTATTGTTAAAATCACTATTATGTTTAACAACTATTCCTTTATCTTGTGTGTTTTTGTTTTGTATTTTTGGTCATTTTTCTTTTATATTGGTTAAATTATCTAAATAATGGTAAATATGATATTAATATCATATATATTTTATATATATGTATTTATTAAAATCTAATAAGTTAGAGATAGAAAAACAAAATGCATCAATCACAGAGACGTTAGGTTTTACGTATAAATGAATATTGTTTCCAGTTTTCTAAATATGAAATGAAATTGTGGTATATAATTATTTACCATTAGATAATAATTATTTTATAATTTAATCATATAAATTCATCAAATTTATCATCATTACAATTTATGTAAATTTGAAAAAAATGAATAGTTTCACTTTTTGGAGGTGGTAATCCACAAAAACGAATGAGAAACATTATCATTTCCCAAAACATTATAAGGTAATAATGTAGATATGATATTATAATTATATAATTATAAATATGATTTATATAACTTATATAAATATTAAACATAACATAATTCCCATTCCGAAAATATGGTATTGAAAAATTAATCTTAAGGCAATGCTAAGACAATAGGTTGTACATATAAAGGAGCGATAAATTTCCATTTGATGGGAAATAGGGTGGATAATGGTTGTTTTAAAATATGGATATAATAACTCATTTTTTCTATGAGGTACATACCCTTTAATTTTTTTTTCGAATTCTTTGGTTTTATCCTAAGATTGATTCCTAATTAGGTATTGATGTTTACACGGTTGTCCTTGGCTTATTCGAAGCCTGGAACCCCAAGCGATGGACAGAACCACTAGGATACATGATTAATGGAAACCATGCTACCTAGACCACATGGTTTAACCTAATCATGTTGTAATTTTTAGAGGGGAGATCATTGTTCATGGTTATCCCTTGCCACATGTCAGGGACTGCACACCCATATGATTGGTCTGCATTTCTTAGCGGAGCTATATAAAATAATTGGTGTATGGTTTCTAAAATTTTGTATCTTAAACATGAGGGGTACCTCCTAAAATAGTGGGAGGTGCATGTATTTTGGGAATTTTAGACCACCGTATGGTGAAACTGTGTGACCTATTTATTTTGGTTGTTTTTAATATTTTTCCATTAAATAAATTTTATCTTATGAAACTCTGAATTCATCATTCCTGTATACAAAAGAGGCCTTGTACTACCATTTAAATTCTCAATATACTCCTCCTAGGTTCGGTGAAAAATCCTTTATACGACATCTGATTAAAGTATTTATTTCCACGATGGATTCCTATTGTTAAGTGCTTTATCCCATCGACTCAGTTCATCCATTGTATTCCTCCCGATGATGCTAACTTTATGAAATCTCATATAACTTTTTTTAGGGAATTAAAATATTTTTCTATTTTATTCTGATCTGGAACACAATAGATGATGATACTGTATGAGTGTTACTCTACAGACATAACTTAGGTGGTGTAGTTCTTATCTCTCCAAGTTGATTTTTTTCTTAATATATGTTGTTGTGACGCATGTCAGAATCAACCTACAATGCCCCAAAATTTTATCCACCATTATATAGTTTAATTAATAGAGATCATTATGACCTTCTTAGGTCCCTTCCATTGAGGATAGCCTTTTGTGGTATTGTCACGACCCAACCCAACGGGGCTCGAGCCGTGACTCCCTAGGCCCGCCTCCAATAGGCCTGGGGCTGACGTCTACGCCGAGTAGGCTATAACACATAAGGGAGGCATTAACCAATGGTACCTATACACACACACAAACACACACACACACACACACACACACACACCCACACACACCTCCATGAAACAGTTCAGAGATATATAAAACTGAAAAGAAAATGAATGCATACATCTATCCCAAACTAGAGTGCAACAGAAGTACAAAATGGAAAAATAGGGCCCACCAAAAGAAAACTAGAAAAGCATACAACCTGCTCGGAAGAAGGGGTACGCTGCCAAAAGAACCACCAAAAAGTGCCTCAACATAGCTCTGGTAGACTCCATAGTCAGTCCCACTAACTTAGCTGTGCCTGCTCCGGGTCTTCCTAGGACTCCGTTGAAAGGCCTGTGGTCTTCACAAGACACAAACATGTGCGGGAAAACCCCGTGCAGGGATATGTATAAAAATACTTAGTCGGAACCCCAAAACCCAAATCAAAAGGGAGAAACTAAAAGGCAACAATCCCCACATCCTTGCTAAAGGGAACCTATACGAGAGAGAAACTCCATCTCGTGACCATCCCCATCTAAACATGACTAGTCAGCTCAACTCAGGTGTGTGCCCATACATACACCATGAACTATCTAGATATACTCAGCTCACGCACCAAGACACATGAGGTACCAACCTCATCACCAGCAATAGTTCACAACCAAGATAACACACTCCATGATCATTTACATCCAAGATGACACTCGTCCAAGAGATACACTCCATCGGGTACCAGACAAACACCTCAGACGCTCATTAGAGAGATCACGCTCTTCGGATATCGTCACTGACGAAACCTCGTTGAAACAACATAAACACCAAAATCCTCGGATAGGGGATCACTCCTAGGGTATACTAGGGGATACCAAAACCCACAATGGTATATGAAGATCGAAAAGATAGGGTATCACTCCCAGGGCCCGTTAGGCCATACCACAACCCGATCTGGCACTCGTAGATCTCACAGATAGGGAATCACTCCCAGGATCCACTGGGGGATACCACAACCCAATCTGACATTCGACCGAAAAACGTAACTCAAATAGAGGACTGTCACCCATGTCATGACTATCATGATGATAACGTAACCCTATCTGGGACATCTCACACTATAGGGGATCGAACGGATGATGCCGCAACCCTACAGAAACCACGAGCTAAGTAGGGGATCGTATAAGAAACAATACTAGAACCCTACTATATTCCTTATGGTGAGTAGAGAATCATATACCCGATGATACCACAACCCTAATGTGCACGACCCACAATATAGGAGATTATATTCCTGATGATGACACAAACCCTACAGAGTTAAACTGCAAAATAGGGGATCGCCGCCCGTGGATAAGCAGTCACAGCGATAACAAGAACCCAATCTAGGGAAATGATGTTAGATGATCTCGCTCCAGGCCCACCGGAGGGATTCCACAACTCTAAAAGATTGAACATCCCATCGAGAGGATCACAAACCTATACTAAGGTTGTGATGCCACGTGAACCCTCATAGGAACAAACCAAGGGAGAACCCTCAACCACTGCTGGTCCAAACGTCGCTAACCCGAGCAACCCGCCACAATGCCACACTATGAATCTCCAAGGCTAACACTGAGGCCACCATCATGATCCACATGAAAAAACACGTAGGATAGGCTATTTACTCGCCTGAAATAGACAACTGTTGAAAAAAGAACTATTCACCATAGCTAACCCATGCAAGGCCCACACAATGATCCCAAAACTCAACGAATAGATCATACTACTACGATCCCCTCAGAAAAACACGCAGGATCCACTACTCGTTCATCCAAAATGGAAACCTAGTGAAAAAGTTATTATTCACCAAAGACAGCTCAGGTGGGGCCCGTGCCTTGATCCTGAAACTCATTGTACAGATCACACCATTGTGATTCTCTCAGAAAACCACACAGGATGGACTATTCATCCACCAAAATCGGACTCCTGGTGAGAATGTTTCCTTTTTTTGTAATTGACCAAACCCGGCCTCATGGGGCCCACACCCCAAACTTGGTCCCAAAACACGAAAACCAAAAAGAATAGTCCACTATACCATCAGGGCCTCAACGCCACTGACAACACGTCAATCGGATGCTACGGGAAGAAGATACGACGACCCGAAGTCAAATAATAATAGAATATTATTATTTTATTTGACGTTTCTAGCACCCGACCTATAATACAGAACATTGAAACCCCTATAACCCACACCAAAGGGTTATCCTCGTCACTAAGGTCATGTTTCCATAGGCGGCACGCAATTCGGGTCACCAGGAAGTAAGATATGGGGGTTTTAAAACCCATTTGTACACGTAGAGGGACGGACCGGCCCGCGCCAAACGCTCCGGCCGGCGAACTGCGCCACCTCGGCATGGCCCTAAATGAGCGTGCGGCTGACCCCCACCATGGGTCGCCGCTGATTTGAACTGAACCACCACCGGTGTGATGGTCCCGATCGAGTCCCGCGGCCGGACGCCGCGGGTCGCCGCCACGCCGATGGGCATTCTGAAGGCCGCCAGGGGGACCCTGGGGGACCCAAACACGCATACGAAGGCATCTACGTGACCCCCCATGAAAAGATATATGCATATTTAGGCACAAAAGAGAGAAAAATTAACCAAATTGGGATCTGGTATTTTAAACTTAAACCGCATACCTGCTGGCGGATCATCAAAGCTTTGGGTGCAGAACGACGCCTGCGACTCGCTGGAGCTCGATCCTCTGACGATCAGCACTGAAAATGGATGACTGGGGCTCGATTCAGTGAAGAATGGAGGTAAGAGGAGGGAGGGTCACTATGCTTAGAGAATTGGGGGGGGGGGGGTGATTTATTTTGGGTTTTTTAATTAAAAACTTCATTCAAACTCCCCGCCAACACGCCCCCGACCTGGCACCCGACAACGACTAAAATTTTGTCAGGCCTTGGGTAAAAACGGTGTTGTGAATACAACAAAGGACTCAGAATTGGATCTGAGACTCCGTTCATGAGATATTTGAGCCGACGCTCGTAATGAATCTTTTCCATTTATTTACGAAAATTCCCCTGGAGGCTTTTCTCACAGCTTTCCCGCATCCGCAAAGTTTACACCCTGCCTAGGGTAAATGGCACATTCCGGACACAACCATGCCCTCAAATTCTCGTTCTGAGCTACCATTTAAGATATAATACATCCCCTCCACGTGCATAGTATAAAAAAATTAATATTTATATATAATTAATTCCGGGCACACCGGGCCTCAGAATCGCACGCCATCTTCTCACCTAGATCTGGAATTTTTTTGTAGGAATATTCCAAAGTCTGATAGGGCCAAAACTCGATTCTCTATAGGTGTGCCTATCATATTTACAATGTGGTTATGAATGAATAAATGGTTAAACGACCATCTAAATGTTTTTGTCCGGATTTTGAAGTTGTGATAACATTAACAAAATTCATAATTTTTGTGTCAAATTAATGTTGACACACTTATCAATTTATGATGAATTTAATGGAGGTTATTTTTTTGACCACATCACATAATAAAATGGAAGAATGGTTATGCCATTGTTTTTATTGAATATTAATGAGTTATGAATTATCAAATAGATCATATAAAAGCACAAGATTACTTATCACAATGGATGACTAGGAAAGAAGACCTTCATTAATTATGGTAATGGGGAAAATCATCCCTAATGTTGGTTATATATATATATGGGCATAAAATCCTTTCTACTATTTTGATTCGATCATGATGACCCTTTATAAATGTGATACAGGCATGAAGACCATTTATATATGTGATACGATAATGGAAAACCATTATAAATGTGATACGGGCATAGCGACCCAATATGAATGTGATACAGTCATAGAGGCCATTTATTATAATGATACTGGCAGAGAGACACTTTATTAGTGTGATATGATAATGGAGACCCTTATGATTGTGATATATGGGCATTATGAAGCTTGTTGTTATATACATGCATGACCACCATTCTTGACATTATACATAGCATGGAGTCCCTATTTTTCTGATATTGGGCATGGAATACCCTCTCTATATGGTAATGGGAATGGTGTACCCTATTTATATGATATTGGTCATGGTGACCATTATAGATATGATATCTTGCATGATGACCCTCACTAATTTGATCTTGGGAAGGGTGGCCACTATAAAAGTGATATTGTACATGGCATCCCATGATACCTGTGATACTAATGATACATATTATGGATGTTTGAGAAATGCCTCGGGCCTAGGATCATGGTTGTATCAACAAATATGGTTTTAGACTTCACTACATGTATAGTCCATATTTGTGTATACATGTGACTACTTATTCATATATTATCCTGCTTTTACCAAAGCAGGTATTATCTTCCTGGTGTCCCTCTGGAACCAAATATGATCCTTAATAGTTATATTTACTAATTCCAATTATTATACACACATATACATATTATATTCACTAACTATATATGTATAAACACCATTTGTGGAGTCCTCATAAGTATATTACACATAATATCTCAGTCATTGATGGTATCTGGGAAGACTATATGCTTGATGATGTAAATAAGGGGAAGCATCCACTTATAGATGTGTGACTTTAGGGATGACATAGAATGGGAACATAGTGGTTGATGAACAGTATGGAGAATGAGATTCTTTGACATATTTTTTCCTTTCCATTCTTTTTTTATCATGTAATGTATTGACTACTAGTTTCCATGTATACACATATTTTCTATTTTTAAGAGACATAAAATCGTCATCATTTGTATATGATTCACATTACTACTTTTGATTATTATTTTTAACTTGTATGTTTCTATGATATTCAACTATTTTTTGATTATTAATATTATTATACTATTTATCTATTTATTATAACATTGTGTTACTCTATAGAGAGGGATAATTCTCCCCAGAGTCAAAACCAAGACCCTCACTGCTAGTCGGTAGCCTCTTGCAGACAGGGAGGCATACTTGAGCCCATGTGGCCCACTGAGTTGACGGACCTCATAGTGGAACCTCGGCCGAGAATTCACTAAATTTTATAAGATCTGTTTTCATTATGTTTTTATTACTTCATGGAATATTTAGAAAATAGATTTGGAATTCATTGGGTCATGGTAATGAGTTGTTCCTGGGAGTAGCTAACCCACATATAGGGAAATGAAAACATAACTTAGATGGGATGTGTTGTTCTATATTTTTCTTATTATAGTTTATTTCAATCCACCATTGGGTTACACATTTTAATTGATATTTTATTATTACTATGATTTCTAATTTTATAATATCATAGTCCACTGAGATAATGACATGTCATATCATGCATCATTTTAGGTACCTGCAAGAAATCACATGTCATGCATTATTCCATGCCATGTAGGATACATTTTTTGACTGTATGAAAATATTTAATGTGCCTTCTATTATATAAATAATAATTGGATAACATTTCATGTTGGGAATTGATAAATGTGTGTATGGTCTTAAATTAACACGACATTTTAATTTATACGGTCTATGGTCCACAATAAGATGAAAGTTATGATATATATTTGTCAACCTTTAATGTGAAATGATAGAAATGATAATCAATTTAAATGGAATTTAAATATAAAAATAAATATTTTTTTTAAATATGAATGAAAATTGATATTTAATACATTTTTTCCAATATAAATTGATATTGATACTCTGTATACCATGACCCATACTAATAACACAGTGACTGACCCTGACCCATAATTAGTAGTAGGGAGTAGGTAGCATATCTTGTGTTCATATTTATTTATTTTACTTCCCATACCTGGCTCTATGTGTAGGATGAGGGGTTTGTTTATCATAAAAACGAATTTTACCTATTCTATTATTATTTATGGGGATTATGGAATTATCAAATCTAATATTAGGGGTGTTTTTGGAAATGTTAGAGAAATTCCACCATGAATTCCTCTTAAAAAATATTAGGAGGTTGGTAATTACTATGCATTGGAGGGGGTGGAATATATGCCACCAGTGATACCTCTAGTAGTTCCACCTTTTGAACTAATTCCTATTACGAATGAGAGATTTGATGATCAGTTTCTAGGATGTTTGTTTAAGAATTATACAGATTATTCAGGGGCTCTATTCCCTACCCCTTATATGGATTATCTTATATAGAAGTTTCAGTAGCAGTATATGCCCATGTTTTTGAGGTATGGATGACCACATCATACATAGATATTGGTTGATATGGTTATGTATATATTAGATCATCTAGAGACACATCCTATGTTGATAGTGAAAATATATACTTATATGATTTGGGGATCTTCTAAATGTTGGTCGGATATTCTGAACTAGGCATGTTAGTATCAGGAAGTTACTCAGATGTATTTCCAATCAATCTTCAATGAATATTTCATACTTATGACCCTTAGGTCTGATCATCATAAATATTTTGTGAACTTTCAATAAGATTATATGATTTTTAGGGACCAACTAGATCATTTTATAGAGTATCACCACTTTTGACCATTTATACAGCTAATGAAGAAGCCTAATAGAGATGACTGTAGGATGGAATTATGCATCATATTAATTCTCAGGTTACTATTTTATAGTTGACTACCATGTAAGATATAGTTATCTATGATATTTTATTGAGAAGAACATGAGGTATGTAGGCAGTGTGATCCAGGTTGGTTAAGAACCTAGATAGAGTATTGGTTTGACTAGCGTTCAGAAACAATACATTGAGACTGTGTGCTTGAGTAAAGGCATCCAGGTGACACCCACTAAATGTCAGTGGCTAGTCAGGAGTGTGGGTCTCAAGGTAATAAAAAGTTCTATTTTGCCCAATAATCCATCGATTGGTGATGATGTGGAATATTGGGGAATATTTCGTGTGTCTACAGGGCCTTCTCATCTGTTCTGAGTGGAAGAGGATCTATATCAGCTCCACCATTAGAAGAATGATCAGTATAACTTCATTAGGAATGTGGTTGGAGTAATTCTGGTCATTCATACAGAATATGAGGTCTTGGAAGTTGTAGCTAGGCTTCATATATGTAGCACCGGTAGAGCAGACATATTATAGGTAGTATGGTTGTAGCACAACTGTTGGGGGTCATTCAATATTTATTTAAGGAAACATATACCAAAGGGGTATGGTGATGTAAAATATACTGTATGATGCACTATTCTAATAGTATATACTATTCCATCTGCCTTATTCAATATCGGTGAAACTCATTCCATACTATTTGTGGCTACTGTGGAAGTCATTTGACTCAATGTTGATTACTCATATGGTGTTGTGACGCTTGATACACCATTGGGATTATGGTCAATGAGTGTATAATTATTCAAAGACTATCCCCTTGATGATGGAAATAATCATTTCAATTGAAACCTCTTCATTATTGACATTACAGGTTATAATAACATACTCAATATGGATTTTTTGGTCCCCTATCATGCATATGTGTATTTTTATCACTGTAGAGTGTTGTTTACATCACCAGGGAGAAATATTTATTCACAAGTGTGGGTGGGATGTACATTAATGTAGAAATGGACCAATTCTTCTTGGTTTTAGTGGAGTGACTGCCCAGATTTCTTACCTTTACATGGATGATTAGGTACCACATCAGATTGAGTTACCTCCTCTAGTTGATCGACTATAGATTTTTTCCTCAATGAATTTAATACAATCCCTCCGGAGATGGAGGTAGAGTGTAATATTGATGTATTTCCTATATGTAAAATGGTATCTATTCCACATAATAGGAGGGTTAATATCTAGTTATAGGAGAACAAGAGGTACTAGAGGACTTACATGCCAATGGTTTTATATTCCCTAGTACTTCTCCATAAGTTGAACATGTATTTTTCACCATGTAAGTAGATAGAACCCTTAGTAGTTTCATAGATTACAATAAATTGAATCATATTATAGTGAAGAACCAAATTACCTTTCACCATAAAGATGACATCTCTGACCAACTCAAAGGAGCTAGAGTGTTCTTGATGATCGACCTAACATTGGGATACCATCCGGTTCAAGTTAGGCCTTCAGATATTCCACCTACAACATTCAATAGTTGGTATGAATTATATTACTATCATTTTTTAGATTTGATCTTACAAATTCTCATGCCATCTGTTTGGATTTTATGAAAATATTTTTCTATCCCTATCTAGAATTCTTTGTCATGGTTATCGAAGATTAAATCTTCGTGTATTATCAAACTGACTATTCCATAATTCTTGAGAATATTTTTAATATAGTGAGAGAGAACCATATTTATGATAATCTTAGTAATTGTAATTTCTCGGTCAACATGGTTTACTTATTAGGCCATATAATCTTGGTGGTGGGTGTTTCAAATGACCCAGAGAAGGTGAGTACTATAGTTACTTGGGTGAAATACAAGAATGTGTTTGACATATAAATATACATGGGGAAATCTTGTAATTACAGGAATTTTCGATTGGGATTCCAAGGATTATCATAAAATCATAAGGGTATGAATAATAAGGTTGTGAAGTTTATATAGTCTTAAGGTTGTGTGATAGCCATTTAGGATCTCAAGGGGAGATTTATTTCTACACAGATATTGATTCATCCAGATTTAGCAATAGGATATACCGAATAATGTAACGCATTAGGTATCAAAAATATATCGGTTCTAATGTAGTATGATTAAGTCATTGCATACATGTCACAAAAATTAATGCCCCGTGAGAGGAATTACCCAATGCACAATCTCATGCTAGCAGCAGTTTTTTATACCGTTCATAATTTGAGGAATTACCTCCAAGAAATGAATTTTTTGTTATTTAAAAACCAAAATATTCTCATGTATATTTTCACATAGCATGACTAGAATCATAGGTACAAAAAATGGGGTGAATATCTCTAGTCTTTTGACTTTGAGGTAGACTATATGCCTGACAAACGTAGAGTTGTTTCCAATGTTCTGAGCAAGAGGAATCCAACCAAGGTAGTTCAAGAGGCAAGTATAATGTGACATCATATGGATATAATGTCATGGATACAAATAGAGGTGAATAATAATCAAGGAAAATATTTACTTTCATCATTATTAGTAACCTCTTCACAATAGTAGTAAATGAGGACAAGTCATTTTTCTTATCTTGATGGTTTGGTGTAATGGGAGAGTAATTTTGGTGAGGATCTGCATTTTGATTTTTCAATCGATGATGTAAGAATTCTATATATACATGGCTGTATCGTAGTTCCCATATATATGTGAGTTGATCAACTGCAAGATTCTTATGCTTCCTAGTAGGTATTTCACCCATGTATCTCCATGATATATTTTTATATGTGCCGACATAATTGGTGGATAGTGATAAAATGTGAGATAGAATGATTTCTTACATAGTATTCCACCTTTCTATTGGTGATGGTAGAATACAAGAAACCTTATATCTTGAAATAGTTTTCACCATTCTCAAAAATAAAATGGAAAGAAGTTGATATGGATTTAATAGTTTGATTAATGCAGTCTACTATAAGCAATGATGTAGTTTGGGTAGTTGTGGATAGATTAATGAATATAGACCAATTTATTCTTGTACAAGATGCTTTCTTAGTTGATGATATGGGAATATTGTATGTTCTTGTTGGGACCCTCATACTATCATTTAATATTGTGATGATCATTTAACATCAAGGATCTATCATCGTTTATAGGGAGCTATGGGTACATAGGTTCGTCTCATCATAGAATTTCATGCTCAGATTGATGGATAATAAGAATAGGCTATACATGTGTTGGAGGAAATGAACTATGAATGCATCAAGATTTTAGTGGTTTTGGGAAAAGAATATACCACCATTAATGTTTAAGTGAAATAAAATCTTATTGCTTATGATAGAGATGGTAACTTAAGATCCCCTATACGGTAGGATGTTTTGTTCACCATTATTCCAGTTAGAGATAGGGGAGCCAGCACAACTGGATATTTATCTCATTCAAGAGACTTTCAAGAATGTCTATCATATCATGAAGTGGATTTCTACCATTCAATTTAGGTATAAATATTATTTCAATCATCATCTATGACTTCTAGAGTTCAAGGTCATGGATCTTTTGTTTCTTTCAAGTATATCCCACACTACATAATGGACATATATAATGTAAAGGGAATTTGTTTCCATAGTTTTAGAAGACATTTTAGATTCATGAGAGAGTTGTTAAAGTAACCTATCTATTTCTATTACATCATAGGTACTATTCCATGAACGATGTCTTCCACATTTATCTACGTTTCTGTTATCATGATGACATGTGTCATACTTTTGATCCTAAGGATGTTGAGATTTCTTTTGATAGATATTTTGAGGAGCATCTTATATAAATGATTGAATGGATATAAAAGTACCTCTATGTATTATATACACCTTTATCATGGGTGTTATGGTATCATGTATGGATGAAAGATGATATTTTGGAGCTAGATTATAATTCACATTTTTGTAGTCATATTTATTCTCAAATGATATTTTTCCATACTCGAATTGTGATCTTTGCGATGAGTAACATTAAGGGTGAAAAACTATAAGTAACTAGTTTTTATATTAGGTATGGAACCTTAAATTTTCATTATAATTTTTTGGTTTCAAACTACAATGGATTCTTAATGATATTAATAAAGTCACATAGGATTCCAAATATTTTTTGGAGCCCAAAACCCCAGATGGTGGAAGACAGCACTAGGTCGCATGGTTGGTATAAAAAGTGTCACCTAGACCACACAGTTTCACCTAATAGAATAAGTAATTTGATAGGGTAAACATGGCACAGATTTTTCCCTAACCATATTCCAGGGGATTTATTCAAATTTGAATGGTTTATAGTTTTTATCATAGCCTTATATCATGGTTGGTTCACAGTTTCTCAAACCATGAAGCCTAACCTTGTTGGGTCCTACCATATATAGTGGGAGGTGCATGGTTGGGGAATAGTTTTGTAACATCCCAATTAATTAATGAGTAATATATTTTCATATCTATGTCTATTTTTGAATAAGATACTATTTTAGTGGCTTAAAATGAGAATAAATCCAATCACAAGCATAGAATACTCTATTATTTTTTGAAAGATTGTATTACCGCCTTTTGATGGAAAACCATTTTAAAATATATATTTTGACAATTCTATAATATATATTTTTAAAAATAAACTTATTCTTTAGTATTGGGACATTGAAATTTACTTTGGATAATTTTTTGGTACTTTTCTGACAATGTTCATTTTTTAATGAATAGTGAAAATACTACTTTTTATTTCAAAACTGCTTTTTCATCTAATTTAATTATATGGTTAGATTATATTTTTAATGGGTTTTAAAGTTTAATTACAATATAGTTTTACAATTTAATCCAATTTTGTTCATTTTAATTAATTTCACTTTGGTATTGGACATAAACAATTGTCAATATTTTGATAGATATTGTTTCTCAAAAACCCACTATTTGTTTTGACAACAAGAATTATTTTTAAATTAATTTCTACAATTTGAGTGTTTGGAATTTGGTAAAATGGATTCCATATTTTCAATCATAATTTCCAAATTATGTAATTAATACTCTTTTATTTTTGGACATTATGAATAGTAACGACGATAATTATCTTTTATTATCATGATTAATTAGTAATCGTGTAGTTAAGGGTAATAAAATAATAAAATAATAATATAAAATGACCCCAAAATGTGTCTTAATTCTACCTGTTGTTTCATGACCGACCATGGGATTCCTTGTTCCAAACTTTGGGACCCCATGGAATCACTTTTTTGTGATAGTGACATTTTATCTTTTTATTTTTTACGAAAGGTAAATATAAAAAGAGTATGTAAGACCTAAGTAAAACAATTTTAATTTTTTCAAAATAAATGATATCTTAGACTATAAATAGTCATTGGAAATATAAAACTATTTCCTACATCATTGTATTCTTTTATAATTTTTAGACATTAAATAGATTAATTTATTTATGACCCCATGATGATGTAGTGATTACCTCATTAATGAACGATTTATATAAAATGAAAAGATAATGTAAAATATAAGACATAAATTTGTCAAAAACCTATTTTATTGGTGTATTTAGAACCCTTATCACCTTTTCCTCTAAATATATAATTTTGGGTCCTTTAAAATCTGAAACTAATTTTATGATAAAGTAACATTTCTTGACTTTCCTAGAGTGCCCCTCCTCCCTCTTATAAAAGCCCCCCAACTCTACCACCTTACCCACACCTCTAAAGATATTGTATCAGCCAAAATTTTATCATTTTATCTCTCCAAATACCTATCTTCATCATAGAATCCTTACCTTAGGCAGAAATCTCTTCAAGAAACCCTTTTGGTTCCAACCAAGGGATGTTACCCGATTTAAAGGTAAAGTCTTCTCTAATGTTCATTTGTTTTATTTTGTTTCTCCAACCCCCTAAAATCTTTTTATTACTTTCTTTTGTAAAAACAAGAGTATCTTAAATATAATAGGATGTTTTTATGAGAATTATTTGATTTACACTTGCACACACCTCCTTCTAATGGTTAAAGAACATACTGTTTCTGTGAGTGGCGAATTACTGCCTCATGAAACGATGATTGTTAAATATTATTTTAAAACCTTTCATAGTGGCCATTAGGATTTCACTATATTTATATATGATATATGTGATATTTTTGTTTTCCTTATGCTTCTTATTTTTAATTTATGGCATTCCTTTATAGTTTCCATTATGGGTAAAATGCGATAATTTCATTTTAGGAAGTGCGGACTACCGTCCCCTCAAAGTGATTTGAATCGTTAATGGCTTATGTAGGACGTATAAAGGATGGAATTAATGATATTTTATATGATATTATATTGGAATTATAATATTCCTTTATATCATTATTATTTCACTCCATTAAATACGAAATTGAAATGAAAGTTGCGCTCATCCGTACGTACGACTTACCGTCTCCATGAACGGTGCATTTCATTTCTTACCTCTAAATATTATGTAATATTATAAATGAATATATATACTGGATATATATGATATATATGATATCTACATCATGAATATAATTCTGGATATAATGGATATTTTACCACATGAACAACTTGTAATTATAAGATGTTTATTTTTGGCTCAAGTAACAAAGATCGACAAACCGACCGTTTTTAACTTAAATAATTACATAATGTTCATAACATGTTAATAAGTTATATACAAGGAATAATGAACTTGAAAAAGTCTTTTATGTAAGTATAAATTAACTAGAGTTTATTATTCATGAGATTAAATAACGATCGAGTCAAGCCAGACACGCGGTAAGGAACTTCGTCTCAATCTCCTTTCATTGAGGCATATTTTGTTTTGTACACAACTTTCTTTTATATGGTGTATAAAACCCTTTGAATTTTACTTTTATTCAAAAGTAATCTTTTTATACGAAACGTTTTACTAAACGACAAAAGGGAATGTTTTTGTCTTACGTATGTGGTGACAATGACTTCTCTGCCACCGTGACCATTATTTGAGTTTCGTCTTCCACTACCAGCAATAAAATTTTTTAAAATGAAAAATAAATACCATGTTTTAGTTTTCTTTTATTTTGGTACTACAAATGGTTTTGAGAATGTTTTGACTATATCAATGTGTTTATGATATATTGGGATTGAAATGTATAAATGATATGTTTCCTTTATGCATGTTTTATGTAATACGATTATGTTATGGTTCTTGGGAATTGTTTATCAAGACGAGTGGTTCCATGATAAACAAAGGGCGGGTGAGTCCGTGATAGCTCTCCAATGCATTGGGTAATGCGAAGAAGTTAAACGCTATTGTTTCTCCCAAGAGATTTTGGGAATATACTGTGATGGGTATTCCAAACGTAACCATGAGGGTTACTACCTACGCAAGAATGTTATGAATGCCTCAAGTTACCTTTATGACTTATGATTTCTATGAGTTATTAATAAATCTTATGATTTCATGAAGTATGATAAAGTTCTTATGTTTTATGAGTAAAGTATGATTTCATTGATTCGTATGAATACATGGACGGATGTTTTCATTTTGTAATTTTATCCCTTACTGAGCTTTTTATGCTCATCCCAAGTTTTTGAAAAGCTTTTCACTGGTCAAGGAAAATGTACATGATGTGATGTTTGTTTCGAGGAGGTTTCAAGATAGAATCCATGATTTATTTTAAATATGTCTCCTATGATGGAAAAAATGAGTAATTCTTTTTTATGTAACCACCTTTTTGAAATGTGGTATGTAATGCATGATTTATGATCTAATTCTCTAAAACTCTAAACCTAAAAAGATCCCCAATGTGTATTCTTGAAATAAATCAAGATTAATTAATGTTTAAGGTTGGGGCCTTATAGTTGGTACCAAAGGTCAGTTTAGATAACTTTAAGAGTTATATTTCTATTAAATGATTATCCAAAAATATTTATTTTATGGTCAAATTGAAATAATATAGCATTTGAAGATTACCATGTTGCTTCATCTATGAAATGTTTGTTCATAATGGTTTTCCGTAGAGGAAATAAGGAAGCAGTGCTAGGAAGGCATACAGAAGGAAATGACCTTCCAAATCAGCATCCTGAGATGGTCGAAATTGGAACTGAACAGTTTGTTGCAGTAATGACGTAGTTGACTCAAGCGATAAATGGTGGTGGTATCCATGCACGAGATCAGACAGATCAACTGCAGAGGAACATGTCCGTAGTGAAAAATTTCATGAGGCAACATCCCCCATCATTCAGAGGATCATCTAACCCTGTGCTAGCTGAAGGATGGATTAAATCACTGGAGAAGATTTTCGATGTCATGGGGTGTTCAGACAATCAAATGGTTAGTCTTGCTGTTTACTGTTTGGAGGGTGAAGCAGATCAGTGGTGGTCGATGGTTAAAAATATCCAGGACACTAATGCGATCTATTCTATTGACTGGGATGAATTCAAAGGTATGTTTCTTGAGAAATATTTTCCCAAGGCTATTAGTCTTAGGATGGAAAAACATTTCTTGGAATTGAGGCCAGAGGACGACTCAATGGCTGCTTATGAAGAAAGGTTCACACGATTGGCAAGGTATGCTCCAAATTTTATCCGAGACCTTGATAGAAAAATCAATAGTTTTTAATCAGGATTAAATCCAAAGTATCGAAGGGATTTAGCTTCTCATGAGATCAAATGTTATGAAAAGATTGTTCGATGTGCTAAGAATGTGGAATTGGAGTTTGCCGATGATCAAGTGTTCTATAAAAATCAACAGAATAAGAGTCCGAGGTGGCAGGAGAAAGGGAAGAATCTTTCAAAAAGGTCTGACGGTAAGAAAAATAAGTTTTCAGTATGTGATAAGTGTGGTAAAAAGCATGTTGGGGAATGTATTCTGAATTCTAGAAAGTTCTACCGATGTGGTAAGATGGGACATAAAGCTCGTGTGATTGCACAGAAAAATATCAGGGTGATGGTAAGACCAAATTTGATTTACAGTTAGTAAAATGTTTCAAGTGCAATGAGATGGGTCATTATGCAAATGAGTGTTCGACAAAGAGCTCAAATGATGGGAAGTAGTCAGACAACAAGCATAAAGGTGTGGTGAAATCCTTTGCAACTACTTCAGCAGATGTTGGGCCATCAAATGAAGTGGTATCAAGTACTTTGTTTATTTTTTCAGATTATGCCAATGTGTTTTTTGATTCGGGGTCTACACATTCTTTCATCTCTGAAACATTTGCTAGTAAATTGGGAATTCCATCTCAATAAATGACTCCTGAACTTGTGAAAAAAACACCTGGGGGAAATGTTGAGGAAACAATAATTTATAAGAATCTTCTTATACTTATTTGAGGAAAGAACCTACTTTAAAACCTTATTGTTTTACCTCTAGTAGAGTTTCATGTTATCCTGGGTATGGATTGACTCTCTGTTTACCATGGTAAGATTGATTGTAGAGCGAAAGAAGTTTCTTTTCACAAAGTCTTTCATTTTGTGTACAATAATGAACCCTTACTGTTGATAACAAATCAATAGGCTGAGAAACATGTAAAAGATGGAAATGAATGTTACCTTGCACATATTGTTGAAAACAAAGGAACCGTTCATATTAAGGATGTGACAGTGGTAAATGACTATCCTGATGTCTTTCCTATTGAGTTTCTTGAAATAATACCAGATTGTGAAGTTGAATTTACTATCGACTAAGTTCCTGATGCTAAGCCAATTTCAAAACCCCCTTATTGAATAGCTCAAATTGAACATTTAGAGTTAAAGGAGCAATTTGAAGATTTATTAGAGAAAGGTTTCATTCGACCTAGCACATCACCATGGGGTGCTCCCGTCTTATATGTTAAAAAGGAATATTGTTCAATGAGACTTTTCATTGATTATAATCCTTTGAATAACATTACTATTAAGAAAAAATATCCTTTGCCTCATATCGATGATTTGTTTGATCAGCTCTTGGGAGATCAGAATTTTTCAAAGATTGACCTGAGATCGGGGCACCATCAGTTGAAGGTAAATGAAAAAGATATTCCGAAGACTGCATTTCGTACAAGATATGGCCATTATGAATTTGAAGTAAATCCTTTTGGACTAACCAATGCACCTGCTGTATTCATGGACCTTATGAATATAATTTTCCATGAGTTCTTGGATAAGTTTGTAGTTGTTTTCATTGATGATATTTTGGTGTTTTCTAAAAGTAAAGAGGAGCATGAAAGTCATTTAAGGGTTATTTTGAAAACCATAAAAGAAAATAAATTGTGTGGGAAATTCAGCAACTGTGAGTTTTGGTTGCAACAAATTTATTTCCTTGGTCACATTGTTTCTAAAGATGGAATAACTGTTGATCCTGCATAAACAAAGGTTGTTGAAGAATGGAAAAGACCCACAAATGTACCAGAGATTCGTAGTTTTCTGGGTTTGGTAGGTTATTACTGAAGGGTTGGTAAAAATATTTCATGGTTATCTAGTCCAATGACTAAGATAACTCAGAAGGGTGTTAAGTTTATCTGGACAAAAGAATGTGATGATTGTTTTCAGGAGTTGAAAAGAAGATTGGTGAATGCTCCAATTTTGGCACTACCTTACTGGAATTCTGATTTTGTTATCTATAGTGATGCTTCATTGGAAGGACATGGTTGCGTCCTAATGAAGAATTATCAGGTAATTGTTAATGCTTCACGTCATTTGAAAACTAATGAGGTAAATTACCCTACATAGGATTTGGAATTATCTGCTGTGGTTTTTGCTTTAAAAATTTGGAGGCATCATTTGTATGGTGTGAAGTGTGAAATATATAGCAATCACAAAAGTTTAAAGAATATATTCACTCATAAATAATTGAACACGAGACAGAGGAGATGTCTAGAATTAATCAAGGATTATGACTATACAATTCATTACCATCCAGGAAAATCAAATAAAGTGGCTGATGATTTGAGTCAAAAAAGTAATGCTTTATTAACCATGTTACGTTTGGAATGTGATACTTTGGTTAAGGATTTTATTAACCTTGGAATAGAAGTTGTTAGTGCAGGAAGATCTTCTATTTTGTTTCATGTGTCAGTGAGATCATCTATATCAGACAGAATTAAGCAAGCTCAGAAGCAAGACAGTGAGTTACAGAAAAAGGTAGATCTGGTTCAGAAGGGTGTGTTACATGAATTCAAAATTTATAATGATTGTGTTTTGAGATTTGGGAAGAGATTGTGTGTGCCTTGTGATCCATAGTTGAAGATAGAGTTGTTATGTGAAGCTCATAGTTCTCCATTTTCAGTTCATCCTGACAGTACTAAGATGTATAGAGATCTTCGGGAGTATTACTGGCAGGGTGGAATGAAAAGAGATAATGCTGATTTTTTGTGAAATGTTTGACTTGTCAACAGGTTAAAGCAGAGCAGCAGTTACATAAAGGGAAGCTTCAACATATACCAGTGCCAGAGTGGAAATGGGAGAATATATCCATGGAATTTGTTGTGGGGTTGCCGAAGACACCTCAAGGTAATAATGGGATTTGGGTTATTATTGATCGTTTGACTAAATCTGCTCATTTCCATGCTATACGAGATACTTTTTCTCATGATATACTTTCTCGTTTGTATCTTAAAGAGATAGTCATGTTACATGGAGTTCCCCTCTCCATTGTATCTGATCGTGATCCCATGTTTATTTCTAACTTTTGGAAAGGCCTTCAGAAGTCATTGGGTACTGTATTAAATTTTAGTACATCTTTTCATCCTCAATCAGATGGGCAGTCAGAACAAAAAATTCAGACTTTGTAGGATATGATACGTGCTTGTTCGATGGATTATCAGGGAAGTTGGGACCAACATATTTCTTTAGGTGAGTTTTCTTATAATAACAGTTTTCATTCCAGTATATAGATGGCACCATTTGAGGAATTATATGGGAAGCGGTGTTGAAATACATCTTTTTGCGATGAAGTGGGTGAAAGGAAGTTGATGAGACCAGAATTGGTATAAGAGTTGGAAAAAGCAGTTCATATGATATAGAAACACATGAGAACAACTAAGAGTAGGCAGAAATGTTATGGAGACAACAGGAGGAAGGATCTCACTTTTGAGGTAGGTGGTCATGTCTTTCTCAAAGTTTCACCAAGGAAAGTGTGATTCTATTTTGTAAGAAAGGAAAGCTGAGTCCAAGGTTCATTGGACCATATGAAATTCTTGAGAGAGTTGGATCAATTTCTTACCAAGTGGCTTTACCTTTGATTTTAACTCAGGAAAACAATGTTTTTCATGTTTCAATGTTAAGGAAGAGCATGCCAGATCAATCTCATGGTTTGAGTGCAGAGGTAGTTCAGATGGAAGAGAACATATCTTATGAGGAACAAGCAGTCCAGATCCTTGACCACAGGGAGTAATTATTACAGAATAAGGTGATTCATCAAGTAAATGTTGGTGAAAAAACCAAATTATTGAAGGGGAAACATGGGAATCTGAAAATGCAATGAGGGATAAATACCCCCACTTATTCGATAAGTAAATAAATTGCGGGGACAATTTTCTAAAGGGGGGAAGGATGTAACATCCCAAGTAAATAAAGAGAAATATATTTTCATATCTATATCTATTTATGAATTAGATAGTGTTTTAGTGGCTTAAAATGAGAATAAATCTAATCTTAAGCATTGAATACTCTAATATTTTTTGAAAGATTGTTTTACCGCCTTTTGATGGAGAACAAT
The DNA here is from genome assembly GCA_963277665.1 of Viscum album. Taxonomy (NCBI): domain Eukaryota; kingdom Viridiplantae; phylum Streptophyta; class Magnoliopsida; order Santalales; family Viscaceae; genus Viscum; species Viscum album. The sequence continues at coordinate 461,278,919 of OY728120.1, read as the reverse complement.
GTTTAAATATATCTTTTGACAATTTTATATGCTATATTTTTCAAAATAAACTTATTCTTTAGGACTGGGACATTGAAATTTTCTTTGGATAAAATTTTGGTATTTTTCTGACAATGTTCAATTTTTTTAATGAATAGTGAAAAATACAGCTTTTACTTGAAAAGTGTATTTTCATCTAATTTAATTATATTGTTAGATTATATTTTTAATGGGTTTTAATGTTTAATTAGAATATATTTTTACCATTTAATCCAATTTTTGTCATTGTAATTAATTTGACATTGGAATTGGGCATAAACAAGTGTCAAACTTTTGATAGATATTGTTTCTAAAAAACCCGCTATTTATTTTGACAACGGGAATTATTTTTAAATTAATTTCTACAATTTCTGCATTTTGAATTTCATAAAATGGATACCATATTTTGAATCAGCATGTCCAAATTATGTAATTAATACTATTTTGTTTTTGGATATTATGAATAGTAACGATGGAAATTATCTTTAATTATCGTGATTAATTAGTAATCGGGTAGTTAAGGGTAATAAAATAATAACATAATAATATAAAATGACCACAACATGTTTTCTAATTCTACTAGTTGTGTCATGAACAACCCTGGGATTCCTTGTATCAAACTTTTGGACCCCATGGAATAACTTTTGTGTGATAGTGACATTTTATCTTTTTATTTTTAAAGAAAGTTAAATATAACAAAAGTATGTAACACCTAAGTAAAACAATTTTCATTTTGTCCAAATAAACGATCTCTTAGACTATAAATAGTCATTGGAAATATAAATATATTTCCTACAACATATTATCTTTTTTTTTTATAATTTTTAGACATTAAATAAATTAATTTATTTATGACACCATGATGATAGAGCGATTACCTCATTAATGAAATATTTAAATAAAATGAAAATATAATGAAAAATTTAAGACATACACTTGTAAAAAACCTATTGGATGGGTGGATTTCGAAACCGTATCACCTTATCCTAGAAATATATCATTTTGGAAACTTTAAAATCCGAAACTCATTTTATGATATAATAACATTTCTTGAATTTCCAAGAGTGCCCCTCCTCCATCTAATAAAAGGCCCCCACCTCTACCACCTTACCCACACCTCTCAAGCCATTAGCTCGGCCAAAATCTATTCATTTTATCTCTCCACATCCCTCTCTTCATTATAGAAGCCTTAACTTAGGCATAAATCTCTTTAAGAAACCTTTTTGGTTCAAACCAAGGGGAGTTTCCGGATTTAAAGGAAAAGTCTTCTCTAATATTCTTTTGTTTTATTTTACTTCTCCAACCCCATAAACTCCTTTTATTTGTAATGCCCTGACCCCAGTTACCCAGAGTCGGTTCATTATTGCGTAACATTGGCATGATCACAAAAGATCATGTCTCGAAATACCGATTAGTTTAGTAGCCTTGGAATCACTAGATACATTCATAAATGTTACATTACATCATAAAGTGAAAAACTACAATAACAAAGTCTCCATAGTCTACACTTATCCTCTTCTGACTATCCCTGCAGGTCATTCAGAAAATACTTCTACACATCCTGAAAAATATTAAAACATTGAAAGGGGTGAGCTCAGATGCTCAGTAAGGATAACAATATAGCGGAAGCTTTCATCAATAAACATAAACATTTAAGGCATTGTATAACTAAAACAAAAGCCCTTTAAACTTGAACTTCAACATAATATGGAAAAAGTAAAATGAGATAAGACCATTTACTTCTTCACATGGATATTATACTGGTCAAATAATAATATGAAATATCAATAACCACTTTCATAATGATGGAATGCATAATGCCATACTATCATAACCCCGTAGCCAAGGCCTCGTGCCAAGAACACAAATAAGATTTTTTCAAGGCCTCGTGCAAAGACACTAGTTTGTCTCATGAGACCTACCGATGCATCGAGGAGCTATAGCGGGCACCACCCATCACTTATTAAGTCCAATGCATTCCTCATATGAATAGATTTAAACATATCATAAACCATAACATAATCATATCACATAAAACATTAATAAAGGAAACATAACATTTCCACATTTCAATCACAATATATCAATACAACACATTGATATAATAAAAAAAATTTCAAAACCATTTTCAATACAAAAATAAAATAAAATTAAAAATTTGTATTTATTTTTCATTTAAAAAAAGTTATGGCCTGTAGAGGAAGCCGAAACCCAAATAATGGTCACGGCGGTGGAGAAGTCGTTGTCGCCACATACGTAAGACAAAAACATTCCTTTTGTCATTTAGTAAAACTCTTTGTAAAAAAAAGAATCCTTTTTGAATAAAAGTCAAATTCATAGGGGTTTATACACCGTATAAAATAACGTTGTGTATAAAACAAAATATGCCTCAATGAAAGGAGATTGAGACGAAGACCCTTACAAAGATCATTTTTTTAAATAAAGTACATCTATTATGTGTATTCACTATAAGTACACATAAATAAAGTACAAGTAAAAGATAGGAAGTAATAATATCATGACATAATTTGAAAGTATGAGATTAACTCAAAGAATAGAAATTGGGTTAAGAAGTTCCCTTACCTCGTGTCCGACTTGACTCGATCGTTCTTTAATCTCCTTAAAATCGGGTAACTCTTTTTGATTTGATCCAAAGGCTTCCTTGGGAAGAGTTATGCCCAAAGTGAGGATTCTAGGAGTAAGGGAGGGAATTTGGAAGAGTATTTTGGCAGAGGTTGGCCGAGCCAAAAGGCATTGAAGGTGTGAGTAAGGTGGTAGTGGTGGGGGCCTTTTATAAGTGGAGAGGAGGGGCACTCTTGGAAAGTAAAGAAATTTTACTTTATTATATAACGAGTTTCGGATTTTAAAGGTCCCAAACTTATATAATTCAAAGATAAGGTGATAAGGGTTCGAAATATACTCATCCAACAGGTTTTTGACAAGTGTAAGCCTTGGATTTTACCTTATCTTTTCATTTTATTTAAATCGTTAATTAATGAGGTAATCGCTGCATCAACATGGTGTCATAAATAACTTAATTTATTTAATTTATAAAAATTATAAAAAATTATCATGATGTAGGAAATATTGTTATATTTCTAAAGAATATTTATAGTCAAAAATATGACTTGTATAACCCCATTTAAAAATTGTTTTAGTAAAACAACTTATGTTTGTGACATTTTTATTTTAACTTGAAATAAAAGTCATTTATGTCATTTTCCTACCAAAGTGGCTCCATGGGGTCCCCAAGTTGACCCATGGATTTTCAGGGTCGGCCATGACACATCCAATAGGGGTAGGACAAGTGTAAATGTATTTTCATATTTTAATAATATCATTTTACCTTAAATTTCACTAATTACCTTTAATCGCGATTAATTAAACTTAAAAGTTACTATTCACCAAAAATTATTTTCATCCCATTGAACCACATTTTACTTCCTAATGACAACCATGTATGTTAGATTTTTGAAAATAAAATCACAGAAGTGGTAATGTTTCATTTAAACGAAAAATCTGTTTTTTAACTACCACTTAGTGGTTTCACTATTCATAAAAAATTGAAGTTTTTCAGAACAATGCCAAAATTTCACCCTAAGCTATAATTGATATTCCGAATTCAAAAATGATTTCTATTTTACAAAATTCCAAACATATAAGTTTCATTAGTTAATTTTATATTTAATTCCCGTTGTCACAACAAATAGCGTGTTTTTAAGAAACAATATATATCAAAAGATTGACAATTGTTTATGTATAATTTCAAAGTGAAATTAATTATAATGAACACCATTGGATATAATGGTAAAAATATATTAAAATTATACATTAAAACAAATCAATATTATAATTTATCACTGTAAATTATTTTTATTAAAAAAGTTGTTTTTAAGTATTTTTCACTATTCATAAAAAATTGGAAGTTCTTGGAAAAATACCAAAAATTCAACATAGACTAATTTCAATATTCCGAATCCATAAATGAAGTCCATTTTGAAATATAAAATTTCTATAATTTTAAAAAGTGGTTATTACTATTCATAACTGCTACTTTGATTGGTCGATGTGTGTTAGAATCTCGAACTTGCGTACAATGCAAGCTATTGCATTATTGAAAGAGAAGCGTATCGTGGAAGCTCGAGGTGTTAAATTCTCCTCCCCTTCAATAAATTGCATCCTCACAATTTGAAATTTTTTCTTTGAAAATAAAAGGTTGAAAATAGAAAATACCTTTGTGGAAAACCCACATCGAAAATAAGGTTAATAAAAATATAACTTTAAAAGTAAGAAAGATAAGTAAAAAGGTCACCCGAGATAGTCCATACTAAGATTATATGAAAATATGGACATGGAAGAAAAACAAACCATCAAGGTTTGATGGAGAGTTGTAGAAAACTGGATTAGGAGAAAGTTAACTATAAGAAAATCACAAAATTGTGATTGGTTAAATGGTCATTGAATCCTCAGTTGGAAAATTTAACCAGAAACGTTTTTGTTTTAAGTTACCTTTTATAAAGTGGAGGAATTTATTTAGGAGATTTACTAAGAACGTAAGGGAATATACATAATGGTCATGTAGACTTTCATTCTTTAATAAATTTTTACCACAAACCCATCTTTCACTCTAAAAGGTAATAGAACTCGAAAATATTCTATTTATCATAATTGTATAAGGTTCCAAATATTAACACATACCATTTAGATTAGGAAAACTTTTTGTTATAACCAGGGACTTCATGTAGGCTAGTGGTAGGTAATAAAGTCCTGTCGCACAATGGTTGTGGGTTCGATTCCTGCAGCTTTGTCCGACGCGATGGGTTATGCCCCACCCTGCAGGTTGTCCTTTTCCTAAAAATATTGTATTATAATTTTCCAAAAATAATCTTCAGAAATGTTTTAACCTTAAACAATACTATTAAAATTTCAACTTAATCCATCCCAACCGTTATAGTTATCCAAAATACCTCTGTCCAGACTTTCTCTAAAAGGACTCTTAATTCCAAAATCAATTTATCAGATTCCCCAAACAAAGTAAAGTTTCTCTTATGGTCACATACTAAAAATATGATTACGTTCATCATATTAAGACCTTAATGAAAAAAACAAGTACTGCAGTACAATCATTATATATATCACATTATTCATATAACCAGAATATAATCCTTGAGTCCAAAAGCACCAATACATTAATTATTCCACTTCAACTGTAGTAACAGCATAAGATTGTCCTTGATCTCTTGGCCTTTTCTGAGGTATGTTTCCCTGATTCTTAGGACATTCATTTGCATAATGCCCCATTTCCCTACAATTGTAGCACTCAACATTGATAGCCTCTTTCTTTCCCTTTCAATCACGAGCCTGGTGACCTTTTTCTCCACATTTATAACAAACTCCCATTCCTTTAAGGCAAGCACCAGGGTGATTCTTCCCACAATTATCACATAATGGAAAATCATTCTTTCCCTTTTTCCCTTTATCTGTCTCTTGTTCCACCGTTCTCTTCTTCTATTGCTTTAATTTATTGTCATAAGATTTAGAGAATTCCTTTTCTATCTTGATAGCACACGAGACAATATCTTCGTACGATGAGAAGGATTTTGATACTAAAGCTCGACGGAGAAATGGTTTTAACCCATCAAAGAAATGTTCAATCTTACTTCTTGGGTTACGTATATAATCTGCATCATGCCTTGCTAACCTTGTAAAGTTGGCCTCATACTTTGCGACATTTTCATCCTCCTTTTGTCTCAAACTCAGAAATTGTCTTTCCATATCTGCTCGATGGTCATGAGGATAGTATTTTTCTAAGAAATGATCTTTGAACTCTACCAATTCCATACTTGATACTTCTTCATCTTCCTTTATGTTTTTAATCAGCGAACACCATTGATCGGCATCTCCAGTGAGGTGGTAGACTTCCATGACAACCTTCTCCCTTTCGCTACTCCCCAAGTAGTGGAATATTTTCTCTAAGGAGTTTATCCATTGCTCAGATACTAATGGATTTTTACCCCCATTAAATGTTGGCGGTTTTTGCCTCATGAAGCGGTCTAACATTGATCCTACATGTTGCAGATCAGGGTGCTCCATACGAGTAAGGTTATTATTCATAACCTGGGTGAGTTGTCCTAGTATGGTAATAAGTTGATCAGCACCAGTTGTATCTCCAGATCCACAATAATTATCTTGAGCTGGAGGGAAATCCCTACACGGAGTGCGTGCATTGATACGGTTTCCATTCCTTCCACTAGGCGCCATTTCTAAACAATGGCATAAACTAGGTTAGTTTATGAATCAAAATACATAATTCCATACTTGTAAAATACTTAACCTAAATTGAACTATTTATGGATATAATCCATAATCATAAAAATGTTTTCTTTGAGGATGTATATACTCATAACCCTTCATAGTGCTTTGTAAATAAAATTAGAATTATCCTAAGCATATCCCCCAGGAGTGTCATAACCAAGAGTGCAGCAAGGCCCGTTGTCGTGCACCAGTTCCCGTTCAAGTCTAGGTCAAAGTGGTGTTTTCGGGTTTTACCCCTAGGTACATCTGTGCCAGATCCACCTCTACCTGCTCGTATCCAGACAGGGATTTACTGGTGAGAAAACTCACAAAATCTCTATAATAAAAAAATTCTAGAAAGTTCTTCTATACTAATTCTCAAAGTCTATCTTCAGGTTATGTGCTCTAATCAGAGTTTATCTAAATCTACCTTCCAAGGTTAGTACTAAACTACCTCTGATACCAACTGTAATGCTCCGACCCTAGTTACCCAGAGTTGGTGCATTATTGCGTAACATTGGCATGATCACAAACTATCAAGTCTCGAAAGACCGAATAGTTTAGTAGCCTTGGAAACACTAGATACATTCATAAATGTTACATTACATCATAAAGTGAAAAACTACAATAAAAAAGTCTCCATAGTCCACACTTATATCCTCTTCTGACTATCCCTACAGGTCATTCATAAAATACTTCTTAACATCCTTGAAAATATTAAAACATTGAAATAGGTGAGCTCAGATGCTCAGTAAGGATAACAATATAGCGGAAGCTTTCATCAATAAACATAAACATTTAAGGCAATGTATAACTAAAACAAAATCCCTTTAAACTTGAACTTGAACATAATATGGAAAAAGTAAATTGAGATAATGCCATTTACTTCTTCACATGGATATTCTGCTGGTCGAATAATCACATGAAATATCAATGACCACTTTCATAATGATGGAATGAATAATGCCAGACTATCATAACCACGTAGCCAAGGCCTCATGCCAAGACCACAAATAAGATTTTGTCAAGGCCTCATGCCAAGACACTAGTTTGTCTAATGAGACCTACTGATGCATCGAGGAGCTATAGCGGGCTCCACCCATCACTTATTAAGTCCAATGCATTCCTCATATGAACAGATTTAAACATATCATAAACCATAACATAATCGTATCACATAAAACATTCATAAGGGAAACATAACATTTCCACATTTCAATCACAATATATCAATAAAACACATTGATATAATAAAAACACTTTCAAAACCATTTTCAATACCAAAATAAAATAAAATTAAAACTTTGTATTTAATTTTCATTTAAAAAAAGTTATGGCTTGTAGAGGAAGCCGAAACCCAAATAATGGTCACGACGGTGGAGAAGTCGTTGTCGCCGCATACATAAGACAAAAAAATTACTTTTGTCGTTTAAGAAAAAGCTTTGTAAAAAAAGATTCCTTTTTGAATAAAAGTCAAAGTCAAAGGGGTTTATACACCGTATAAAATAATGTTGTGTATAAAACAAAATATGCCTCAATGAAAGGAGATTGAGACGAAGACCCTTACAAAGATCATTTTTTTAAATAAAGTACATCTATTATGTGTATTCACTATAAGTACACATAAATAAAGTAAAAATAAAATATAGTACATAATAATACAATGAAATAATTTGAAAGTAGGAGATTAACCCAAAGAATAGAAATTGGGTTAAGAAGTTCCCTTACCTCGTGTCCGACTTGACTCGATCGTTCATTAATCTCCTTAAAATCGGGTAACTCTTTTTGATTTGAGCCAAAGGCTTCCTTGAGAAGAGTTCTGCCCAAAGTGAGGCTTCTAGGAGTAAGGGAGGGAATTTTGAAGGGTATTTGGGTAGAGGTTGGACGAGCCAAAAGGCTTTGAAGGTGTGAGTAAGGTGGTAGTGGTGGGGGCCTTTTATAAGTGGAGAGGAGGGGCACTCTTGGAAATTAAAGAAATCTTACTTTATTATATAATGAGTTTCGGATTTTAAAGGTCCCACACTTATATAATTCAAGGATAAGGTGATAAGGGTTCTAAATATACTCATCCAATAGGTTTTTGACAAGTGTAAGCCTTGGATTTTACATTATCTTTTCATTTTATTTAAATCGTTAATTAATGAGGTAATCGCTGCATCATCATGATGTCATAAATAATTTAAATTATTTAATGTCTAAAAATTATTAAAAAAATATCATGATATAGGAAAGATTTTTATATTTATAATGAATATTTATAGTCAAACATATGACTTGTATAACCCCATTTAAAAATTGTTTTAGTAAAACAACTTATGTTTGTGATATTTTTATTTTAACTTTAAATAAAAGTTATTTATGTAATTTTCCTACCAAAGTGGCTCCATGGGGTCCCCAAGTTGACCCATGGATTTTCTTGGTCGTACATGACACATCCAATAGGGGTAGGACAAGTGTAAAGGTATTTTCATATTTTTATAATATCATTTTTACCTTAAATTTCACTAATTACCTTTAATCGCGATTAATTAAACTTAAAAGTTACTATTCACCAAAAATTATTTTAATCCCATTGAACCAAATTTTACTTCCTAATGACAACCATGTATGTCATATTTTTGAAAATCAAATCACAGAAGTGGTAATGTTTCATTTAAACCAAAAATCAGTTTTTTAACTACCACTTAGTGGTTTCACTATTCATCAAAAATTGAAGTTTTTCAGAACAATGCCAAAATTTCACCCTAAGATATAATTGACATTCCGAATTAAAAAATGATGTCTGTTTTAAAAAATTCCAAACATATAATTTTCATTAATTAATTTTATAATTAATTCCCGCTGTCACAACAAATAGCGTGTTTTTAAGAAACAATATATATCAAAAGATTTACAATTGTTTATGTCTAATTTCAAAGTGAAATTAATTATAATGAACACCATTGGATATAATGGTAAAAATATATTCCAATTATACATTAAAACCACTCAGTATTATAATTTTTCACTATAAATTATTTCGATTAAAAAATTTCTTTTTAAGTATTTTTCACTATTCATAAAAAATTGGAAGTTCTTGGAAAAATACCAAAAATTCAACATAGGCTAATTTCGATATTCTGAATCCATAAATGAAGTCCATTTTGAAATATAAAATTTCTAAAATTTTAAAAAGTGGTTATTACTATTCATAACTGCTACTTTGATTGGTCGCGGTGTGTTAGAATCTCGAACTTGCGTACAATGCAAGCTATTGCATTATTGAAAGAGAAGCGTATCGTGGAAGCTCGGGGTGTTACATTATTCCTATATTTTGTAACAACACCAGTATCTTAAATATACTAGGATGTTATTATGAGAAATATTTTATTTACACTTACACACACCTCCGTCTAATGGTTAAAGAACATACTTTTTCTGTTAGTGGCGAATTACTGCCTCACGAAACAATGATTGTTCAATCCTCTTTTAACACCTTTCATGGTGTCCATTAAGATGTCACTATTTTTATATATGATATATATTATGTTTAAGTTTTCCTTATTCTTCTGTATTTTTAATTTATGGCATACCTTTATGGTTTCCATTATGGGTAAAACGTGATAATTTCATTTTAGGAAGAGTGGACTACCACCCCCTCAAAGTGATTTGAATTGTAAATTCCATATGTGGACGTATAAGGGATGGAGTTAATGATATTTCATATGATATTATACTGGAATTATTATATACCTATATATCATTATGATTTCACTCCATTAAATACGAAATAGAAATGAAAGTAGTGTTCATGTGTAGGTACGGCTTACCATCTCCATGAACGGTGCATTTCATTTCTTACCTCTAAATGTTATGTAATATTATAAATGAATGTATATACTAGATATATATGATATATATGATATCTACATCGTGAATATAATTCTGGATATAATGGATATTTTACCACATGAACAACTTGTAATTATAAGAAGTTTTGTTTTTGGCTCAAGTACCAAATATCGACAAATCAACCGTTGTTAACATAAATAATTGCATAATGTTCATAACAAGGTAATAAGTCCTATAAAAGGAATACTGAACATGAAAAAGGTTCTTAATAAAGTAGAATTTAACTCAAGTTTATTATTCATGAGATTAAAGAATGATTGTGTCAAGTCGAACGCGAGGTAAGGTACTTCGTCTCAATCTCCTTTCATTGAGGCATATTTTGTTTTGTACACAACTTTCTTTTATACAGTGTATAAAAACATTTGAATTTTAATTTTTTTCAAAAGAAATCCTTTTATATGAATCATTTTACTAAATTACAAAAGGGAATGTTTTTGTCTTACGTATGCGGTGACAATGACTTCTCTACCACCGCGACCATTATTTGAGTTTCTGCATCCTCTATAAGTCATAAAAATTTTAAAATGAAAAATAAATACCATGTTTTATTTTTTCTTTTATTTTGGTACTAAAAATGGTTTTGATAATGTTTTGAATATATCAATTTGTTTTTGATATCTTGTGATTGAAATGTGGAAATTTTATGTTTCCTTTATACATGTTTTATGTGATACAATTATGTTATGGTTCTTGGGAATTGTTTATGAAGACGGGTGGTTCCATGAAAAACTAATGGCGGGTGATCCTGTGATACCACTCCAATGCATTGGGTAACGTGAAGGAGTTAAACTCTAAGGTTTCTCCAAATAGATTTATGGAATATACTGTGATGGGTATTCCAAACATGACCATGATGGTTACTCCCTACGTAAGAATGTTATGAATGCCTCAAGTTACCTTTATGACTTATGATTTCTATTAGTTATTAATAAATCTTCTGATTTCATGAGGTATGATAAAGTGCTTATGTTTTGTGAGTAAATTATTATTTCATTGATTCGTATGAATACATGGACTAATGTTTTCATTCCGTACTTTTATATCCCTTACTGATCTTTTTATGGTCATCCTAAGTTTTTGATATGTTTTTCACATGTCAAGGGAAAAGAAGATGATGTGATGTTAGTGTCAAGGAAGTGTCGAGAAAGAAACCATGTTTAATTTTAAATATATCTACTTTGATGGGAAAAATGAATACTGTTTTTTATGTAACCACCTTGTTGAAATGTGGAATGTAATGCATGATTTATGATCTAATTCTCTAAAACTCTAAACCTGAAAAGATCCTCAATGTGTGTTCCTGAAATAACTCAATATTAAGTAATGTTTAAGGCTGGGGCCTTATATGTTTGGATAACGATGAGTCCAAACCATGTGACCCATATATTTCATGTGATATAACCAATTTACCTTTAAATCAATTTTTTACTTCACCTACTGTTAATAACTCACTTCAGTGGATATAGGAGGCCTTATCCTCCCACTGAAGCTCCCAATCTCCTCCTCATAGGTTTGGTGAAAAATCCTTCACCTGGACTCCAATTCAAGCTCTGATAGTCAGATGAGTGTTTTCTTGTAATGTACCTAATTCATTATCCTCAATTCATCATTTTAATTCCTTTTGAAGATACTATCTTGATACTGGATCATATTTCCTATTTTCATGGAATTCATATATTTTTTCAATTCCTTTCGATCTAGAGAAAACTAGAGCCTAATAATAGATGAGTTATCATCTACAGAGATAATGTTGGTGGTCTAGTTATTATCTATCAATTTTTATCTAATTTATAATATGTTACATTTTATCTCATGTTAGTTTCACATTGAATTTCCCCTAAATTAAATCTTTCAGTATATGGTTTCCATAATTGAGAGTCTTATATCCTTCTCAAGACTTTTTCATTTTGACCATCCCCTTATGGTGTGCCTATCATATTACCAATGTATCAATAAATGACTAAATTATCAAACCATCATCTAAATTATTTTTTCATGACATCTACGTTGTGATAACATTAATTAAATGGATATTTATTGTGGTAAATAATGGGTAACACACATACAAATTTAATATTAGTTGAATGGTGGGTGAGAGGTACAACAAAATCCCCCAATTAAATGGAATAAAATTTTGAAACATATTATTAATTAATATTAATGACATTTTAATTATTAAGTTGATCATATTAAATACAATGAATAATTATCTCTATTAGTGTGTGGGCATAATGACCCTAGTTAATTTTAGTAAATGGGAATGGTTACCCTTATGCATGTTATATATGTATATATATATATGTGGGCACAGAATCCTTTCTGATAATTTGATCATGGAATGGGGATTCATTATAAAATTTAAATGAGCATGGAGACCCTTTATAAATGTGATACATGTATGGAAACCATTTATTAATGTAATATGGGAATCTACACCCTTTATGAATGTGATACGGGCATGGAGATCCATTAAAAATGTTATATGGGCCTAGAAAACCTTTATTAATGTGACATGGGCATGTCAACCCATATTCTTGTGATATAATGACATGAAAAACCTTATTTATATCGTGAATTATGACCCTTCTTGAAGTGATACTAGGCATAGTGTCCCCTATTTACATATTTTTAGGTAAAGAGTCCCCTATATGTATGATTCTAGGCATGGAGATCCTTATTGATATGATACTGGTCAAGAATAACTTTACTACAATGATACTAGACACAATACCCCCTATAACTGTAATATTGTGCATGGAGTCCCTTCATACATGTGATACTCACGCTACAATTTATAGATGTATGAGTAACACCTCTTGTCCAAGATCATGTAAGTATCCAAATATTTTTGTTTCTGAAATCACTATGTACATAGTTCATATTTGTTAATAAATTTTGTTACTTATTCAGAGACTATCCGACCTAGGCCAAAGAAGGTACTATCGGTATAGTGTCTTTATTGAACCAAATTTGGCCCTTTAATGTTTTATTTACTACATTCCATTATTACCTAAAAACTCAAATATTAAATGAACTAAATAGATATTTATAGACATCATTTGTGGTGGCCTACTGATTTTATCTCAGAATCTATCTAGGTCATCGATGGTAATTAGGCGGACTAAATGCTTGCAGGTGTATATAATTATAAACAACCACTTATAGATGCATGAATTCATGCATGACATAATATGGGAGATTAGTAGAAGACGATCAAGCTAGATCTCAGGAATCATGGATATATTTTGTCCTTTTTTTCCTTCTGTATATCATTTAATCTCCTTACTCTATATTCCTTGTATAAATATTCTCCTTGTTTTCTAGACACATGAAATCGTCATCCTTTTTATACGATTATGATTACTTCTTTTGATTATTATTTAGTGATTCAACATGTATATATGATTTCACCATCTTTTCTATTTTTATATGATTCCTCTATTTATTTATTGATTATACTGATTTGCTACTCTAATTGGTTGGAGTAGTTTCACCTTTTCATACCCTAGTCCCTCGCTACTAGTTTTCATCCTACAACGTACGGGGAGGTGTACTTGAGGGCATGTGGCCCCCTGGTTTGCGGAACATCTGAGTTGTACTTGGTTTGGGGAATCACTGATGATAACATTAAATTGCATTTAGTATACTTATTTTATCAAATTATCACATATACCACTAATTAAAAGGTGGTTAAAAAATAAGCAAAAAAAAGAAATAGATACGTTAATGCCACTACCTCCTCATTGAATTAACTCCTTTAAATCTCCTCTTAAGGGTCCTAAATCTTGACTATTGGGGAGATAGTTATCTCTAGAAGGTTGATAATGAAGATAAAATGGTATTTTGGTTAGGGTTGGTCAATTTTAAAGGATCAATGTGGTGTAATGAAATGAGGTAGGTGGTTCCCATTTATAATTGAGGTTAGGGGAACTTTTCAAATTTCATCAAATATTAAAGTATAATAATGTCTTTAGTTAGAAATGTTTATCCAGGTGGATAGTAATTCAATCCTACAATATGATTTGGTTGAAATCTCCTAAACTAATAACATTTTGTTAGGTTTATCTGGTTTTTTAAAAGTTATCTATTTCATCAACCCCTTACATGTCCTATTTTAACATTGACATTAATAACACCTATTTCATTCTTAAAAATATATTACATTACATATATGTGACAAAATGGCTCAAAATTTTATAATGAAAAAACTATCAATCATATCGTATCCACCTTGTCCTATTTAAATATTTTAATTATTTTTAAATAATTTAAAAATATCTGGTATTGATGAATTATCATTAATATCAAATTTTCCATTATTCATTTAATTTAACTTAAAATAGATAAATAAAAGTTGTTTTTTAAATATAATTCATTTAAAATTCAAAATTATTTCATATTAATCTAAAAAATTCATTAAACACTATAAATCAACCAAATAATTCCACTTTTAATATTTTTAATATTATTTATCTTATTTTTCAATTAATTGATTAAATAGTATACTCTCTTAGCATTAATGTTTAACGTAATTATATAACACATAAAAATTAAAAATAAATTCACAATATGAATGTAATGTTATTATAATCAAAAACCCCATTTAGATTCGATCACCACTTCTTTTCCCTATATGGACACATAATATGTATTTTAAACTAAGGTATTGACATTTTTGTAAAATTCTTTAATTTAAATATTATATTAGTCATTATCCTTAAAATGTGATCATTTGAAATATAAATTTAGAGACAATGGATATAAGGTAAAAATTTCATACTTCTAATAAGTATTAGGGTTAGATTTATGGCCTTACCATTTAATATTTACCATGTTTTACCTGATTTAACCATTAATGAGGTGATATATTTTACCACACTTACTATTCTTATTTGCCAAAAAAAGATAGGATTATTCAAAAAACATTTATCCTTATGATTTTAAATATAAAATCCATTTTATCATATTAAATACCTATAAGTGTAATAATTCATTATAAAATTAGATTCCAAAACGAAAGAAAAAATATTTTTAGAAGAAATAAATTATATGTATAAGAAAATATTCATACCAAATTAAATCATTAAAATTATTCCAATAAGTGAAATTGAATTATTAATAATAAAATATATTGAATTTTACATTTAAAAAATTAAATTTTTCTTTGAAAATTTTAGAAAAAAATAAAGTTTCTGATAAAAATTGAAATTTATCACTGTTTTGTGGAAATTAAATCATTTCAAAAAATATGAAAATAAATCCTATATTAATTTTAATATAATAATTCGAAAAATGATATTATTTTTATGGAAATAAATTTTTATAATTTCTAGTAATTATTTATAATATTTTCTCATTAAAATATATAATTTGTTTTATAGAAAACTTATTTCTAGAGGATAAAATAACATGATAGAAAATTGAATATTTACTTAAAAAGAATTAAAAAATTAATTTTTATTAATAAGGTACATTATATAAATTTCATAATCCCAATTATCTAATATCTATGTTATGATTTCCATATTTAAATAGTAATATTGTGTATGTTGTTTTGGATCCATGTTGCATGTCATATAGTTTTCCTTTAAAATATCGAGGTGTTACAAATATAATAATAAAAAAATTTACATCATGGGTTTATATATGTAAACATTATAATATCTATGAAAAACTCAACACCTTTCACTTTGAACCAATTCTTCATCAAAAAACCTCACTTAATTCTTTTTGGTGTACACGAGCCGTTGATTGGGTGGAAATATTGTTGCAACTTCTTGAATCTACTATCAAAAATGACATTCCCCCTTGGTTAGTGGTAATTACCTTCTCAATTATGAATTTTATATCCATATTCGATCAACCACATAAAAAAATTCTTACACCAATGTACTTATTCATCATTCAAACATCTTAAAATTTATACAAGTGTTTAAAAACATAGCTGAATGAACATCATGAGAACCTACAACCGATAACGACCTCCCTGATCTATCTCATAACATCTGTTTAATGACTGATTCTTAGTAACCTTGATATCTCTAGTCTATATGATAATATATGAAGAGTTTAATTTGGACCTCTATTTAATTTTCAAAAAATTACATCATTCTAATGAATTGTGATCTGAGATATGTATCTAGAGAAAATGGTGGACCTTTATCTCATCATATGAAACTATAAAACTTTATCATGGATCATCAGTTTTCTTCATAATGTTTGGAACTAGTATAAAAACACTATATCATAATTGATATGTAATTTTTTCATAAAATATTTTTGTAAGATCATAATTTAGATCCTCTGACATATCATTCAGATATTTTTCTAATCCTCATTATCAAAACATTCTAAATAAATTAAGAAACGTTTTCTCACTATTTAAAAAAAACAGTTATAACATGATTTGTTGAAAAAGAATTAAAATAAACCAATTATCTTAATGAATCTTTATTAATTGTTTCTCTAGACATTGAGGGATGAGTGATCTAGAGTGTTTATGAACATTTTGAAAGGATATTATTCAATCATGCACCTAGTAGAGGGAGACAATATAGATATTATATTTTTTTCTGAAATTTGTAGGATATGTGGTCTCCCAAGTGGGGTAATTTTATGAAGATTTATGAAATTATATTAAGAAATGGGTAGAATTTGTTATGATAACATCATTTCTATAGGGGTGAACTAATATTTGGTAGCACAAGACATACTGAAATATAGGACTATATCAATTAGAATAGTGGCGTCAAATAATAATTTCATTATAGATCTGGGTATCTGGTAGTAGAGACACTAGTTAAACATAAATATTTTCAAAGTTGGGGTTATATGATTTTATAATAGGCTCGGACTTCATAAAATTATTGATAAATTGGGAATATGGGATACATACTATAATACTCCATTATTTTATATGGATTTCCTTTGAAAATTTTATTATATAATTGATAAATTTCATTAATTCAACCCTCAGTCTAAATAAAGTTGTGATATAATATACATTTACAGGCTATACATTTTATTGGTGGGTATAAATATTATTAACCATATTATGAAACATATATTGAAATATTTTACAAAATTTACATTAATTAATTAATTTATAATAAATAATTAATAGCATTTTATTGAAATCATTTAAATATTACAAACCTATTTTTTCAAGAAATGTCTTTTCTTATATGTTATGTATTTTTATATAAAAAATGTATATTAGTCAAACTATAAAAACTAATCAATGAAATATATTGATAATTTAAATACATAAATGCATAATCCATAATTCAATAGTTAAAAATGAGCATTAATGATGATGAAATCATTTAAAGTTAAAAAATATTTATTTTTTAAAAAATTGTTTTTATATACTCAATGTGGTTTTATCATAATAAATTTTAAAAACAATTTATTTTTATTAGTGAAATTTATATATGATATATTCAAAAAAATATTTTAACATTTATTTGATACTTTTTATTATGAAATGGTTAAAATTAAATTCAGTTTTATGTTAAAAACCCATTTCACTAAAAATGGGTTTTCACTATGCTTTTCACACTTATTTTAAAATTAATTTTGTAAAATTCTGTCTTTTTATAAAATATATTCATTCCAATAAATAGAAATTATTTTATATCTTATGTTACATGTAATTAAAATTTTATATTTTTTAATTCCCAAAACCATGTTTATCTTTCATTTCATGTAACAAAAAGTTTTTTTCTATAACTTGTGTTACACGGAAGCATGAGTCTTACCTGAAAAGAATATACTTTTAATATTATTATTCAACATGATAGTTTCCAGCTACCCATTACAATTTCAAGAATGAATGATATTAAATAAATTATGAAATCATAATTTACATAATATTATAAAAGGTTATGATTAGTAACCAATTATTTAGAAATTAAAATGAAGACCAATTGAATATAAAGGATGTGTGATTAAGAAAAAATATTTTTATAACTAGAATGGTTTATTTTATTTATAAATTAAATAAATTAATATTAATAAAACATATTTTTTAAAATTATAAGTAATATATTCAATAAAATGTTTTGAAATTCATCCAATAAGTTTTACAAGACTAAGAAAAGAGTAAATCAAATTTTAATCATAAAACAATTGTATATTTTTAAATGTAGTTTTATCAACTTAAAGGTGAAATTGTTTAAAACTAAATTTTCAAACTTTTATAAATTTTATTTTAAATAATACTCTTATTTCTTGATTCATAATATGAAATTTTTCTTTGGGTGAATTTTTGGTATATTTCTAAGAAGATATGTTTGTTGATGAATAATGAAAAACACTGAATTTTAATTAAAATATACTTTTTAATTTAATTTATATGTTGATTTAAGTTGAGTTTTAAATTGTTTTAAAGTATAAATATTTAAATTATAAATCAAAAAATCCAATTTAGATCAATTTTTTCAATTTCACAATGATAGTTTTTATATAAACAATTCAATCTTTTGAACTTTTTACTTTTAAAGCTCGTTTTTTGTCTCATCTACAGGATTAATTATAATTAAATTCTGCAACATATGTGATATAAATTTGGAAAACTTTATTACCTATTTTTAATAATTACATTTTTTAAATTAAATTATGTTCAACTTATTTTTTCCAAAAAATATTAGGGAATGAAATTAAAATTATTTACAGTGATTAAGGTAAAAACGTGTTTACTTAATGAGTAATCTTAAAATATAAGGTAAAATATGAACCTAAAATGGTCTAAAAATTATTTTTTGGACATATTTAGACCATTAAACATATTATGATATATAATACTTAAATTGGGATCCCTTATGGACAATTGAAATATGTTGAGCACTCATATCATTTCAAAGATAAAAAGTTTATCTTCTCCCTCACATATAAAAGGACACCACACCTACCACTATCCTCACTTCTTTAAAGACATTTGGATCATAAAAACCCTAAAAACATATACTCCCTCAATCTCATATCTCATCATAGTATCCCCAATTTTGGAATAAAGTAAACTAATTATGTCTATTGATGTAAACCAAAAGTAGTTTCCTGATGAAGAAGTAACATTCTTTAATGAGAACATTTGTTTTATTTCATTATCCACCCATTCTATTAATTTTATAATAAAATTATATAGTACCCTCCGTATCCTAATTATAATAAGGTTTTTATTTTAATTTTATGACCTAAAACATCAAACACTTCTATAAAATGGGATACATAATCCTTATTTGTGTGTATCGAAGACTACTACCTTGAGAACTTATGTTGTTCGTTTTTCTGTTACCACCTTTCATGGTTTGAAATTATAACATAATTTTTATTTATATAACATTTAAAGATATTTTTTACATAATTTTACACATAATACAACTTATAAGATAAATAATTTTAGTAAAATCTATAATTAGGTACATGGAATAACAACTTAAACTTTTGATAAAACAACATTATTAAAAACTTATTTAACATTCATCTTGACTTCCATGGATTTTAGAAATGCAGAGGATAACTAGGGGTCATTCATAAGAAAGGGGTGAGATATAAATCATAGTAATGGAATAATATTAAGATAATAATACATGTTAGACAATAGAAATATCAAAAATCAGTAATAATAATAACATGAACAATGATACATGATATAATATGATAACCATAAAGGCAACAAAGGAAATGTGGAAAAAATTAAAACACAACATCATAAACACACGTCAAGGATAAACACCAGGAAATACTGATGGATATAAATGGATTAGGTTCACTCCATTCCCCATCATGATTTCCCATGAGTCTAATCATTAACCAACATATTAGAGCGTTATATTATCCTGACACAACCATCACTTTCATTTCATTCTCATTCTTAAGTGTGGCATATAGATCATAAAAAATGTAATAATTCATCAACATATTTAATTCCATTGTTAATGAGTGAGGGATAAATACATTTATGTTTCATGTAAAACAATTATAATTGTATAAAGTTGAAAACCATTGATAGGAAATGGGTAGTGTATTCAATACACAATTTTTGGGCATAGAAAATCACATAGTACTTTCTAAATAAAAACGACATCAAATTAAATTTTAATTTTTTTTGATAAGAAATAAATGTGTATATATTCATTTGTATATAAAATGGTCTATAATAGCGACATGTAAAAACATATCTCAGAATTTTTAAGTAAATATACAAGGAATAAGATACTAAAGAATATTTAATAAAGTAGATAATGAGAGGATCTTTTACTTGAGTGTGTGACACCAAATGATTGGGAGGGTATTCTTGAGTGTTTTGGGGAACCTTGGGAGGACTCTAGAGATATGAGGTAAGAGTAAGTACATATTCTAAGGATTTTTAGTCAGGTGAAATGGGATATTGGGTGGGTCTATACAGGAAGCGAGTGGAGATTACATTAATATTTCTTAAACATAGGTTTTGAACAATGTAAAATAAAATAATCCCAACCACAAACATATCTATGAGTATTCCCAAATTTTTTACAAATGGGAGTTTTTTATAAGGCCAAGAACTGAAATTAATAAAAAGTTAGTCTTTCTTATGTGGAAGTGAGTCATACTCTTAAATAAATTATTTTAAAACCTTAAAATATATTAATGGTATTGGGGGGATTCATAAAGGTTTTATAAAATTAACCAATTAAATGTAAAATAACATTATTTTAAAATGAAAACATATATTTGGACTTCAATATCATTTATTGTCTTTATTACATCAATTTTGGGTCATTATTATGTCAAAATACACCTCATATATTTATACATTATTTTACATTAAACTGAAAATTTGTAAGTCTCAGAGAATTATGAAATAATAATTTTTTTGATAATTTTGATGGTTTGGGTAATAAAATAATATTCATTTTATCTATATAAATTTGTAAATATGTGTATTTAAACTTTTAAAATAATAATCTACATTTGTTGAGAATTTTTGGGTTTTTTGAAAATAAAAGTTTTTGAATCCTTATAAAAATTACATTGGATTTCATCAAAATTATATAATCATTTATATTTATTAAAATTTATTAAATAATAATATTTTATTAAAATATTATTTATTTCAATAATCCACTAATTCATGAAAATAAATTCCTTAATTGAATTTAAATATTACTAAAATATACAATCTATACTTTATTATATAAACAAAAAAACATTTATAAAGTAAGAATTGTATAATGAAAACATATACATTATTATAATAAAATAATATACATACTCATTTTACTATAGTCTTGATACAAGATTCTCTAACACCCTAACAAATTCCCTAATAGTAAGGTGTGTGATGGTGAGGCATTCAGGGGTGGTTCGATATACATGGATTGGGTCATGAGCATGATGTTTTTGAACATCTCATTTCAATAATTTTTCTCATTCTAAAGTTCTTGGGTCCCAGCATGGGATTGGCCATGGTCAAATCCTATAGATTCTATATCCCTCAAAATCTTGGTCAAAAGGGATTCACTGGTTATGATCTGACTAGTTGTGGCTATCACTTCTTTACTCTATGACAATTGGGTTTGTTAAAAACCTATATTTATAAGAATTATATTATCACTATTGTATAGTATTATTATCAATGGTTTCAATTCTTAATAGTTTTTTAAATCCAATAGGATATAATTAATCCAAATAATTTCATGTGTTTTCTATAACCATAATACCTAATAAGTCATTTAATTAAATCAAATTGTGTACTTTTATTTATAAAAGATCTATTCATTATAATAATCCCATTAATGAAATTTCACCCTCAAAATTTTCATTCCCCACAGTATAATTGTTGAGGGTAACATTTATTCATCACCTATTATTGTTCCCACTTCGATTTTTCAAACTTGTGGTTTCTCCAAAACACTTTGACAAGGATCATTTTCATGTTTCTTGAACTTTTTCTCAATGATATCTGATTTTTTACCAAATTCTATTTATAGGAAAGATCATTCTCGAATGGTACTTCCTCTAGATTTAGTAAATGTGATGTGTACGATATGAACATCATCAAGAGGGGAACACAGAATACATCATGTACTTGAGATAGGTCATTTGGGGATTCTAGTCGATATGGAACTACATCGGTTCGATCAAGGATCTCATAGGGGATGATGTATCTTGTACTAAGCTTCCCATTCTTACAAAATATAATGAAATTAATATTTAGAGAAATAAAAATTAATACCATGTATCCAAAATCAAACTCTAGGCCTCATCAACTATTGTCGGTATAGCTCACTAATAACTTTGATCATCCATGATGTGTTGCTGAATGATCTTAAACATTTCAAATATTTCATCACCCCTTTCATGACCTAGTAACATTAATTCCCTAAATTCATCCCATCATGCTGGTATTCTACACCTCTTCCCATAAAAGGGAATCATTTGAATCAATTCGTATTCTAGATTGGAAATTGTTATCGTATGAGAACTCGAATAGAGGAAGATATTTATCCCATACTCCTTAAAATTCCCTAGAAAATAGCCTCAAAATGTTTTCCAATGTCTGAATAGTCCACTTATATTTTCCGTCAGTTTTTGGATAATAGGTCATACTATAGTTTTTCTTAGTGTTTAGATCATTTCATATACTTTTCTAAAAGATGTAGATAAATATCAGATCTCAATCAGATACAATGGACAGTTGTACTCAATGATTCCCCAAAACTTATCTAATGTATACTCATGCAATCCAATACAGGTATAAGCCATATCGAATCATAATGATGTGTGAAATCATATTAAGATGATCCACCATAGTTCATAGAGAATTATTCTCTATTGATGTCATTGGAAGACTAGTAAAAAAGTAAATGGTGATGTTTGACCATTTCCATGTACATACGGGTACGGGTTTCATCATTTTCATTGATTTTTTCCATTCTTATTTCACTTACAAATTTAGAAGACATATTCAATTATATTCTACGACCTCCTTCTTTATATTATAACACAAATAGTATTTTCAGAGATCTTGATATATATTTTAAATTATTGGGTAGATGGATAAGGTTGAGCTATCTGCATCAACCAACATATCGTTGTTTATCTCAAGATTTTATGGTACACACATCCTTGACCTAAATCTCTCTACATCGGCATTAACAATGATTTCCATGGATCTTAATTTTATTATAGTTTCCACTTTTTTATAAATCCCAACATCATTTCATTGATCATCGTCCTCCTTTTCCCGAAGGTACAGTTGAGAAATCATTTTTCAAAGGATTGATGAACATCGATCCTTGTTATTCACATGTCCACCCTACTAATATATAAAAATATCAAATCCCACTCAATTATCATGAATGATATAATTTTTGGATCCATTATACATAGATAATCCTCCACATTATTAAATTTACTATTATGGTAGAGCATTGATCATTTATTGTCCCTGATCTTCTCTAACCATCGTCGTTGGATCATATTTAGCTCTTTCTGTTTGAAAATACATTTGAGACTCTTTCATCAGTATATATTTCAAATAAAATATTTATGTAGCTAGCTCAAAATCATGCTTTGGTTATTTCTATTCCTTCAAATTCTATTACCTTAATTTATAGTCTATGAATTTTTCATTATAAATTAACTCACATCCCAATCTGTTATTCAAACATAACTGAATACAACAAATGTTTTTCCACATGTGGGTATTGTGATCACATGTGTAGTGATAAGCCTTGTTTTCAACTCCTTGCTACTATTTTCACATTCATCATTCCAGAAAACCCAACTCCTTTCCCAGTTATCCTGGTTAGAGGTTTGAAGATTCTGAGAAATTCTCACAAATTGACTATAGTAGCTAGATAATTAATGGAAACTACAAATATCTGTCATAGATTTTTTCCTCATCCATCATAAATTTTCTTCTATTTTAGAAGGTTAAATATAAATCCCATTTATTTTGATTATATTCCCTAATAGGGATAATTACTTCAACCAGAAATCACATTTTTTGTACTATTCATAATGTTTCTCCATTCAAATAGTCTTTATAATATTACTCAAATACATCTCACGATCCTTCTTGTTTTTTCCATATATTATTAAATATTCTATATATACTTCCATAAATTTTCAGATGTAATAGCTAAATACTATATTCATCAATTCCATGAATATTTATATACCGTTACGATGTATGAAAGGAATTACTATGAACTCATAGAGATCCTACATTGTAAAAAAGAATCCTTGGGGATATCCTTCTTCTTCAACCTAAATTGTTAACTTCCCAGCCAAAGATCTACCATGGAGAAGTATTATTCTATAAGTATCTAATTGAACAAGTCATCAATATGTTTCAAATGTTACTTGTTATTTATATTTATCTTTTTGTTCTCATGATAATTAATGGAGTAGCTCATTGACCCATCCTTTATTTTAATGAAGAGGACTGCTGCACCCCATGGTTAAGAAATTGGGTGAATGAACCCTTCATCCATATTCTCCAGTAGTTGTTTCTTTATCTCTTAAATTTCAGATTTTCTATTTTATATAAAGTCTTTGATAATGGTATCACCCCAAGTATTAGTTTAATTGAAAATAAAATCACTCATATTGGAGGAAGACTATGAAATTTCTCAAAAAACCCATTATCATATTCCATCTCAACAGGCATGTATTTAAGGATGATTATTTTCCTAGACTCAATCATTACAGCTAGATACCCCTTCCTGAAGGGTAATAATATTTGTTCTTTTAATTTTGTTACTAAAGAATATTCATCCTCCTCCTTTCACATGTATATAATTGTAGGACCATTTGTGACATAGATAGTGATTTACTTCTTGTAAAAATTTATGTTGGTTCTATATAGGGAATGTCAATCCATGCCTATAAATTCACCAACTTCTACAAAAGGGAGTATGATAACATTTATTGGGACATTCATCATAAAAATTTAGATAGGTGGGGAGTTATATACTTGGGATTTAATAATTTCACCATTTGATGTTTTCACTAGTAACACAAATTCCATGGTTTCCAGTTGGGTTTGAATTTTTTTACTAAACATTCATGAGATGACAGTATGTGTAAGCGCATAATTAAAATGTATGTTCTCTATAATAGAAAGAATAACTATTGTGCATGTGACCACTCCATTTTTGGGATCTAACATAATGGTTTTGATGGAAAATATCTCACCCCTGTTACCTTAGAGGTTGTCGGTTGTCTCTGAAAACCATCTCCATAGTGTATTGGTGTGAAATGTGATCTGGTTCCGTACAGTTGATGTAATGAATGATGTGTTGGGGTGGATGGATAATTCCTTTCCACCATTGCATTAGTTGGTTCCTCGTGATGGTAATCAGTACCCATGATCAATTTCTTCCTATACATATTGTATTTACAAATCACCCATAGTCAATTTCCAATTTTCTTATTTCAATGCATATTACAAGTGGGATGTTGAAATTTCTTTACACCATTAGAATTAACCATAGTACTTCTAGAATTAAACTCCACTTACAACTTATTATACCTATGATTCCCTTTATATTTTCTGATATCAGTTTTATATTTAACGGTACATCAATAAATTGTATCATAGGTATCATAGTCACGGATCTCCATGCCATTTTTAATAGAATAGGATTTAACTCACCAAAGAATCAGTCAACCTCTAATTTATGGGTAATGAAAAATTTGGTTGCATGACGTGAAATTATTTAGATGTCTTCCTAATACTCACTAATAGATTAATAATCTTTTTTCTTGAGGGAAATCAAATATCTTTCAATTTTAAGTCGAAGAGTATGAGAAAAACTATTTATTAGAAAAAAACTTATTCTACAATTACTTCCACATCATCGCATCGATCTCTTTCTTAATATTTTTATTTTTAATCAATGAAAACCATTGATAAGATTATCCCTTTATATAAAAAAAATATATGAGAACATTCACTTGTTTGGAAGATTTAATTATTTATAAGATATTCTCAATGGAGTTGATCCGTTATTCACATATTAAATAATTCGACTATCCATTGAATGTTAGAGGTGTTTACCAAATTATGAATTCAATCGCATATTTTCCTCTCTTATGTGTTTATTTAAACTCTTCACAATCCAAGATTCTATTCATAAAATTATTCACTTGAGAGAGTAACAACTAAAATTTTGTTATTCTAACTCCCAATGAGTTGGGAATCTTATTGGATTATTCATCACATTACCTATCACATTGATTGTTTAACAGGTTCCTCCTATTTCATTCTATTATCTAGAATAAAGGAAAAATTAAGGAAAAGTATTTTTGAACTATTAAACATGTAAAATATAATCTAAGGACATTAAAGGGATAAGTTAAATTATAATTAAGTCCTTAACTTATGAATTTCTTTGATTCAATATATGTTATCCATGATCTATTTCTTAACAAATATTTATTTGGCTATATTTGTTCTCTTAATAATGGCTCCTAATGAGTTTATGAATTATCCAAATCATATCCCTCTAGAGTGTCAAACCACATGTGCATCAAGCACTGTTCTCATGCACAATTTCTTGATTGAGCATAGATCAACATGGTGTTTCCAGGTTTATCCCTTATATATATCTTTGTCAGATCCACATCAACTTACACTATCCAGACAAGGATTTATTTTCTTGATAAAACACATTCTCTATACTTACCAATAATTAGGGATGTTTTTATCTACTTAGACTTATCCCTAATTTGTTCTCTATAGTTTTCTAATCCTAAACCCAAAATAACTGAACTATTTCTCTGATGACAACAATTAAAAAATTGTTCTTAAATTCACATTAAGAATTGATTTATTACATAAGGATGTAAATAATGTAATCCAGAAGATTGGTATGTCTTTTGTATTTGGTAATTCGGTACATTTCATAACATCTTGAACGTGGGATATGACAGCATTTTTGAAAACATCCTTAATATGCTTCTAAATTACATGGATTTTAAAACTGCATGATATATCTTAGGGAAATACATAAAAATTGCTGAGATATAAAGACAAATAAGGTAATTAAAATTTAATATTATGAGGATAATAATAAATTTTTGATAACAGGAACACAAAAAATGTTAAGAATCATAAACATGAACAGTGAGATAACCATAAAGCCAAGATGGGAAATGTGGAAACAACTTAAAACACTACATCATAAATGTTGTTCAAGTATAAATTCAAATACATCATGGTGCAAAAATTATCATAATGATGTGTAGTTAACTCAATTTTCATACAATAAATCTCATGAAACAAAACATTATCTAGTGCCTTGGAGGGCTATATAATCTTGGTCACACCCGTCACTTTCATTTCATTCTCAAGCTTAAGTGTGCTAGATAGATCATACAACAAGGATTCAACCATCATAATACATTATTCCTTAATAATGGAATATGGAATACATATATGTATATCCCAAGTCAATTACATATAATTGTATAATGGTTAACACCATTGATAGAAAATGGGTATGGTATTCACTACACATTTGTATTGGCATAGAAAATTGCAATGAAATTTTGGTAGCATAATAGTGTGTCATAAAAATTTATAAAATGATTAGATGACATAATAATGTGGTATTTGTTCATTGAGACATAAAATGGGTACTAATAAGGATATGTAAAGGCATATCCAAACATTATTAACAGGAAATATAAGGCAAATGACAATAAATAATCTTTATTAAAAAGGAGAATGAGAGGAATCAATATATGAGTGTGTGACACCAATTTAATGGGAGGAGCATCTTGAAAGAACTGGGGAACCATGGGGTGACTCAAGAGTAGGGAGGGAGGAGTATTTATGTTATCCATGGATATTGTTTAATAGAAATGGGAGCATTGTTTGGTTTATATAGGAAGTGAGTTGGGATTTCTATAATATTTCTCAAACAATGGGTTTGGAATCTATATAATAAATTAACCAAAATCATGAACATTAATATGTTATTTTCCCATGGTTTCTTCTATATGGGAGTGTTTTTTATTATTTTATAAGTCCAATGGCCAAACTGAATAAAATAATATCCTTTCTACGGTGGAAGTTGGTCGTACCCTTAGAGAATGAATTTTGAAGCCTCAAAATATATTAATGGTTTTTGGAGGATTCATAATGGATATATAAAATTAACAAAATAAACATTAAATTAAATTATTTTAAATTGAAAACATATATTTTTTGGATTATAACATTCATAGTATTTTTTATATCACTTTTGTGTCATTATAATGTCATAATATACACCGTATATTTATACCGTATTTAATTTTTACTCAAACATTGGATTGTAATAGAAAATTATATAAAAATAAATATTATATAATTTTGATATTTGGATTCAAAAAAGAAATACTCATTTTATCTAATTTCTTTTATTACATTTTTTATTTGTATATTTAAAGTAAGAAAGGATATTTATTGACAAATGATGGGGTCTTTACAATAAGTGTTTTTAAACCCTTATAAAATCTACATTTGGCTTCATAAAAATTATAGGATCATTTAGATTGAGTAAAAATTACATAACAATAATATTATATTTAATTATTATTTATTTCAAAAAAACCCATTAATTAATGAAAATAAATTTCATTATTGAATTTAAAAATTACACAAAAATATAGTTTAGGTTTTGTTGTATCAATATGAAAATCATTTATAAAGTTACAATAGTATAATGAATATATATTCATTATTCCATAAAAAATCATATACATAGACAAATTTATAGGTTTTTGATACATATCCCTTTAATACACCAAAACATCCCTAAGTGTAAGGTGTACACTGGTGAGTCTTTCATGGGATGGTTCAACATACATGGTTTCGGTTGTGATCTCGATGAGAATGAAATTCTCCCATAAATGTTTTATCTCATTCTTGTGTTTTTGTATATCTGATTAAGATTGGTTAAATTAAATGCCTATTGATTATATATCCCTGTAATTCTTTGTTAAATGGGCTAGATAGGGTACGATCCAACTGGTTGAGGCCATTACTACCTTGTTTTGTGTTAATTGAATTTTTTTAACCCTATAATTATACTAATCATATGATCAATGTCCAGCATATATATAATAATTTATAATGATTCCTAATATTATTTTAT
Organism: Viscum album; assembly: GCA_963277665.1. Classification (NCBI taxonomy): domain Eukaryota; kingdom Viridiplantae; phylum Streptophyta; class Magnoliopsida; order Santalales; family Viscaceae; genus Viscum; species Viscum album. The sequence goes on along the minus strand of OY728120.1, from coordinate 461,249,580 downwards.
TTCAAATATTTAATTATAAAAACTACTAAATGTATACGAATTTTGTAACCATAATACATAAGAAGATATCTAATTAAATCAAAGGGGGGAATTTTATTTTTAACAGTTCGGGTCATTGTAGGAATAATGATGGACTTGCTATTTTATATGATATATATGATATATATGATATTTATTATGTATTTTTACTTGTGAAATTATTATATATGATATACCTTCATTATTTCAATTTTTTGGTGTCAGAACCCAAATCTTCTTTTCAGTTATGTTTTTATTTATGGTTGTTTTTTAGGGAAAAGAGACGTATCTGGAAATTTCTAGAGTACATGTCATGTACTTATAAGTACACGCAGTGTACTCAGTTGCCGCATGTATCCATGTGATGGCCATGTAATAGCTGAGCACACAACCATGTGTGGTGACATGGTGACCACCTAAAGTGGAGGCCAGAAAAGGAAAGTACACACCGTGTACTTTTAAAGAACACACAATGTACTATCTTTTTTTTATTTAAATGGAACGAGGTTGAATCTAATGGATAGAAACTTCTTCCTCTTCACCCGTCTCATCTGAGAGCATCCATACAGTAGCAGATCTTCTCTGAGCCCCCGACTCTCTGTCTGTTCTCCGAATCGAACTCTACCGACTGCATTGGATCTGCATCAGTGAGTTTCTCCTTATTCTAGAACATCATCTCCTGGTTTCTACTCTCTCACGAGTTATTCTTGGTTGAAATTTTTTAATGATCTTGTAGATCTATAGTGTTATTAGGCAATTCAAGGCCTGATATTCACGTATATCGATCTCAGAAAGCCGCGGTAGGTGGTTTGTACCTTTTTGTAGATATTCATTGAGTTATATGTGAAGAAGAACCCAATTACCTTATTCATGGTATTGCGTGTTTATAGTTTTTATCCATGTTATTGCCTGATATGCCTTGTTTGTTTGGATAGAGGTTAATTTTTTATGAATAGGGTTAATTTTTCCAGGTTATGAAGGTTTTTCCCATGTTTTCCTGTTTTGATCAATTGGTCCAGCTTTCCTGTTGGGCTACTTTTCATCCCATGCCTATTATTGTTACGATAGATTTTTTATTATCCGACATGCTATGATCTGCTAGATATTTTTTAGCCAAGTATTTCTCCAGAGTGTCTTTTTTACTTTTACGTTGTGAGACCATAGGGGGAATTGGACGTTGAGTGCTTCTCCAGAGCACCTATTAGTTGCCGATATGATACTATCGGGGGAATTGATGGTGACTGCTTCCTCAGAGAGTTTGTGCTAAAGCTAAACCAGATGGGTTAGAATATGAGTACTTCCTATAGGGTAACCTATTTGTGATTATATTCTTACTTGATGTATGAAATTGAATGCAATTGAAACTATAAGACTATTTACTTTTGGGTACTTCTTTATTTAATGATTCTATTTTCTTATTACCTTCCATATATGTTCACTAACTGCTAGGAATAGATCATTGGGTCCTAGTCTACTGGGACTAGTCTCACACCCTTTTAGGGTTATGATTTTGGGACCAAACAGATTATATTGCAGTAAGTATAGATAAGTGAAAGTTCCCTTCTACTTCAGGTACTTGATTGCTATGGAGCTAGGGATCATGAGACCAAGACGAGGCTTGCGATGCTATGGAGCTGTTTACTTTATTTTCGTTGTACTTTTGTTTATTATTATATTCCAGCATTGTGACTTGTTTGGCTACTTTAATGGACATATTTATCTTAAATCATTTATATATGTGCTCCAGTTGTTATTTATTTTCAGCCTTCTATTTTTTACAGTTATTTGTTATTATTATTTCTTCCTCTATTGTTGTCTATTTTACTTCCACTATGTTTTTATGACTATGAGGGCATAGTTTTCCCACTATCACTCCCAAGGCCCTCATGGCTAGTCGGCAGCCTCTGGCATTTGGGGAAATGCGCTTGAGGCCATGTGACCTAACGGGTACGGGGCGCCTCTGGGAAACTTTCGGAACTGGGGCATTACAAAGTGGTATCAGAGAGATTATTTTCTTCTTGAATTATTGTTTAGAGCCTATAGACAAGAATAGGAAGGAATAAATACTTGGTACAAATTTGTGCCTAGGAGTAGCTAACCCATGTGTTGGGAATAGCCAATTTACCTCATATATTGGGAATATTCTAGTTTTTCAATTTTACAGTTGATTTGATTTCACCATTGGGTGATTCACATGTTTTGTGCTATTATTATTGATATTATTGAGGTTCTATTCTGTTGCAACCAGATGAGATGAGGGTATTCCATCTCATGAATCATATAGGCACTTGCATGAAATCACATGTCATTCATTTTTGTCATGCCATTGAGGGTGTATTAGTGATTTCATTTTTATTGTGATATATGTTGTGTAAGGTATACATGCTGTTCTGATAGAAACCATGATAGAATACCTGATTTTTGATAAGGTATTGGTTTTTGTAAGGTTTTGTTTGAATGGATGCCAAACTTTGGTTCTTGAGGTATTATGGGCCCTCATGGATCATAATTTGGCTGATCATTACTATTTTATGTTTATACATAACATGTATAAGATTTCAAGCATTGATTTGCAGGGATTATGGTCCCTCATGGATCAAATTTTTTCACTTTGATGTTCTTTTTAATGTTTTTCTGGGTTCCAGAGTAGTTTATGTGGCTTACTGTCCGGAAAAACCTATAATACATGATTTGTAATGATGAATACATGCCCTGTGATCTTTTTTTAGGAAGAAACTATTTTAATTGAGTACACACTGTGTAGTTATGTACACACCGTATAGTCTCTAATCGTGTCACAAGATTTGTGGTAGAGACACAGGGTTGGGAAAATCTTGGTATAACACACCGTGTGTTGGATGTACATTCCGTGTTGTGAAGACGAAGTGTCCACCCATGTGACTAACAACACGGATGGAAAAAACTTATGTTATACATGTTCTGTCCATATTCAACATGTCATGTAGTGTAACCCTTGTATTTGACTATGTAACAAACAACACGGGGCAGTGTAATCCTTCAAGTACACGTCGTGTCTATCATAAACGTGCAGTGTAGAGTGAGTGGTGTAACCGATCGTGTGACTAACAACAAAGGTCAGTGAAGTTTGACTACTACACGAAGTGTCTGGAACTAACACGCCATGTAGTCTAGTTCTATGAGAACTGTGTGGCTTAGCCATGTAGATGAACTCGGTAAGGTGACTGGGATTCAAGTACATGTAATGTGTAATGACAACACACCATGTTTATGGGGTATTACATGACCTGGGTAGGCAGAAGTACACACCCATGTGAAGGATTTAGGGAACATGACATGTAGGCATTATACACCCTATGTATCCATGTTTTGAAAAACATGAATGATTTCTTTCTCTTATTCCAATATTATGCTTCTATGATTCATTACCGGTTAATCTTGATCTAAGGTGTGCGCTTGAACTTGTAGAGTCATGCCATGAAGACATCCTCTGGTTTCCCACTAGTTATAAGGAAGTGATCAGACACCAGATATAGATGATCATTGACTACCAACAGATCCTCCAATTGTGCCAATCTTGACACCAACTTTCATTTCAGACATAAGTGCTGACGCACAGTTCCGAGAGGGATTTATGAGGTTTATGCAGACTTTCTGAGGAGTACCTAATCCTGCCCCTTTATGGTAAAGTTGACATGGGCTTTCCAGTAGTAGAATCCTCCCACCTTCACAGGGGAAGGAGGACCTCAGGCTGCAGAGTCATGTTTAGAAGACATTTTTTCTATCTTCGAGCATCTGGAGAAGACTCCATAGAGAAGGGTGAAGCTCACGATGTATATGATTAGAGATTACGCCAAGAGATGGTGGGATGTGATCTCACAAGCGGTACACCAACAGGTTGTGGGTTGGAATGAGTTTTAGTGTGACTTTTATGACTACTTCTACTCGGAGTCTTTGAGGGATGATCGATCCTTAGAGTTCATGAGTCTTGAGCTGGTTACACTCTTACTAGTGTAGTACTCTTCTCGTTTCATATAGCTACAACACTTAATACCTATTCTAGGAGGGATGAGTTATTATTGGCCATGAAGGTTTAGGATGGTCTTAGTCATGAAATATGATCTCAGGTGAACATATTCAGGTTTACATTCATTAGTTCAATTTTCAACAAAGCATCGATCACAGAGTGCAATCTAAGATATTCTGGAGTGGTGAGAAAAGGTGGTTCGATATCTGGAGTTGGTGTCCCTCCTACTGACAGAAGGAAGTTCCATAGGGAGTTTATGCACGGGGATCCGAGGAGGCAGGACACTTTTTCTATTAGCGAGGTGGTGTGCTACGAGTGCAGGAAGAGAGGGAATACAAGGCCACATTGCCCAGGAGACCTAGTGGAGTTCTGATCATGAGACAATATGGGTCATATTCAATGGCTCTGTCAGTTCTTCTCACTATGAATTAGTGACATGGGTTCTTTTGTGACACCATGTTCAACAGCAGCACCACTAGTTTATCTCCAGTCTAGGAACTGGAGTTCCTTCAGCCATTCAGGCTGAGGTGGAGTTCATGGTTGTGGTATCCACTCTCCAGGCATTCAACAATAAGAGGGTGGATCAGAGTGGAGTGGTTAGGTAGGGTCCCAAGGCTACGGTGCATATCATACTTTTGCAATAAAGCATACCCAGTAGGAGAAGGATCCTAGAACCTCTACCATTCGAGGTACAATCTGAGTTTCCTTAGTTTTATCTTATTCTCTTTTCATTACAGGGTCATACCATATCTTAATATCTATTTCTTTTGTGGAGAGCCTTGGGGTCTGTATATTTTCTTCAACTGATATCATGATGTTAGACACTCCACTGAGGACTAGAACGACTAGTGTACATCAGTGTAAGGAGTCCCCTCAATAGGATAGTGGGTGTCACTTCTTTTGGGACCTTTAGGTCTTAGAGATGACTGGCTATGATATCATTCTTGGAATGACCTGGTTAGTTCCGTTCTAAGAATTTTTTGATTTCTATCGTTATAGGGTGAGATTTACATCACTAGAGGGGGAATAGTTTCTTCATAAGGGCGAATGGGATGTCTAGGAGAGAAAAGTGGGACCCAAGCATCATGGGTTGGGAGAAGTAACAACTCAGTTTTCTAGTCTATATATGGATGACAAGGGGACATCACAGTTGGAATTTCCTCCAGTGGTGGATTGTTTCAGGGATGTCATTCCAGATGAATTTTCAGGTTTTCCTTCAGAACAAGAGGTGGAATTTCTTATTGAGCATGTGCCAGGAGCAGCATCAGTGACTATTCCTCCATATAGCATGGATAATCATGAGTTTCAAGAGCTCATGGAGAATTTGGAGCACTTGTAGGAAAATGGTTTCATCTTACCTAGTACTTCTCTGTGGGGTTCGTCTATCCTGTTTGCGAAGATGGTGGATGGTACACTCATACTTTGCGTGGTTTATATGAAGTTGAAACAGCTGATTCACAAGAACCTATATCCCTCATTGAGTATTGATGATATCTTTGATCAACTTCGAGGAGCCATAGTTTTCTCGAAGATTGAATTGAGGTCCAATTATCATCAGTTGCATGTTAGACCATTTGATATACCTCTTAGAACATTTTTTGAGTTGGTATGATCTATAAGAGTATATGTTTATGCTGTTCAGTCTCACAACACGCCAACCTATTTCATGGAACTGATGAGACGAGGGTTCCATTCATACTTGGATTCTTTCATGGTAGTCTTTGTGGACAATATCTTTGTGTACTCTCACACTCGACATGACTATGACACACATTTTGAGTACACTGAGAGAGAATTAGTTATATGGTAATCTCTCAAAATTCCACTTTTGGATGGAAACAATTCACTTTGTGGGTCATGTTATCATTGAGACAGGAGTATAGTAGACCTAGAGAAAGTGAGAGTAGTAGATTCTTGGGAGCATCTGAAGAAAGTCTTTGAGGTACATAGTTTTCTAGGGCTGGCTGGTTGCTACAGATGTTTCATAAAAGACTTTTTACACTTAGCAGTGCCACTAATGATCATGACTAAAAATGGTGCGGTGTAGTTGCAGTCAGAATCTTGTGAGTTAGAATTTCTGGAGTTGAGAGGATGATTATGACAACCCTGCTTTTTATTACAACTTAAACATGCTTTATTACATAAAACTTCACTTGATACAACAAAGAAGATCGAGAGGTTTAGTGTCTTCGGGGCTTAGGATCATTACATAAAAACTTTAAACTTGAAATACAACATCCTTATTGAAAACTTCCTTTACATGACCACTACATTCCTTCGTACTTAGCATTGCGTTGGATAACCTGAGGACATGCATAAGAAAAGGGTGAGCTATAAAGCCCAGTAAGGGAGTACACAATGAATAACATGAGGAGTACAGTACATGTTAGGCAATAGTCATATCAATAGAGCATAAGAGAGACATGAACATAAAGGCATGATAAAGCATGATAATCATAACTTGGAAATGTGGCCACACCACTTAACACTGAATTAGCATGAGCTAAGGCTCATTGCACATGTAGCATGAGTAAACCCTCATTGCACTTGAAGCACGAGTAAACCCTCGTTTCACTTGAATTAGCATGAGTCAACACTCATTGCACATGACGTATCATGATACTATACTTTACCCAATGCATTGGAGCGCTATCAGGGCGCACCCTTCTTAAACATTTCATTTCATGCATAAGTGTGCCACATGGATCATAAAACATGGATTCATAAAACATAATCATTTATTCCACGATAAAGGAATGTGGAATTCATACATGAAACTTTACAATCAATAAGTAAATGTGCATAAAGGTGAATACCCTTGATGGAGAAATGGGCATGGTATTCACTACACAATGATATTGGCTTAGAAAATCGGTGTGATTTCGGCAGCGTAACGGCGTGACATAAGAATTCATAAAAAGGCTGATGAGAGAGAAAGGGGTTCCTCATCATATTTAAATGTAATGGACAGTAAGAAGGTCATATAGATACATGTCCCAACAATTGAAAAGGAATTTAGATTCATGATACAAAAGTATTGCTTGAATATAAAAGAGGAGAAAAAGGTTCCATTCGGAATTTCGGCATAGTAACGGGTGTACATGGGAGGCATTTAATGAGAGACAAAGGGGTCTCCCATCATTCAAACAATAAGAGGGAAGTATGGGAGAGGTGCGAAACCATACCCCAACATTCATAATTGAAATTAAAAGGGCAATACAACTTAAAGAAAATTGACAAAAATGAGAAAGGAAGAAAAAACCCTTACTTGGAAGTATGCTTCCAAAGGCTAGAGAGAGGCTCGTGAGAGGCTTCTTGGGAGCTTGGGGCACCTTGAGAGGATTCTAGAGAGAGTAGGGCAGAGTTTGGACGAACTTCAAGGGCTTTGAGTGAGGATGAAGTGGGAGCTTGGGTGGGTTTATATAGGAAAGGTGAGAGAATTCTTTATTATTTAGGTTTGAGACCCCTTATATTAAAATAATCCAAACCACAAACCATCTCATGGTATTTGCCCATGGTTTCTGGAAAAGGAAAGAGGAAAACAATATTTTACATGTCCAAGGTCCGAACGTATTAAAAAATTAGGGTTTCTTATGTGGAGGTGAGTCACACTCCCATGGAAATTAATTTAAAAAGGCAAAGTGTTGAATAAGTCATGAGGGCTCCATTAATGCTTTGAAAAGTGAGTCAAACAAACCCAAAACCTCATTATTTTAATGATAAAACATATATTGGACGAACATAAGGATTATGGTATTTTATTACATCACCATTGGGTCATTATGATGTCATAAAACACATTATATATTTAAATGGTATTTAATTTTTACCCAAAAATTTGACTGTCTCAGAAAATTATGAAAAATTCACCGTTGGATAATTTCGACATCCTGATTCCAAAAATAATATTTATTTTATCTAAATAATTTTCTAAATATGTGAATTTTCACTTTTAAAATAAAAACCGACATTTATAAAAAATTCACGGGTTTTGACAGAAATGGCTTTCAAACCTTAATAAAAATTTTAATTGCATTCATAAAATTATAAGATCATTTATATTTAATAAAAATTAATTTAATATTAATAATAATATTTTATTAAAATATTATTTAATTAAAAAATCCTTTAATTTAATAAAATATAATTCTTAATTAAATAATAACTAAAAACACCGTTTGTACTTTAAAAACTAATTACAATGTATCAAAAATGACTAGAAATTATATTAATTATTATATACAAAAATAATGTACATGAACATGGTGCTACTTATTTGTTACATAACCCCTTAAAATAGCCGCATAAGACCTAAGGGTAAGGTGTGCGATGGTGACAGACTCTTGGGGTTGCTCGGATAACATTTCTCGAGTGGTAATCTCTATCAACTTCCATTTTTCCCGTAGAGGATCACGTTCGAGCTTGACTTGATGAAGCTCAGCTTGGGCTTGGTCAAGGGCAAAGCCCAAAGACGCCACCTCCTTTCCGAGCTCCGACAAATGGGCTTCATAAGGGGCAATTCTATTGGATGAGGCCATCGCTTCCTTTGTCTGAGTAGAAAATTGGTTCGTTAAAGCCTTATATTTAAACTACCCAGATGATCACTGTTCAACAGCTATAAAAGTAACGGTCACAAATCTTAACGTTAAACTAAAGAAGTTGACATCTTATAAAATCATTTTTTTTTCATAAAGAAACATTTAACTGGATCAAGAGGGATTTTCCATTAATGAAATTTTGGGTCGTTACAACAGTCCCCCCTTAAGAAATTTCGCCCTCGAAATTTTTCTTTTCCCACACTAAAACAAATGTGGGTAACTTAGCTTAATCGTATCCTCCGACTCCCAAGTTTCTTCTTCAAACTTGTGGTTTCTCCACAACACCTTGACGAGGGGCATTGTCTTATTTCGTAGAACTTTTTCTCTACGATACAAGATCTTCACTGGTTGCTCCTCATAAGAAATATCGTCTTCTAATTGTACCACCTCAGAAGAGAGTACATGTGAAGGGTCTGGTATGTACTTCCTTAAGAGGGATACATGGAAGACATCATGCACCTTGGCCATTGTAGGTGGAAGTGCTAGTCGATAGGCCACAGCCCCAACACGATCAAGAATCTCGAAGGGGCTGATGTACCTTGGACTTAACTTCCCTTTCTTTCCAAACCTCATGACCTTCTTCCACGGAGATATGCGTAAAAACACCATGTCTCCGACTTTAAACTCAAGGTCTCGTCGACGATTATCTGCATAACTCTTCTGTCGACTTTGGGCTACCTTGATATGCTGCTGAATGTTTTTCACCTTCTCCACCATTTCTTTGACCATTTCTGGTCCAAGCAGCTTACGTTCACCGACCTCATCCCAACATGCCAGTGTTCTACACCTTTTCCCATACAGGGCTTCATATGGTGCCATTTGGATGCTCGAGTGGAAACTATTATTATAAGAGAACGCAACTAGAGGAAGATGTTGATCCCATCCTCCTTTAAAGTCCATTGAGAACGCCCTCAACATATCCTCAAGTGTTTGGATAGTCCGCTCGGATTGGCCATCAGTTTGAGGATGATAGGCCGTACTGAAGTTCAGTTCAGTATTCAGAGCATGTTGAAGACTCTTCCAAAACATAGAGGTAAATCTTGGATCTCGGTCAGACACAATAGATAGTGATACTCCATGCAACCGTACCACTTCCCTGATATATATCCGTGCCAGTTGATCCAAAGAGAAATCCTCTCGAATAGAAATGAAGTGTGCAGTCTTTGTAAGACGATCCACAATAACCCAGATTGCATTGTTGCTTTTGGATGTCCTTGGAAGTCCAGTGACGAAGTCCATGGTGATGTTCTCCCATTTCCATTCTGGTATGGGAAATGGTTGCATCATCCCCTTATACTTCTGCCTCTCTGCCTTCACTTGCTGACACACCAGACACTTTGATGTATATTCGGCGATCTCCTTCTTCATATTATCCCACCAAAAGTTTTCTCGGAGATCTCGATACATCTTTGTGCTCCCTGGGTGAATAGAGAAATTTGAACTATGTGCATCATCCAAAAGTTCCTTCTTCAGCTCCGAACTTGATGGGACACATAGTCTTTTCCCAAACCGCACAATTCCTTCTTCATTAACATTAAACTCTGAGGATTTTCCCTTTTTGATAGCTTCCACTTTTCCTTGGATTCTCGCATCATCCTTTTGAGCATCCTTTAACCTTTCCAAAAGAGATGGTTGAGCAATAATTTGTGAAAGGATTGATGATGTTCCATTCTTTATGATTCCCACGTCCATCTTCATCAAGTCTAAGAGGATTGGATCCTTCTCAATTCTCATCATTGATAGAATTGTTGGATCCTTTCTACTTAGGGCATCCGCCACCTTGTTCGCCTTCCCAGGGTGGTAATGTATTGAACAGTCATAATCCTTTATGATCTCTATCCATCTTCTCTGGCGCATATTAAGCTCTTTCTGTGTGAATATATATTTAAGACTTTTGTGGTCAGTATATATCTCACATTTCTCTCCATAGAGATAATGCCGCCAGATTTTCAAGGCAAAGATTACCGCCGCCAACTCCAGATCATGCGTTGGATAGTTTCGCTCATGGATTTTCAACTTTCTTGAGGCATAGGATATCACTTTATCATTCTGCATCAGCACACATCCTAAGCCCTTCTTCGAAGCATCACTGAATACCACAAAAATATCCCCACTTGTGGGTAAAGTGAGCACAGGTGCAGTGATAAGCCTCCTTTTCAACTCCTTGAAGCTTTCTTCGCATTCATCACTCCAAGCAAACTTTACTCCCTTTCGAGTTAGCTTGGTAAGAGGGTTGGAAAATCGTGAGAAATTTCTCACAAATCGTCGATAATATCCAGCTAACCCCAAGAAGCTACGGATATCAGTTACCGATGTTGGCCTCGTCCATCCCTCAATTGCATCTGTTTTGGAGGGGTCCATAGATATCCCATTGCTTGTGATGATATGACCCAAGAATGAGACTTCCTTCAACCAAAACTCACACTTGTTGTACTTTGCATAGAGCTTCTCCTTGCGCAAAGTCTCTAGTACAGTTTTTAAATGCTCCTCATGGTCCTCCTTGGTTTTGGAGTATATTAGAATATCATCTATAAAGACTACCACAAATTTGTCTAGGTAATCTCTAAAGACTCTATTCATCAAGTCCATGAATATTGCTGGAGCATTGGTGAGTCCGAAAGGCATTACTATGAATTCATAGTGCCCGTACCTTGTACGAAAAGCAGTCTTGGGGATATCTTCCTTCTTCACCCTTACTTGATAATATCCCGACCGCAAGTCGACTTTGGAGAAGTATTGTGCTCCACACAGCTGATCAAACAAGTCATCGATTCTTGGGAGAGGATACTTGTTCTTTATCGTGATTTTGTTAAGTTCACGATAATCGATGCAAAGCCTCATTGACCCATCCTTCTTCTTGACGAAGAGGACTAGTGCACCCCATGGTGATGCACTTGGGCGTATAAACCCTTTATCCAGATTCTTCTGTAGTTGCTTCTTCAGTTCTTCAAGCTCAACCATAGCCATTCTATATGGAGTCTTGGATATTGGTAGCGCCCCAGGTATAAGTTCAATTGAGAACTCAACATCTCTTCTTGGAGGAAGACCAGGAAGTTCCTCGGGAAATACTTCAGCGAATTCCCTCACAATAGGCATTTCATCAAGGGTGGTTTCTTCCTTGGACTTAATTATCTGAGCCATATGTGCGTGCTCATAAGGCAGTAATATCCATTCTTGAGATGATGGAGCTAAAGGAGATTCATCTTCTTCCTGACACTTGTAAAGAATCGGGGGTCGATTCTCCATATGGAGTGTGATTTCCCTCTCCCGAAAATTTATGTTGGCTCTATAGAAGGAAAGCCAATCCATGCCAAGAATTGCATCAAATTCCACCAAAGGGAGTATGACGAGGTTCGCCGGGAAATTCAATCCACGGATTATAACAGGGGAGGACTTATACTCATGGGATGCAATGATTGCCCCATTTGCCGTACTCACCGACATCTTTACTTCCATGATTTGTGGTGGTGCAGGGATTATTCTACTAAACTTTTGAGATATAAAAGAATGCGTAGAACCTGAATCAAAAATTACGTTCGCTATTCTTGAATGAATAACTAGCGTACCTGTCACCACTTCGTTGTCGGGGTTCACTTCGGCAGAAGTGATGGCAAAAGCTCTTCCTTGCTATCTTGGAGGTTGTTGATTGCCTCCGATAACCCTTGGATTAGGGCACTAATTCGCAAAATGACCAGGTTCTTTGCATTTGAAGCATTGAACAACGCGTTGAGGTTCGAACGGAGAGTTCCTCTCCTCTGTCACAGCCGCGGGTCCTTCTTACTGACAGTTAACAACTAGGTGCCCTTCTCTTCCACACTTGAAGCATTTTCTTGTCCCCCTAAGGCAATTTCCAGGGTGCTTCTTTCCACACTTTTGGCAAGTGAGGTGCTGGAATTTCTTAGCGCCGTTGGATTTATCCATCAGACCACTAGAATTAAAGTCCACCTTCCGCTTCTTGTCCCCATGATACCCCTGTGATTCTCCGATCTCCATTTCAACCTTGAGGGCACATCGGACAATTTCCTCATAGCTGTCGAAGTCACGGATCGCTAATGCTTTCCGCAAGCTAGGCTTCATCCCACCAAAGAAGCGGTCAACCTTGCATTCGGGGGTAACGACAATGCCGGAAGCGTATCGTGCAAGCCTTGTGAAGTTTTCCTCGTACGCTCCCACAGATTCCTCATCTTTCTGCTTGAGGGAAAGGAAGTCCCTTTCCATCTTAAGACGGAGGGTGCGTGGAAAATATTTATCGAAAAATATCTTCCGGAATACCTTCCATTCCAAAGCCTCGATCTCCTCCTCAGGCTTTGTATTTTTGATCAACATCCACCATTGATCAGCTTCACCCTCCATACAATAAGCCGCCAGGGGAACCTTCTCTTTTTCAGAGCATTGGAGGATGGAGAATATCTTCTCAATGGAGTTGATCCATTGTTCAGCGATCGTGGGATCAGATGATCCACTAAAAGTAGGAGGCCTTTGTCTCATGAAGCTTTCAATAGCGACTTGTTCTTTCTTAGGGGGGGTTGAACGTTCCTCTTGACCATTGTTTCTATTCAAAACTTGATTTAGCTGAGAGGGAAGCGTGACAAAGTTCGCGATACCCGCTCCCATTGGATTGGGCATCTCATAAGTACAATCATCACACTGATCTTCACAACGGTTGTTAGCCTGAGTTATCCTATTATCGGCCATTGGCTGGAATAAAAGGAAAGTTAGGGGTAACACATAAAGGGTAATCCAAAGACAAAAGTTGATAACTTATAAATAAACTTTAATCTCTTTAACTCATGAGTCTATAGGATTCAATCCAGGCTTTTCATGATCTTCCTTCTAACATATATTCTTAGGGGCATTTTTCCCTTAATAAGGGTTCATACTAAGATTGTGAATTTATCAAAACATATCCCCCAGGAGTGTCGTAACCAAGAGTGCAGCAAGGCCCGTTGTCGTGCACCAGTTCCCGTTCGAGTCTAGCTCAAAGCGGTGTTTTCGGGTTTTACCCCTAGGATACATCTGTGCCAGAGCCGCCTCTACCTGCTCGTATCCAGACAAGGATGTATTTGTTTGATAAACCACTTACTTAGTATTTACCAAAACTTAGGGATGTTTTTATTATGCTTAGTCTTGTATCTAAGGCTTTACTAGGGTTTCCTAATCCCAAAAATAACTAAACCTATCCTTTGATACCAACTATGACAACCCTGCTTTTTATTACAACTTAAACATGCTTTATTACATAAAACTTCACTTGATACAAAAAAGAAGATCGAGAGGTTTAGTGTCTTTGGGGCTTAGGATCATTACATAAAAACTTTAAACTTGAAATACAACATCCTTATTGAAAACTTCTTTTACATGACCAATACATTCTTTCGTACTTAGCATTGCATGGGATAACCTGAGGACATGCATAAGAAAAGGGTGAGCTATAAAGCCCAGTAAGGGAGTACACAATGAATAACATGAGGAGTACAGTACATGTCAGGCAATATTAATATCAATAGAGCATAAGAGAGTCATGAACATAAAGGCATGATAAAGCATGATAATCATAACATGGAAATGTGGCAACAACACTTAACATTGAATTAGCATGAGCCAAGGCTCATTGCACATGGAGCATGAGTAAACCCTCATTGCACTTGAAGCACGAGTAAACCCTCGTTGCACTTGAATTAGAATGAGTCAACACTCATTGCACATGACGTATCATGATACTATACTTTACCCAATGCATTGGAGCGCTATCAGGGCGCACCCTTCTTAAACATTTCATTTCATGCATAAGTGTGCCACATGGATCATAAAACATGGATTCATAAAACATAATCATTTATTCCACGATAAAGGAATGTGGAATTCATACATGAAACTTTACAATCAATAATTAAATGTGCATAAAGGTGAATACCCTTGATGGAGAAATGGGCATGGTATTCACTACACAATGATATTGGCTTAGAAAATCGGTGTGATTTCGGCAGCGTAACGGCGTGACATAAGAATTCATAAAAAGGCTGATGAGAGAGAAAGGGGTTCCTCATCATATTTACATGTAATGGACAGTAAGAAGGTCATATAGATACATGTCCCAACAATTGAAAAGGAATTTATATTCATGATACAAAAGTATTGCTTGAATATAAAAGAGGAGAAAAAGGTTCCTTTCGGAATTTCGGCATAGTAACGGGTGTACATGGGAGGCATTTAATGAGACAGAAAGGGTCTCCCATCATTCAAACAATAAGAGGGCAGTATGGGAGAGGTCATAAACCATACCCCAACATTCATAATTGAAATTAAAAGGGCAATACAACTTAAAGAAAATTGACAAAAATGAGAAAGGAAGAAAAAACCCTTACTTGGAAGTGTGCTTCCAAAGGGTAGAGAGAGGCTTGTGAGAGGCTTCTTGGGAGCTTGGGGCACCTTGAGAGGATTCTAGAGATAGTAGGGCAGAGGTTGGACGAACTTCAAGGGCTTTGAGTGTGGATGAAGTGGGATCTTGGGTGGGTTTATATAGGAAAGGTGAGAGAATTCTTTATTATTTAGGTTTGGGACCCCTTATATTAAAATAATCCAAACCACAAACCATCCCTTGGTATTTGCCCATGGTTTCTGGAAAATGAAAGAGGAAAACAATATTTTAAAAGTCCAAGGTCCGAACTTATTAAAAAATTAGGGTTGCTTATGTGGAGGTGAGTCACACTCCCATGGAAATTAATTTAAAAAGGCAAAGTGTTGAATAAGTCTTGAGGGCTCCATTAATGCTTTGAAAAGTGAGTCAAACAAACCCAAAACCTCATTATTTTAATGATAAAACACATATTGGCCGAACATAAGGATTATGGTATTTTTTTACATCACCATTGGGTCATTATGATGTCATAAAACACATTATATATTTAAATGGTATTTAATTTTTACCCAAAAATTTGACTGTCTCAGAAAATTATGAAAAATTCACCGTTGGATAATTTTGACGTCCTGATTCCAAAAATAATATTTATTTTATCTAAATAATTTTCTAAATATGTGAATTTTCACTTTTAAAATAAAAACCGACATTTATAAAAAATTCACGGGTCTTGACAGAAATGGCTTTCAAACCTTAATAAAAATTTTAATTGCATTCATAAAATTATAAGATCATTTATATTTAATAAAAATTAATTTAATATTAATAATAATATTTTATTAAAATATTATTTAATTCAAAAATCCTTTAATTTAATAAAATATAATTCTTAATTAAATAATAACTAAAAACACCATTTGTACTTTAAAAACTAATTACAATGTATCAAAAATGAATAGAAATTATATTCATTATTATATACAAAAATAATGTACATGAACATGGTGCTACTTATTTGTTACATAACCCCTTAAAATAGCCGCATAAGACCTAAGGGTAAGGTGTGCGATGGTGACAGACTCTTGGGGTTGCTCGGATAACATTGCTCGAGTGGTAATCTCTATCAACTTCCATTTTTCCCGTAGACGATCATGTTCGAGCTTGACTTGATGAAGCTCAGCTTGGGCTTGGTCAAGGGCAAAGCCCAAAGACGCCACCTCCTTTCCGAGCTCCGACAAATGGGCTTCGTAAGGGGAAATTCTACTGGATGAGGCCATCGCTTCCTTTGTCTGAGTAGAAAATTGGTTCGTTAATGCCTTATATTTAAACTACCCAGATGATCACTGTTCAACGGCTATAAAATTAATGGTCACAAATCTTAACGTTAAACTAAAGAAGTTGACATCTTATAAAAACATTTTTTTTCATAAAGAAACATTTTACTGGATCAAGAGGGATTTTCCATTAATGAAATTTTGGGTCGTTACAATGATTGTCTTCATCACCGATACTAGTGTTTCTAGAGCCAGGAAAGAGCTATACTGTTTACTGTGATGCATCAGGTATCAGGCTGGGAGTTCTGATTATGCAGGGGGAAGGAGTCGTTGTGTACAGGTCTCAGTAGTTAAGACCATATTAGGGGAACTAACTGATGCACGATCTCGAGTTGGCTATAGTTGTTCTTGATTTACACTGTTGGAGACACTACCTGTTTGGAGAGAATTTTGTGGTTTTCAACGACCACAAATGTCTCATGTATATCTTCACTTAGAGTGACCTGAATTTGTGATATTGAAGGTGGGATGAGTACCTTTATTATATTGACATTGAGCTTCCATATATTCCTAGGAAGGGAAACATAGTGGCTAATGAATTGAGAAGGAGGAATCAGAAATATGTAGTTCAGGAGGCTAGTAGTGAGTGGCATCTTATGGCTCTATTCTCTGAAATTCATTTGGAGGTGCACGACAGACAGGGGAAGACGTTTCTTTCTTCTATGACAATTATCTCTACTCTACTAGATTGATTGAGAATGATGAATCTATTGGATTCAGAATGCCTAGACCTGTGAGAGTGTGTGCCAGGAGAAGAACCTATTCTTGTATAGAGAGTAGGTGAGGATGAGATATTGTGTTTTCATGGGCGCGTATGGGTGTCAGTAGACATACATGAGGAGATGATGTAGGACATTCATTCCTCTATTTGGGAATTTAATCTTGGTGTCACCACAATGTATCATGGTCTACAATGTCATTATTTGTGGCTAGGTATAAAGAGAGGTGTTGTTGGTTTCGTGATGGGGTATTCCACCTATCAGTAAGTGAATGTAGAGCATCAGTGACCATTAGGGGTTTTTGAGCAGTTTCCCACTCTCAAGTGGAAATGGAATGATGTGTCTATAGATTTCATGATAGATTTTCCATGGTTTCCTTGAGGGAATGATGCATTTTGGGTTTTCATTGACAGAATCATGAAGGTTTCTCACTTATTTATGACCAAGGAGACCATTAGTGTTGACGATCTAAGATGGTTGTACATCTAGGAGATTGTATGTCTGTATGGGGTTCCCCACTCCATTTTTTCAGACAGGGATGCATGTTTTACTTCTCGGGCCATGTAGGGACTTCAGAGGGCTTTGGGTACACAAGTACATCTGAGTATAACTTACCATCACTAGACATATAGCCGGTCCGAGCATATGATTCAGGTGCTTGAGGACATGATTTGAGAATGCATCCTAGATTTTAGAGGTTCTTGGTAGAAGTACATACCTTTTTTGTAGTCTCCCTACAATAATAGTTTTCAAGAAACTATTCAGATGGCACTTTATGAGGCTTTGTACTGTAGGCCATGCCGATCACCCTTATGTTTGCTGGAGGCAGAAGAGATAGCTCTGCTAGGACCTTGTCTTTTCCAGGAGACCACAAAGTAGAGAGAGTTGATTCCGAAGAGTTTTTCTACTGCACAATCAAGACATAAGTTTTATGTTGATATATGGAGACGACCACTAGAATTTTTGGTCAGAGATCATATTTTCCTACGTGTCACACCGAGGTTAGGACTAGGGGGATTAAGAGGCAGGGTAAGCTTTCACTGTGGTATGTTGGACCGTTTGAGATTTTGGATAGAGTTGGACTGGTGGCCTATTGGGTACAGTTACCTCAAGGTTATAGCTCTATTCATGATGTCTTCCAGATTTCTCATCTTTGAAGTTACTTTTCCAACCTGTCTCATGCTTTTCAACCTAAGGATGTTGGGTTAGAGGAGGATGCCTCATTCGAGGAACATCATGTCCGGATTATTGATCATAGTGCGAAGGTTCTCCATGTCCAGTCTATTCCTCTGTTACAAGTGGTATGGAAGCACGAGTGATTATATAATGATACTTGGGAGAGGGAGGCCGATGCATGATCATAGTGGCCGGAGCTGTTTGAGGATTATTCTTCTACGCTACCTTCCTAGGAAAATTCAGGGAAAAATTTATTTAAAGGGAGATGTTTGTAATAACCCAAATCTTATTTTCAGGTTTATTTTCTTTTCTTGTTTTTTTTATTGGAAAAATATTTTTTTGGAAATTTCTACAGTACATGCCATGTAAATATAAGTACAAGCCGTGTACTCAGTTGCTGCACATAGCTGTGTGCTGGCCGTGTAATGGAAAAGCACATAGCCGTGTGTGGTGACCATGATACCATCTAAAGCAGAGGCTATAAAAGGAAAGTACATGTTGTGTACTTTTAAATAACACACCGTATACTTCTTTTTTTTCATTAAATGGACCGGGGTCGCGTCTGATGGAAAAAACTATATTTTTCTTTGCATGTCTCATCCGAGATGATCCATATGGCCACAGATCTTCTCTGAGACTCCGACTCACTGTCCATTAACCGAATTGAACTTCATCAACTGTGTTGGATCTGCATAAGTGATTACTTCCACCTTCTAGAACATTATCTCCATATTTATTCTCTCTCATGAGTTATTCTCGGTTGAATTTTTTTAATGTTTTTGTAGATCTACGACGTTCTGGGGTGATTCAAGGCATGATATTTATGTATATCAATCTCACGACATTGAGGTAAGTGGTTTGTGCCTATCCATAGATAGTGTTTCAGTTATTTGTGCAAAAGTGAACAATACAATTGTTCGGGGTAATGCGTGTTTATGGTTTTTAACCATTCTATTTCCTGCTATGCCTTGTTTGTTTGGTTATAGGTTAATTGTTTATGAATAGGGTTAATTTTTTCATGCTATGGAGGTTTTTCCTAGGTTTTCTTATTTTGACGGTTTTGTCCAGCCTGCCTATTAGGCTTCTTTTCTTCCCATGCCTAGTATTGTAGGGATGGAGTGATTATTATATGACATGCTATGACATGATTTAGATTGTTTGGCCAAGTAGTTATTAAGGTTTACATTGGCTGCCATGTATCGATTGTGCATGAATGACCTACATAGGGCTATGGGAACCTTGTGTAGTAGACCATAGGGAGAATTTATGTTGAGGGATTCTACAGAGTGTCTGTTTACTTTTACGTTGTGAGACCATAGAGGGGATGGACGTTGAGTGCTCCCTCCGAGTGCCTATAGTTCCAAGATGTGGGCCACAAGGGGGAATTGGATGTTGAGTGCTTCCCCAGAGCACTTATTAGTTATCAATATGAGACTATAGTGGGAGTAGACAGTGAGTACTTTCTCAGAGAGTCTATGCTAAAGCTGAACCAGAGGGGTTTGACTACGAGTAATTTTTAGAGGGTTACCTATTTGTGATTATATTCTTACATGATGTATGAAATTGAATGGAATTGAAACTGTATTATTGTTTACTTTTGGGTACTTCTTAGTTTACTACATCTCTTTCCTTATTGCCTACCATATATATTCACTGACTGTTAGGCACAGATCTTTGGGTGGTTTCTTACTGGGACTAGTTTCACACCCTATTTGGGTCATGATTTTGGGCCCAAATAGATTATATTACTGTAGGTAAAGATAAGTTCAAGCGCCCTTATACTTGAGGTACTTGATTTCTATAGAGGTGGGGAGCATGGAACCAAGCTGAGGCCTGTAATTCTAGGGAGATGTTTACTTGATTTTCTTTATACTTTGATTTATTACTGTATTCTAGCATTGTGACATGATTGTTTTATTTACTAGACATATGTATCATGAATCATTTATATATGCGATCTAGTTGTTATTTACTTTCATTCTTCTAATTTCTACTATTGTTTGGGATTATTATTGCTTCCAATATTACTGTTTTTTACTTCTGTTGTGTAACTCTACTAATGAGGTCATAGTTTCCCCACTATCACACCTAAGACCCTCGCTGCTAGTCAAAAAACACTATAATTTGTGGAAATTATCTTGACGCCATGTGACCAACCTAGTATAGGGTTTCTCTGGGTGGCTTCCAAAACCAGGGCAGTTCATTTGGGAATATGATAATAGCATTTGGGGACGTGTGGACTACCACCTCCCAAAACTGATGTTGTTCATTCACACATTACATGGAATGTATTTACGATTTGTTTAAAAATATATACATTACATAAATTAAATATTTATTATATTCATGTCATAATTATATATATGAACATAAAATATATAATTTTATTGTTTCCATTTCACACAATAAAAAATTGATAATTCCTTTCGTGGATGTGTCGACGTTCCCCTCCTCAAAGAGAGGTGATTCTTCTTTTTTCGTCACCACACCACAAGAGTGATATATATAAATGTGTATATATAATTAAATAATGTAATATTTATGATATAATGGTCATTATAGAAAGATAGAAGTTACTTAAATTATTTCCAAAATGATCATTGAAAAATGTGAACATTACTCCAGCGTACAAACAAGCAACAGTCTCCATGATTATAACGTTGGTTCATTTTTTCATAACCATCATCCATGATTGGTTGTAAAATAATTATTGACTTATACATATGATAATTTCATGATTAATATTTTTTATATTTTAAAATAATTAATTCATGGACATTAGTCAACCTACCAAATTCAATTTTGATATATAATCCAAATACATTCAAAACATCTGACAAAAACATTATTGATTGCCTAATTGAATATAACTTTTTTATATGTTAATGAAAAATAATAATAAACCTAAAAATGTTTCTCATGAATGAAAATAATTAATATATGTTTATAATGATGAAATACAGAGGAAAAACATAACAAATAAGACTTAGGGTAAGGGGTTTCAAAATTTACTTTCTATTCATTGGGTAAAACTTCTATACCATTGGTTAGGTTATTCCAAGATTATGTCTGAAATGACCAAAATTTTTATAATAATATTTTTAAACACTAATTTTTTGGGTATAAATCTTTAACATATTATTATATCATTGATTTATTCTCACTCTAACGATATGATCATTGTAATATATTTTCATCTCGCTTTTCAAATTTGTAAAATAAATGTCAAATTCAACACATAATTATTTTTTATGGTGTGTATGCTTCCCCTTTTGATATATTATATCATTTATTTTTTTATCTTAATTGTATTTAAATTTTTTATTTGACTATTTTTACTATTGGGGCTTCTAAATCAGATGTTACCATAGTTATAAGGGGATTTCTATTCTTAGCTTTATTTTTATGAGACTTATGTCATATTTACCACTCATTTTTTATGGTGTATATACTACACTATGACTTTTCATTTCATTAAATTAATTTATTTTAGGATATTTAATATTTCAATTGATATTATTCTTTAAAATATCACATAATTGAAAATTTACTCAAGTAGTAATGGTTTTTCTCCTGTCACAGCTATTTCTGGGAGATACCTGCCATATTCACCACTTATTCTTGTACTGGAGTATATATACTTCCAATAAAATTATTGTATTATTGTTTTACATGAATTTATTTGGATTTAAATTTCTATTTTATGATATCTCTTTCATGGGATTTATAGTTTCAATGTTACTGAAGTACCAATAGACTTCAAGTCAATGTCCTTTTACTAAGGAATATCATGATGTTAGTCCCCTTTATTCATTTATATTTTGTATATATATCCCCAATGACATGTTATATAATTATATTTATCTATTATAATGATATGTAATGTTTTATTTAATTTTATTCTTTAATGAGTTTTTTGATTGAAATACTTCAAAGTGGTAAAGGACACTTCGATTTAAAAATATCCTTTTAAATGTATAAAGGATTAATTTTAGACTCTTTTCTCATATGTAAGTATTCTTGATATTATTTTATACTTTTATTTATAATGATATAAAAGTAATAAAAAATAAATTTTATGTATATTTTTAATTTCATTTAATGTTTTACCAAAATGAATATCTTTCTATGTTTTATATCGAACATTTTTTACAAATGAGAAAAGATATATTTCATTCTTTTTATACACAACAATAATGAATTTTATACCATTAATGAAACTATTTTATATTTATATTCTATTTCATGATTACTTGTGTGAAAAAACAAATTTATCATTTTTTAATTTTTGTATAGAAAATGGGATTTCATAAAAAATAGTTTTTTATTTAAAATATGTTCTTAAAAGAAAATGGTATTTTTATTTGAAATATTATTTCATGTGTTTAAAATGTTGTATTAAAATTGTTTTATGATGATAATGGTTTACTCTAGATACAATACTTGATAATGATATGAAACGGGTGGTCCATATAAATCTTATACAAATGTTTGAGTCCCATTATAGCTAATGGGTGAGCCTAATATAGCTTATAAAAAGGGTTGACCCCCATTATAGATCATGAGAAAAGGGACAACCCAATATATATTATAGGAAGTGTTTATCCCCATTATAGATCACAGTTGAGAAAGATATATGTTATACAATGGGTGATCTATATTATAGATCTCCATTTCATTGTAAATGATAATATTAGAAGTCAGCCATACGTTTCTTCCAAATAAATTTTGTTTCGAAATGCTTTAATGAAAGTTATTATCTAATCTACCAAAAATAGTATTAATTGATTTTTCTTGGTTTATAATGTTTCTAATGATCTATATTGGTATAAAATAAATTATGATTATTGATTCTCTTGAATTTTTACTCTTCTATGTTTTCATATTTGATGATCTAGGTATTTATGGGTATAATTTATTTATTGGTTAACTCATACACTATGATTTTATTATCATACCATTATTCACTTCTTATTCTTATTAATGGCATTAAATAGTTAATTATTTTGTTTACCCTTTTCGAGATTCTGATCTCACACTACTTTAGTTTCCTTTTAAATGGTTTTTAGGAATGTTGTTAAATGAGTTATATCTAGAATGGATTTCATATGGATGATGATTATGTCTTAATGTGAATGTGGAAAATTTGGGTTAGGTGGGAGAAAATGTCATTTAAATTCATGTGAATTATTTATGTAGGAATTTTTCCTAATTCTATAAAACTCTACACCTAATAGTTATTTCTGAATGTAAGTGAAACAAGTTTTCCTTTTTATGTTGTAAGGTTGTGATGAAAGAAAATTGGGTCAGAATTATTGGCATCGCAGACCAAAAAATAATGTTTACTGTTTCATCACTGGATAAGAGAGTGTGGGTACGAGGCTGTTATAGTTGGTATAAAATGTTGGTTTAGATAAAATTGGATACTATGATGTTTTCAAATGAGGTTTTCTTAATAGTTATAGATAATTTCATAGGACTATATGATTAAAGTCTATCATAATTTCAATGTCATAAGACACCCTATTTGAGTTTTTTATGTTGTAAATATTTTTTGGTTATTATTGACATTTTCATGGTTCTTTTTTTGGGTTGATGTTTATGTAAAAATTAAATTTAATGTGAAATATTCCATTAATTTTTATGGGAAAAAAATTTATGGTATTCATAACAATTAGGGTTTATATGATCTTAGGTATTGAGGTAATTATATAAACACATGTATTATTTTATGTATATCCAAAATATTGATTAGTGAATTTTTTAATTAATAAATAATGTTACTTGAAAATAAGATCATCATCATTTGAGCATGAAATATCAAATGTTTGAGAGAACCCTTGAGGTTAAAAAACTCTTTTATTTTTAGGTTATAGATTTTTTTGGATATAACATTATGAAATTATTTAGTTTAAACTTTGTGTATTTATATTTAATTTGGAAGATTAATTTTGATAAATATTATTGATTTTTGGAATTATATTAGCATGTTCTAATGATTTTTGTTTGGGTAAATTTCTAAAGGCCTGTGTGATTGGTTTAATATCCCGTTTATGGTTATGTGTTCTTTAAATGTGGATTTTAGTGCATCAAGAGTTAAAAAATTATCTTTAATAGAAATCATTTAGAGAAAAAGATGATATCTTGTAGAAAATTTAATAAAGGGTGAAATTATACTCATTAGGTAAGTATATTTCATTTTTTTATCATTTTTTCTAGATGGTGAACGAATAATTTATCTCCAAGAAAAGGATCTCAAAACAAAATTATTATACTAGTACATACAATTCTGGTGAAATGATGGTATTTTATATCATAAAATATTTCTTTTTTTAGGCTCTTAAATTCCTGTTGATTATTCATTTATTTTCAATCAAATTCCACAATAAATATTGAAAATTATTTTTCATTTTCACTTATTACCATCATTGTTATCCCTAAGGGGAATCCATGTTTTGTGTAACTTCTCATAACCTTTATGTTTCGAGCATTTCCTTATAATGAAGGATTTATTTATTTCATTTTTATAATTTTAGTATAAATAATATATTTCTAAAAATGATATTCGTTTGATAAGAAATATGAATTTTTGGTGGAGAAATTCATTTTATGGGGGGTAGGATAACAACCAATAAATTTATAAAATATCTAATTTCAAATTAAATAAAATTATTTGATAAAGTTTTTTAAACACAATGACCATATTATATCTATTTATGCACAATAATAACAGTATATTATATTCCACATAACATCAAATTTCTTCTACAACTTCTATTACATGAAAATATGAGTCTTTCTGAACAACAATTTAATATTTGTATTATTATTTAAAATGATAATTATCACCTAGAAATTGGAATATGGGAATGAATTAGATTAAAAAAATTATGGAAATATATTATAAACATGTTCAGAGAAATAATTCATTGGTCAAAAATTAATTATAAATGAAATTAAAGACCAATTAAATAAAATGGATGTGTTATTATAAAAAACATATTTTATAACCAAAATGGGTTTTTATATTAATAAATAAAATTAAGAATTATTATTTAAAGATATTAGTGAAATTTATTTGTTATATAATCTATAAAATGTTTTTATATTCATCGATTAATATTTATTAGATTAATATTTGAATAATTCCATTTTTAATTATAAAAAATGTTCTATATTTTTAAAGGCGGTTTATATCCATTAAATTGTAGACATGTCTTAAAACGAAATTTTAAAAATTATATAAAAAATAATGAAAAAAATATATTTGGATTCATAATATCAAGATTTACTTGGGGTAAATGTTTGGTATTTTTTAGAGAAAATTCATTTCTTTGATGAATATAGAAAAAACAAATTTTAATTGAAATCTGATTCTCCATAAAATTAAATTTTGTAGTTAAATAATGTTTTAAATTGGTTTTAAAATAAATAATTTCCATTTAAAAATCATTTAATCCAATTTAGGTAATTTTATTCAATTTCACCCTGAAAGTGGTTGTAAAATATTTAAATCATTTGACCTTTTTTACTTTAAAAACATGTTACTTTGTCTCATCTATGGGATTAATTATTAATTAAAATTTGGAGATTAGTTGATTTTAATTAGTAAAAATGGATTACATATTTATAATTATAATAATGTATAATTTATTTTCCAA
Organism: Viscum album; assembly: GCA_963277665.1. NCBI lineage: Eukaryota > Viridiplantae > Streptophyta > Magnoliopsida > Santalales > Viscaceae > Viscum > Viscum album. The sequence continues at coordinate 461,223,710 of OY728120.1, read as the reverse complement.
AATCATAGTTGTCTAAAAAAATATTAGTGAATGAAATTAAAATTAATTACAGTGATTATGGTAAATCATGCATACATAATAATGTATCGTAGAAGATAAGGTAAAAAATTGACCCTAAAAAAGACTAAATATTATATAATGGACATAGTTCTACCATTAAAACTCAAATATTATATAATAATCCACTTTTTACCCTAGGTGTAAAAGTAAAATGTTATGAGCAGTCAAATATTTTCAAAAATACCAAGTGTGTCATCTCCTTCACTTATAAGAGGCCACCACACCTCCCCCTATCTTCAAAACAATAGAGCATTTCTTCCAATATAAAACCTAACCAAATAAACACAAAAAAACAACCTCTAGTACTCAATTAATCTTTTTTTGTATAAATAAAACTAATAATGTCCATTTGTGCAAACAAAAATGAGTTACCTAAAGAAGAGGTAAAATTTCTCAATGAGTACTTTTTATTTATTTATTTGTCTGTACCCGAAAGTATTTTTATTTCATGATTATATAATAACCTCACTATATCCAATATAAGGAGATTTTATATGTTTATATAATAAACCATCACCTCACACACTTACATCAAATGGGATATTCAATCAACATTCGTGGGTATGGCGGATTGTTGTCTCAAGAATTGATGTTATTCTTTTTTCCATTACCACCTTTAAATGTTGAGAATAATTATGTATTTATTATTTTATATAAAATATATATTAAATTAATGATGAATTTATTATTATTTAATTATTATATAACACATAAATTCTTTTCTTCCATTTTCTGGGAATATCATAACATCATTTTTGGATGTGTGGGCTACTACCTCCTCAAAGCGATATGATTCGATAATGCTGTACATGGAATGTATTCAGAATGGGTTTAACAAAATAATATTATATAAATAAAATATTTATTATATTAATGAAATAATTATCTATATGCAAATATAACATATCATTTTATTATTTCAATTTCACAAACATAGAATGTGATAACCTTGTTCATGGATGTGTGGACTGTAGCCTATTCAAAGCAATGTGATTCATCCATTTTCATCTCCACATCACATGAAAGATATATATTATTATATATAATTATATAATATGGTATTTATGAAATAATTTTATTTCTATAAGGATAAACATTTGTTACCTTCTTTCCATAATGATCTTTAAAAAATTGGAACGTTACCCGTGCATTCGTATAAACTACAATCTTCATGACTATAACGTAGGTTCGTATTTCATTACCATCATTCAAGATTGATTTTAAAAGAATAATTTTGGAATAAATATTATTATTTTACGATTCATACTCTATATATGTTCTAATAATGACCTGATTTACCATATTCCACTAACTAATGCTAGTTTTGACACATAAGCTGAATATGTTCAAAACATCCGACTTAAACATTATCAAATAAGTAACTAAATATAAATTATTTATATGTTAAATAAATGTAAATAATAAAATTTTAAAAGGTTAAAAATATATTAAATAATATAAATAATTTTATTATTCATGAATATAGAAGAAACTCATGATAAATCAGAGTCAGTATAAGGGGATCCAAACCCGATTTACATTAATTGGGATAATCTTCTAGGTCATATGATATGTTATGAAAATAAGATGTGTTAAATGAAATTTAATAGTATTAAAATGTATATAAACTTTTATTTTTATATTTTAAAATTTTTACATGTAATTATATCATTTATTTATTCTCACTCCAATTACATGAACATTGTAAAGGATTTCTATCTCACTTTTTACATATGTGAGATAAATGTCATATTCAGTACTAAATTATTTTTATTTTGTAGTTTTTAATACGCCTTTGATATATCATATAATTAATTATTTTATATTCAGGATACATGAATGTTTAATTTTATGATTATTACTTTTTGGGCTTCCGATTCAGATGTTAACAAAGTTATAAGGGGATCTCTAGTCTCACATTTATTTCTATCGGACATGATCCATATTCAACGCTCATTTATTTTTTGTGTTGTATATAATACCATATGAAATGATATATCATTAATTACATTTGTATACTAATATTTTAAGTTTATATTTTTTATTCATTCGTAGATCTTATTATTCAAATGCTACTGAAGAAGGAATGGTTTTTGTCATCTCACTTTTGTTTCAATGAGATATATTCCATATTCAACTCATTTTTTTTTGTAGTGTATATAGTTTACATGAATTTATTTTATTATTATTATACATGAATTTATAGGTATTAACATATCAATTTTATTATCTCTCTTTCATGGTGATTATAATTTCAAAGCAATTGATGTATTAAGGGACTTCATCTCAATCTCCTTCCATTGAGGTATATCTTAATGTTATGCACCGTTATTATTTTTCAATGTGGAATACATCGTAATTCACATGTTATATATTGAATTATAATTTTTATAGTGATATTTAATGTTTTTAATGATATTATTTTATGATATTTAGTATTCAAAATTTTCAATGTGGTATAGTACACTGGAATTTAAAATTAACTTTTTAAATATTAAAGATTTATTTTCCAAATAATTTTATCAAAGTGAATATTCTTGATATTATTTTATATGTTTACTTATATGGATTTAAAAGGATTCATAAGGATATTTTATGTCTATTTTTAATTTCATTAAATCATTTTCAAGAAGTATTTTTTCACATGTTTTATACAAAAGACTTGGATAAAGGAAAAATGGATTGTTTAATTATTAATATAAATAGAAATAATTCCCTCTCTTCCCCCATGAACATTATTTTATTTTCAGATTACATTTAAAGATTTCATGTTTTTTTTAAGTGAAATACCATGTTTATATTTTTATGGTTTTTTTATATTGATAATTTGTTTTAAAAAGAGCATGTTTTGGTATAAAAAATGGGTTCTTAAAATAAATGTGTATTTTTATCTAAAAGTGTTTTTCATATGTGTTAAAAATAGTTTTCCACAGTGATTTATGATGAAATTATTTTAATATTAATACATTAATTGAGCATTATATGAAACGGGTGATGCCAATACAACTTATAATAAGATTTGAGCCCCATTATAGTTCATAGGTGAGCCCAATATAGCTTATACAAAGGGTTGACCCATATAATAGCTTCATGAAAAATGGGGAAGCCTAATATAGCTTATACGAAGGGTTGATCCCCACTAAATATCTTGGGTCAGACTAATATAGAATATATGATTGGTGAACCCCATTTTAGATCTCTAATTTATTGGTTAATAATAATATTTGAAGTTGGCGGTATGGTTAATCCAGTTAAATGTGTTTTGAATGAGATTGGAAAGGTTTTAATGAAATTAATTTTCCAATTTAACATAAATAGTTTTAATTTCTTATTATGGGTTCATGAAGTTTCCCATGATAGATATTGGTATCACATGGATCCTGATTATTGATTGTTTTGACTTTTGACTCTTATTTTTTTATATTTTATGATTTAGGTATTGATGGTTTTGAGATATTTTACAATTCAATGAAACAATGTGATTTTGTTTTCATACTTTTATAAACATCCAAAACTCATTGATGAAATTAAAATTTCAATGATTATGATTACCATTATTGACACTCTTTGCTCATCATTATTATGTTTCCTTTTCCCCATGTATTATATAATGATGTTCAATGGGTTATGTCTATAAGGTATTTCATTTGAATTATGATGATGTCTTGAAGTGAAAAAAGAAAAGCTGGGTTAGGTGGGATGAATTTTCATTTAAATTTTTGTGAATTGTTTATGTAGGAGTTTGTCATAATTCCATAAAACACTATATAAAAAAGGTTCCCTTGAATTTAATTGATCCATATTTTCCTTCTCATGGTATATGATATTTTTGGAAAAAAACATGGCCAAAATTATTAATATCATAGCAAAAAATTTAATGTATACGATTTAAACACAGTATTTGGGAGTGTGTGCAATACTCCTTAATAAATTTCATCATCATAAATAAATTTTAATTTAATAAAAATATATTCCATATTTTAAATTGACATTTCCTATTTTCTTATAGGGACAATTTAATTTTTGGTCTTAATGAATAATAAAAATTTATTACCTCAGTTCTAGTTATAAGGGGATTACAATGTGTTAAAACAAGAGATGGCGATAATATTGAAAAATAAATATGAATGGTTATTATTTTATGGGTATATATATATACCCAATAATATTTTATATATTCATCATTTTCCCTCTCGAATAATTATACTTGAGTAATACCTTAATTATATTTATATATTTATGTAATCCCAAGTTTTTCATGTCCCTCAATTATAAAAAAGAACCTCCTCTCCACTATTTTCCATAATGTTTGGGGCTCTTAGCTTAGATAATACTAAAAAATCCATTAATATCATCCATGAGCATGTACTAGATGGTTTTCTTTTAAGATATTACCCAATCAATAATATGGTGTCATCGAATGTTGGTTTTTCAATGAAGAGGCATAACTATTAACTGAATAATTTCAATTTTATTTCTTATTACACAAAATATAAACATATTCTATCATTATTTAAATGATATATATGGTGTTATAAATTTATTTAAATTCTATTAGGATGATTTCAAAACCTTTTTCTTCATATTTTCCATCAAATGTGAAATTAATGTCTAAATCCCGTGGACTTGAAAACTACCACCACAACATAGAGTTATGATTCATTTACCCATAAATGGATATCTATAAAGACGTGTTTATTATATATATATATATATTTATTATATATGATATTATTTTAATTCATTAATTAAAAAATATTACTTATCTATCTTTCGCTCTTTTTAAAATTATATAAATAGCGTTCATGCATACGTATGAACTATTGTCACCATTAATGATGTAATTCATTTTCTGATATGTAACATTTATTGGATATAATATATATATATATATATAATAAATAAAAAAAATATATAAATATTAATATAAATACATATGATATTTTACTATTTTTAACATTCTGGATATGATTTAAATTTGATTAATGTAATGTTTATTGAATATATGAATCAAAATGTTCCTGAAAAATAAAACAGTTGACACCAAGAAATGAAGATTTCAATAAATAATTATTAAATTATTGGTGTTGAAATATTATAAGTTACCATATATGAAATTATAACTATTAATAAATTTCTTTTATATAATTATATTAAATTTTAATTTATTATAAATGAGGCTAGAGTGGTTATAAATTAATTAAGACTTGAGGTATGGGTTTTATGTTATAATCACATTTTTGTGGTATTGTTAATTCCAAAATATATGATGATGAAATTATATGATCTATCCTTCCAAAATATAATTACATTTATTATCCTATGGTTATTTTTGGATATTAAATTTTTTTTCCTTTTCCTCTATATATTAACTAATGAAACTAAAATAATTATATTAAGAAAAAAAGTCTATATTTTTCACTTCGATCAAAATCCTTTTATTCAATGTCTAAATTTTCATTAAAATGTCTTCAAGAGTGTTTGAATTATTTTATAATTTAATTTTAATTTAATTTTTATCCATATTTAACTATACACATTTTTTTAGAATGAACCTTATTTCCACTTTTTCAAACCATGTACGTTTTATTTTCTATTGAAAATGTTAAAGGATTCTTTGTTTTAATGTATACTGCATGAATAAATGTATCAAATATGATGATTACTATTTTATTTAACACTTTTTTTAATATTTATAGGATTATTTTCATTGAATTTTTTCCTTTATATTTATTAAAAAGTTATATTTTATATATGTGTTTTTAAAATGAAAATCATATTTTCCTCGTGAAAATTTTCAATGATATTATAAAGAAATTTTTCTTAAATCAAAACACGTTTAGATGTTAAATTTGTTTCATATGGTAAATGATCACATGAAACCATACTTATAATTTATCAATATTTTTTTCGATTATAATTGTGAAATGTTGATGAAACCCATTTTATTTTCCTCTATTTAAGATATGATAAATTGGTAAATGTTTTCATGATCTTGGGGATTATATATGAATAGATTATGAATATGTAATGGGAAGGTATATTATATCCCTCTAATTAATTGTTTAATCATTTGTGTTTTATGAGATAAAGGGGTATATGGGAGGTTATACAAATCCCATAAATTGGTTATACTAAAGGATATCCCAAGTCCAAAGAAGGTACACTAATGGTTATCCCTATCCTAACACATGAATATTGTCATGGTGGGTAACCCAAATATAAGATTTCAATGATTGTGATTACGAAAAAAATTATTCCAAACATTTATGACATGATCTTACACTAATTTTCTACTCTCTTGACTCATGTTTTTTATTCCAATATGATTCATTTATTATTAAATACCAATCATTAGGACATGACTCATGATTATGATCTCTAAATTACTCTATATTATATTCAAATGTTATGCTCATGTTTTCATTCACTTATTGTCATATTATTATTAAATTATCATTGATATCTCCTTTGTTTAACTCTATTGAGAATCTAATCATAAAATTTATTTTTTTCCATTTACCTAAAATATGAATTAATGATTTAAGTACAATATGTGTTTTAATGGTTCTTATTGTGAAGAACTAAGTGTAGGAGTATATAGATCATTTATGTACCAATTGTTTACATATCTATGTTTCCTTAGACATAATAAATTCAATGTTCAAGCTTGGATGGTAATGAATTGTAACGAACATTCATCTAATAAAATATAATATTTATATATGTACTATTTGGGTCACCTCAAGTTGTTTCAATGCATTATTTTATTACTTTTACTAAAATTTACATCACTACATGGATACAATAAAGTGGTTATGATTACGATCCAGACACACCTAGTGGTAAGAACTCTGAAAAGATAATATTTTGTGTTAACTCATTCATCTTAGGGGAAAGATGAGTGGGACTAAGATTATAATCATGCTATAAAATCAAGTGTAATAATCTCAGGTTGATCAACATTTTCATTATGAACCAATATGTAGGATTTGAATAGATTATGACCATGAATAACCTAGTTTAAACCTAATTGGGTTGTATATTATAAATATGATGACTCTATTTAGACATCCTATGAATGGATTTTAGGATTTATCACTATGATTATTATTTATCACATTGTGATTAATGGTATAGTTTATGGATTGAACACAAGTTACCATGTTAATGATGAATGTGATGGAAAATTTAATGATTTTCCACCTAAGAAACAAAATGTTATTGGATATACGATGAAAAATATCATTTTAATTATAATGAAATTTACTCAATCCATGAATTAAATTGATATTTTAATTTTGAAAAGGAGGTTAAAAAAATATATTGAGTCATTAATGAAGAAATATATACCTTATTTTATTGATTACACTAATCTACATTTTTTCAGAAATAGATCAGTACCAAAAGTAATATATTTTCTGTTCTCCAATTCTTAGAGCATAAAAAAAGTTATATTCATTTTTTATCATTAAGACGGAGAGAAAGTTCCACAGTGGACTCTTTCCATGAAGATCACACAACATGAATAAATTGACTCTATACAGTGGGATGGGCTATATTGTATATATTTTTAACAAGTACTTTCCTTATATTATTCATATAATAATGTATAATGAATTCATTTAGCTAAAGAATAAGGATGAGGAGTCTATTAGTAACTATGTGAAATATTTTACAATACATGTAAGGTACACTCTTATTATTATAATCTGACCTCAATATAAGATATGTTGATTATTAGATGGATTAAGACCAATTATCTGATGGGCATTGGCCATAAGTGACGTCAGTAGTGGTGTCAAAATCAATCAATGCGCACTCAACATATAAAATGATAACAGAGTCACCCATTAATCTAATAGTTTTGATAAGAAAAGAAATATGGAATTTAAAGTAAATTATAATAGTATATATGATAGAGGGAAGAAAATGATTCTCATTTTATTCTATAACTATAGAATAAATCAAATAGAAAATTATCTAAAGGTGACTAGAAAACTTATTTTATAGTGTAAAGTAGGGTAATTGGGAATTCAAATACTGAAGTTATAGGATGAAGTAATCAAATGATTTTAATAAATAGAACGCTCCACATAATTCATCACTCACCATACAGTGTATGAAATGTAAATATTATGGAAAATATGATATATCATGCTCAAATATAAGGGTAAATGAAAATGAAAAATGTCATTAACTTCTTAATATTAGAGACAAATGGATGTTGTGTGTGTTCACTATTATTGATGTTAGGTATCATAAGGCAGTTGTGAAAGGGACAATTAACATCCACTCTAAAACTATTAATATGTTATTTGATTTTAGATATACCGTTTCTTTTTTATCAAAATAATTTTTAATAGTATCACATTTCTACCTCACTGATTAATTAGTGAATTAGTAGTGAAAATATATTAATTATTTGTTGATAATATCTCAAGTCTATAAACCATGTCCAACTGAGTTTTTTGGAAATTTTATTCATGAAAATATTGGTACTCTTCAAAAATATAAATTTGATGTTATTTTGAGTATGGAATAGATTCATTTCATAATTCCCATAACAATTTTTGAGTAAGGGAATTCACATTTGGTATTATAAATGAACGTATGATTTTTTATTATCGAAAGGATAAATTTGACCTTACAATGGATTATTAACCAATTTCATGTTTCTTATATTTACTTATATGGGATCAATTATATCTTATTATTGGGGAGAACCAAAATATCATATGAATTATTATTTTATGGGAGTTTTATGATGTATTTATAGAACATTTTCTATGCATTATTCTTAATCATGAAAATGAGTTAACAATAGAACTCATACCTGGTGCTACACCTATTTCAATGTATTGATAATTAATTTCAGGGAATTTTTTTATAGATATTGATGAAGAAACTCCAAGTGAGTCTTGATATGGGATTCATTGATCCAAATGTTTCAACATGGTTTTAAACTATTATTTTTGTGGAGAATTTATATGGATCAATAAGACTCTGAATTGATAATTGGATACATAACAGGATAAAAATCAGCAATATGTTTAATACATGGTATGAACACTATGAATTTATATTGATACCATTTTATCATACTAAATACTCTTCTATATTCCTAAATTTAATGAATATTGTATTTATATATTAAAAAGATTAGTTATTTTATGTATTTATCGGTGATATTATTATATATTTAAAGAATGTGGAAGTTCATGAAAATCAATTTTGGATTGTAATGACGATCGTTACGATGGATAAGTTTTATGATGAATTTAATATGTGTGAATTTTGGCTAGGGAAATTTTCATTTTCTGTTCATGTAATATTAAGTGAGGTTTTTTCAATGGATACATCAGAGTTCAATGTTATTGAAGTTTTACATTGACTAAAAATACTAACTGATATCCATATTTTTCAAGAATTGGATGGAAATTATCTATTATTTGAATAAAATTTCACATGGATATAAAATCAAATGATAGGGTATATTGAAAATGGACTCAATCATTTTGATTGATGAATATAATGAAATTTTAAAATAGCACACCAGATTGTTGGTTATTGATCCTTGTTAATGATACATTATATTGGATAAGGGTTTTTAATTTATCATAATTCATCAATGATAGGGATGGGATATGCTTGTATGAAAAACAATATAGTGATATCTTATGCCTCAGGACAATTTATAGTTAATATGAAAAATTACCCAACTCATGACCTTGAGTCAATAAAGATAATATATGAATTAAATATATGGATGAATTTTAGTTATGAATAAATGTGTTCCATATATACAAATTATAAATTTTTAATGTATATACCCCCTTAGAAATATTTGAATATGTTCCAAAAAAATATGGTTGAATTTTATTAATGATTATAAATGCACAACACATTACCACCCTTGGAATGTGAAAATTATGGCTAATACTACTATTAAATAGAATTATGGAATCTAATTTAGGATGAGGATCATAAAGGATATAACATTTTTCAGTCATCCAAGGATGTAAATTGAAATGATCACATTAGGGTAAAAATCATATCTTTCTCAAATGAGTGTTTAACCATTTATCCATTTGAATATTAAAGCATTTTTGAATGAATATGTGGAGTTATAAAAGAAGGATAGATGTGTTACTGATTTTAAGCATGATTATGATATACTAATATGGTTCTGGAACTAATTAGGTGTCTTTTAAATTCCATAATTGAAGAATTGTCTACTGGAAGAATCTCAAAACACCTCATTCTCAATTCATTTTGGGACCATGATGACGTAAAATGCTTTAGAAGTTTACATTTGGGGATATCATGATGAGAGATATTACAGAGTATGTATCTCAGTGATTAATATATCATGAATTTAATTATTAGTGAGAAAATTCAAAGGGTATTTCATAACCATTACAAATAGTAGAATAAAAATGGGTAAACACCACCATGGTTTTTATTATTATACTGTAAAAAATATCTAAATGTCATAACACTATTCGAGTTGTAGTGGATAAATATAGTAATTAAAAAAATAATTACATTCTTACAATATTTATATTTTAATAATGTTTTAATGGTATATATTTATGAAATGTTATAGTTTAATTGAGTATGACATTCTATTATATCTGATTTAGATACGAGGTTTACATTGATTTTTGCATAAGTCATTACAGTGCTCTATATAAAAGGTTTTTTTAGTGATTCGTAACATCCATAGATAGATGTTCAATATAGGCGGAACATTAAAACCCTCAAGGATATATTGAGAGATTATTATTTGGATTATAGTGGTGATTCAAAAAAATTTCATCCCGTTGTCAAATTCTATTATAATAAAAACAATCATTCAACAATTCAGATGAATCATAATGAATATTTTTATGGAAATATGTATTGAAATAAAATTATCTATGATGAATTTTTATATATTAATATATTTGGACCGAAGATAATTCCTTAAATAGTAGATAAATTTTTAGCCATTCAGATGCACAATAAGAAAGCTTATAGTCAAAATAATAGTTTTTTTTAAATCATCATCCAGATTTGAAATTTGTGATTTGTGAGAAGGTATTCCTATGAATTTTTAAATGGAACATAATTATGATATTTTAAAATAAGTTAAATAAAATGGCATGGTTTATTGGTCCTTTTGATATATTTTAATGAGTATAGAGTGTATCTTATCGATTGAAACTTTCATCAAGCCCCATTCACATACATGATGTGCTCTACGTATCACTCCTAAGGAAGTACATACATGATCCATAATATATTTTGAACATAGAGGAAAAACCATATGGTATTATCTTTTTTTTATAAAAACCATTATAAATATTTTATTAAATAGATAATGTTCTCTAAAACAATATTGGTGACATGTTTAATGTTCTCTAGAAAAATAAAAAAATTGGGGAAGCCACATGGGAACCTAAGTATGTGGACAATCATATATATCCTTATATGTTATTATTTAAATTATTCAATTTTGAGGTAAAAATGCATGTTATGGGGTGTATAGTTTGACATCTCAATATTTTTAGGTATTTACTAGGAGATAAACTATAAGTATTTGATATATTTCATTACATGAAACCTCAAGTCTAAAAAAACAACTGATATACTATAAATTTATAACCTATACATTATATTGGAGGGAATAAATAATATTCAAAAAATTAATAAATAAAAATATATATATATAAATTTTTTCTTCAATTTGAATTTATTGATAAATTATTAATAAATAATCGTTAAATTTCTAATGAAACCATATAATGATTAAATGACTTATTTTCAAAGAAATGCATTTTTCTACATGTTATGTACTTTTTTCAAAATAAAGTATATTAATAACTATATAAGAATAATTATAATAAATTATATTCTTAATTTAATTGAATAAATTAATAACTATTCACACATTAGTTATCTAAGGGTTTTTAATGAAGATAATGTCATTTAAAAGTAAAAAATTGTAATACTTTAGATTTTTTTATAAGACTAATTTTTATCCAAAAAATTAAATAAATAATTATTGATTAATGGTTTTTGTTAAAATTTTATATTTTATATTCCATTAAAAAAAATTTATTCAATTGTTATTTTTTTGAATGATTAGAATGAAACAAAATTCAATTTTATGCTTAAAATGAACTTTCATAAAAACGTGGTTTTGATGGTTTTGATTAACATAATTTAAAATTAATTTCTTACATTTACAGAAATTGAATTTTATAAAATGGTTTTCATATTTTTAAACATAATTTCTAAATTTTTAATGAGATAAATTTCATTTTTTAATGAATATTAAAAATAGTAAAATTGTGATATTATTGTAATGGTTAAAACGGGTTTACCGGGGGTTAAGCCAACAGATAATGGTATTGTTACCACATAAACATGTATAGTTATTGTTTTTTAGATATATTTACACCCCTTATAATCCTAAATTTTTATCTAGGTCCATTTGGAAGCATTACACGTCATAAATTCATTAATTATATTTCAATCATTTAAGGAACTCAAAGTGTATCATCTCTATCACTTATAATTGATACCTTCTATGAAAAACTATTCAAAATGTTTGGGAATATTTTTTCATACAATAAATGTCTTAATAATTTATTAAAATCATTCCATATATCCAATATATTCTAGTTTGATCCTAATATCATCCTTCCAACGTATTAGGTGTAAGAAAAATGAGGTTTCTCAAAGAAGAGGTATAATTATTAACACTGTAATTATAATTTTATTTCTCCATCCACCTTATCTAAAATTTTTAGTTAAATAATAACATGATTAATATAGTATTATAAATTTGCTCAAATGTTCTTATAATGATATAAAAAACATCTTCCACATAATTTCCATCAAATGGTAAATGAATGTATCGCTTGTGTGTATGTTCGGATTACCGAATCCACATAGCAATATGATTAATTTCCCATCACCACTATACATGGATGATTATAATTATCAATTTATGAAAAATATATAATATTTTCTATATAAATATTATTATATGTTGATAAAATATTATTTACCTTTTCCCCTTCCTGTTAAAAAATAAAAACAATGTTCATGCATACATATGAACTACCATCTCCATGAACTATGTAATTTGTTTTTTATATCTACCTTTCATGATGTATTAAAAGTATTTACATGTGAATATAATTGGTTTTACATCATAATTAATATTCTAGGTATTTTGGAACCATGTTCTATGTACAGGGTGGGAAACTTCTGAACCAAAACATTCATGAAAAATGAAACTGCTAACGTCTGTAAATAAGGACTTTAATTAATAATTATTAATAATTGAGTGTTTAAATATTATAAGTGGTTCATAAAATATATTATTATTTTTAATATATTTTTAATAGAGTTACAATAAAATTAATGTTTTTTAAAAGGAAGTTATAATGCTTACAAATAAATTTAGACATGAGGTAAGGGTTTTATATTACAATCTCAATTATACAAGGATTTTTTATTATTAAATTTATTATGATGAAAATATATGATATATCTATAAAAATATTATGAGATTTCATCATATATGGTTATTTATGGATATTAAATTTTTTCATTTCATTTTCCTCTCTTTATGTACTCAAGATGCTGAAAAATATTTTGATCAAAACCCCACTTTACTTCAATCGTCGATCAGAAATATTTAGCATTCATGCACATATTTTAACTAATTGTTTTTTAATTTATTTATTTTATAATTATTTTTTGGAAATTTTTATTCAGTTTTTACCATCTATGAGATTGTTTAAAATGAATCTTTTTTTCATTTTTTGAACGACATACTATTGAATTTTTACAGAAAATATGAATGAAATAATTGTTTTGGCATATTCGAAAATTAAAAAATTTCAGGACATCATGAATACTATTTTATTTTAGGACTCCTTAATAATATTCCATGACTATTTTCAAATAAAAATTTTCCCTTAATATTTCAAAATTTTTAGATTTTAAATATGTAATTCCAAAATGAAATGGGTATTTTTTAAACAAATGTTTAAATTATTTTTTCAAGGCTTGTTTCATCTATGTTTTCATTCTTTGATGTTACTTATGATTCACTAGTGATATGATCATATGACTCTATAAATATTCTTTCATTGGAAAATATATTATTTTGATTATAAAATCTTAATGAAACCCATTTTCTTTACATGGGTTAGTATATGATGAAATGATAAATTTTTTAATGACATTTTTTTATACATATGAAAGGATTAAGGTTTTGTTTTTATTGGTTTAATTATATCCCTACAATGAATTTTTTTAATGATTAATTATTTATGAACTCAAAGAGTACATTAATGGTTAACCCAATATGAACATGGGTACCATAATGTTTATCCCAAGACTGAAATAAATATAAATGCGGTTAAGTGTTGCCTAATTTTTAATTATTGAATTGGTGTGTTTCATTGACATGATATTTGTATGATTATGATTATAAAAAACATTATGTCACTCCATGAAGTCATGATTTTATGCCAATGTTATTATCACATGGTTCACATTTTTTGTTTAATTTATTATTCATGTTAGATAAATTACAAATCATTATTCCATGACTCATGATTATGATCTATGAATTATTTTATATGTGTTTAAAATAGGAATCTCATTTATTTTATACCATTTTTTCGTTTTATGCTTAAATGTACACTAATATATTCATTTATTAACCCTACTAGTCATCTTACATCACCCTTTATTGTGTTTCACCATTTCAAGGATATTGACAATCAAATTAAGTATGATATTTCTAAAAAGGGTGGTAGTTATAGGGAACAATGTGGGAGATAATGAATGTTATTTATCGTCAAGTGGTCTATATATCCATGTTTACAAAGATAAAAAACTGTTTTGGTTAAATCATGGATCGTAATGATATTTATTTAATATTCAACTACTAGTATGTAATATTTATGCACGTATTTATTGGGTCACCTCATGTATGGTCATAGTTTGAATGGCCCCTGAAAGAGTGTTGATCTTGTATACATATAGAACATATGGAGTGGTTTCACCATAAGACCTTTTATATAGTTGGTGGTCATGGAGTAGTGTTGTCCCAAGAATTTGAGGTGGGATTGGGAGTAATGTTGGGGGATATCATCAACGATATGACAAAACATATGCTTCCTAGATGTGTATAGGATACCCAATTGTTGGAGAAGTTTATATCCTTGATTTTCACTACGTAAAAATGATAACAGTATGTGTATTGAAATTTGATACAATAACTTATGGATGAGTTGTCATATTTGGTGTAATCCATGGAGGCTTCATAATTTAGAGGCACAATATGACTGTGATTTACCTGGGATTGTATGATGGGTATTGGTGAACTATAAATATATTAGATAAATGGAATGACTAAATGATTTTATGTTATATACATCATATATGACATGTGATAAATTTGGGTTTTTAGGCATAAAGTATGGATGTGTACTGAAATATTATATAGGATGATCAGATGTATTCATTGGAATTTGTGTGTTTTTAGATTATGTATATGTATAATACCACAATCATGAAAGATATTAGGTTTTGATGGTACAAATTAGCTTAATCCTGTATTGGAGAGTGAACATGGAAGAAATTAGTTAGTTGGTAATCAGTGACAATAGTGATTAAGAAGGATACAGATGCATGTTATTGGGTATTTCTAAGTAAAGAATGCTGAGAGAAAAATACTCAAGTTTTGTGAGTGTTTATAAGAGTGTGGTTCTAGATATTTTTGTGATAAGATATTATATGGTGGGGAGAATATAGAGTCTCATGTATTCTATAGTGGCAATTCTGGTTGGATGTCTGATCAACTATATATGAGTAGAACCTATTGATATATCAGGGGTGTCGATGTTAGTTAGAAATTAGGATTTTGAGTTATCAAATATTTTAGATGGAATACATCAATTGGATAAAGACCATGCTGTGATATAGGGAATCATTGAGTGGTATTTGTTTAATAGGCCAGGACTCAGGAAGGTGTGGCGTGGGCTGAAGGCCACACCATGGCCTATGGGAATCATTATGTGAAGGGATGATGGCCACATCTCATCCATTACAAAACATTGTTTCTTATATAGTAAACTAATGAAATTAAAATGTATTGTTCTTATAAGGGTTTATTAATTGTGGATAATTTGGTTTCAGGGGTATCAGACCAATTTGGGACTCTTTGCACCAGGATTGAGGTGTTGTAGGCAATATTCATGTTATGAAGGCCTAGAAACATACATTTTCATAACATAAAGGGTATTTATACCACATAATATACACATAAGGAGTGAATTAGAGTTTTTTGGGGGGATTTTATGGAGGTGTGTCATGTCATGGTTAGAGGAACCATACAATGGGGGTGGCCTAGAAAAGTGTCACATCGTATGATTTAGATGTGTCACACATTGAAATGACTATGATTTCAAATTATTAAAATTAAATTAATTTAATGAAATTAATATTAAATACGGAACATGTAATTCCATCAAGTTATAGTAGTGAAAATTCTTTAATTACTTCTCCATTATATCCCTTTATCTATTTTGAGGTCTATTCACATATTTTGGTAATATCATTGTGCCATTTGTCACAAGGAGGATCCACACATTGGGACATAAATTCATATGAGTCAATATTTCCTATTTTTTTTCTATTTTTAAATAGTTTATAAAAATATATAAATCTATGGTTTACTCATATTTTTAATAATCTATTGATAAGAGTCAAATGGTTAGAGGTTCTAAGAAATTGGATTCATGATAACTAGGGGTTGGTGGGACCTAGATATTTCATTTATTATGGTGGTTCTTATACATCATGTAGTAAAAATTTAAAGGATAGGCTTATGTGACTGACCTTGAAAAAACAACTTCTGTTTTTCATTGTTGGTTTGGGACATCTAGGAGTATTATTTTTCATTTAATGATGACTATTACTATGTAATTCATGGTTATCATCATTGGTTCGATTTAGTGTGTGGAATTTATGATGATGTTATCTATTTTAATTTTTCATAGTATATAGTGACTTATATGGATTCTTTGGAAACACATTGTGTTTATCCATGAAAATTTGGGTGATTTTGATCATTAAGAATGGGGTGACATGGTTTTTTGGTATAGTGTAGATATTGTTTACTATTTCCATGTGTGGCGATGATGTTTCACTGAAGGTGTGGCCTAGGATTTTGATGGTTGTCACTTAGTATACGTGGATGAAGACCCAAGATTTTTTAACATAAAATAGGTATTATGTGTTTTATTGGTTTACATGTTGCAATTGGTCACCTATATAGTTCATGTGGAATTTTGGTGATGGTATTTACCATTAATATAGAGAAGGGTTACAGTACATAAATCCTTGGTTCGATATGGAATACTGACTTATACTCTCAAATATATTCATAGAAAAACATTCACTAGATAGTGTATATGATGCAATGGGAGATAAATAATATAAAAAATAATTATTTTTTGTCATTTCAATTTGTTATTAATTACACCACAAAAATAGTCACACAATTTCAATAATGGAGGTTTAAGTATTATTGAGTACCAATTAAATAAGAAACCTATTTTATTATACATGAGAACAAATAACCATAATTAAAAAACATTAGACTCCCTCCCTTATATTTTATAATCATATTCATAACATAGGGAAAGGAAAAAAAAGAAGGGGTGATCTAAAACACTCAGTAAGATGAAAAATCATATAAAAATAACAATTTTTATTTAATAAAAATATTATATAAATGACCACGAGAGAAATATCATAATATAAAATTATAAACTAATAATATATTTTCATTAGGAATGATAGAAAGAAATATAAACTCAAATTAATTAATATATATCTTGGAAAATTTGTATAGAATACATATATAATACACATGAGACATTGATAATAACAATTGATATATAACATAGAAATGTAGAATCCCATTAACACCTAGAATAACAAGGATAATTGACACAAACAGAAGCACATGGAATCATCACATTTTGGGAAAATTCATTCATTACCTTATATTAAATTGTGAAAAAAACATACATTTATCATGTTTTGAAAAAAATCTTCATGATTATTGTTTTGATAAAAAAATACCACAATATATATTTCGAAAAAAATCACATGCTGAATTTTTTTAAACTAACAAAATTACAATTCTATATGTTGTGCACAAACAAAATTTCTACACTTCATGTTGTAAATAAAAAGATTCCAACACTCAACGTCATTATCATATGAGATATCAAACATGAACTAATGAATTATATGGATTTAATAAAAATAATAAATCTTAGGTCATTATCATAACTAAGCTATCTTATAAAATAAATTATATATAATTATGGAACAAGATCATAAAACATTCATCATTTCAATAAAACATAATTAGATCTTGGGAAATAAATAGGTTTCATGGAAACACAATTAAAACTAGTTCATCATAATCCATCCAGAGAAATAATGTGAATGGTCTTATAAGAACATATCTTAAGGGAAATATAATTAATATCAAATTTATGTGGAAATTGATTAAAAATACTATTTATATTATTATATTAGTCACATTTAAAAATAAGAAAAATATCCCTTTTTGAAATCAATATTTCTATTTTGAAATTAATACTTTACTTTTCAAAGATATAACAATATTTCCATTTCTTTTCAAAACCATTATGTAATAAAGTAATTTGTAAAACCATGTCAAATGTGGAATGGATTCTTTATGAATGATAATTTTCAAAATTTTGAATGAAAATGTAAAATCATTTTTAAGAAGAATTTTTATAATTATCACAAAATAAGAAATTACATGTAATGTTAAATGTTAATTTTCAAAAGAGTGATGTGGTTCAATTATAATACTTTTAATTAAAAAAATATTCTATAATAAGTGAGGCTTAAAATGTATTAATTTTCTATAAAGAAACTTTGGTGTGGAAGATAAAACTCTTAATTATGAAATAATGGAAAATATTTTTAATATTTGAAATATAATTATTGAAAACCCAAATTATAAGAAGATGTAGCGAAACATCATTTTAATATGTGGATATAGAAAATAAGAAGTTAATAGGAGTAAATACATATTTTTATTTCAAAATAATAATAGAAAACATTTTGGTAAATTTGAAAATTTAAATTGAGGAATAATTTCTTTAAAGGTGATGATATTTTTTAAAAAAATCACTTTAATGGGGATGGAATTTCTTTATGAAATATTTTTAAAATTAAAAACATCATTTTACTTTGTTAGAAAATAGTATATATCCTATAAAATATGATACTTATGAATTTACCAAACATTAATGAATTATTCTCAAGGAATAATATATTAAATCAATGAAAGGAAATTTTAATTAACTAAATCCCATAAAGAAATCATAACAAAAAATAGTGTAATTGTATTATATGAAATAAGTTCAATAAGAACAATCGTATCTCACTGAATGAGAATTGTGATAAAAAATCACTTACCTTTAATCCCACCTATTTAAACAGGCTCTAACCTCTAGTATAATAAAAATAACTATATTAATAACCTATTTAGGAAACATTTTTCTAAGGATAAAATTTACAAACATATAATATTTTATTACAAAATGAATTAGTTAGTTATACTGAATTTTCATCAGAACATGTTATTAGATTAAACTGTTCATTTAATACTAGTTTCATATTGGCACTAATGATTCTTATTTATATATTAAAATTTTATCATTTATAGATCATTATAGGTATGTTAACAAATTTTTCATAATAAATTATAATGATACAATTTTAATTCCTAAATATTTTAATTTTGATTCTTAACACTACTATAAAATCAGTGTTTATAAATGCTGGTATTTATCAGTGCTATAGAAAATCCCAATTAAATCGAATCTTTATTAGTGATAAATAATTTTATGATAAAATTAGGCTTTATATAAACTCATATTTAGCACTAATTATTGTAATCTTTACTAGCGATTTATTTTTAGTGCTGATACAGAGTAACTTTTTAGAAATTTTTTGGCACTGATAAAGGTATGAAAAATTGAAATGAAATAATTAAATAATTTTAAAATTAAAAAATAAGTTTATTTAATTTTTTTACATATTTAATTAATTCAATAATTATTTCTGAAATATAATAAATTGGTTATGCATTAATAAATATTAAAAATTTCATTAATATGATAATTATAATTACTAATGATAATAAATTTTATATTTAAATTATATAGATATATATTAATGTATATAAATATGATTTATATATTAAAAAGTATTTATGCACTTTAGATTAAAAATTAAAATATTTAATGAATAATATTTTATTATTAAAAATTAATATGAATTAAAAATACTGACTATTTGCATATTGTAATGGAAATATTCTGGAATTTCATTTTATTTATCAATTTAACATAGATAAAATGTGTGTTACATTGATTTCACATATATGTAATTAATTCATTTTTTTGGTACAATGCACACAAATAAAAGATACCAATTTTTTTCAATACTTTTAAAGTATACTTTTTTTTATTTTTTTCAATTTCAATCATTTTTAACATATATCCAAGCATGTAATTAAAATTACACACACAGACACAAACATATATATATTATTTTAAAAAAATATTTCAATAACTTTACTTAAATAATTATTAAATTATAAAAAATATATTAATAATGGAATATATTTACTTTATTTGTATTTATACAAATTTATTATGTAAATATGTATTTTTAATTTTTAATTTTTAATTTTTAATTATAATTATTATTCATTTATCATCCCTTAATTAATAAGAACCAATAAAGGTAGGCCTTTATAAACATTTTATTCACACTAATAAATATTCTTTTTATCAGTTATTATTACTTTAGAACTGATAAAAGGTATCTTTATCAGTTCTTATTTATAAGTGTTGATAAAAGTGTCCCGATCTATTTAAAAAACCCTAACCATTTGCAAACTCATCGCAATATCATATGCTTTACACAGAATCCACCCACTGTCACACTCTTCCTCATTCAATCGAAGCTTTAATCACACCACTTGACTACCTCTAGTTGCCCAAACATAATCCAAAATATGGTGTTTAGTTATATGTTCATTTTTCAATGTAGATTTTCTTTAACCAGGAGATGTATTCCATGGGATTCTATTTGTTTATTTTTCATTTCATTATTTGATTTCTTTCTCGGGGATGTCACAAGTTAATTTTTGGTCCAGTTCTTGTTTAAAATTTTGATTTTAGATTATGAACAAAAATATTTTTTAATTATAAATTTTTCTATTACTACTAATTTGGTTATTTTATTTTGGTATTTTTTAATGTTTGTTTTGAATCAATTCTTTTGATGTCAATATCTCCACCCCATCTTCCTCCACAATATTAATTTTTTTCTATTTTGAAATCATAAAGAATCACCTACGGTGCATAGATAAAACAATTAAATAAATATTTATTCCATTGTATACACTATGTATTTTTTTTATATATAAACTTTAAAATGAGAAATTGATTTAGCAAACCAATTCTCAGTATCTTGATTGTACGAAGAAACAAAAAATAGATGATTTTATGACATTCAGGTAAGATAATTTATTTATTTATATTCTATTTTAATATTTTTGTGAAATGGTTTCCTTGTACACATGTATATTATTAGAATTGTGTTGTTTGGTTTTAAGATAATCCTTAGTAAGGGTGATACCATATTTATTTATTTTCAATCGATCTCTATTTTCAAAACTAATATGGGGTTGTATTTATTTTACTGGGTTGTGATATTATGTAATAAGTGTTACATAGATTTTTATCAATTGAAGTTTATTTTAGAATGATATAAAACCACATATATATATATATATATATCATTACACCATTTCAGGGAGGGGAGAAATACAGTGAAAATCCTACTCTACATCAATAGGGAATAACTCGGCGAGACTCGAACCCGAGCCCTCACCGATACCCTGCAGAGCCGCTACCTACTGAGATGGACCCTGGGGTACATATATATATATATCTCTGTGTGTGTGTTTTAAGAATTTATAATGTAAGGGTGATTTAATAATTATTTATTCACACATTATGGTCCAGTATTTCCAAATTAGAAATAAATTATATTTATTATCATTAAAAGTTGTATTTAAATGTTCATTTGTTTTGTGATTATGTATAAATTCATGGTTATGTAAATGTGTGTGTGTATGTGTGTTTAAATGTGTATGAGTTATATGATTCAATGGTTGGTTATTTTTTCATCCTTGTTTGTGATATATATTATTGATATGAATTATTTATTTATGCCAAGTTCATTATGGACCTCCCTAGAATCCCAACGATGGGTCAATATGTATTAGATAGACACCCTAGAATCTTATAGATAGTTAGATCTAATGTGGCATCCTCCCTTGAATCATTGGGAAGGGTTGGTGTGGTGATATGACATCCCAAGAGTCTTGAGATGTTTTCAAATTTTTGATATACCATTAACTTTAAATGTAATAATTCCATAGGTTTCTAAATCACATGTTCCAAAAAATAAAAGGAATTTATAAAATTCTATATATTAGAATTTATTTCAATTTTTTTTTTCATACTCATACCCCACTTCCTTTAGAGACAATTTTCATCAGCATCACCTTCATCTCCCAAAAAACCATTATTGAAATTTATTTCTTGAAACTCATCACACATCTCATTTATGTTTCTTGTACTACTCTGAGAATTATGCATCACATGGATGACTATTGATTAGTTTTCTTTCAAGAAACATGTGATGATTATGATTTTTTAATAACTTTCACCATTGAATGAATTAATAGGAGAAACCCATACACAGTGTATTAATTTTTCTCTTAAGACTAATTACCCATTTTCTTTGACATACTAGAATTATTTAAAATAATCAAATGTTGAGTTTCCCTTATTATAATAGTCTTTAATTTTCACCTTTTATAATGAATATATTATGTTTACTCATCTGGAAATTTTTCAAAATTAATATTTTATAACCCCAATAGGATGTATATGAATTAGAAATGGATGAATACTAGTCTTTTGACAAATGATTATGAAGATGGAGTTAAATATTTCATCACGTTTGTAAGATATCCTATAAAAAATCCTTTTAAAACCCTTTATATAAGATTAAATTATTTTTATTTATGAAAAATTATTCTAGAAGAGTTGGAAGAACATTTTATTTTAACTGAATAGATAGAAGCTATAAATGATGGACTAAACACAGGGAAAAAATAAATATGGACACTAATTGGGATGATATTGTAGTTTATAAATCATTTGACATGAATACCTTTATAAATAATGATGTAGATCTCATGCACGATATGATAATGAAAATTGAAGAAAACCATCATGATTCTCCAAATATGATTGAGGATTTAAATTGTTTTCTCTAGAAACCATTGTATACCAGTTGTAATAAATATGTAAAATTGTCGGCTATATTGAAGTAATATAATTTGAAAGATGGTAGCGGATGGAGTGGCAATAGCTTTACAGAAATACTAGGTCTCTTGAATGATATTCTATAAGAATAAAATGAACTAACAAGATGAATATATGATGTTAAACAAATATTAAGTTAAATGGGAATGGTTTCAAAAAATATATATATGATTTTTCCAATTGTTCGAATATTGTTTCACGAGGATGATGAATAGCTCATAAAATTCCCTAGGTGTGGCGTAGATCGGTACATGAAAATTGAGACAAGTCCTACAAAATCTATATGTTAATTTCATATCATTCCATGAATTATAAGACTATTTGGATGTTAGGAAATTGTGAGACAATTTACATGGAATGAAGATACAAGAAATAATGATGGGAACCTAGGTCATCCATCATATTATCCCCATTAAATGAAAATTGATTATGAGTTTTGTTAATTTGGAAATGAATCTAGAAAATTGCATATTGTGTTATCTACAGATGGAATAAATCTATTTGGTGCACTGAGTAGTACTCATAGTACACGACCCTTCATGTTGGTAAATTATAAATTTTCTCCATGGTCATGCATAACACTCAAATACATTAGGTTTTCTCTATTTATATCTGAACCAAAGAAACATGTTAATGATATTGATGTCTATTTGGATCCATTGATAGAAGATAAGAAATTTATGTGGGATTTGGGTGTTATAATTTACGATACTCATATAAGGGGATAATTCTCATTGAGGTACATATTTCATGGAATGATAAATAACTTCCAAACTTATGAATGCTTATTAGGCTATAACATTAATGGAATGTTGGGGTGTCCCATTTCTGAAAAACACATATACACAGTTCAGTTGAACTAGTAAAAAATACAATGTTTTTAGGACATCATAAAATGTTACCTCAATGAAATAAATATTGATCCTATATGACAACATCTATTATACCCCAATATTGAATATTAATTTATTTTCTTTAAATTAACTCAATATCTTGGCTACGCGCAAGACCGAGTTCGAGCGCACCACGACATAACAAACTAACCGTTCAAAAAATAGTTATGAATAATATTAACTTCATTTTTAATTTTATTTACACCATATAATTTTAACATCCATATTATGTGTTTATTAGACATAATATAAGAACGAATTCAATTTTTCAGAAAAAATGGGTATTTTTTAAAAAAAAAATGATATTTTACAGCCTTTTAAGGGTGAACCCTTTTTAAATCCAATATTTGACACTTTTATAAATTTATTTTGACAAAATAAACATCTTATTTATAATAGGGGAATAAAAATTTAGTTTGGATAAATTTTCTGATCTTTTTTGATAACTTTCATATTTTGATGAATGATGAAAAATACTAAATTTTAATAGAAAATTACTTTTTCAGTCAAAATAATTTATAGTGTTAAATTATAAATTTTAATGGTTTTTATGTTTAATTAGATTATATTTTTATCATTTTATCCAATTTTGGTAATTGGAAGTAAAATTTCATTTAAATTGGATATAAACATATATCAATCATTTGATAGTTTTTACTTCTCAAAAACCCGGTTTATGGTTTTGACAATGGGAATATTTTTTTTAAAATTAATTGATACAACTTATATTTTTTGAATTTGAAAAAAATAGAAACCTTTTTTGAATTTTGAATATCAAAATTCCATTTGAGTTAATTTTTGGTATTTCTCTGAAAACAATAAATTTTTAATGAATAGTGAAAAACATTGTGTTATTGTTTAAAACCATCTTTTTATTTAAATAATTATTTATATTATTTAAATTTATTTTAGGTCCAAATAGATACATAATATATATATATTTTCAATGTAATTCATTGGAGTAATTTTATAATAAAATTAGATGTATAAATTTTTATTGAACATTTTAACGTCTTTTACCCACCTTCCAGGGAAATTTGTAAATTTTCATAAAACATAATTTTACCACTTCTGTAAATATAATTTCAAATATCCAAGAGACACAGATGTCATCATTAATTAAAATGTGGTTCAATAGGATGAAAATAATTTTTTTGACGAATAGTATCTTTTGAATTTTATTTACCATGTTTAAAAGTAAATAGGATAATTAAAGGTAAAAATGATATTATAATTACCCTAAAACATGTCCTATTTATATTGGATAAGTGTTTTTCTTACAAAATCAACCTTAAGAATAAAATATGATCCTCTTTGATCCAATTGGATCACATTAGGACATTTATTATTATTTTATTTAAAGATGTGGTAAAATTGTTAAATTCAAATTTTCACAATGAATAAATTTTTAATAGAAGGTCATACATAAGATAAATTAGACTATAAATATTTATTAGAAATCTAAAAAAATTTCTTACATAATTTTTTTATTTATAAATTTAAGACATTAAATAATTAAATTTATTTATGAGAGAACGATGATGTAGTAATTACCTTAATAATGGAAGATTAAAATAATTGATATTATAAATATCCAAATAAATGTAAATTGAGAATTTTATTGCTTTAATCTAATTTTTTAGGTTAATATGACATGTTAGTATTGATTTAATTTATTTGGTTCTAAGTAATAATGTCTTATAGACTTTCAAAAAAAACCAAAGACTAAATAGTGTCAAAATTGACATAAGTGAGTTTTTAAAATAAATACTATATTGTTAAATGATATAATATTCATAAAAATATAAAGATAGGCCAATGGAATAATATAATAAAATATATGTCATTAGTTAACAACTTGGGGTTCCCTTGGCTTTTTATAGTATGTTTATTAACCATTTATTATAATAAGAAAAGAATACATAGTATAAGATAAACTATTTAACTAAGAGTTAAATATAAAAGATAAAGTTTATAAGGTGACCTAGACCTGTCTAAAACCTATTTTTTGAGAGGTTTTTTACCCCACCCTACCTTATCCTAGAAATAAATCCTTTTTGAGACATTATAAACCAAATATGATTGTATAATAAATTAATATTTCAAACTTTTCCTAAAGTCACTTCAAAAAAACCCTGGTTCAGCGGCGGTTTTGTGGTGGCGGTTCACAAAACCACCGCTAAACGTTATCCGGGAAAGGTTTCGCGGAGGTTTATTAAAAACCGCCGCGAAACCCATTTTTTTTAGAAAACTCACGACGCTTTCCCCTCATGTTGTCTCCCCTCTTCCCAGATCCGGCGACTCCCACCCTCTCCTCACAAACCCTCCCCGATCCCCGGCGACAGCTTCTCCCTCCGGCGACACCGGCTCCCCACGCTCCCTCCGGTGACAGCCGCACCCTCCAGCGACCCCCGAGCCCCCGGCGAACCCTACACCCCCCCCCCCCCCCCGGCGCCCCCTTCGACTGCCGGCGACCCCCACGCCCCCTGCGGCCCCACGCCCTCCGGCGACCACCACGCCCCCCGCGGCCTCTGGCGACCCCCGCACCCCCCCAGCGACCACCGCGCCCCCTACGGCCTTCGATTTTGGTAATTAGAGGTTCCATTTTCAGATAATCATCTTCATTGACGGTAATATTTTATACCAAATCCCCTCATTCTATCATATATGTGTATGTTGTGAAATATTTGAATATTTTAATGGATCTGAAACACTATGTAATTGGTATTTCTGGTCCTAAAAGAAAAATAAGTGACAAGGATTTGTTATTACCTATCTATACTTTATTTATTTCATATTTAAATCTTGTATGATATTTATTGATTCTGTATATGAAATCTCTACATGTCATTGTTATAATGGATTGGTTGATTTCCCATAATGGTCTTATTAACTATTACATTCATTTGATTTCCATTGCTGGACCTAATGGGTTTTTATGTATTTCAAGTAGAATGGAACCATATGTTGATTTGTGTTAGATATTCTCTTCTAGAGTTACATAGGATGATATACATGATTACAATTTTTCCTGAAAAGTGATCATCGTGTAGTGATCTTCCTCCTATATGTTTTGAGTTTCCAATGTGTTTTATTATAATATTTTGGTTTACATCTATTGAGAAGGGGTGGAGTTTTATAATAACATGATTTGTAAAATGTATCCTATTTTTTCACTTTTATCAAATCACACCATCTAAAATGAAGGATTTTAAAACATAGTTTGATGGTTTTTTTTCTAAAGGTTTTATCCAACCCATTTAATATGTTCTTGTAGGTTAAATAAGGTACTCTATTGGTTATATAATCTATTTGATCATGATATTAAAATATTTAATTTTTTTAATCTTTTTGAATTTATGAAAAAAAGTATAATGTAACCTCTACCCTGCCTCCGCCCTGCCTCCGCCCTGCCTCCGCGTTGCCGCCGGTGCCTCCTCCTCCACCGCGGCCTCCTCCTCCGCCGCCGATGCCTCCTCCTCCTCCGCCGGTGCCGCCAGTGCCTCCACGTCTCCTCCTCCTCCGCGGCCACGCCGCGGTCACGCTGCGGTCACGCTGCGGCCACGCCGCGGTCACGCCGCGGTCACGCCGCGGTCACGCCGCGGTCACGCCGCGGTCACGCCGCGGTCACGCCGCGGTCACGCCGCGGTCACGCCGCGGTCACGCCGCGGTCACGCCGCGGTCACGCCGCGGTCACGTCGGTGCCTCTGCGGCCGCCGCCTCCTCCTCCGCCGCCGCGGCCGCCTCCTCCTCCTCTGCTCCTGCTCCTCCTCCTCCTCCTCCACCGGCCTCATCCTCCTCCTCCGCAGCCTCTGCTGCCTCCGCTGCCTCCGCTGCCTCTGCTGCCTCCGCCCTGCCTCTGCGCTGCCGCCAGTGCCTCCTCCTCCTCCACCGATGCCTCCTCCTCCTCTTCCGGTGCAGCCGGTGCCTCCGCGACTGCCTCCTCCTCCGCGGTCACGCCGCGGTCACGCCGCGGTCACGCCGAGGTCACGCTGTGGTCACGTCGGTGCCTCTGCGGCTGCCGCCTCCTCCTCTGCTCCTGCTCCTCCTCCTCCTCCACCGGCCTCATCCTCCTCCTCATCCGCTGCCTCCGCTGCCTCCGCCCTGCCTCTGCGCTGCCACCGGTGCCTCCTCCTCCTCCACCGATGCCTCCTCCTCCTCCGCCGGTGCCGCCGGTGCCTCGGCGACCGCCTCCTCCTCCGCGGTCACGCCGCGGTCACGCCGCGGTTACGCCGGTGCCTTTGTGGCCACCGCCTCCTCCTCTGCCGCGGCGGCCGCCGCCTCCTCCTCTGCTTCTGCTCCTCCTCCTCCTCCTCCACCGGCCTCATCCTCCTCCTCCTCCGCTGCCTCCGCTGCCTCCGCTGCCTCCGCTGCCTCCACCCTGCCTCCACCCTGCCTCTGCGCTGCCGTCGGTGCCTCCTCCTCCACCGCGGCCTCCTCCTCCTCTACTGATGCCTCCTCCTCCTCCGCCGGTGCCTCCGCGGCCACCTCCTCCTCTGCGGTCACGTCGCGGTCATGCCGCGGTCACACCGCGGTCACGCCGCGGTCACGCCGCGGTCACGCCGGTGCCTCCGCGGCTGCCGCCTCTTCCTCTTCCGCCGCGGCCGCCGCCGCCTCCTCTCATCCTGCTCCTCCTCCTCCTCCTCCGGCCTCATCCTCCTCCTCCTCTGCTGCCTCTGCTGCCTCCGCTGCCTCCGCCCTGCCTCTGCCCTGCCTCTGCGCTGCCGCCGGTGCCTCCTCCTCCACCGCGGCCTCCTCCTCCTCCATCGCGGACTCCTCCTCCTCCTCTGCTGCCTCCGCTGCCTCCTCCTCCTCCGCCGCGGCCGCTGCCTCCTCCTATGCTCCTGCTCCTCCTCCCCTCCACCAGCCTAATCCTCCTCCTCTGCTGCCTTCACTGCCTCCGCCCTACCTCCGCCCTGCCTCCGCGCTGCCACCGGTGCCTCCGGTGCCTCCTCCTCCACCGCGGCCTCCTCCTCCTCCGCTGATGCCTCCTCCTCCTCCGCCGGTTCCACCAGTGCCTCCACGTCTCCTCTTGGGTAACGATCATCATCACCCTCAGGGAATATGATGTGAGGATGTCATGGTGGTATAACTCTACAGTTTCCAAGCACATTCCTTAGATAATATTTATAGTAGATAGGAATCTAGTAAGGTAGGAAATGGTAGGTACAAAGCCTTCCTATAATGGGCCACACATATATACCTACTCCTAAGCTAGATCTAGGTGATAAAAGAGATCATATAAATCTTAGAAGATTATTGTCTAACAATTGAAGAAAGAGACCATGCAGCCCGATCTAGTAGAATTTAAAATCAGCATCAATACTGAGCCAGTTAAATTTGATTCATTCTCCAACTATGTGATAGAAAGGTAAATGTTCTAGCTTAATAACCATAATTAAATAACATCCAGTATGAAAACTGAGTTTTTATTTAACTTCTCGGAAATGATTTTTTTTAAATTAGAGAAATAGGTTGACATTTTTAAAATTCACAATCTTACGTCTATTTGAAGTTTCCTAAAAATGATCATCGATGTGATTTCTTATTCTTGATGTTGATTCATGAATACATGCATCAAGTAAAGTGATTATTGATATTCATGAAATGACCTAATTGACCAATTTCATTTTTCCTATTCCTGAGATAGTTCTTAGCCTATTTTGAAACATTATTTCTCATTCACTATTTCTTGAAATAACTTTGTGTATGAAAAAATATTATAACATTATTTTATGTCTTATTAACGCATGATTATTTTATGCCATATTAAAATGAATGAAACTAAAGATTGATTTTAATTGTTCTCATTTGAAAGTGAGGCCCATCTAACATTTGAACATTTGTTAAACCAGTAGAAACCCCTGTATCCCATGATAGGTTACCACATTTCATTATTCTTTTTCTTTACAACCCTTGTTCTTCGAGGTTAATTACATGAAATCACTTCATATTTAAAGAGTAAGAAGGGTGTTTCAGGGTGCCAATCAATGTGGGTTCCATAAATAAGTGTGGTGTTGTGAGTGGGTACCCTATACCTAACTCATGTATTTATATTGAATACCATTACATGCATACAGTTTTATATATACATGTTTATATCTTACCAAAAATAGTGTTTGTTCTTATGCATTGACTATATTTATATAGTGACATCCTAAGATTACATGTCATATAAAAAGACTATAGAAGTTCCTAGGATATAATGAGAACCAATAGAAACCATGACAGTAATCTTAAATATATGTAATATGGTCCTGATACGTTAGGGTGATAGGGAAAAGATTATGTGTGACTATCATGAGTTAGTGCCTCCGCCCTACCTCCGCCCTGCCTCTACGCTGCCGCCGGTGCCTCCTCCTCCACCGCGGCCTCCTCCTCCACCACCGCGGCCTCCTCCTCCTCCTCCGCTGCCTCCGCTGCCTCCTCCTCCTCCGCCACGGCCGCCACCTCCTCCTCTACGGCCGCCGCCTCCTCCTCCTCCGCCGCGGCCGCCTCCTATTGTACTATTGTACTATTTTTTATTCTCTAAAGTAAATAACATGATAGAATGTAAATATTTAGTTTATTTTCTCTTATTTTTATTATTATGAACATATTCATATATATGGTTGGGTGCATGCCTACATGTACATTATGAAGAGGCCTACCATTATAATTATTCATTCTCGTCACTTATCTTTAAAAAATGGCCTATGGTGGAAAGAATTGGGTTTTTGTGGCCTAGTCTTCCACCGTGAGGAGGTCATTACTGCGTCGAGTCTCAAAAAACCATAATGGGAAATTAAAACACATGGGTCATCAAAATAATGAAATATCTAAAAAATTATTTCAATTATGACAAATATACATGCCACCTTATCAACAACTACATGACTTAAATATTTCAAAATACCAACATATATTCCTATGATGTAGACATTGTTTTTGGGAGAGGCAGATAGATAGAGAAGGGGAAGGGGAATAAATTATATGGTTAGGAAGAAGTATATGTAACCAAAACATCAAAAAGGTGATGCTAATGTCAAATAGGACAACATTTGATTATAAACTCCTTGCATAAACCTTGGATAAATTCCTCTGCAACATCATTCATGGCCATGGTTTGGGTCAAACATGTAGTATTATTTCCATTATGTATGACTACATTTGATGTTACCTTTACATTGTTCTTCATTTATTTTTGGATTTTTTGGTTAGATTTTGTAGATTATTGACTTGGTTCAACTTCATAGGTAATTTTTTTGGGATAAAGTATGGAGTTCACCACAAACAATACATAAGTGGTTGGTTAATATATAGGTGTGATGAGGTGGGCTGGTGATTTTTAGGCAATTATTCCTTGTTGGTTTTAATTGAAATAAATTATAATTTTTATAATAAAATTATATAATTAACTATAAATTGTATATAATTATGTATTTGGTGTTGTGCCTTGATATAGGTACTAAAGATATGATTCAGATTTAAAAAATCATAGACAAGAGTTATAGGGTTGTTCATAAAAAGTGAAAAAAATAGAATTGATGTGAGTAGTCCTTCTACATTTCCCATGTGTTTATGAATTTGATGTATGTACGTGTTTTACATTATCACCACTGTAGTGATCAATCCCTTTTAAAAAATTAATTTTTTTATTAAAATAAAATTCTTATAAATGAGATTAATAATGTTTCAATGTCTAAGACAACCCTTGAATAAAAAACTGGTTCTTTATATGTCGATGGTTGAAGACATGATTATAAATGTTTGACTTGTAATACTCAAACCTAGAGAGGTGACACTTCGATGAATAAAGTGAATGTTGGGTCATAGAGGATGGCAAGAGGGGGGGTGAATTGCCTTTTCAAAAATAAATAACAATTTAAAACAATTATCAATGCAGTAGAAATAAAAAAGGCAAGACACAATTTGATAACGAAGTTCATCTTAATTACCAAGCCTACGTCTCCGCTCCCAAAAAGAACCGTTGAGAGATTAATACGTCAGCTAGCTTTTTAATGGTTATAGAAAGAAACCCACTAGCCGTTTTAAAGTAGGCTAGAACACCTTCGTACAGCTTTCTTTTTTATTATGGTTGTAGCAAGAAACCCACTAGCCGTTTTAAGGTAGGCTAGAACACCTTCGTACAGCTTGCTTTTTTATTATGGTTGTAGCAAGAAACCCACTAGCCGTTTTAAGGTAGGCTAGAACAGCTTCGTACAGCTTGCTTTTTTATTATGGTTGTAGCAAGAAACCCAATTGAAAGAAAGAATGGAAATGAGAGGTTTGTTTTAATCCAAACCTAATGAAGAACTAAACAAATAAAATAATACAAACACACGGAAGCCTTGAGCGCCCAAGGTGTGAGAGCAGCTGATGGAGAGGGAGCTCAAGCTTCAAGGATGGCAATGGATCACAAGAGGCCTTGTAGATTTGTCGTTAGAGCGTCAAGACATCAAAATATAATTCGGTTGTGTTCCCGGCATCCATGGTTTCTTATTTATAGGAGAAATACCCATAAACACTTCAATATGGACATTGGAGGGCTTCCGGAGCCGTTGGGGGTCAAAAGTACAAGTCTGGTCAATGCCAAATGGCTAGTTTGACTGGGCACACCAGCTGGCCGGTGCTGAGCTCCCGGCTGGCCGGTGGTCCAGACAGCAGGATTTCTGGCTAGGTTCCACCGGCTGGCCGGTGGTCATCCACCGGTTGGCCGGTGGCACCAGGCAGTGGGCAAGCCTACTGCCTGGGTCCTCGGGCTGGCCGGTGGGCAAGAACCGGTTGGCCGGTGTCCATACCGGCTGGCCGGTGCGCTAGCACCAGCTGACCGGTGGCTCTGGCAGAAAGCAATGCTTCGGCCAGAGAGCACCGGCGGGCCGGTGGGAATCCACCGGTTGGCCGGTGGACTCAGAGAGTCCACTATCAGCCTTCTTGGGCCAACTCCTGGGCAACCTTTTCCCTAGCATCAAAACACTTGAAAACAAGTTAGAACACGATGAGAGTGATTGTGATCATTAAAATCCAAGGGTACAATAGTGAACATAGTGGCCCTCTTTATAGTTGGTTGTGTATGAAACCATTGAGAAACATCATTCCTCTTGGAGGACATCTAAGTTCAATCCTAAACAATCACATAATGTCTCAAGTTTAAAATACATTATGATTAGTTTCGATCACACATCAATGGGGTGTTGTTTGAGGCAACATAAATGTGTGATCGATAGTGTTATGATAAGTGTGTAGCCCGATATTCTTATTGCTCCTCAATGAGGTGTTGACGCTGTCTCCTATGGACCAGACTTGTTCTGTTGGTCTGAAGTGGTAAATGTGATCAATGAATCATCTTTATTATATTATGCATACTTTATGATCAATGGTTCATCTTTATTATATTATGTTTCTATAATCTTACACTATCGTATATTTTTGTGTAGGCACATTGTGATATACATGGATAAAAGCTGGATCACGTTACCGAGGAACACACCTCAATATGTTAAGGGTTTCAATGAGTTTTTAGATTTTGAAATTTCTAATCAATCCGATGAAGGGAGAATAAGATGTCCATGTCCTAAATGTAAATTTAGAACATGGTTGAAGAGGGATGAAGTTTATGAACATTTAATACTGAAGCAATTCCCAGATCAATATTTGTGATGGATTTGGCATGGAGAATCAAACAATACAGAAAGATTGATGACTGATGTTAATCCACAGAATTAGGTCCCAAGTTTGTCGCCAATGGAAAATGAAATGAAAAACCTCATAAATGATGCATTCAGCACTGCAAGACACCCCTATGAGCATCAAAACATATCAGAACAACCAGAAGATGATGCTACAAATTTCAACGTGACAAGTGATGTTTTTGAGACTTAACACAAGCAGATCAAGATTGTAACATATCATTGGATCCTCCTCTTGATTCTGTGGAGCCAAATGTAAGGGACAACTACAGTGAGAAAAATGCGTTTCATGATTTAGTTGATGATGGAAATCACGAGTTGTATAGTGGGTGTTTGAAATATTCAAAGCTTTCATTTCTGCTGAAGTTGTACCATATCAAATGTCTTTGTGGAATTACAAATAAGGCAATGTCTATGTTATTGGAATTGATTCGTGATGCATTTCCTGAAGAAAAAATCCCAGAATCGTTTTATGAGATGAAAAATGTTGTAAACAAGCTTGGTCTGAATTATACAAAAATACATGCGTGTCCCAATGATTGTATGCCTTACTGGGGAGAAGATTCAAGTAGACAGAATTGTAAGAAATGTTCTTCTTCTAGATGGAATTCAAAGGGTAATGTTGGAATTATGACTGAACATAATTTCATGGAGGAGAATAAGAGGAACACACCTGCAAAAGTTTTGCGTTACTTTCCTTTGAATCCTCGACTGCAAAGATTATTCATGTCATCAAAAACCGCCGAACACATGAAGTGGCATGCTGTAGATAATAACAATGATGGGTTAATGAGACATCCACGAGATTCCCAATCGTG
Source organism: Viscum album (assembly GCA_963277665.1). NCBI lineage: Eukaryota > Viridiplantae > Streptophyta > Magnoliopsida > Santalales > Viscaceae > Viscum > Viscum album. Next base: position 461,188,728 of record OY728120.1, on the reverse strand, counting down.
GAAGACATTTGATGCATTACATCCAGATTTCTCAGCTGATCCTAGGAATGTTCGATTGGGATTGGCTGCCGATGGATTCAACCCATTTGGGACTTTGAGTACGAGTTATAGCATTTGGCCAGTTGTTTTGATCCCTTATAATCTGCCTATGTGGATGTGTATGAAACAAACATCTTTTATCATTTCGATGATTATTCCTGGAAAACAAATGCTTGGAAATGATATTGATGTATACCTGCAGCCTTTGATTGAAGAATTGCAGGAGTTATGGACCAACGGTGTTGAGACATTTGATGTTTCTTCTAAAACAATGTTCAAAATGCATCCTGCTTTAATGTGGACCATTAGTGACTTCCCTGGGCTTGGGAATTTATCTGTTTGGAACACTTATACGGTTTGGCTTGTCCCGTTTGTAACTTTGATTTCGAGCCCAAACGGCTACCTCACAGTAGAAAATGGTGCTTCTTGTGCCATCGAAGATTTCTTGATGCATCTCATAGATTTTGGCTGAACAAATCAAAATTTAATGGTTCCATTGATTGTAGACCACCTCCAAAGTTGTTAACGGGTTCTGAAATATTGACACAGCTTGAAAATGTTAAAACAGAATTTGGGAAGGTTCAGCAATTGAATGATAGTGGAAAACGAGTGCGATGTGCATCGTCAAGTGAAATCAGAACGCAACAATGGAAGAAAAAAAGTATATTCTTCAAACTTCCGTATTGGGAATTTAATTCTTTGCGCCACAATCTTGATGTGATGCATATTGAGAAGAATGTATGTGATAATTTGATTTTCACATTACTTAATGAGCATGGAAAGTTGAAGGATCATCTCAATGCTCGCAAATACTTACAAGTAATGAACATAAAACGTGATCTCTGGCCAGATGAGAATGAAAAGTATGCTCTGGCCATTTTTTCAATGAAAAATAGGGATAAAGATACGTTCCTTCAAATTTTAAATAATGTTAAGGTATCTGATGGGTATTCGAGTAACATCTCGAGGTGTGTTGACTTGAAGAATCGTAAGTTATATGGATTGAAAAGTCACGATTCACATATTTTGTTACAACAGTTACTACCATTGGCATTGCGTACATTATTACCTGAAAAAGTTACTGCTGTTGTACTCCAATTCTGCACATTTTTCAGGCAATTATGTGAGAAAGCTCAACATCCATTTTAGCTTGACAACCTACAGGAGAGGTTTGTATTGACCCTTTGTGCAATGGAGATGATCTTTCCTCCATCGTTTTTTACTGTCATGATGCATTTAACTGTGCATTTGGTTGACGAAGCTAAATTAGGAGGCCCCGTTCATTATCGATGGATGTATCCAATTGAGAGGTATTTTATTTATATGTTTCCAGTTAAGTAAAAAAAATTTGGCATTTAAATAAATGCATAATATTATTTTTTTTTTCACAGATATCTTGGGTATTTGAAAGCATACGTGAGAAATAAAGCTCAACCAGAAGGCTCTATTACTGAAGGCTATTTGGCCGAGGAGTGTCTCACCATTTGTTCCAGATATTTGGATGATATTGAGACAAGATTTAATCGAGTTGGACGTGTTGACGACACATCAACTCATTCTCAAATGCATCATAAATCGAAAATATTTCCTGCTATTGGCCGATCAGTTGGGAGGACCTCATACGCAACACTAACAGAATTGGAATTATTACAGGCACATAGATATGTGCTGCTGAATAGTGAAATTGCAGATCCATTTATTGAAGAGTTGAGGATACAAACAAAGAGACGAATGAGAGGCCGAACACAAAATGGAAAAGATATAACGAAAGCTGTGAATAAAGAGCTGGTAGAATGGTTTTCACGACGTGTAAGTTTATAAATATTGCAATAAATACGAATATTAGTTTGACACATACAATTTGCAAATCTATTAATTTTTTTTCTTCAGATCATGAATAATGATACTCGAGAAAACTTGTCAGAAGATTTGAAGTTTCTTGCTAGAGGTCCTATAAAACAAGTTAGAAAGTTTGGCGCTTATAATGTGAATGGTTTTAGATTTCATACAGTCGATCGAGAAGTGGGTTTGAAAGCACAGAATAGTGGTATATTTACATTTGCTGAAGTGGAATACTATGGAAAGCTGCATGATATCATTGAATTAAACTACCACGGGCATTTTTCTTTTGTTTTATTCAAATGAAAATGGGTCGATATTATCAGAGGTGTTAAAAGAGATTCCTTGCAATTTACTTCTGTAAACTTCTCTCGCTTGATGGATGTTGGTGATCGTGAACTGCATGATTCATATATCTTAGCATCGCAGGCAAAAATGTTATATTATGTGAATGATGTTGTGGATGAAGGGTGGAGTGTAGTTACTCACGTAATACAAAGAGATTTGTATGATATGGGTGATGAAGTGGACGATTTGACCTCTACAATTGAATTTCATCAACAACAGGAAGCAGAATTATTTGTCTATCATGATATTGAAAATATTAGTCTAGCAAGGATAAATGAAGTGGATGAAGCAATGGAGCAGGAAACCAACATGATTGAAGGGGAAAATTATTATATGTACAATTATTTATTTATTCAGCAACCACTTGTTTCATTTCTGTAGTCATTCAATATCATTGTTATATATATTTTGTTTGTTAGTACTGGGTATCTATTATCATTTTTAATTTTTTTTTCTGCATAAATTTTTTGAAATATATATTCTGAACTTAATTTTATTTGATTAAATGACAGGAATTCCAAGGAAGAAGCGGTACACCATTCCTTCTACTTCTGCGACAGATGACGATACGTTTGTCCCCACGACATCTGAGGCAGCAGCTGCCTACATCCCTGCATCATCTCCCCCTGCACCATCTCTGACACCATCAGTGGATTCCTCATTAGAGGATGAGTCATCGCCTCCCCCTACAGGAGCCTCAGCAGTGGGGCAGCGACACGTCCCTTCCAGTTCATCACGGACATTCTGGAGGGTCACAGTCATAGGTACAAATTTTAATTAAATAAATTTATTGCATTTTGTTTATAGTAATTATTTTCTCATTGCAGATGAAAACAATGCAACCGTGGAAAAACACATAAAAAGTTCTGATGTTTGGAACATGCATGGTGAGAAGATAGTGGTGCCATTTGATTCTTATGGGGTCCCGACGGATGACGCCGCAGGTTTACTTGGTCAGATTATAGGTCAACTGGCAGCAGAGCCCATTTCCCTGCCTATTTCATATGATGATTGGAGGCATATGCCTCCAAACTGGAAAAATGAAGTTTATGATTCTCAGATAAAGGTAATTTTATTACTTTATGGTTTAATTGAATGTCATGTTACTAATATATTCAAAATGAATTTCTGTATACAGATGTTCTTCCACTTTACCGTTGCTGATGTGATAGCACGGAAGTGGACATTGAAAAATCTTGGAAAAAAATGGAAAGATTTCAAATGGAGGTTGTGGTGTGATGTCAACGATACTTTGTTGACCTTGTAGCAGATGTATGAAAAGCTACCCAGTGGGGTACCGAAGGAACAGTGGAAGGTTTTTGTCGATAGACATCGTGATGAGAAGCGGATGGTCTTGAAATATATACTATTATATTATCCTCATTTTACATTTAAACATGTACATGAAGAGGAGATAGACATTGAATACAATACTGTTAAATTGAATTTTATTTATTTCAGGATCTCTCAAGACAGAATGCTTCAAACCGGGCAAAGCAAGTCATCCTGCACACTACGGGTTCAAAAAGCTTTTCAAGAAGCTGAATGTCATTGGTAATCTTTTAATTAGTTTAAATATTTATAAGATAATATTATCTATTTAACATATTTAATTGTTGATTTATCTTTGTTAAATGCAGTCACAGAGTTTAGGGCATGACGCATCCCGAACAGAACTGTGGCTGGATGTTCATAAAAAAACAGATGGAAGTTTTGTTAATGAACCTGCTAGAGAAGTTGGGGTATGAAGTCAATTATTTATTATAATAACTTATTATCAGTTTTTACTGTGTTAATATATATTGATATTTGATTTATAGGTAAAAATTAAAGAAATATGGGATTCCAATCCTGGGCAATCCTACTCAGTCTCCCAGGATGACCCTGTTGGTAAAGTCCTTGGGAAGGAGCATCCTGGTAGAGTGCGCGGGATGGGTTTGGGACCTGTACCATCTGAGGTCTTTCGCATGCCATTAGGGATTTCAGCTACATCTACTCATGCTTATAGTCATTTCATACCTGAAGATGCTCAGAGGGAGATGTCTTCTCTACGAAACACAGTTCACCAGCAGAGGGATCAGATATCTGGTTTGCAGAAAGAGTTGCTTGAAATACGTCAGTATATGAGCAGATATGCCCCCGGTGGTAGTGCATCGGGTAGTGGTGAGCAGGTAAATCACAAAAAAATCAAAATCATTTAGTTTGCAAACTTTTATTGGTTGTAAGTTTTATTATAAATATGCAACAATATTTAATTTTCAATATAATGTTCTTACAGGTGGCAGCAGGTGGTGGAGATGAAGTCGGAGAGGGTGACGATGCAGCATCAGATGATGAGTAGTAGTATTATTGATGTGTTGAACAAGTATGATAACGGTTGGTTTGTATATGTAACATTTATGGCACATAGTTGATGATCTTATTTTATCCCAAACTTATCGTCGAACTCAAAAGTGATGTTAAAGGGTAATGATTATAGTGGGATGGATCTAGGTTCCACCCTTGTTCATGCTGGGGAATAATGTATTAAATGGTTAGGTGATGGAATGACTAAGAAATTTCATTGAAAGTCAGGTATGGGCTTATGTGAATGTGCTTGTGGTAAACACGGGATTTCATAGAGGAAGGAATTGTGGTTCAGGTTGTGATATGTGAGTCATCTAAGCTGAGTATCTTGGGAATGGTTAGCTGAAAGTGGATTGAATTATTATACTTCTTCTTAGATGTATATAGGTGAAAGTATCCATTTAAATCATGTCACTAGGCTAATGTGGGTGTCATGAAAGGGTCAAAAATGTCTTCTGAGAAAGATTGCATGACTAGTTTCAGTTAGGCTGATTGGCATTTGACTGTTTCTGTATAGTAAGGTCCCTATTATGGCCTCAGAAGTATTTAGGATTTCCCAATTAGAGGAAAAATTCCAATATTATCATTGGAAGTCTTTGGATATTCTTTATAGGAAATTACAATGGTGGAGAATACTATGGTTCATAATTTTCTGTTAATGTTAAAACCTATAGTGGGGAGCACGATCGGTTGGATGCTTAAAGGGATGACGATGTGATCATTTATCTATATTCTGGTTTGATTTATTTTTCAGGGCAGTGGTGTAGTACAACCAAAATTATTTTTTTTCCAGTTCATCATTTAGCGGCGGTTTTAACCGCCGCTAATTCCATATTTGGTAGCATTTAGCGGCGGTTAAAACCGCCGCTAGATATATTACGTTTATATTTAGCAGTGGTTTTTATCGCCGCAAAATAGGCGCATCAAACGGCATAATTTTGCGGCGATTAAAACCGCTGCGCATAAAAAGGTGTGGCATACCCATAAAATCGCCGCTAAATGGAGAGAAACCACCGGGAAATGAGGCATCTACGACACACATTTTAAACCGCCGTGAAATAGAAAAAATCGCCGCTAAAAGATTTTCGACGCCAAGTTTAGCGGCGGTTTACAAAAACCGCCGCTAAATGGGAAAAAAACCGCCGCTAAGGGCTGCTTTTCTTGTAGTGAGTGACCCTCACCTCTCTTATGAAAGGTTACTTCGCCTTATCTCAAATTAACACCTCCAAATCCATTTGGATCGGACAAAACCTGCTCAAATATCCTTCCAACTAACCTCAGTTAAACTTAGAGGCCTTAATTTTATCATAAAATCATCATGAAGAACCCTTTTGATCAAATCAAAAGGAAGCACCCAAAGAAGAGGTAATAATTGCATCACCTCTTTCAAAGTTATTTTATCCATATACTTCCTCTTTATTTGTTGTTTCCATAACAAAATAATAAATCCAAAACCTTATACATACTATAATGTTATTATAAATATGGTAGAACCATATTCATTATTCTCTCCATCCTATGAATGACAATGTCACCATACGTGTGTACATACGGCTTACCATCTCCACGTTGTGGTGTAGTTTGTTATTCAACACATATTTATTTGGATGGATATAATAATGATGATAAATGATGTAAATAATAAATATAACACTTTAATTATTCTAAATATATAATATAACCATCCAATAACATGCTATTTCACCATCAATAGAATGGTATTGTCACTCGTGCATATGTACGGATTATTTTCTCCTCAAATGTGATGAGATTCATTCCCCATCGTAACCATTCAAGAATAATTTTCATTTTATGATAAAAATAATGTTTAAGAACATAATATAATTCTATATATGAATCAAATACATCCTATCCATAACAAACATGACTTACATAACAAAACATATAAAGGAAAACAATTTTGTTAACACCCAAAACAATGATTCTACTGAAATATCATTAAAAAAGAAATATTAGAAGATCATATATGATATCATATATTTCAATTTGGTTCTTGTATAATTTAATAAAAATTACATCACTGTTCTACAGGATGTTAACGTACCCTCAACTAAAGAAAATTACAAGGTAAGGGGTTTTCATTTCACCTCTTATTCTCGTGAGATTCATGCTATATTGCAACTATTTGCTTTTGTGTGGTTTATGTACTTTCCATGATTGTATTCTTCGTGTAATATAAATTAATTTATGGGTATTTATATCTTTATTTCATGATTTTTATTTCATGGGGTGTATGTTTCGTATGTTACCAAATCGGTAAGGGAATTTCTAATTTCGATTTCCACTCATTGGGTTTTATGAAAACTTCATTGATTATTTTACTCCAAGACTATGTGTGAAATCACTATTTATTTATTTATTTAGTAATTTACACTCCCATTTGTGTGGATATATTTTGGATACACATAATTACTCCATTTATAAATTCTCAATTCATTGATACGAACATGATAAGAGTAATCTTACCTCAATTTACATTCATTGAGTTAAACATCCAAGTCATTGGTGTTGTTTTTACAAGAATATATGTGAATGTACTCTCATTGGTTGACACTAAATATCCCATAATATTGAGTGTATTTATATTTTTCACACATAATTATATCATTGATTTATCTTTAACCTAAGGATACGATCTTTATAAGGAATTTCATCTCAATTTACATTCCATTGAGACTTCTTTGTTGTTATACACCGATTAACATTTATATGGTGTACATACTGTACTTGGACATATTATATCTTGAATCCCTTTATTATAATGACATTATAAAGTTTTATCACATCAATTTTTTTTTTCAAGTGTCTCTCATTTTCTTAGGATCTTTAACTGAAATACAATTTGAAATGTTTTAAATATTTATTCTTCTTAATCATTCACATTAATTTCCATGATTTGAAAATGGTGTAAGGAACTTTTTATATGGAAATTAATGTTTTAAAATTATAATTACTTTTAAAATATTCAATTTTTTAGGGTAAACTTTGATTCAAAAATCTATTTTTAATAGCTTCTTGATAAATAACGAGACTTGTAAATGTTTTCTAGAAAAAATGGATATTTATATTAAATAGTTTTACTGATTACTTTCATCTATGTCAATATCATTCATTATTCTTGATTGATGTTGGTTTAGTATAACAACATATTATATATTTTATTGAATGAGTTATGTTTGACTGTGGATGTTCTATTTTTATACCATTCATGGTTTGTGGTTAAAATATTGGCATTTCATATGCTGGTTTCAATAAAAATGTTTAGATTATGTTTCGAACTTTTTATATAAGGAATGAATTGGACTTAGTAAGTGATGAGTGGAGCCCACTATATCTCCTCGATGCATCGGTAGGTCTCATTTGAAAAACTAGTGTCTTGGAACAAGTCCTTGAAAAAATATTATTTTTAGTATTGGCACAAGGCCTTGACTATGTGGTAAGGATGGACGACATTTTACCTTCTAACATTATGAAATTAGCTATCGATATTACATGTGATTATTTGACTGGTAGAATATCCATGTGAATAATTAAATGGTATTATTTGATTTATATTTTCCATATTATAATGAAGATTATATTTAAAAGGCTTGTGTTGTAGTCTTATACATTGCCTTAAATGTTTATGTCATTATTATGATAGTTTCCACTATATTGTTATCCTTACTGAGAATCTGAGCTCACCCCTTTATTATGATTTATTTTTCCTATGATGTGAAGGAGTATATTATTATTTACCTATAGGAATTGGCTTAGGGATTGGAGTGTGTTCAAAAGTGACGCAATGTTGTAGTTTTTCCAATTCATATTGTAATGTAAAATTTATGTATGTATCTAGTACTTCCAAGGCTACTATATTAATTGGTCTTTTGAGACATGATCTCTTGTTATCATGCCAATGTAATGTAATAATGAACAGAATCTGAGTAACTAGGGTCGGGGAGTTACAGTTAGTATTAGATGAAGTTTAATAAAAACCTTAGAAGTTAGATTTAGAAAAACTCTACTTAGAAAACACTACCCTAAAATAGACTTTGAGGATTAGTATAGAAGAACATCCAAAAATTTTGGTAATGTAAATATTATGTGGGTTTTCCTAGAAGTACATTGCTATCTAGATACGAGTAGGTTGAGGTGGCTCTAGGACAGATGTACCTTGGGGTAAAACCTAAAACACCGCTTTTAGCTCGAATCGAACGTGAATTGGTGCATGATAATGGGCCTTGATGAACTCTTGGTTATGAAGCTCCCAGTGCATATATACTTAGGATAATTCACATTTTCTTTACAAACTGATTTTAACACTTTTAATATAAAATTATAATAAATATCCTTGGTTAATCCTAAGGTGTTTATATTTAAAATAAAGTTTCATGATATTCTCTAAATAATTTTAAGACAATTTCTAATCACACTATGATTTATGGTTTTAGTTAATGGCTGGATTCCAAGGAAGTCATAGTAACATTGAACATATGGTAAAATGTGGGAATGATGGTGGAAATGAAAAACTAAATGGAATTTTAATAGGAGTAAAAGATATCGTGTTCATTAGGATGATGGTTTCCTAAAATATGATAAAAAATATATACATTAATCAACTCCCAAACTCAATAATAAAGAGAAAGATGGATAATGCTAAGATCTCCAGAAGTGGAGACCATGGAGAAAAGAAATCTCAATTTCCTTAATGCTGGAAATATGGAAGGAGACACCTAGGAAATTGTCTCAGTGGTATAAAGAAATGAATCTTTGTGGGAAATAATGACACAAAGAAAGGAAATTATGAGAAAAAATGAAGAGTATTATGGAAGAAAATAAAAATGATCCTCAGAATCCATTTATAGTATTTTGTCGTAAAATATAGGGGACCTAGGAATTACCCGATTCAATACCCTATTCTATAGGATAACCACTAGGTCATGGAAGAACGTTTCTGGTAATAAATGGATAGTGAATATTTTAAAATTATTAATTCTCTTTATTTAAGGGATTACTTAGGAATAATTTTCTCTTATATGTGTAACCCTATAGTTTTTTATGTGAAAAACTCTATTTGAGGAAAAATTAACATTTCTTTTGTGGATATAGTTTTAAAGAACGATTTGGGTTTATATGATCCCTGAATTTGAGGAAATTACAAGTTATTATTATTTGGCATGGAAATACGAGGTATCAGATAAAAGATTTGGTTAAATTATGTTTTGGTTATTTTGAGGAATTTATCTAATTTTGGGAATTTCATAAAATATAGTTTTTGAAAATGGAAAACACCCAAACCGTGTGACAACCCTTTACATCAGACAAAGCAGTGAGAATCGAACCCATAAACAAAGTGGGACTGAGATTTATCACCTACCACTCAACTACGTGATGTCCTTGGTTAGTTTGACTAATGTTTTTTAGTTAAATGATTATATTGATCAATAATAATTTGACTTGGGATCATATTTTTTATCAAATGGCTATCCTTATTATAGGAAAAGTATTTGGTGATTAAGTGATAAATGTTATTTTGGAAGACGCTTGCTCTGTTGGGAACACTATATTCCTAATAAAAATAGAATACTATGGGATTTCATTTGAGGAGTAATGGTTTTTTTTAATTTGGAAGAATTTATGTTTTTATATAAAGATTCAGGTTATTAATGGAAATGAATAACCTATTGAAGAGAATATGTGATTTGGGTAATTACACTTCTGTATGAGACTTTAATAGTTGTTGATGTTATTTGGAGATAAATTTTAAGATTTACTATGAAAGACTATGTGATTAAATTCTCTTGAGTTCTGGGTTTCAATCTTAGTTTGGATTATATTGAATGATTTTAAGGACAATTGTTTATTGAATGTTCTGTATTAAACTTTGGGTATTGTTTGTTTAATTTTGGAAATTAAGATTAGTATTACTTTCTATAAAGTATTATCCATTTTGGGGATCATCTGATCTTGTACTAACCATTTGATTTTAGTTAACCTCTAAAGACAATGGAAATATATAGTTAATCCATTGTGGATTATTTTATTATATAGAAGTTGATTTTAGCACTTCAGGTGTGACTGATTCATCTTTAATACTCAATGTTTGGAGAAAAGATGAGTTAGTGGAAGAAAGTTTATAAATGATGAAACTCTACTTAAAAAGAAATTATATCACTTTATTTTCTAATTCAATCTCATATATAAAATCATCAAATTTATGAAATGAAATTGAAAACAAAAAATGTTGTTTGTTTACTTTTCATACTGGAAAACTAATGACTATTTTACCAATCACAAGTATGTGGTTTTATTTTTATTAACTTTCTCTTGATCATCTATTCTATCACTCTCCAACAAAACATGAAACTTAGATTATCATCCATATCCATGTTTTCCTACATGTAATCATTGTATGGATTATCTTGTGGGACTATTGTACTTCTCTATCTTTCAAATAAAGTTATTGTTTTATTGCCTCTTTTTCTGATGTGGGACTTTCAATGATGTTCCCAGGCCCATTTTTAAAATTTTGAGGACACAATTTCCAAAATGGTGGAACAATGTAACACCACAATATTTCATAGTATGTTATTTTCATTAATGTAATTCAATAGCATATGCTACACGCAAGAACATGTTTGGGCGTACCACGACATACCAAACATGCCGTTAAAAAAATGGTTATGAATAGTGTTAACTACATTTTGAATTTCATATAATCTATTTAATTTTAACATCCATATTATGTGTTTCATAGGCATAAAATAAGAACGAATTCAATTTTTCAGATAAAAGAATTATCTTTCAAAAAATGCAATTTTACCATCTTCTAATAGAGAACCCTTTTTAAATCAAATATTTGACACTTTAATATAATAAATTTGACCAAATAAAATTCTTCTTTAGAAGTGGGACACAAAAATTTATTTTGGATAAAATTTCTTTGCTTTTTTGATAATATTCATATTTTCATGAATAATGAAAAATACTAAATTTTAATTGAAAGCAATGTTTTTAATAAAAATAATTTATAGTGTTAAATTATAAATGTGAATGGTTTTGAAGTATAATTAGATTATGTTTTTATTATTTAATCTAAATTTTTTATAGGAAGTAAATTTACTATTAAGTTGGACATAAACACATATTAATCATTTGATAAATTTTTACTTCTCAAAAACACACTTTCTGGTTTTGACAGTGGGAATATTTTTTAAATTAATTCATAAAAGTTATATATTTTTAATTTGTTAAAATAGACATAATTTTTTAATTTTGGATATTAAAATTAGCTTATGGTGAATTTTGGGTATTTTTCTGAAAACATCAAATTTTTATGAATGGTGAAAAACACTGTGTTATTGTTTAAAACCTACTTTTTATTTAAATAATGATATTTTTATTTAAATTTATTTTAGGTAAAAATATATACATAAAACCTATATAAATTAAATGTAATTCAGTAGATTCATTTTATTATAAAATTAGATGTATAAATTTTTATTGAACATTATAACGTCTTTTACCCACCTTCTAGGAACATTTTCAAATTTGTATAAAACGTAATTTTACCACTTCTATGAATTGAGTTTCAAAAATTTTAGAGGCACGATTAACATCAGTATGTTTTATGTGGTTCAATAGTATGAACAAAATTTTTGGTGAATAGTAATTTTTTGAATTTTATTAACCACGGCTAAAAGTAAATAGGGTAATTAAAGGTAAAAATGATATTATAATTACCCTAACACGTGTACTAATTCTATTGGATAAGTGTTTCTCAACAAAAATAAACCTTATTAATAAAATATGATCCTCTTTGATCCACTTGGATTAGATTAGGGCATTTATTATAATTTTATTTAAAGAAGAGTTAAAAGTGTTAAATTCAAATTTTCATAACTACAACATTTTAAATAAAGGGTTGTACATAACATAAGTTCGACTATAAATATTAATACTAAATATAATACTATTTCCAACATAATGTAATTTTATTGATCATTTTTAGATACTAAATAATTAATATTTTATGACACAATGATGATGCGATAATTACCTTATTAATGAATGATTAAAATAATTGATATTATAAATATCAAAATAAATTTAAATTGATACTTTTGATTAATTAAAATGATTTTATAGGTTAATATGACATTTTAGAATTTATTTAATATATTTGTTTCTAAGTAATCAAGTTTTTTTTACTTTCAAAAAAACCCGATTCTAAATAGTGTCAAAATTGACATAAATGAACTAAACAAATACTATATTATTGAAAGATATAATATTATTAAAAATATAAGGTTTATCCAAAGGTCTCATATGATAATATATATGTCATTAGTGAACAAATAGGGTTTCTCTTAGATTTTTATATTTAGTTTATTAACCATTTATTATAATAATACAATAATACATGATAACACTTAAATTATTTAACTAAGAGTTAAATAAAAAAGGTAAGGTTAATATGGTGACATAAATCTATCTAAAACCTATTGGATGAGAGGTACTAGACCCAGACCCTACTGATCCTAGAAATAAATCCTTTTCAAGACATTATAAACCAAAAATGATTGTATAATAAATTAATATTTCAATCTTTTCCTAAAGTGACCCTCACCTCTCATATAAAAGGGTATTTCCCATTATCTCAAACTCACATCTCCATAGAAGTTTGGTTCAGCCAAACCTTGCTTAAATACACTCCAAACTACCCTCACGTCATCCTAATGTCCTTACATTGATCAAAAAGTCATCCAATGGATCCCTTTTGATCAAATCAAAAGGAAACACCCGAAGAGGAGGTAATAATATCACCACCTCTTTCAGTGTTCTTTTCTTCTTCCACATCCTATTTCATTGTTATTTCCATACCAAAATAATAACTTCAGTACATTATACATACTGTGATGCTATTATAAATATAATACAACCATATCCATTATTCTATCCATCCTATGACTGTAAAAGTCATTATATGTGTGTACGGATGACTTACCGTCTCCACGTCATGATGTAATTTTTTATTCAACACATTATTATTTGGATTGGTATAATAATGTTTATAAATTATATCAATAATAAATATAACATGTTATTTATTCATTGTATATAATATAAGAATCCAATTAAAAATTATTTCACCCTCAGTAGAATGGTGTTGTCGCTCGTGCGTATGTACAGATTACTGTCTCCACGAACGCGGGGAGATTCATTACCCATCATAACCACTCAAGAATAATTTTCATTTTATGATTAAAAATAATTTTTAAGAACTTAATATCATTCTGGATATTAATTATTTACATCCTACAAATAAAATACATGACTTACGTAATAAACCATATAAATAAAAATGAATCAGTTAACACCCAAAACTATGATGCTTCTGAAATATCATTAACAAAAGAATATTAGAAGATCATATATGATATCATATTTATGTATGTGGTTCTTTTATAATTTAATAATTATTATTTCTCCATTATAAATGAGTTTAATGTACCCTTAACTAAGGATAAGTATAAGTTAATGGGTTTTCATCTCACTTCTTATTCTCGTGAGATTCATGCTATATTGCCACTATTTCCTTCTGTGTGGTGTATGTACTAGACATGATTTTATTCATTGTATAATATACTTTAATTTATGGATATTTATATCTTTATTGTATGATCCTTCTTTCATGGGTGTACATTTCTTAAGATACCATATCGTTAAGGTAATTTTTAATATCGATTTCCACTCATTGGGTTTTACGCAAACTTCATTGATTATTTTACTCCAAGATTATGTGTGAAATCACTATTTATATATTTATATAGTAATTTACACTCCCCTATATTTGTATCTATTTTTGATATAAATAATCACTCCATTGATAAATTCTCAAGTCATTGATATGAACTTGATAAGATTAATCTTAACTCAATTTCCATTCATTGAGTTAAACATCCATGTTATTGGTTTTGTTTTTACAAGAATATGTGTGATTTTCCTCTGATTGATTTACACTGAATATCCAATCATATTGAGGTTGTTTAGATTTTTCACACATAATTATATCGCTGAGTTATCCTTAACCTAAGGATATGGTCTTTATAAGGTATTTCATCTCAATTTTCATTCCATTAAGACTGCATTGTTGTTATTCCCCCAATTAACTTTTATATATTGTACATACTATTCATTGATATAGTATATCATGAATCCCATTATTCTCATGATATTATAATGTTTTTATTATCTCAATTATCTATATTCACGTGCCTCTCATTTTGTTAGGAACTCTAACTAAAATATCATTTTAAATGTTTTCACGATTTATTCATCTATATCTTTCTCTTTAATGTCCATTTTTCAGAAATGGTGTTAAGGATTTATTTATAAGGACATTAACGTTTCAAAATTTAAATTCCTTTTAAAAGAATAAATGCGGTAGGGGATACTTTGATTCAAAAATATATTTTTAATATATTACTGATAAATAGTAACGCTTGTAAATGTTTTCAAGGAAAAGGGGATATTTTGATCAAATAGTTTTACTGATTATTTTCATCTATGTCAATATCCATAATTATTTTTTATTGAGGTTGATTTATTATAATACAATACTCCATATTTTATTGAATGTGTTATGTTTGACTATGGATGTTCTATTTTTATACCATTCATGGTTTGAGGTTAAAATATTAACATTTCGTATTCTAGTTTTAATACGAATGTTTAGATTATGTTTCAATATTTTCATATGAGGAATGCAATGGACATAGTAAATGAAGGGCGGATCCCGCTATATCTCCTCAATTCATTGGTAGGACTAATGAGACAAACTAGTATCTTAGCACAAGGCCTTGGAAAAATCTTATTTGTATTCTTGACATGAGGCCTTGACTGTTTGGTTATAATGTCCAGTATTATGCATTCCATCATTATGAAATTAGCTATTGATATTACATGTGATTATTCGAAAAGTAGAATATCCATGTGAATGAATAAATGGAATTATTTGATTTATATTTTCCATATTATACTGAAGTTTTAGTTTAAAAGGCTTGTGTTTTACTCTAGTACATTGCCTTAAATGTTTGGCCTTTCTTATGATTGTTTCTCCTATATTGTTATCCTTACTGAGCATCTGAAATAACCCCTTTCTTATGTTTTATTTTTTCTGGGATATAAAGAAGTATATTATGATTGACCTTCAGGAATAGGCTAAGGGATATGAGTGTATTCAATGGTGATTCTATGTTGTAGTTTTTCAAAATTGAAATGTAATGTAAAACATATGTTTGTATCTAGGGCATTCTATGAAACTAAACTAATCGGTATTTAAAGAATTGATCTCTTGTTATCATTCAAATGTTATGTAATAATTCACCAACTCTCGGTAACTAGGGTCAGGGAATTATAGAAACCATTGGGAATATCGAACAAGGTACAATAATTTCCCTAGTAACGGGAGATCGATAAAACTACAATTTAAAAAATATTGACATTGTTTTTGGTAAAACATTTTTGAAAAACCTAAAAAAATTGAAGCTAGAATATGAGATCAATTTTCCTTGAATTCTCGTATTGGAATTTTTTGTCTTTCAGACATCTTCTTGGTGTCATTCATATAGAAAAATATGTATTACATAGTGTTATTGGTACATTACTAAATGTTCCTAAAAAAATTAAAGATGACAATAAGGATGGGTTCAACTTCATTGAAATGTGGATAAGGGAAGAGTCGGCACTGATGAAGTGTAAATTTATTGTTTTCTTCCTCCAGTACCTTACACTCTTTCCAGCATGAAAAATTATAATTTTCTCTTTTAATTACCATTTTAGAAGTTCCCCATGGGTATTCATCCAAAATTAATATTGCAATTTCAATGATTAATTTGAAGTTACAAAGACTAAAATCAGATGAGTGAAATGTTTTGATGAAATATTTAATGCATGTTTCATTACTTTTCATTCTACCTCAAAATTTATGACATACATTAACCTGACTTTTCTTCTTTTTCAATTCAATATGCAGTACAGTTGTAGACTTAGAGAAGTTTCACATCATGAATAAGAATATTCCAGTAATATTATGTGAATTAGTGATATTCTTCCTGCCTTAATTATTTGATATAATGGTCAAACTTATTATTCACTTGGTCGGAGAGGTTCTACTATATGGTACTATCTATTAAAGGTTTATGTACCCCATTAGATGGTATATGATGATTTTGAAAGGATATGTGAAGAATTGATGTCAACCAGAATTTTGAATTTAATAATGATATATGATTGAAGAATCTACTGAATTCTATACTAATTACCTATCTGATATTGAAAGTTTCAATCTCCCAAAGACTCATCACAGAAAATTCCTTCAGGGTGAAGGGATTTCCAAAAGATATGTTGTTCCAATTACCTCGATTGAGTGGTATGAATTGTACCTTTATATATTAAATAATGGAGAAGATGTTAATCCATACATTAAATCCCCAAAAAAAATTCCTAGAGATTTGAATCCATAAATGGCGGAAGGACAAATATCACATTAAAATAATAAATATTTCATATTATTAATCAAAGAAAAAGTTTATAAGGAGTTATCTAAAAATGAAAATTCAATTTCCAAAAGAATTAATGTGCTAACCGGAACACCAAAATGAAAATATTATATCTTACACTTGTTTTGAAATCAATGGTTATACGTTCTATAAAAACAATGATGACTTCAATACGATGTGAAAAAGTGATGTTACACATGTAGATGAAGTGATCCACATATCTGGATCCAATTATAGAAATAAAATTTATGAAAATATGTTATATTTGGGAATTATCTAATTGGTATACGAGTTGGATTATACTACATTCTAAGATCTTCTTTTTTGTTGTAAATTTTCTATCAATATAAATGGAATAAAACTTAATGATATAGGTTTGTGAAGGTGAATTTTAATGTGGATGGTGAAAAATGAAAATCCATTCATAATATAATCACTACTAGTGAAATTATTTTATTTCTCTAATCCAGAATACAAGAATTGGTTGATTTTCTTAATAGAGACTAAAACATTTTACTAGTCATATGAAAATTTAATTTTGGGTGACTCTTTTTTTGGTACATCACAATCAATTCCTATCGGTCTAAATGTATACAATGTATTGTATGTATGATAGGTCCAGAAATAGGGTATTTGCACTCAATGGATGAAAAAATCCATGAAACCATTAAAAGAAGGAATATAGTTCAATGATAATGCAAATGTTCATTTTAATATTTTATGTTTTTGCTCATAATATTATATTTTCTCTATGGTATTAATATAATATAAATTAAACATTTTACTACTCATGTATACAATTTCTTCTACACAAGATGATGTTTCCAATCCCTCATAAGAAAAAACTATAATGAAGGAAACCATTTGGAAAGAAGTGACAGTAATGTTAAGATACACTTTATTTATCTTACTGGAAAAAAAATTTATAATGTAACGTTGATTTAAATTTTCATTAATCATTGTAGAGTTCATTTATTTTAAGGTATTTAATTCCACTTTTCATGAATTTTCAATAATAAAAATGAGTTTGTGTCTACTCAATCAAAGTAGTAATATTGATGTTTTTCTAATAAAATAATTTTCCATATAATTAATGAATTGTATCATATTAATGTTTAATTTATTTTGTTTTATTATTGCTCAAATAATAATTTTTTTATTTTATAGGTTGATTATTTTGTTCAGGTTGGGTTATTATATCCATAATTCATGCATTTCTATAGAAAAAAACCACAGAATTCTTCTCCTTCAAAAACATTTTACCCCTGCAATGTTGAATTTAACACTCTTTTATTTTATCTCCACTACCTTTGTACGAAGATTAACGAGGATTACTCTGCTCAATTATATAGGTAATATTTATGTTTTCACTATAAAATAATTTTCCATAGAATTAATGTGTAGTTTCATATTTATGTTTACTTTATTTCATTTCCATATTAATCACATTGTAATTTTATTTCTTTTATAGGTGAATTATTACTTTTGATTTGGGTTTCTCTGTCCAACATTCTTGTCATTCTGCACCAATAATTCATAGAATTCTCATCCCTCAAAATATTTTTACCCTTTTAGTGTTGTATTTATCACTTTCTTTAATCTTATCTCAACTTACTTTGTTGGAAGATCATAGACGATGCCTCTTCTCAATTATAGAGGTTATCTTGATGTTGGAATAGTAAAATCATTGTTCGTAGAATTAATTCATTGTTTCTTATTAATGCTTAATTTATTTATTTCTACTATTACTCACATACTAATTTTTTTCTAAAATAGGTGGATTCTTTTGTTTGAGTTGGGGTGATATATCCATATTTCATGCCTTTCAACACCAAAACTTCCAAACACTTCTTCTCCCTCAAATCCTTTCACCCATGTAGTGTTGACATTTATCACATTCTTTAATGTTCCCTCTACTACTATATCATATAGGTAATTTTGATATTTTCACAATAAAATTATTATTAAAATAATTAAATTATTTTTTCATATTTATGTTTTATTTATTTAATTTTAGTATTACTCATAATAGTTTTTTTCTTTTACAGGTGGGTTATTTTTTTCTAATTGAGTTGGTTTGTTAAAGCTGATCATGCAGTGTTGGAAGATCGACAATTAAATTCAATAGAAATTTTGGTTAAATTTTCAATTAGCATTTTTTGAGACTCTCGGATGTGTAAGAATCAACCTCAACTCAATCTGACATACGGTTTTACCAGTACGACTCAATGTTATTATTTCTAATTAAAATTGATACTAATTTTAGTAAAAAAGAAAACTGATGTATTCAAAATGTTGTAAAAAATTTTCAGATTGTATTCATACATTAAGACGACAATCCATAAGTTATTTGTGATGTGTAAGACTTAGAAAAAACTCAATCTAATACACGATATGTTTGATATGACTCAATGTGTCCATTATAAATTTAAAATCAACATTTGACTCTAAAAAGTGCCACTCACTGAAAACTACGAAAATAGACTCAGGTTTTTCATGACTATTTAGGGCATCAATTCATAAATTATTTTTCACCTGTATGAATCAGTCTCACATAAAACTAATATACGATGTTATCCGTAGAAATGAATGTGCGTGATTCATGATTAAAATGACATTTTAGTAAAAAAGAAGGGTGACATATTCAAAACTAATAAAAAAACATTTAGATTATTTTGATACTTTATCAACATAATTTTTTTGTGATTTGGAATGTGTAGGAATTATTTGTACAACAATTTCATGCCTACTGTGATCGGTATGACTCTAAGTGTTTATTTATTAAAAATTGATATCAATTTTTTTAAAATACCAATCCAGCCTACACAAAAACAAAAAACTCACATTCATATTGTTTTTATAAATCATGAAAACATTCCAAATTTGATTTGAGATGTGTAGGAATCATCAAAACCTAAATATGATGCATGGTGTAACTGAAATGACTCAAATTACATGTTTTTATTTAATATTTAAATCAATTTCCGTAAGAAGTCCATCTAACCTACAAAAAACTAATAAAATGCATTAAAATCATTAAAATACTTTAGGAAAATGATCCATAAGTAATTTTTATGTGTATTAATCAGTTGTACCTCAATCGGATACACAATTGTTTCGGTACGAGTGAAAGTGTGTGTTTTAATTTCAAAATAACATATTAGTAAAAAATACATGTGACATACTCAAAACTAAGAACACACATTCACATTATATTTTTATTTTTGGATGATGATCCATATGTCATTTGGGATGTGTAGAAATCATCTTCACCTCAATCTGACTCATAGTTTCACTAGTATGACTCAAAGTGCATCTTTTTATTTTAAATTGACACCAATTTTAGTAAAATGGATAGATTCCCAACTCAAAACTGAAAAAAACATTCATATTGTTTTGATATGTATTAAAACTAATATTTAATTCATTTTTATGTGTAGGAATTATTCCAACCACATTATGATACATGATGTATCCAATATGACTCAACATGACTGTTACAAGTTTAAAATTGACATTTTAGTTCAAAAAGTTCCACTCACTAAAAACTGATCAAATGCACTCATATTTTTGTGATAGTCTTGGAAAATGACTCAAAAGTAATTTGTGACATATAGGATTCTATTTCATATAAATTCGATACATTGTGTTATCATAATGAGTTAAAAGTGAAAGTTTCTAGTTTAAAATGACATTTTAGTAAAAAAGAAAACTCACGTTCTCAAAACTGAGAAAAATCATCTATATTGTTTTGAAATTTTAAGACAATGATCCAAAATTCATTTGAGACATGTTGTGATTAGCCTCACCAAAATCCAACGCACAATGGGACTAATATGAATCAATGTGTTCCTTTTTATTTAAAATTGACATCAATTTAAGTAAAATTAACACTTTATTATTAGTTTATTTCATTATATTATTACTAACATAATACTTTTTTTCTTATACATGTGTTTTATTTTTATCTAGCCAGGGTGGTTTTTTCAGAAATAGCATGAGTCAGGTCATGATTAAATGATAAAGGAGCAATATTTTTTTGAATGTATGTAATAATTTTTATTTTTTGTAATTGTATAGACCAATGTATGAAATGTCTATAATATAGTGTTTTTTCTTTTGTTTGTGTTTTAAATTTAATTTCATTTAAATATTGTATTGGGACAAGTTTTTTTATATATAGTGTGTTTATAGTGCTTTGGGGTTCCATTACAGAAGATTACCATGGTGTTACAGTGTTCTATTACAACACAAAACAGTATGACCCTTTACCAGTGCGTTTAAAAGCACTGATAAAGGACATATTTATCAGTGCTTCAGTGAGTGTTGTTAAAAGGCCCATTTTAAATGCATATAAAAATAATGATAAGTGGTTCTTTTACCAGAACTAAATGAAAGAATGGATAAATTTTTCTTTAACCACCACTATTAAAGGCACTAAAAAAGGCCCCATTTATCAGTGCCTTTTTATCATTGATAAAGGACCCCTTTATCAGAATTTTTTCATCACTAATAAATGAAAAGGTCTTTTTAACCTCACTAATGTATTTATCACATTTCAATAACTTATAATATTTCATTTCTAGCATTGTTAAATCCTATTTTGTAGTAGTGTGATGAAAAATTTGGTAACAATCCTTTTTTGGTAAATTTCAAAAATGAAGGGTGTTATTTAAAAAACAATTTAGATATTAATATTAACATTCTATAACCAAGAAAATAATTATTTATTTATACTTTTCCAAAATCACATATATTTATTTTTCCTCAGTTACCCATGATATAAATTTATATCATTGTTTGTGTAGTTGGTTAAACTGACCCAAAAAGGATTATGTGTCAATCTTCTGAGTAGTGTGGTTATTAATGTGGTTCATTTGGAATATTATAGTTATTATTGAATAATAATGATATTTATTTATTTATTTAGGAGTGTTAATCATATTAGATAATTTATTGATAAATAACAAAATACAATGAGGAAAAATGAATAATTCCACCTTCATAGATGTGGTAATCTGCATGTACACAAGAGCAACATGTTCTTTCTTCATAGATTGATCAGAGTATATAGAATGGTTTATAATTTAATAATAATAATAAAATTATAATATCTAATAATCCTTTAAATTTACTTTTCTAACCAACCGTGTACATTTATGATGAGAAAATCAATCACGTCATTCTTGGAGATTGTAATTCCATATACACATGATGACATCATCATTTTTTTACTGCTTTTTATCATATGGTACAAAATTCATATTCCTTTATTAGTAAAAAAAATATTTATATTAATAGTACATATGTAATTATACATCCATGGAATGAAAAAATTTCAGAGGGTATTAGAAGAAGATGAATAAGATATCTCAATTGAAATCATTAGCTCTCCCATTAGATATTCTCCATTGGGTAGCACATTAAGGCTCAACGTCTTGGTATTTTGGGAAGAAAAATGATTCTATGACATAGGTATCATGTTTAGGGAATAGTTTTCAAGGTGTATTGGTTGATATGCGGCTTTTCAATGGGTAGATAAATACATTATAGGTTATCCAATTTTCTATGTGATGAAAATAGAATTTCCATAATTACTCATTATATTATAATAATGTCATGAACCTATTATATGGTAAATGGATCCAAAATGGAAAATAATACACTGATGGATGATTAAATTTACATAACCCCCCATTCATTTTTTCCATTTTTTAAACATGTTTTTTTCTTTTTTCAATTAGGTTTTTTATATTAACCTTTTTAGTTTTTTCTTTTTTATCATGTTTTTAAATTAATAATTAAATATATAATAAAACTGTAAGATAACCTCACATTCCAAAATATTATGTTCTAAAAGTAATTTTAGATTATATTTATACTATTTGATTTTTTAAATATGTTAATGTTAATTTTTCATTAAAAAATATTATAAAAATAAAAACTATATTTCAAAAAACAATTCCTTAACCAATAAGTTTTCTTAATATTATATAACATTAATTACCAATTAGATGTTTGATATTATATTTTTATATATGTGTTAAAATAATATAAAAATCATTATGTAAAATATATCTAATGTTCCAAGGGAACGAATAACTTATAAGATGTGGGGTGAATCAGTTGTTCACTTTTATAAGTTTAAAAACATTTAAAAACACTGCATATAACACTTGTGAATTTTTATAAACTTATCCTATTTTAAAAAAACTTATTCATAAATAAAGTATGAAAGAAAGTAATGGAAAAGATATTTACATGATTCAACCTCATTTTGAGAACCTACATCATTTTAATAATGACTCCCTTGGGATTATAGAAATTCATTAGAATCAATAAGTAAATAAAATATGTGACAAATCCCATTACATACCTCATATACCATTATTGTAATGATTATACTGACTCCAGTCAGTTTGAAAATATTTTTTAAAAAAGAGCCACAAAATTGATGAAAAGAAAAACTTTTTCATCTTATAACATTATTTGAGGCCCCAATCCAATGACCCTAGGTATGACTACCTCAGTCTAATTGACACGTTTCAATGAACACATTACAATGGGTTTATAATGATGAACCCATCATGATTAACCATTTTCTCGAACTAAAATTATAAAGCTCTTCTAAACATCTCATTTTGACATTCCCCAGTCTAATAAAAAAACATTCCATTATCTAATCTTCTAACAAGATCTCTATCTCCAAAAAAATCTTAATCAAACTCTTTAGTTCTCCACCATTTGTGCATGTAAAAAAACAATTAATGAATGTTTTGAGATTCAATTTATAGGAATTATATAATGGAAATAATGGGGAACTAAAAATAATTTATCATATACTCAATTTCAAAAACCGTTGAAATTAAATCATATTTGAACTTCATGTTTGACAAATTCAAATCATCTGAAACCTTCTCGAATAATATTGAGAATTACTAAAAATGATATTTATTGAACTTCTTAACTTCTATTTAGTATGACAGAACATCCTGGTATCATTATGAGGGAACATCCTCAGCTCATAACAATGGAACTTCCTCATCTAATTTTGAATTGACTTTTATCTCCTTAGTCATTCCAATTTACTTTACTTCCTAGATTCATTCTAATTGACATTCGAGCTCTGAGTAATTATGATTCAATTTCATCTCCAGAGTTAGTTTGATTGAAATTACTCCTCAGAGTCAATCTCATTGACAGTCCACCTCAATCTCAGTTTCATTAAATTTTATTCTAAGTGTATGTATGATAAAACTTACTCAGATTTATTCTTATGGAATCCATATTACTATGGAATTATCATTATGATGGAATTATCATTATGATGGAAACTTGACTCTATAATATTTAAATTCTAAAAACCTCATCATTTAAAACTCATTCAGGCTTCCAAAAACAGCTTTTCTAAATGATTATAGATCTGATGTAAAACTTTTCTTGATTCATGGAACCAAAAAAAATTATGATTCCTCCATTTCATAAAATGATTTTATCATGTGACTTTCCAGAATTTATGAGAATGTAAATATTGGAAAATCAACATATAACAATGGGTTAGAAAATTATGAACATAAAAATATCTGACGTCACTGTGTTCGTTCAACCTTGTAAAAAACATTATAGCATTATAAAAACCTTGATGTCCTAGGAATCCTAAATTTCATACAGATGGAATTTTAACAGATAGAGCATCTATTCAACAACCTTGTATTTCGGAAATGTTTTGTGGGCAGTGATGCTTAGCTTGATAATTTGTGAAGGGTTATACTCATTCTAATACTCTATGTTCAAAAAAACAACATCCTCTATTACCAAACGTTTCCCCATTGTGTTTTGGTTTGATCATTCAATAAAATTCACATGTTTTTTAAAATCAATATTTTACAAAATATCATTTGTCAAAAAATAAAAAAACACTATTAAAAAAAGACATCAAATTGGTTCTTTAGTCTCCCATGGGTGTTTGTTTTAAAACATTCATTAACAACTTTTACATCTCAAATATTCTAAATAAATCATGTTTTTATACTTTAACCAAAACAAATCGTTTCTCAAATGAGTGTGTCATGACACCACACTACTGGATAATGTATTTTGTTTTTGAAATAACTCCATTCATCTGTAACAATAAAATTTTATAGAAATGTTATGATAAACTCCCTCGTACTTTTATCTTTTGTCACTTTTCTTTTCTCTAAATTTTATTTCCTCTCCCCCATTATCGGATAACAGTGGCTTCACATTCATATCCAAAAGATAAGTAAGAACATATTAATGAGTAAAAATTTGTTAATTTCTCTCCCCCTTATGAACAGAATATAATGCTAAGTGGTGGTCTTCCTTTTTTACTTTTATGAATCCATTGGATATAATGAACATGAAGTTGTCGCCTCATAAGAAAAAATTCATTATTTTAGTATTACTTTTGTAATGATATGAAGAATTTGACACTTCATTGAGATATATTCCAACAAAACATCTCTTGAAGAAAATTTCTCTTTTTAATGTGAAAAACTATATAAATGTGTTTTGATCTTGAATTTTGGACATAATTTTTAGAAATATCAATTACACTTAGATTATAAGAAATTATCTTAAATGGTTTAGAAACATTTGCATTCAAATATTCTAGTTGTGATTTTATCCACATCATTTGTGTAAAATCCAAAGCAGCTACAATATATTCTGATTCAGTAATTTTCAAGTTACTAACTTTATTACTTAATATCCCAACTCATGAATAATTCTCCAAAGAAAAATGTTCTTCCATAAGTTGATTTTATATCATTACAATATCTACCCAAGTTATCATTAGTATATCCATGAATGTTTATTCCAATACTTATACTGTATAAAATCCAATATAAATTTGTTCCTTTGATATATATTAGAATTCTATTTTCCTCCATAATATGATATTAATTCAAATTACTTCGATATATGATGCACAAAATTACTGCATAAAAAATATTAGGTCTTGATCATGTGAGAAAATAAAAATTTCTTATCATCTTTTGAAATTCATTCTGATTCACACTTTTTTTATTCATCATTACTCAACTCTTTTCTCACTGAAATAACAGTATAAAAATATTTGAATTATTCCACCCCAAACATCTATAATAATTCTCTATCATATATTTCAATAGAAAATAAAATATAGATTTTTTAAAGAACTTTTAAACCAAAGAAGAAATTTAATTCTCAAAAAATTGACATTTCAAAATTCATCTTCATTTCCTTAGTAAAATATTTAAAATATATTTATTCATCCCACCAAAAATCATATCATCCACATATGGAATAAAAATTACTATACTAGAGTTGTCTTTTTTCGTATACAAGTTACTATCAACGTTTACTTTATAAAAATAACCATTTTAAAAGAACTATCATGTCTTGAATACCAGGAACATGGGGCTAATTTCAACCCATATGACTATTTCTTTATTATATAAATCTTGACTTCATAATAATAATATAGAACAATAGAAGGTATTTTTATGTAAAATTCATACAAAATCTCTCCATTTAAGAATGGTTAATTTACATCCATCAGATAAACTTTGTAGTTTCAATGTGCTATCCCTGAAAGAATAAATATAATAGTTTCTAATCATGGAACTGGGTAAAATTTTCTTCAAAATCCCCTCCTTCCACTTGGTAATATCTATAAAAGAAGGATTTATTAGTTTCATGAAACTTATCAATGATCTTTCAATTTATTTTTTGTAATCCCATTTTGTTCTCATAAATTTTTTATGTTTCAAGACATGATAAAAGTCCCCATGTATTGTTTTCTCTGTCTAATCCAACTCTTCATTGATAGAATCTACCCATTCACTGTGATTAATAGCTTTTAAAACTAATTCATATTCAACATTTGTGATAAGTGACGTCTGATTATCTAATCTCAATGTTTTTCTAGTCCAAACTGGAGCCTTCTGAATCCCAAAGATTATTTTTGTCTCAACATGATTTTGTAAAGTAGGAAATT
Organism: Viscum album; assembly: GCA_963277665.1. Lineage (NCBI taxonomy): Eukaryota > Viridiplantae > Streptophyta > Magnoliopsida > Santalales > Viscaceae > Viscum > Viscum album. The sequence goes on along the minus strand of OY728120.1, from coordinate 461,161,590 downwards.
TTAGTGTTTCATTTCCAGATTCACATTCATCATTACAAGATTCAACATAATATATATAAGTCTATTTTGTATCATTCTATCTTTCATTGTAATCCATTATTTTATCCTTCCAAACATTGTCAACAAGTTTTGTTGTATTTTCAATTACATTCACATCATATGAATTCACCATATTTTTTAAATGATTGTTCATATATTTGAAACATCTTCCATTGGGTGAATAACACATAAATATTCTATATTCAAAATTATCATCAAACATTCCTTGATCTGAATTTTTTATTTTTAGGAAAATTGGACTTCAAAAAACCAATAATTATTTCATTAAGGTTTTTTTGTTATACCATATTTCTTATGGAGACATGTTGGATACCGAACATAGAAAACATATTTTCTGAACATGTTCAACAGTTCTAAAAGCTTCCCTCAAATAGAACATTGATTTTTTGTATCCTTATAACATGTTTTCCTCATTAATACAAAAAATTCAATTATTTATTTTTTCTACTTCATTTTTTGTGGGATATTTGAATCACTATACTAATGGTTGATTTCATTCATTCTCATGAATGTTTAAAATTATTAAATGAGAATTTTTTACCATTATCTATTATCAAAATAATGACTTAAATACATAATTCTATCTCAAAATATTTTTGAAGAATATAATCAATTTAGTATCCTCTCACTTATGCCTCAAAAACATGAAGTTAGTCATTTGAGTGAAATAATAAATGGATATGACTAATTAAAAACCACCATTTCATTATTATTGTCTCATTGGACAACATAATTTAGAATGAATCAGTTCAAGAGGCTTGTTAAACTGAATCTCACCATTTTTATGACTTTTATTAGTTATATTTACTCTATGATAATTTACACAAACATATTCATTTCATATTTTCATTTCTAGAGAAAAAATCACAACCTAAAAAATAGAGAGTTTTTTCACACTTTCTTACCCAAGGTGTCCATGCCTCCAATTATAGAACTTATTCTCATATTCAGATCATAGATAACATGAAATGTTAACTTAAAAAATCTGAAAAGGATCTATGTTTGTCATTTCTCCCATCATCACAAAACTTACATCATAAATAATCCAGATGATACAAGAATTTTTTATGTAAAAAAATTTATTTCCATCATCACAATTTAGAATAACACTTAGTAATTTTTGTTTTATTCCATCAAAAAAATGAAAATCTATTTTTTTAGGTTCATTCTCACTAGTTCTTATTCATATAATTTTCAAAGAAGTTCCATTTCCAAAAGAAAATTCTATAGAAATGTTTTTTTAACATCTTTCAAAAAAATTATAGCACCTTCCTTGGTTGAAGCAAAACCATTATCAAATATCCATGGTTTATAGGTTTTAGTTTCCTTCAAAGTTATATCAATAAAAAAAAATCTATTTTCCCAAATTTCGTAATTTGATAATCCTTTTAATCTATACCAAAAAGAGTTTAATCTGGAAGGAGTTTCGTATGTCTTTAAGAATAATGACTAGATAGATCATATCATCAACAATATTATTCTAGAAATTCATATTCTTTTTCTGTGGGAATGTTTCCAATATATTGATATGTTTCATTTCTATATTCTTGTAAGATAGAAAAGTTACACATTATTCTTTCACTATTTATTTCACAACGTTCAATCTTTCATACAGTAAGTGACATGTTATACCAAAAATTATAATCCATGCACCCATAGATTTTGAAACACCAACAAAGAGCATGAAAACTTGATTTTTTATTGAAGTATGATATTTCTTGGCAGAGAATCTATTGAGGTTGATAAATTTTTCATGTCCTAACATACTCTAGGAATAGACCATCATTAATTATAAGGGAGTTTCAATTTTTTTTAGATGTGATAGGTTTCTCACATCCTTTTTACATACAATATTTCTCATCAATTTTCTTATTACTAAAAATGATAGAAAAACAATATGCAACATTATTTTTGGAGGGTGATGATTTCAGCTGATTCTTGATTTTATCATTATTAGAAACATTAGAAGTCTTAGATTTTTTATCCAATTACTTTTAAAATGTTTAATTCATATTCCCCAAGGTAAATTCAAACTCTATAAAGTTTGATTTAAACTTTTTAACATCCTCTTCTTTAGTTTCCAACTTATTACAAAGATATTCAACCATCTTTCCATGTTCAAAAATTTTAATATTGTAAATTATGATTTTAATGATGTATTCTAATTTTGGATTGACAACATATTTATCATCTTCAATGACTTTTACATTATATTTAATTATCATTTTTATTTCTATTATGAGTGGCCTGATTATCTCAGTATTTCAACAGGTTCAGTTTTGAGCTGATACTTTATATAAGATTCTTTACCCACTTCTTTTTCACTATTTCATGAGTATTATGTGTTCCAAAAATCTTCAATGAATGTTATATGATTTATTGAACATTTATCTTCTGAAAAAAAAATTAGTTGAGTCTAATTTAGCATTCTCACTCAACCTATGTTTCTTATTCCTAGAAAACGTTTTATTATATTTTTTGATGAATAATCATGTTTATAAAATCTGTTCCATCTTTTCTAAAATATGTTTTTCATCAAAATCATCTCACTATACTTCATTTTTTTCTTTTGACTATTAATAGAAAACGGTCAAATTCTACCAAAATCAAAACATTTGAGAGGGATTCTACCTCCATAATATTCTCTTACTCATTAAAAGTTTATAGAGATAAGTGATAACATTTTATCATTTATATAATTATACAATTTTTCCTCAGAATCATTAGGATCACCATCGTCAACATAATTAATTTTTATCTTTATCATATATTCAAAGAATAATTAATCAATCATATTAATTTTGGAATGATTGAGAATTTCTCATTTCATAAGAAACATGAATGTTATGAAATTAATCAAGAGATAAATCATCTTTATCATTTAAAGTAGAAATTTTATAATCAAAACTGTTTGGAAATTTTATCATATGTTTCAACACTATTCTTCAATATTCCAAAACATATAAAAACCCTCAAATGTTGAAAAAAAATTCATTTACCCTAGTGATGTGCTCAGTAATAGTATGTTTATCTCTCATTAATATATATTCAAACAAACTACTCTATGTTTTATCTTTAGTTTAGTATTACCATTAATAATACATTGCAGCTTATACCACAGACTCATTGAACTTTGAGTCCCATAACCTTTATATATAAACTTATAATAGATAAATAAACATAGAATTTCTAGCCTATAAATTAGATTAAATATTTATTTATTCAGTAAAAATACTAGGATAATCTTTCTCAATATGTTGAAAACAATTGTTGTCGTATCAACAACTTCTAGGTCAAAAATAGGAGATAATAAATCATACTGTTTTTATAAAAATAATAATTTTTTCCATAAAATGCATGATTTCCTCTACAGTGGATGGAATTTATATTTTACAAGATAATGATTTAACAAGGGATTATTTTCTCTAATACCAGTTAATGTGCCAAAGGATCGATTAACAAATAAAAAGGGAGGGTTGAATCAGGTGTTCACTTTTATAATTTAAAATTCATTTAAAAACATAACCACTATATCTAGGTAAGGTGTATATCCTTATCCTATATTATTAAATAATAATTAACTGAAAAGTAGGAATTAATGTAATCCACATGATATTAACAAGGTTTTACCTCACTGTGAGATCATAAATCCTTGACATAGCCACTCCATTGAGTCAATGGAAATTCACTATAATGATGAAGTGAATAATAATTATTACAAATCTTGTTAAAAACCATCCATATCCCAATATTAATTATTAAAATAACACCCCTTAGTTTAAAATGTTTTATTAGAAACAATTTTTCTCTAAAACAAAGATCACAAAAACTCTAACTCCTAAAAAATTTATCCAAAAACATCAATATGATGACCTTTAATTTGATTGCCTCAGTATGAATGACTCATTAGGATGAAATAAATATGATATAATTATTTTCTCTAACATTACTTCTCAAACTCTACTCAAACACCCGGTCTAATCTTCCTTTGAATGATCTAGTTTCGTGAGGCAAGGAAAATTTAAACTGTATGATCTTCTAATGAGATATCTAGCTGGAAAGAACTCTAACTAAAACTCTAAAATGGACTCACTTTTTAACAAAAATAAAATATCACAAAGTAAGAATGTACAACGATAATATTAATAGGAATATTTATGTGGAAATAGTGGGAAACTGAAAAAAAACGTTTTTCACTTACTCAAATTAAGAAACCACTGAAATTAATTCATATTTGTACTTCATGTTCAACCACTTATACTCTTCCAGAACATTCACAAATAATATTTATTCTTATTAGAAATAATCCTTTATAACTTCCTAACTTTTCATCGGTTGGATTGAACTGCCTCAGCTCATTACCATGGAACTTTTTCAGCCCATTTTTAATTGACATTCCTCATGAGAGTTAGTCTGATTGACTTGACTTCTCAGAGTGATTCCGATTTAATTTCTATATTAGAGTTAGTCTGATTGACTTTGTTACCTAGATTTATTATAGTTGGCAATCCTCCTTAGATCTGGTCTGATTGAATTTCCACATAACACTCTATTAGTTTATCTTTCCTTCTCAAAGTCATTCTGATGGAATATCCTCGACTTCAGTCTCATGGAATCCTCATAATGATGGATTCATCATTATGTTGAATTCTAATTATGATGTAATTATCATTAAAATGGAAACTATACACTAAAAATTTAAATTATTCAAACCCCGTAAGCTATAACACTTTCAGACATCAAAAAAATTATGTTCCTGATACTTACGGATCAGATGTAGATATTATCTTGATTCTTGTAATTGATACAATATTTAGGATTAATCCATTAATTAAATAGATTTAATCAGGATTGTTTTAATTATTTATGAGAAATTCAATACTATAAAATAACCAACTTTCATTGGGTTAGAAATTTTATGAACATTATAACTCTTAAAATCATTGTCTTCATTAATACAATTTAGAAGCATTTTTAATTTCGGACGACTATAGTGTGTGATGAATCTTGAACTTCCTGCTGATGAAATTGAGATAAATAAAGTGTCTGGTCAAAAAATTTATATTTCTATCCGGTTCTATGACTATTACAGATATATATGATAATATGTATCTAGTTCATTCAATTTAATCCCATACTTCTAGAAAAAAACATTCACAATAACAAAACATCCCCCCTCTTATGTTTGGTTTCAAACATTGAACAACATTTCCTTATTTTTTAAAAACATTCTTTTAAAAATGTGTAGTTGGAAAAAAAAATTAAAAAATTGTTCAAAAAAACATCAAAAAGGTCATTCAATATCAATTTATATTATTTTTAAAAAATTACACATCATTAATAAAAGAATTCTTTGAAAATAACACATTCACAATTATCAGGCCTATTAGCATCAATCATTATAATCATGCATTTTTGTAAAAAATGAAATTGAATGTATTACATAATATGAACATGATGATATAAAATATAAAATCCAATTTTTATATTTAATTATTATATGTTATTAAGACCAATTTTTAATATAATTTAATATAAATTGATTGGATAGTAATATATTACTTTTGTTTCTAAAAGAATAAACATGGGTTTTATAAATTTACAAGTGTATTTTTTAAATGATTTAATTTATTTTATAAGTATATATTTTTATATTAAAAATATTCAAAAAACTATTAAGTCATTTTTTTATTATGATACAGTCATAAAAGTGATTGTGTTTGAAAAATTGATGTTTTTTCACTATTCACTGAAAAATCAATCATTTTATAAAAATATCAAAAATGCATCCTATTAAAATTCTGACATGATGAATTCATAAATGATGTTAATTTTTTATTATGAAAATTAAATAATTTATAAATGTAGGTTATAAATGAAAATATAATTTATAAAGAAAATCTATTTTTATTGAAAAATGCACTTTTAAAATACTACGTGTTTTTAATCATGTTTTTTAATAAAATATAATTTATTACAATATTATTATTTACTATATGTTTCATTGTTATTAATTTTTTTAATTTTTTTAATAAAAAATTTCATGTCTCATTTTTGTTTAGGGATGAATGTAATAATGGTTATTGGCATAATATTTAATTAAAGTAAAACCAATAGTAAATTATTAAATGTTTTATTCCACCACCCTAATAAACATACATTGTCCTCATTAATTTATTTAATAATCACTATTAAAACAAACTATGAGATATATATGAAACTAGAGATATACATTTTGTGGAAATATCAAACTAATAATCTTAGTTTCCTAGAGACTCATCATATCTTGTATCATTAGAATGCATTAACATTTTCCTTTATCTAAAAAATTTGTACAAAACATTATTTCTTGGTTTGTTAAAGTAGTTTCTAAGGAACAATTTTTAATGCTTCATTTTCATTATCCTATTCCCAGCAAAATAAAAGATCAAAAATGGTTATGTTGTTATCTAATAAAATAAGAATAATTGATATTATAAATATCAATAATCAATACAATGTTTTCTTCTCTAATAAAACCTTCATTCAATCAAATTATATTTATGGTTAAACTATGATATAATTCAACTAACATATCACTGTGTAACTTTTGCCTTAGATGTCAATGATAATGTTTTTATTAGTTATTCAATCCAAGTTAGTTACATCATTATATTTTTTATATCATTTCTAATGGTTTGTAAGGGGTATGTCAATTGACCAATGAAAATCCTACGGTAGTTTCAAGCTTGGGTTTTAGTTTTAATCCCACTCATCATGCATTGATTTAATATAATGTTTATACTCATCCAAATTTTTTTAGGGAAATTAATCCTAGGTGAATATGTAGCACAACCACAAACACATTCTAGTATTGAGACAAATATTTAAATTTTGGGAAACCACAAAATCTATTCTTTACCAAAACATCAAGATGTTTAACTATTACTATAATTATTACAATGGTTTTCATTAAATTTATATCATATTAATAAAAATAAACACTATGATAATCTATAAACACAACTAAACCATGATCAGATACTGACTAAGGCACACCAGAACTACACACCTAGATTTATGATTAACAACACTTTCTTTAAACACGAGATTTAAATCTAAGTGTCATGATCCAAAAAAATGTATCTTTATTTTACATCATTTACATATATTAGACATTATACCTCAAAAATACTCCTAAAATAAAAAAAATGTTTTTCCTCTTTGAGGACCAAAAATATATGCAATTTATTTTATAATATTTTTGAACATTTATCTATAATTAAAGAACACTAGAATTCATCCAACATAAGATATACTCGTATTTATAACATTGGGAATGGAAATATAAGGAAAGGGAGAGATTAAATTCATAGTAAGGGTAAAAATCATCATCATATCATCCATATTTAAAGTATAAGAATATTATAACCATGGTGATGGGAGAAATATCTTATTCAAAAGGTCATGGAAAATTACATTTGTTCATAAGACATGAATGAGGGACATGAAATATCAAATGAATAGTCATACAACACTGAAAAATTATGGGGAGTCATGATATAATAAATGTGATCCATGGAGTATAATATTAGGAATATAACATTGAAATATAACATACCCTTGAAAGATGACATAGTAAGGAACTTTTCACAAACATAAGCATAATGAATCATCATATTTTGTTAAAATTCAATCTTTTTGTCACATTACCTTGCGAAAAAAATATTTCCCTATATAGTATATTGAATGAAAAAATTTCCATGATTATTTTTCCAAATAATGAATATTACTAGGTTATTTATTTTGAAAAAAATCCCAATTATTCATGTTTTAAACAATACAATGCCTACACAATATGTTTAGAATAATCAAAATGACAACATTTCTAGTTGTGAAGAAACCAAATTCCCATACTGAACATGATTATCAAATTTTATTTCAATAATTCACTAACACCCTATATTTTTTTAACATACCAAAATCATATTTGGTATATATAATACTGAAACAATATTGCAATGAATATATTACATGATTATCTAATGATGTCATAAAATATTCACCATTTAGTAAAATAATAATTTACTATTGGGAAAGAAACATTTTTAATGCAATACTCCCAAAATCATCATCATCATTATTAGTATAGCTGGGATAAATTCCTTGAGAGGGGCATGAATCAGGGTATGATAGATTAAAAAAATACCATTTTTTATCTTGTTTCATTGTTTAAAAAACACTCTTCTCCCTCTTTCACATATAAATTTTTGAACAGAAATTAAATAAAGTATGAGGCACATTGACATTACTTGGTCCACCTTCATTGGGATACATCCAAAGATCATACAACGATAGTGTGACGATGTACCAAATCTATTAACGCCCACTTCCAAATTACATGGTTTGGGATATATCACTTATATGCTCAGGCTCACTAACCTTACAATTTTTGGGGACAGATCAATGATTTCCCAGGGGTCACTCCCCAGCTCACTTTTGATGGATTAATATCGATTGAAAGGATTACCTTATCCCTCTTACTTTTCTCACTTCTCTATAAAGTACACTCACATAAGTTAAGGACATGTAGGAAATTTCATTTGTATGAATGAACACATCCTCAGTTGTAGATAGATGTTATGTTGAAGTACCTATTTTTTTATGCTATATGATTGTGGATATTTCTTTCACATACTAGTTTAATTCAACTGAGAACTATCTATAATTCACTATGAACATCCTTGAATCCTCTATGAATTGTGTTGCACTACATGGTGTGAGTGCTTCGCAGTTTCCTTTTTCTTTACGGGCCTCCCCCTGCATCGCAGATGTTTCATGCCTCATAGACCAACTCTTTTATGTATTATATTTTACTTTGTGGGGTATATAGCCCCCGGAAAACCTTTAACATACTATTGTTGTAAAATTATTCCCCCTTCACAAAACCCCCCCTCACAAAGACTACTACTTCACAAAATTATTTTTCACAAACTACATCAAACATCATCAAATTATTTCCATAGAGATTATCTTTTCTAATGTTATTATCTCCCATTAATGATATGATTACGAGTCTTTATATTGTTAAATATATCCTCAAACCCCAAATTTATGAATTATCGATATCAATTATGTTTTATTTCCTTCACCATGAACCATGTTATGTGGTTCTTATAGTGCCTTTCTCCTTTGAAAATGTCAATATATTACACAATCAAATCTTTGTATCTCAAAAACAAATGAATATATTCCCAAGAACTATGAGACTCCCACTAACTGTTTTCACTATACGGTTCGTGTAGTGTGATTTGTAGTCTATCTAGTATTTCTATATAGAAATTATTCCATTTCAATTCTGCATACCTCATTTGGGGTCTAATAACTTTTCATCTCATTACGTCAACTTCTATCTGTGAACTAAGTTGCAGAAAACCGTCCATTTCCATAAAATAAACTCCTAGAATTGAGGCAAAAAAATAAGGAACACACTAGGAATATTTTCAACATTAATCATCTAATTTATAAACGTGAATAGTACCAATTTAAAATCATCTAACATTTTCAACAATTATAATCACCTCATAAACACCGAGATAATAGCATGAGGGATGTTTTAGCCAACAATATCCACCTTTGGGTTTGTTTCCAACTCTTCACAATTTTATACCTCATTAAATATTCTTCCATACTCTATCACCATTCAATATATGTGATTCAAATAGAAATTAAATATTTAATCAATACATACATTAAGCCCAAATGATCCATTATTGGTTTTAGAAACATGATTATCATCTAATTTTCATCAATGAATAATTTCATTCCAAAACCACTCAACTACTTTCATCACGAACCTCATCTATCGTGATATATAACCATTAATCGACCACATTCAGAATATTAAAATTTAAAAATACCCCTACATTGGTGTTCCCCAAATTATTTTCTCCCCAATCTTTATAAATACATTTTCTCCCATTTTATATCCAGAATTTATCACCATATTTTACCGAACCCAAAGGCCAATCTTTTGATGTCTGTAATAGGGTAATGAACATAGATTCACATATTAGGGATGAAACACCGTACCTCTTAGAGAGGGGGTCTCACATCCAAACTTTTTCATGTGAGGTTATTTGATTGACCTCCCAGATCCATTCTATGCCTTTCAACTACTTTCTTAGGTAGGATATTTTTCAAGATGTGGGAAACCTGTAGTTAATTGGGCACATACACCAATATCATAATCCCTTGCTCCAAATTCTCCTTGATAAAATGATACTTGATTTCAATTTTATTTTTCTTTGAGTGATGCAAAATATTTTTTCTAAAATTTATATCACTTGAATAATCTTAATGGATCCCAATAGAAGATTTCAATTTAACTCACATATCTTCAAACTGCTACTTCATCCATTATAACTATGTTCATCCTTTCGTAGCTAAAATATATTTATCTTCTATGGTGGTAAAAAAAATTCATTCATGTTTCTCTTTCGTCCATGAAATACATAATCCTATAATATAAAATGAAAAAACTTATTTTTATTTTCTATCATTTACTTCATTGGCCCAATTTGCATCTATATAGCACAATAAATCGTGGTGAGATTGTTTATTATACATCAAACCAAAATCCAACATTCCCTAGATATATTGAAGTATTATTTTCATTTCAATAATTTGTATTTACATGGGATTACTTTGATATCATTATTTTTGAAATGTGGTAAAAACAATATCAGATCTTGTCACTATCAATTTCAATAAATTTCCTCAGCTGTTTTTTGCATTTTGGGAGATTAACCCCACTGCCCTCATCATCCCATGAATGTTTCATCCATCCATCCACCATATTCATCGTCTCATTTCAATTATCTATTATAAATATTCTCAAAACATCATTGTTATATTTATATTGAGATATTAATGTTCCATTCTTCCCTTGTGTCACATGCAAACTATGGAAAAATGTTAGTTCAGCAATCACAAACATCTCAAATTCACTTTTCTTGAATTTAGATAACTGCCTGCAATTTTCTTCATCTAATACACTAAATATTATGTCATAGACATATATCATCACCATAATCCTTTTATTACGGTCATTATTTAAATATATATTATAATAAACTCCACCATGCTAAAAATCGAGTTTCATAAAAAACTGATTGAACCTCAAATACCATGACCTTGAAGCCTATTTCAGCCCATATAGTGCCTTACATGGTTGAAAAAAATTTAGTATCATCTTCATGAATGTGAAAATAAACTAGATGCCCAATATAAACTTCTTCTTCCATGACCCAATTCTAAAATTCTAACTTGACCTCCACCATGAAAATATTGAACATTCATTGCACTAATATGAACAAGAATAATAGGATTGGTTCTATCCTGGCCATAGGTGCAAATGTCTCATCAATATCATTACCTTATATTTGGTAGTACCCTTTTCACTATAGTTTGTATTTTCTTTGAATCACATCACCATCATTATTCAATGTGTTTGGAAATACTAATTTATTATGGATGAAATTCTTATATGTTGGACTCAAAACAATCTCCCATGTCTGATTCTTCTCAATTTGGTTAAACTCTTCATTTATAACATAGATCCAATTTTCATCTCCAGCTTCTTCCTAAAAACATTTAGGCGCACCCTATGTTAACTATTATTCTTGATGTTGTGTATTCATCCTCTTTGTCTATATTGGTGTTATCTTATCCCCAATTATGTTATGTCTATCAATTTTATCTCTTTTCTTCAATATTTTTAGAGAAACTGGGTTTTTTCATCTGTTTTTATCTGAATATTGTTTAGAATCAACCTCTAGAATTGTAACATCCATTTAACTTCTTATCTCTACATTGTTATCCTCCTAATAATGATGATGTATTTTTTAAATATTATACTCATTTTATACTATATTTATGGAATTAAATTCAAATACAAATAAAATCTTCTTATTGAATCATTTATATGATTTTATTTACATTGAATATCCAATATATACCCCTTCATCACTATAAGATTCAAAATTTTGGTATTTCTCTTTATTGAGAATGAATCAATTACTTCTAATGACTCAAAAGTACTTCAATGTCGGCTTCTTCCATTCCATAGCTCATATGTGGTCTTTTATTCTTTCAAACATAAAAATTATCCATTTTATGTGTAGACTAATTTCATTACTACTTATTTCAAAAAATTCCATAGAAGGTACTACTCAATAATCATTATTTTATACATGTTTTTGGTAATTAAATTTATTATCTCAACTACTACATTTTTGTGGAGTTATTTATACTAAAAATGTGTGCCTAATTTCATGATTCTTGAGATAATCATCCAATTGGATACTTTTGAACTCTTTTCCATTATCAGTTCAGATCTTCAAGATTTTTTTTTTCTAACAAGTTTTCAACATCCCTTATATTAGTTATTATGCAACTGAACACAACATATTTGTAGGTGATAATTGAAGCCAATTCCATTATGCTAAAATAATTAATTAAGAGAACATAACATCTCCTCAAATAAATATATCTTGGTGACAAAGGTCTACACACATAAATATGCACCAAATAAACAAATTTTATTGACCTTTGTGCTTTTACCTTATACACATTTTAAATGATTTTCCATTGTTGAAAATCATTTCACGTATTAGTATGGTTACAAGACACCCTAGGGAGATCTCAAGAAGAATATTATTTCACCAGATCTTCCAAGGACATTTGGGTCAAGTTACATAGAATTTTATTCAATAACTTTTTTTCTTCTTACAAGGATACAAATCAAATATATTCTTCACCACTTACCATGTATATATTCCCTTCCACACACTTTACCTATAAATAAAATTCACCATATTATTCCATGATGATAAAAAATTTATTAAAAAAGCTTATGGAATGTCCATAACCACATAAATGCATGGTAGTTGGTATATTAGGTATGATACCATCTACAATTGAGACATATGAATGTCTCATGTCATATCCCTCATTCCTTTATTTTCCAGAGAAAATAATTTTCATACCTTCATCATTATCAAATATCACAATACATTCCTTGTAGTATCAGATTAAAATTACTAGTTAATTATTTCTTATCATATGGGAGGTGTATCCTTTATCAATGATCCATATTACAGTATAATATGATTCCTTGAATGGAATCTATGAAACAACTTCATATTAAACTATCTTTTTTTCTTACACATTTTCTGATTCACAACTAGTATAGATGGATAATATTGATCTTCCTCGATGTATGATGGACGAGATTCATCGTTCAATGCTTCAAACTAATTTTTTATTTTTCATATCATTTTATGATTCAATGAATTACTTTTTATGAAAACATTGATTATACATAATCACATTTATCTAAATTATTTATGAGAAACAACTTTCAAAGTGCCTAAATAATCCACACCTAAAAGAGTTAACATCCAATAATGTTCTAGAATATTTAGTTCTATATAATTTCCTATTTTGGTCTTGTTCTCTTCAGTACCTCTTGGCTATCAGATAAAAGTTTTGGGGGTGTCCCATATTTCCACAACAATAAAATCACATGCTATGTGTATACCTTTATGGAAATACTAACATAGTGATTCTCCATTGGGTTATCTGAATATTATAGTTCTGATTCATACCCAAATCAATATTCAACCATAGAGTGGGAGCATGTGGTCTAACATCAACCATTATTTATTTCTTTTTTCGATCCATCCCCATAGTAGTTGTATCATTAAAATCAATCATTTTAATTTATTTAATCAACTTTTAATATTTGAATAGAACTTTTGGTTCTTCATTTATTTTTTTCCATTGTATCATTGTTTGTAAGAATTAATAGTTTCTCCCAATATTTTACATTCCATCTAATACTAATAACACCATATTCATGTTCTCCAATACATTTGATTTTATCTTTCCCAATATTATTTAAACTATAGATTTATCTTTTATCTTCTTCAATTTTTTTATTGTTATCAAAGGGATTTTAAAAGTTCTCTGAAATTTAAGATTTAAGCCTTTTAATTTTAGCCTTTATCTCATGCTTTTATTCTTTCTGTTGTTGTATATATAATTTGGATTCATTTACCACCAAGTGGTATTTATTTATTTTGGATCTCCAAACATATATCTATTCATGTGAGACATCTAATTCTATATGAAGATCAACTATTCCTTCAACTTCTCCTTAATCATTGTAAGTATCTTCCCTTGTTTGGGTATTTCTGACAACTTCTACAGAGAATTTGCATAATGATTATTACAGCCCTCTAATTTTTATACATTGGACTCTTCTAAACTATAATCTTTTTTTTTTGAAATCATAGTCTTCTTTTTGTTGAAATTTCTCTTGGCACTCCTTATACGTTTCACATTTGTTGAAAAAATTCCCCAATAATTTTATCATTGTCTTCATAATTATCGTGAAGCTTATTACAACACTTTTTTCAATATTAACTATCTTTCCACATCAAAATAATGCAAGTGTAATTTTATCATTTAACTTTCCTCTTCCTCCTTGCATATTGGGGTAGAGAAATGACATAAAATCATCCAAACTAACTTCTACCTGAATATCTTCTACATTGTGATTCATCAGGCCTTGAATGTAACTTCGTTGGAATTTCCCTTTCCTTTAGATCTTTATCTTCCAATATAGAAACTTTTGGATTAAACAGAGGTGGTAGTATTATCAATATTCACTTAAGAATCTTCATATATTCAATAATATCTCCAATACCATAGATTTATTCTATAATAATATTCACTCAGTCAGAGAATATATCAACAGATTCATTATGGTGTATTATCATATCCTCATACTTTTTTAAAAAATATTTTCATTTCTTCTTCTCTCACTTTTGAGTCACCATCATAAATATTTAGCAATATTTCCAACATAGGTTATGATGACTTACACTAAATCATCTTTATATAGATTTTATTGGATATAGCTCCCCCTAAATCATTGATTCATTTTCCATCAGCATCCAATTATATATTTTTTAAATCTAATAAAACTTTAATACACATACAAGTAGAAATACCAGGAATTGTAGGTATAAATAGAACCATACCCAATGATAATAAGAATAATTTCATTTGATTCTTCCTTGTGTGAATTTTTTCCCATCAAATATTGGAATACTATTGTGATTAACAGCTTCAACTTCATTAACTAAGAGAAAACCATTTTTCATTCAACCTTTCTCTTTGATTCCTATTGTAATCCTCACAAGGTTAAATACCCTGATAGGGGGATAAATCAGGGAATGATAGATTAAAAAACAACCCCTTCAAATCTTGTTTACTTATTAAAAAACACACTTCTCTTTCTATCTTATATAAATGTAAGAAAAAAATGAAATCATGTATGAGACACATAGATTTTAATTAGTTAACCCTCTATAGGATACATATATGGAGAAAACAAAATCAATGTGCTAATGTACTAAATAAACTAAGTCTCAATAGAAAATTACAATGTTTGGGCTAGATCACTTCTATTCCCAGACTCACCATCTTTTTAATATTTAAGGTAAGCTCATTTTTCTCCTAAGGGTCACTCCCAAACTCTCTTTAGATGAATCAATACTGATGGAGAAGATCACCTTCTTCCTCTTACTTCTCACACTACTATAGAATGGATCCACGCATTGTCTATGGACATGTTGGTCCCTTTATTTTCTTGAATAAACACATCCTTGGTTGTAGATAGATTCCATGTCAAATTCACTCATTTCAACATACTGTTATTTTGTGTAAATTTCTTGTGTAAACTTTTTTAGTCCATCCAAGAACTATCTCACATACTCTGTGTAATACCTTGAGTCCATCACGACCATTTTTGCACAACACGACCTAAGTGATTTTATGATCATCTTTTTTCTTTATAGACTTCCCCATGATTCACCGATGGATGATGAATTATGCACGACCTTTTATATGTAGTATCTTTTCTTATATGAGATACAGAGCCCCTAAAAAACATTCTATGTACTATTCTCATGAACTCTTAAACACTTCATGGAATCCACCCCTGTTAACTCTTCTCCTTCTCAAAATTATTTCTCACAAAAAACATTAGAATTCCATATGTTCTTTCCAGAGTGATGATATTTTCCTACGTATTTGTCTCCCATTAATGATAATAATATAGGTATTTGTATTGGAAAATAGATCAAAAAATCCACTAATATGAATTACCCCAAACTTCTATGTGATATATCCTTCACCATGAATTGTGCTATTTGGTATGCGTATCTCCTTTCTCATTTTTGGTGGAAAATGACTTCCCAAAATAAATCCCAGCCTCTCAATGATAAACTACGAGTATCCCATAAACTATGATCTTCCTATGAACTAATTATTCTATGCATTCCATGTAGTGCACATTATGATCATCAAAGCATTGTTATCTGGAAATTTATCCTTTATTAATTTTCATTTTTCATTCCTCGTACCTCCTTCGTGGTATGTGTACTGTGTTTCGAGGTCAGTGAAATACTGTTTAAGAACTCTTTTATATAAAACATTCATTTTCCATAAAAACAATCTCCTGATATTGAGGACCACAAATTAGGAAAACACTATGAAATTTCACCACCTTTAATATTTACTTCAGCAACACTAACTATACTAATTCACGGTCATCTGGAGTTTTTTTAAAAAAAATCACCCAGAAAAAACCGAGATAGAACCCTGATAGATTTATTCCAGACAATCATAAGCTATTTAGAGAAAAATATGGTTTGTATCATTAGAACAAATACCAAGAGTATTATAAGTAATATCAAATTATTATTAACTAATGAAAAAATACCTTTTAAAATTATTTAATTAATAAAATAGAAAAATAATAAGATGTTCATTTTCAAATAAAGAAATCCATTTTAATATCATAAATTTAATTTTGAAAAAAACAACAATATTTCCTTTTCTTTTCGATACCATTAATAATTAATATCATTTTGCAAATTAAAACAATGAAATTAATGGATGATTCATAAATAAAAATTTCCATAATTGTTTAAGAATTCATAAAATAATTTTTATGTTTTTGTTACCATTTTAATAAAATATGAAATTATGGGTCTCATTTAGAATCCATTTTCAAAAGGTGAACTGAGAAAATATGAAAAAATATATTTTTTGAAATAATTTTGAATAATAGAGGATTGAAAAAGGAATAAATGTTATTAAAATAAAATTATCAGTTGAAAATACAAAATTTTATTCTGAATGGATGGAAAAGGATTGTTCATATTTTTTAAATAATTTTATTGAAACTTACTTCATAAAAGTATTTTTTAAAAATTCCATTGAAAATTTGTAATTGAAAATATAATGGTCACATGAGTAAACATGTAATTTTATTTCAAAATTATAAATGGGTTTTTAGGAATAGTGTATACAAAATGGAGGGAAAATGTATTTAATGGAGATGTGATTTTTTTTATTTAATCATTTCAATTTTATAAGGAATAAATTCACCAAGAAAGAATCTGTGTGTCAAAAAACTTATTTTCTCCAAATATAAAAATATAAATATCTTATGAAATTTAAAAAATAATAATTTATAACAATTATAATAATAATTAATAAGGAATAATATTTTATCTCAATGAAATGAAATTTGATTTAATCAAATCCATTATAGATATCATAATTAATGAAGTAAAAGGAATTTACATAAGGGATTTATGTGGTATAAATGTAATTAAATTGAAAAAAATATATAATACAATTATATATTATGATGCACCCAAATTATATGAAATTAGTTCAAGAATAACTCAATTGATGTGAATTGAGTTAAAAAATAGATTAATTAAGTCATACATAGATGCACATGATCAAACCACCTATATAATATAAATAAATACCTTAATAAACTATATCATATCCATATTCATACAAATAATATTTTTAAAAACATCACTTATAATATTTAACTAAAAAATATTATATATAAATATCGTATTTTAATCACTGAATTTTATTTTCATTGATTTTTCATTTTCTATGAGTTTTAAAATGTAAGTGTATATTTATTTTAATGATTCAATTTTAATCATTATAATATAATTATATGAACTATAATTGATGTTTAATAATTAATTATAAGGTTATGATTTAATTTCATATGTATTTTTGTTATGATTCATGATGATGAAGCTGGTGAAGATATATTTTTGGTAATTTTCATGAATGTGGGGTGGTATTTTGATAATGAATTAATTACTAAAATTAAAATTCCAAAAAATTCATCATTTATAAATTATAATCCAATATCACCAATATTTATGTTTCTATAGTTATACATGATATCAATTTTTAAAATTCTTCATGGGCGTGGTCAGACCAACCAAAATACAAACAGGTTATAATCACTGGGTCAGTATGGATAAGAAAGGGATTGTGTTTTCATAATGTGAATATTAAAGAGGAATAATTATATTATTTATATTTTTTTATTATTATGAATAGGGTTATTGGGGAGTTGGATAAATATAAAAAATATCAGGGAAATAAAATGCATCACATTTAGGGAGGAAGTTGTCTACACATATGCATGGGTGACATGTTTTTATCCATATATTGGGAGGGAGATATGGAAAGCTTTATAATTTATGAATACTACTAATGTTATAAATATAATATTAAAATTTTAATATCATTTTAAAAATAGTTTTGTAAGTTGGTGATGAAAAAATCAATCACCCTATCTATAGTGACATAAGTATGCACATATGCATTATGACTTCTTCATTTTTATAGTGGGTTTATTAGAATTAATACAACTTATATTACATTATTATAATAAAATTTCATCATATTAATAATATTTATGTTATCATATTTTCATAAATAAAATATATTTGTGTGGGTTGAAGAATAAAATAATTAAGTGAGCTTAGTTGAGAACATTATGTCTCCCTTTGGATGTTCTCCCTTGGGTAACACGATAAGGGAACTTAGATTTGTATTTTGAATGATAAAGGATTATAGGAGAAGGGAGGATATTTGTGTTAAGTCTAAGACATGGGGTGACTTGTACATGAATGAAAAAATGAAATGGCCTAAGGACATGACCCCATGACTGGAACCCCCAACCCCAACCCCCTATAGGTTAGAGTATTTAGTGATTTATTTCTTTTCAATGGTTTCTAAAATATTTTAGGATATTTTATCCTTTTATAAGCGATGAAAAAGTGTTTATTAATTAATCATTACTCTATAACAATTCAATTACACAATTTCAAGGTAAAAATATCCAAAAAGGATATAATTAAGTAGGGATGTGGGAAGGTTAATAATACCTAAAACAATCATTTGTTTCCATGTTTTAAATTTATTTTTATTATATTAAAAATAGGTTTTTATTTTTTACACTTTTTGTTTTTACCTTCGTAAATTGATTTTACCTAACTAATTAAATTTCTAATCATAATATAAGAAAAAAAATTATTACCGAATTTGGATATCATGGAACTAATTTTAGATTCCATTTAATATAATTTATTTTTTAATTATTTTAAAATTTATTGTTAAACGGAAAAATATAATATATAGAGAAACTAATTTTCTAGAAAAAAGACAATTTAAAAATTAGTTGTTCTTAATCTTATATAATATTAATTAATAATTAACTAATTTCTAATATATTTGTATATATGTTTAAAAATTTACAATATTAATTGTGTTAATTATATTAATTTAATTTATTAGATAATAATAACCCATAATTAATATATTAATTTTATAAAAATAACGCTTTCACCATTTTCCTAGTCATTATCTTTAATAATATTAAACATAATATTGTTCCCAATAATTAAATTGACCTTACTATATAATATGAACATGATAATATAAAATTTGGAATCGGTTTTTTTATTTTATTTCTATAATTGATGAAGACTAAGTTTTTATATAATAGAATAAAAATAGTTTTTAAATTGAAATATTACTTAATTTTCCAATAAATTGAACATGAGTTTTATATAATTAAAAAGTTATTTTTAAATTTTTTTTTCTAAATTTTTAGATATATTTTATATATAATATTTTACAGCTTATAATAAATCATTTTATTCCTATAAATTCAAAAATGGAAAAGTGTAAAAAAAATGGTATTTTCCACTCCTACAAATTTTTTATTTTGAATAATCTTAAAAATCCTCCCTTAGAAAATTTTGACTTCATAATTTAAAAAATTAAATTTATTTTCAATATTAAAATTAGAAAATTTATTATTTCATCTTTATGAAATGAAATTACAATATAAAAATTGTTTTCATTAAAAAAATGATGTTTAAACACTTTATGTGTTCTTAATCGTTTTTAATATGAATTTCTAATTGACTTCAATATTTTTAATTACAAGGAGTTTTATAATTTTTAAATTTTATTAATAATGTTAATAATGTATTTCTCCACTTATTTTATTTTAGTGTTTCATTTGAAATAATTTACCATCGAATTGTTAACATAAAGGAAAATATGTAGTAAAAGTTTTTAATGATTAATTATTCGTGAGAGAGATATCAAAAAATCAGATTGTGTTTCTCACCATGATGGAAAAATATATCAGAGCCATTATGATGGTATTAGTAATGGATATTTAACATTATAAATTGGGGTTCATTAGGAAACTGATTCAGTGGTTAGAATAAGGTTTTAGTGTGTAAGGGACTTATAAAAGGGTTTTAGACATGTCAGTGGGGTGACATGGCGAACTAGTGGTGGTTAAATTGGTTTTGGATAGTTTATAAAATGAGTGGTATGGGTTAGGTTAGAAGGCCAATGTGTCTTCTAGTATGAAATATTATGGATGATTTATTCCATTTTGGTATTGGATGAATTATGTAGAGGCTCACTCAGGTCTTGAAAGGCATGAGTGGAGAAGGTTTTGTAGTCTATTTTGGTTGATATTAATTTATTTTTTCCCGAAAAAGGCATATGTATGAAAATTAGAAAGGGAAAGTGGTGGTAGCGGTATAGTGACTTCATTCTCACACCCAACACAATCCCTTTAGGATACATTCAAACATTATTATTCTTGGTTCAAGTATATTTAATGTCTCACCATTAAGAGCATACTAAATATATTATTGAAACCATAGTATGGTATGGTCAAAATTGTTCTATATATGGGCCACCTAGATCATATTTATTAGGATTGAAATATTTTTAGTTACAATTGAGTGTGTCTATATTTTATCAAACTATGGAAAATATTTTCAATTGTTTTATCGTATATCTAACCTTGTGGGCACTGTTGGATTGTGTGTTATATTGTTATATCAATTATATTATATGTACACTAGTTTTTATAGTTGTTTTTTAATATTATTATTTTCTTATGAAGTTATAGTCACCCAGATATCACTCTATATACCCTATAAACTATTTGGAAACCTTGTAATATTGGAATTCATGACAAATATTATGTGGTTCTTTAGCTTGGTTAATATAGGGTGAGATAGATCAAGGATGTTACAACCTCTACATAATTTTCTCTTGGTATAGTTTTTTGATTATTGGTGTTATTTTTATCATTAAGAAACGTCATTAGCTACTACAGTGTTATGATACATGAATAACTCACTATAGTAGAAAAACATATAAAACATTGATAGTTGACTAATAAATTTAATCACGTTAAATGAAATTTAAAATAAATTTTCATAACAAACATTTCACAGTATTATAATTACATTGGTATCTATGATTTAGTAAAAAGAAATACACTTTTCAACCAACTCAAAATCAATCCATATAGTATGATATATGGAGGTCAAGTATTTAACATCACATGGGTCTAATAAATAGTATTGGATCACCCTATCATCCTATTTTTGAATGAAACCCATACATGGTCATGATCAATCATTAAAATAACAAACATGCTAGAAATTAAAAAAGATTAATTCATAATGAACAACAAAAGAGGTTTCTTAATTATAATAATTTTAGATAGCATATAGACTCTCTTCTCCATAGGGATGACACTGACCACAAGAATCCTCATTTGTAATGAGAGGAACCCATGATCTCCCAATGTTTTCTAGCACCATCTTTATATAAATAAAATAAAAACCCATGGAAGAGATTATTTTTAAATTATTATAAGTGTCACACATCCAATTGGATAATCTCATAACTTTATATAGGATATAACACATTTATTAAAGGGAGTCAAGAATCAACCACCAAACCTTATTTTCTATCATGCATTACTTATAATGTGTTCCTATTGTATATCCTGATCATTTAAACATTTCAATTTATTATTTTGTATCCGTAAATATATTAAACTATTGATACAAACTAGAATATTAACCATGTGGGGGATGTGGATGTGGACATTCACTCAATAACCATACCATAATCACATCATTAGCTATGTAAAATTCACCATAAGCCTAATACATTATAGGTAGATCATAATATATTATATAAATCATATTTATATCATATCATATCATTCAAGGGGTATCATAAAACAAGATATATACATTTTTCTCAATTTCTAGAAATATCACATCAACAGTAAAATCCAACAAGGATATTATTCATGAATATAAAATCACCTTTCCAAACTATCCAATATATTTTTGAAATTTATTATCAATCTATATAAATTTTATAACAAGGACTCTATGAAAAATTTTGTCCTTATTTTACAGTCAAACTGTGTAACCACTCAAGAAATATTT
The DNA here is from genome assembly GCA_963277665.1 of Viscum album. Lineage (NCBI taxonomy): Eukaryota > Viridiplantae > Streptophyta > Magnoliopsida > Santalales > Viscaceae > Viscum > Viscum album. The sequence goes on along the minus strand of OY728120.1, from coordinate 461,138,794 downwards.
AGTGTTGAAAAAATATAAAATTTTAATTTCAGAGATTTATGAAATGAGAATCCTCTAGAAAAATATTATTCCCACATAAAATATGATGGGGTATAGTGTTATCATGATCTAACATACTCATATCTCGATAAGAAAACATGGATAAAACTATATTTATTATATACATCATATGTATAATTATATAATATATTTTTTCATGACATCAATTGACCACTGTACATGGAATATTCCAATCATATATATAATATCCCATGCATTAATAATACATTGAAAAAGACTAATTAGGTCAATTAATATATAATATATCATTCATCTAGAAGATAATAGAATCATGTTTCCTACATCCAAGTATCCCATAACATCATTTGTTTTTCAATTAATCATGGCCAACAGTTTATCGATATAATTAAATCAACGACCAATTTATATTAACACATTATCTAAGTGGGAAAATATCATATTGGTTGAACTCCAACTTGTGAAATGATCAGAAATATATCCAATGAATCACTAATAATCTAAGAATCACGGATTTTATAACAAAGTTATCAAATTTTGAAGGTTTTAATGTTTAGTATCATTATATACTAATGTAATGGGGATTCAAAATATGTATTCATCAATATGATTCCCAATGAATATGTGAAATTCCATTTGATATACTATTGAATGTTATCCCAGTAATAAGTCATAGATTATTATATTTTGAGTCAATTTATTATATCATGAACACAACTCGTCATATAAAATAATGATTCTTTTCTTGATGAAGATAACATATCATCAAAATCCATAATACTCTATAACAATCACTGATTAATGAAAAATGAAAATTATATATTTAAATAAATATGATCATTCTGTAATTTTTTTAATTTAAAATACACTGAAATAAGAATAAATGTTAAGTATATATTCCATTTATTATAAAACCATGATTCATTTTACAACCATTATATCCAATCCCTCACGTATTTTTTACCAATTGATTCAACGTAACCCTCGTTATTTTTCAATAATAATTATTTTTTAATAGACTTTCTACATTATCTTATATAGCCACCTAATATATTATTAAATTTATCTCACTAATGATATGGAACTTTTTAATGATGTGTTTATTCCTTTAATGTGATCATGTTTCCTTACCATGATTAATAGAACCATTATTATCATAGTAAATATCAATTTATACACTGATGTTAGGAACCAAAAAATGTTTAGTAATGAATTTCTTAATCAAAATAACATCTTTCACTGGATCTGATATAGAAATATACTCTTCCTCTATTTTCTTGGCCAATATAGTGGAATTCTTAGAATTGTTTTAGATGATAACTCTATCATTTATGTGGTGAATTAAACCAGAATACGATATCATATAATATTTGTTGGATTAGAATCTAAAACCACAATCAACCATTAGAATGAGACCATCCTTACCTCAAATGACTGAGAATATATGATTACTTCTTCTTAAATACATTACTATTTTCTTAACTATAATATAGTGACTCCCACTAGAATTGTATATCCATTTACTTACAACTCTAAAATCCTAAAAAAGATTAGGTAAATTACACATCATAACCTACATGATAGATACTTTTGTGTAAGGATTAGGAATCATATCCAACCTTTGTAACTATCTATAAAGACATTTAATCTCATTAATATTAATGAAATTAATACTAGTAAATACCCCATTTTGGAGTTCTTCATGTTAAACCGCTTTAGTAATTTACCAATGTATATCTTATGACTTTTTCTAAAAAACCTCTTAGATATGTATCTATATAAAATCACATCAAATATGTAGGGATAATTCAACCATAAATTTTATAAAGAATCATTTTCCCAATAATACATTTTTAGAGTATACTTTCATGCCATAATGTTTTATAAGGAACATGTTGTCCACAAACAATATCAAAAATACAACCATAATCCCAGTAATCCTTGTGTATATATAAGATTAATTCATTGTTTTTATGAAACCAGCCTCATTTATTACATCCTCAAACTAGATATTCTAACATCAAGAGGATTTCATTAATTGATTAATATACTATTATAACATGAAAATCGTAGTAAACTAATTTGGAAATTCAATGCCTTTAAGATATATATTATACACATACTTGAATAAAATACTATTAAGGAAAAAGATTTTGATATCCATTTGATATATATGATAAATATAATGATCTAATCTCCAATGAAATACCAAAATATACATTATCATAGAAACTGGGGAAATGATTCCACATGTTCAATACTGTGTATTATTCTGAATCGACTATCAATAAGGAATTATCTATAAGTAATAACTCTACCATTCAAGTTTGTATTATGTTATAAAACATAGTTTTTTCCAATGGTTGTCACCCATTTAAGTTCACCCTCTATGTTATAAACTTGGTTTGTGTACATGGAGTCTATATCTAATACCATTTATTTTTTTCACCTTAACAAATCAAAACACTCAATTTAATTGTGGTAGGTAGTTAGTTCATTAAATATGAAAATTTCATCATCATCATTTTCCATAAGAAATATAAATCTCTTTGGAACCTTACGAATCTTACAAGACCATTTAGGTTCTTCTGTAACTAATTCACTTCTTCTATCATAAATCATTACAAAACTAGTTTCATTTACAACATTGGAAAACTTCCTACTTGTGATTCCAGAATATATCCAAGTTCAACTATCCTCTTTATGATCTCTAACATATGTGCTCTTTATCGGGTAAAATAACATGTTGGGAAACAAACACATTTTGTTCACCAGTAATAAAAAAAACTTTTTACCTCAAAATCTCTATGGGATAACAAAAATATGAATTTATATGAATTATGGATGATTTTATCAAAATAAAAATGTTTTAAATGTTATTGAAAACATGAATTCCTCACAAAAAATGAATATTTGGAAGTTTTGAAGTCTCTATATAATATAGTGACATTACAGATTATTGATATAGAATGAAGTTAATTAAGAATGTGGTAGTTTCTATAGAATATCCCTATAATTGAAACATATGGCCACACATTTTCATACTCGATTGAACAATGTGTAATAAGAGAAATACTCTCCATTCATCCTTGTCGTTAATCTATTGTGTTCCTGGAGGAGTGTGTTGTGAAATAATTCCACAAACTCTCAAATGAAACTACTAGATAAAAGGCTATACCAATGGTTTAAAACCATTTTTATTTTCCCTCAAACCATTGGTATATCCTACTCTAATGGTCTAATGGAATCTAGGTTGATTTTCCATTTGGATTAACCATTACAAATGGTAAAGTTGAACTATTGTTATAGGTTGTTTATAACAATAGTTTCCAAACTGATTTTATAGGAAATTTATAATGAAATACTTGTACCAATAGTTTTATCAAACTATTGGTATTGTATATTCATAAAAATAATTAGGGATGATTATAGAACCCATGACTTCCATCATATAGTTGAACAACTAAACCAATGGCCCGTGACCATATTTGTGTGTATAATTAGAAATATGTAAATATGTATATTTTATTATAAATTTTAATTTACATAATTTTATAATAATTAAATATATAATAAAATTATCTTCCCCATACCCGTTGATTTACACAAACATTTTAAAGGGTAAAAAAATTTATAAGGACATATACTAATGGTTGTCAAAAGTTTTCATATATTCCTTTTAGAATTTACTAAATTTTTACACTATTGGAGTTTCAGTTATTTGCTACAGGCCATTTGTGATGGGATCCCATCACAAAAACCCATTTTCGATGGGGGACCATCGCAAAAACCCTTTTTTTACGGGGGACCATCGCAAATAGCCCGTTGCAGATAACAACATCGCAAACAGTTTTTTTCCACTGGCATGTTGAAAAAAATGTTACTTGTGACAGGAATTGGTGTAGAGACCCAATTATTGAAGTACATGGACAATACATTAATTTTACGGAATACTTATTACATAAAAAAAATAGACACACCAGGACCGTAATATTTTAGTGTCTTTGGAAACTCAGAATATAATCTTCTAATCGTGGTGAAATATCTTCAACATCTCCCATAAAGATCTTCCCTTTTTTTCATACCTAAAACATTTCTTTATATCCTGGGGAAAAGAAAACATAAAATGGGTGAGATCAAATTCCCAGTAAGGGTAAACATAGATAACATAAAACAATCCATAAACATTTGAATGCAAAAACTTGTACATAAAATCTAAACATCAAAATCTTCAGCAAAGACATGAATCTTGGAAGTACGTAAGGCATATATCATAAGGGAACATCAATAATGATAAAATATCATGGTAATAAAGCATGTAATTGGGGAAACCATTAAGCACATGTTATGATTTCCATAGTATCCAAGGCATTTCTTCCAAGACCATCTTAGTGGACAAAGTCCCTTTCTGAATCGAGTTCACTCCTCGTCTCAGTCCTGTAACACTGAACCAGATTAACTTACTGTTCCATCCATGTCTATCTCATGAGATATAAATCATTACCCAATTCATTGGAGGGAGATATCGGTCCCACCCATCTCATAATGAAATCATTCTTACTTGTGCCACAACATAAACATAAATCATCCACATAACCCAACGAATAAAATAGGTTTCATAAACATCACCCCATCATAAAATAATCCATACAAAAAAATGGATATCATTTCATCATAGTAAAAGTGAAACCATGTAAATCATAGAGAAATTATTCTTGAAACAAACACATATGAATGAATGTCATCTTAGATGGAAAATGGTTTTGATAAAACACTTGAAATGAATTCTTGAGGAAAATATCCTTTCCTATTCAAAATCAATTTCTTTTCACCAAACATCATGCAATTTCAAAAGATAAAGATTTTTTTGAAAACAATCATGAAATATTTTGGAGGAAGCTTCATGATAATAAGGCTTTATAAAACCGTAGAAATCCATTCGTGCCGTATAAGTTAAAAAAACATTATTCTCGTACTTTTTCCTAAAAAGTCAAAAAAGTACCTCGTAAAAGAAATATTCCTTCCATACGATGTGGTAAAAGTAGAAAAGGATAAAAATGACTTTAAACATACATGGAAGAAATGTAAACATTTTATGAAAACAATTTGAGAACATATGGACATGGATAACAATCATAACCCCAGTAAATATTTACGAATAAACAATATCGGATAAGAATGAGATTGGAATAATTATCCCTTACCTTAGGTCCGATATTCTTCGTACGTTTACGAACCTCCTATATAATGATTTAAAAAATTTCATTGACTTATTACCAAATCATATTCATTGTTATGATATCATATATGTTTCTCTTATGACTTTATAGTACCCATTCTTTTGTAAGTTCCATGTTAAAGCAGCGTTTTGGGTTAAATCGTTTTATTTATCGTACCTGTTTGGACATGTTTTTCTTGATATTATTACTTATATAATGATTTAATTAATTACATAATGTAAAAAATGATTTATATATAATATATATTTCAGTATATATATATATATATGATATATCGATTAAATGAAATGAAATACACCGTTCATGGAGACGGTAGGCCGTACGTACGCATGAACACTATTTTCATTTCCATATAAAATTGATTGAAATTAATTAGATGACAGAAATATATATATATATATATACATAAATCCAATATCATTTTTATGTCATATTTTTCATTATTACTTATTATATATACTTTATAATCATCCATGAATGGTTAACATGGAGAATGAATCTCATCGCGTCGTGGAGACGGTATTCCGTACGTACGCACGAGCGATGATATCGTTCCCATGATAGTGGAATTGTATTGGAGTGTATTTATACTATGTCAGAATCAATATCACTTTACAATAATCATATATAGTTATTATTTACACCATTATACCTATCCAAGTAAGGTGGTGGTGGAAAATAGATTGCAGCACGATGTGGAGACGATATTCCGTACGTATGCACACGCAGTGATTTCGTTTTCCGTAGGATGGATAGATGGTGAAATAGGGTTGTTTCATAATTATAATAACATATCAGTATATGAGTGATACCGATGTTATTACTTCATAATGAAACAACTAAAGAAGAAGAAGTGGAAGAAGAAATAAAGTTGAAAGAATCGGTAACGGACATTACCTCTTCTTTGAATCGCCTCTTTGAGACCTCCACTTAGGGAACTAAAATTGGTCTTTGAAGAAGAAAAGAACCTCTAGGGTGTTTCTAGGGAAGTGTAAAAGAGAATTTGGCAGGGTTTGTCTGAGATTGAAGGCTCAAAGTTGTGTGAGGAAGAGAGAGAGGAGGTGCCCTTTTATAAGGGAGGAGAGGGGCACCTTAGAAAAAACTTAAAATATTATTTTATTATAAAGTCATATTCAGTTTTTAATAGCTCCAAATTGATTTATTTAGACGCTAAGGTGGGTATGGGTCGAAATACTTTCATCCAGTATAATTTAGACAAGTTTAGGGTTCTATTATAACCTTATCATTTAGATTTAACTTTAAGTTAAATAATTTTACTTTTACCGTGTCTTTTTGTTTTCTTACACTATAAGGTTAATAAACTTACCATAACAAGCCAAAAGAACCCCAAGCTGTTTATTATTAATATATATAACCTTATCTATGTCATTTGACCGAAACATATATTTTTAGGAATAAAATTACAATTAATAATATAATATTCGTTTTAAAAAATATTTTATGTCAATTTTGATACTATTTGGTAATTTATTTTTGTGAAAATGATAATAGAAATATTAATTTGATAAAAGTTAATTAAATCAATACTAACATGTCATATTAACATATAAGATTGTTTTAATTCATAAAAAGTTTCAAATTACATTTATTTGAGTATTTATAACATCAATTATGTCAATATTTCATTAATAATATAATTACTGCATCATCATTGTGTCATAAATAAATTAAATTAAGTAAAATTATAAAAATTAAAAATAAAAAAGGATTATTTAGGAAATCTTTTTATCTTTCTAATTAATATTTATAGTCGAATTTATCTTATGCATAACCCTATATTAAAAATTATTTACTTTTTAAACTTTGATTTTAACTATTTTAACCCTTCTTTAAATAAATTAATATTAACTGTCCTAATCTAATCCAAGTGGGCCTAAATGGTCATATTTTATTCCTAAGGTTGCTTTTGGTCTAATTAAACTTATCCAATAGAATTAGGACATGTGTTAGGGTAATAAAAATATCATTTTTACACTTAATTACCTTATTTACTTGTAACCGTGGTAAAAAAAAGTAAAACTTTACTATTCACCAAAAATACTTTCATCTCATTGAACCACATTTTACTCACTGACATCAACCATGTCTCTCGGATTTTTTAAATTCCACTCACAGAAGCGGTAAAATTATGTTTTATGTAAATTTTCAAATTCTCCCAGGAGGTGGGTAAAAGACGGTCAAAAGTTCAATAAAATTTTTATATATCTAAAATTATTATAAAATGACACCAATGAATTTAATTGAACTTATATACGTATTATGTATCAATTTTGACCTAAAATAAATTTAAATAAAATAAATAATCATTTAAATAAAAAGCCGGTTTTTAAATAGTAACCCAGTGTTTTCACTATTCATCAAAAATTGAAAGTTTTCAGAAAAATACCAAAATTTCACCCTAGGATAATTTCGATATTCCAAATTCAAAAATGAAGTCCATTTTGAAATATGAAATTTAAAAAATTCCATAAAGTGGTTATTACTATTCATAATGACTAGTTTTAATAATATTTTAATAGCATATCGTAGTTTAGTGAAACTCAGTATTGCGTACAACGCAAGCTATCGAGGAAGGTTGCGATTGCGTATAAAGAAATCGAAGCTAGTGTTGTGTGTTGTGAAATATCCCTTTGATGATTTATATAACATAAAAACAAAATATTTCTCATAAAAGTCTCAGGTTTTACATTCTACCCCCCTTAAAATGAATTTTGCCCTCAAAATTCGTCGGGGTTATAAATAGTTTACTACTCGAAAGTTTCTTTAATATAAACCCACATCGTAAAAAGGAATACCAAAATATGGATTTAAAACTAAAGTATGAAAAGTAACGGTTACCCAAATTAACTAATCACTGGGTTTCCACATAGGAGAACATAGGTGACAATATGGATGTGGAAGAGAAATATAACTGTCATGTTCTGATGAGGAGTGGTAGAGAACATGAATATGAAAAAGCCAAAAATCACAAAGTCATAAATTTGTGATGATCTAGGGTACCATCTGATTCATTGTATATAAGGTCACTAGGAAAACATTTTTGGTTTTCAAGATCATTTCCCTAAAGTTAAAGAATTTGAATTAGAATAAATACTTACTTTATTTTGGTACAATCTCACTGTTGTTCATACTTTGAACAATTTCCTCTTCATCTCTTAAGGAAATGAAGTTGAATTTGTTATTCATGAAGTGTTAACCGATCATGTGATAGAATGATGGTTCATTACATCTGTTTCAAACAAATTGTTAGCAAAAGTTATCAAATATACATAAGTCTATCTATGGTGAGGTTAATCATATATGATTCTAAAAATGATCTTATACTTCAAATATCATACCGATTAATAAAATAAAACTGGTTTCCACTAATTAGGGACTTCCTGTAGGCCAGTGGTATGCGATAAAGGCCAGTTTCATTTCAGTTGTGGGTTCGATTCCCACAGCCTTGTCCGATGCGATGGGCTGTCACCCATCCTGTAGGTTGTCCTTTTTCTAAAACTACATTACTATAACATCCCATCAATAATATCAAAAAAACTTCTATCCTTGAACAATACTAACTTATGTCCAACATAATCCATTCCAATCTTTTGGCTTATCCATAATACTACAGTCCACTCTCATAATATAGTGAAAACGATTACCAAAGATTTCATATAACAAGCATGTTAATACCATCGTTGATCCCCATATATCATAAGATATGTCTTGTTGGTCACATTACAAACATTCGAAGGCCTTAATCATGTATTCTCTTGAAAAATGAATACCCATTGAATCTTAGTGAAAACATGAGTTCTATCAAAAGTTAACCCTTTCCACATACCAAAACCCCAAAATTCTATATACTCAAACCATGATATAACTAATTCCTTATATCAGTCATGAGCTCATGAATACTGTCAAACATTTCATTTTCTCCTTATCCCTTCATTATGTGCATATCATCTTCTTTCCAAAAATATCTCAATCACTTTCCATGGTTACCAGTACCATAAAATTATTCAAAACCACAATAGACCAATAAATAAAGATTCCAATATTCCACAATACTATAAACAACATTATTTTGGAATCCTATTACATAAAAACTTAATCAATCCACCACATTGTTGTCATATTCAACATCGCCAATAGTGATCGCATGTGACTTCCCTTTGTCCTTTTCCTTAAGTGATTTCTCATGTCGATCATCATTAACCATTGGATTAGGGCATTGATTAGCATAATATCCAATTTTATTGCACTTGAAGCATTGAAGTGTGGGTGGTGCATTCTCTACAGTCTTATTTTTATTCACACCATTAGCAACCCTTTTTTAATTACTTCAACACTATGCTGCTCGATGACCTTATTTTCCACACTTAAAACATTTTCTAGTCCCTTTAAGACAATCTCCACCATGCTTCCTTCCACACTTTGAGCATAAAGAAACATTCATCTTCTTTTCACCATTATTCTGACATTTCTCCTTGAACTCCATCTTTTGTTTCTTGTCAAAACCATGAGATGGATATGTAACACCAACTTCCTTTTCTACCTTAATAGCACAATGCACAATTTCTTCATAGCTAATGAAGTCTCTTATAGCAAATTCCCTTCAAAGATTGGGTTTTAAGCCATTGAAGAATCGATCAACTTTCCTTTCAGGTTGGATGATAAAGCCAGATGCATACCATGCAAGCCTTGTAAAATTCGCTTCGTATATACCAACAAATTCATCATCCTTTTGCTTTAGTTCAATAAACTCCTTCTCCAACTTTGTTCGAAGAATACGAGGGAAGTACTTATTGAAAAATAAGTTCTTGAACTCGTCCCATTCCATGGACTCAATTTCATCTCTTGGCCTCGTATTCTTCATAAGATTCCACCATTGATTAGCTTCACCTTCTAAACAATATACTGCTAAGATGACTTTATCATGTTCAGAACATTGAAGAACTGAAAATATCTTTTCAGTGGTACTGATCCATTGTTCAACAACAAGTGGATCAGAATACCCACCGAAACTAGGTGGATGTTGCCTCATGAAGGACTCAATAGAATATTGTTCCCTTCTCTTCTCATTTGGAAGTCTAGAATGATTCATAGATTGTGTAAGTATAGCAATAAGATTTTGCACTCCATCTCCCATATTTGTTTGTTCAGGAGGAAATCATTGCATTTTCCATTACATTGATCAACACGGTTCCTTCGGGTTACAACCATCGTCTAAAACCCAAAAAGAATAGTGCGAGAGGAAAAAAACACGCTAGGGAAAACAAAATAATAAAGGGGGAGTACCTTCAATATCTAACATATTAGGTTTCTGTAATTCTAGTACTATAACCTATACTTATACTTAACCTTAGGGACATCACTAGAAATACCTTAGAAATATCTCTAGGGATCTCACTAAAGTTCTCGCATCCTAGTTTCCAAAGTTTGACTAAACCTTTCCTCTGATACCAACTATAGAGACCCAAAACATGACGTACATGGTCATTACATTACTTTTGCGGAATACTTAGTACATAAAAAAAATATACACACAAGGACCGTAATAGTTTAGTGTATTTGGAAACTCATAATATAATCTTCTAATCATGGTGAAAGATCTTCAACATCTCCCATAAAGATCTTCATTTTTTTTCTTACCTAAAACCTTTCTTTATATCCCGGGGAAAAGAAAACATAAAAGGGGTGAGCTCAAATTCCTAGTAAGGGTAAACATAGAGAATATAAAACAGTCCATAAAAATTTGAATGCAAAAACTTTTACATAAAATCTAAACATCAAAATCTTGAGCAAAGAAATGAATCTTGGAAGTACGTAAGGCATATATCATAAGGGAACATCAGTCCTGATAAAATAGCATGGGAATAAAAAATGTAATTGTTGAAACCATTAATCACATTTTATGATTTCCATAGTAGCCAAGGCATTGCAGCCAAGACTATCTTAGTGGAAAAATTCCCTTTCTGAATCAAGTTCGCTCCTCGTCTCAGTCCTGTAACACTGAACCAGATTAGCTTACCATTCTAGCCATGTCTATCTCATGAGATATAAATCTTTAGCCAATGCATTGGAGGTAGATATAGGTCCCACCCATCTCATAATGATATCATACTTACTTGTGCCACAATATAAACATAAATCATCCATCATAACCCAAAGAATAAAATGGGTTTCATAAACATCATCCCATCATAACATAATACATACAAAAAAATGGATATCATTTCATCATAGGAAAAGTGAGACCATTTAAATCATAGAGAAATTATACTTGAAACATGAACATATGAAATAATTTCATCTTAGATGGAGAATGGTTTTGATAAAACACTTGAAATGAATTTTTGAGGAAAATATCCTTTCTTCTTCAAAATAAATTTCTGTTCACCCAACATCATGAAATTTTAAAAGAAAAAGATTTTGTTGAAAATAGTCATGAAATATTTTGGAGGAAGATTCATGAAAATAAGGCTTAATAAAACCGTAAAAATCTGTTCGTTCCGTATAAGTTAAAAAAACATTCTTCTCATACTTTTGCCAGAAAAGTCAAAAAAAAAGTACCTCGTAAAAGAAAGATTTCTTCTAAACGATGTGGTAAAAGTAGAAAAGGGTAAAAATGACATTAAACATACATGGATGAAAAGTTAACATTTTATGAAAACATTTTTAGAACATATGGACATGAATAATAATCATAACCCCAGTAAATACTTACGAATAAACAATCTCAGATAAGAATAAGATTGGAATAATTATCCTTTACCTTAGGTCTGATATGCTTTGTACATTTCCGAACCTCTAATATAATGATTTAAATAATGTCATTGAATTATTACAGAATCATATTCATTTTTATTATATCATATATGGTTCAATTATTACTTAATATTACCCGTTCTTTTGTAAGTTCCATGTTAAAGTAGTGTTTTGGTTTAAATCGTTTTATTTATCGTACGTGTTTGGACTTGTTGTACTTGATATTATTAGTTATATCCTGATTTAATTAATTCAATAATGTAAAACATGATTTATATATAATATATATTTCAGTATATACATATATATATATGATAGATCGATTAAATGAAATGAAATACACCGTTCATGGAGACAGTAGGCCGTACGTAGGCATGAACGCTGTTTTTGTTTCCTTATTAAATTGAATGAAATTAAGTAGATGACATAAATACATATATATAAATAAATCCAGTATCATTATTATGTCATATATTTCATGAATACTTATTATATATACTTTATAATCATTCATGAATGGTTAACATGGAGAATGAATCTGATTGCGTTGTGGAGACGGTATTCCGTACATACGTACGAGCGATGATATCGTTCCCATGATCGTGGAATTATATAGGAGTGTATGTATACTATTTAAGAATCAATATCACTTTACAATAATCATATATATTTATTATTTACACCATTATACCTGTCCAAGTAAGGTGGTGGTGGAAAATAGATTACACCACGGCGTGGAGATGGTATTCCATACGTATGCACGCGCGGTGATTTCGTTTTCCATAGGATGGATAGATGGTGAAATAGGGTTGTTTCATACTTATAATAAAATATCAGTATATGAGTGACACTGATGTTATTACTTCATAATGAAAAAACTAAAGAAGAAGAAGTGGAATAAGAAATAAAGTTGAAAGAATCGGTAATGGACATTACCTCTTCTTTGAAACGCCTCTTTGAGACCTCCTCTTTGGGCACTAAAATTGGTCTTTGAAGAAGACCGGAACCTCTAGTATGTTTCTAAGGAAGTGTATAAGATAATATACCATGGTTTGTCTGAGATTGAAGGCTCAAAGTGGTGTGAGGAAGAGAGGGAGGAGGTTCCCTTTTATAAGGGAGGAGAGGGGAACCTTACGAAAAACTAAACATATTATTTTATTATAAAGTCATATTCAGTTTTAATAGCTCCAATTTAATTTATTTAGAATCTAAGGTGGGTATGGGTAGAAATCCTCTCATCCAATAGAATTTAGACAAGTTTAGGGTTTTATTTTAACCTTATCATTTAGATTTAACATTAGGTTAAATATTTTTTCTTTTACCGTGTCTTTTTGTTTTCTTACACTATAAGGATAATAAACTTACCATAACAAGCCAAACGAACCCCAAGCTGTTTATTATTAATATATATAACCTTATCTAATTCATTTGGACGAAATTTAGATTTTTAGGAATAAAATAACAATTAATAATATAATATTTGTTTTAAAAAATATTTTATGTCAATTTTTATACTATTTGGTAATTGATTTTTGTGAAAATCATAAAAGAAAGATTAGTACGATCAAAGTTAATTAAATCAATATTAACATGTCATATTAATATATAAAATTATTTTAATTCATAAAAAGTCTCAAATTACATTTATTTGGGTATTTATAACATCAATTACGTCAATATTTCATTAATAATATAATTACTGCAACATCATTGTGTCATAAAAAACATAAATTATTTAAACACTAAAAATTAAAAATAACATACCATTATGTAGGAAATCGTTTTAGATTTCTAATGAATATTTATAGTCCAATTTATCTTATGTATAACCATATATTAAAAATCAGTTACTTATTAAACGTTGATTTTAACTATTTTAACCCTTCTTTAAATAAATTAATATTAAATGTCATAATCTAATGAAAGTGGTCCTAAATGGTAATATTTTATTACTAAGGTTGTTTTTGGTCGAATTACACTTATCCAATAGAATTAGGACATGTGTTAGGGTAATAATAATATCATTTTTACCCTTAATTACCCTATTTACTTTTAACCATGGTAAAAAAAGTAAAAAGTTACTATTCACCAAAAATTATTTTCATCTCATTGAACAACATTTTACTTAATAACATCTACTGTGTCTCTCGGATTTTTGAAATTCCACTCAAAAAAGCGGTAAAATTATGTTTTATGTAAATTTTCAAATTCTCTTAGGAGGTGGGTAAAAGACGGTCCAAAGTTTAATAAATTTTTTATATATCTAAAATTATTATAAAATGACTCGAATGAATTTCATTGAACTTATCTAGGTATTATGTATCAATTTTGACCTAAAATAAATTTAAATAAAATAAATAATTATTTAAATAAAAAGGTGGTTTTTAAATAGTAACCTAGTGTTTTCACTATTCATCAAAAATTGAATGTTTTCAGAAAAATACCAAAATTTCACCCTAGGATAATTTCGATATTCCGAATTCAGAAATGAAGTCCATTTTGAAATATGAAATTTAAAAAATTCCAAAAAGTGGTTATTAATATTCATAACGGCTAGTTTTGATATTATTTTAAAAGCATCTCATTGTTTAGTGAAACTCAGTGTTGCATACGACACAAGCTATCGAGGAAGGTCGTGATTGCATGTAAAGCAATCCAAGCTAGTGTTGTGTGTAGTGAAAGATCCCTTTGATGATTTATATAACATAAAAACAAAATATTCCTCATAAAAGTCTCGGGTGTTACAATCGGTCCTGTCATAAATAGCTCTCCGATTAAATATATTATATATACAAGAACCTGTTGTGACAGGCCAGTCACAAAAATTATTTACGATCGGACAAGGGCCCGTCACAAATAGATTTTTGTTATAATCCTGTTATGGTGATCCCATTGTAAAAATGTTATTACGATGGTAAAGTCTCCCGTCGTAAAAACGTTTAAAATATATATATATTCTATTGTGATGGGGTCCCATAGAAAATGGCCCCATTGAAAATAATTAAAAAAATAAATATAATAATATAATTATGATTATTGAAAAAATAATATTAATATTATTAAAATAATAAATAAACATAAAAAATATTAAATTTATCAATATTCGCAAAAAAAAATATAAAAAAGTCATAAATTATTATTTCTATTATAAGTAACATAAAAAAAGATTAAAAAATATTATACTAATAAAAAATAAAAAATATTAAAATATTAAAAATAATAAAAATAATTAAATTATGCAATATTCACACCAATATAAAAGTCAAAAACAGTAAATAATTTATATTACCACAAATATTTAATTCAAATGTTTTTAATAGAACAAAAAATCATTGGGGGACAGTCTTCTAGAGGAGTTGGAGGAGCTGGATGAGATGATGGAGGAAACTTCATCCCTAAATTATGAGTCAGACGACACATGTACTCTATCTTTTCTTGGTGCTGGCGCTGCCATCGACGCATGTCCTCCTCATTCTACTGATGTATCTCTTCCTGCTACTGATGCAAACACTCTATAAGATTAGTTTGAGCTCGAAACTACTCCTGATACTGTGAGCCAAAAGATAATGACTCTCCACGAGATCCTCTCGAGTGGGACACTGACATTGCATCAGTATCATAATAAGTCCTAGGAGTCAAATGTGATCTGATACCTATTACCTGACCCTTCTCGAAGGCATATTGGATCACCTGCATCCATGTAACCTCATCGAAATGTTGAGCACTAGTCTGATCAGTCGTCTCGGCCAGACTCTCAGCTGGTGTTTAAGAGGTCGCCGCCTCATATGACTCCATCAATTTCAATTTGAAATTAAAATAGTGAAAATATTATATGTAGTTAATTTTTAAACTAAAAAACAATGATACTTACCACAATATGATGCTGGAAATCCCCTCCTACCTCTCTAGTGGCTAGATCATTGTACATCATCTAATAAACATCGTACTCTGTAATATTGGGATGTTCGACTACCTATATGAATATAAAATAAAATATTTATATTTAATATTATATAAAATATTTAAAAAATATTCATAACAGATGCTCTCTATGCATACTAAATGTATTACTACCAGCTCGATGTGTCACCTCGTGTCTCCCCCGGTTCTTTCGGCCCAATGAAGATCTCCTCTGAAATCCACCACTCAACCAGTGTGAACATAATCTATCCCAAATGTGAAATGAAATGTACTCTTGTAGGTGGGCACAACATGACTCATCAAATACTGTCACTCATTCTTTATTAAGGTCTTTCCTTCTCAAATTGAGAAATAATTGTCGAAAACTCTCACCCATAGACACCTCACATGCCTCGTGGATAGTGCCACGCATGCTATCATCGATGGGATACCATTAACCCTATTATTAATTTATAATATCTTGTTATTAACGAAATAAATTTCAAAATAAATATTATTTATTTATATAATAGACTATTATTGAACATTCCAAGCCACACATCAATGGAAATCTGAACCCATGTGATCCATTACTGAGAAAAATAATTACGCAAGATAGCGCTCCCCTGTCCAACATATACATGCACAAAACTGTCAAAAAAATAAAAATAATCAAACAATTCGTATATAAAGAAATTAATGAATGCTAACTAAAATACACAGGTTATCATACATCTTCCTGCGTTAATCGAATCCAAGATGTGGACGTCACTCGGGGATCCGGTTAGGAATCATCACTCATGCAAGGCTGCAACACCTCTGCCTACCCCATTAACTGCCAGTAGGATGGGGGTCATATAATCGCAAATCCTCCTCATCCAAATGGATCTCAGCCTCCTCTAACTCACAAAATGGGTCAGGGTCCATCTGAAACACAAAATTATTGTAGTTAGCAGTTAGTTGAAAATAAATAAATATATATATATATATTAGTTATGATTATAACCAGCATTTGACAATGTAAATGTTCATCTTTATCATCATCTTCATATACGAAGATGTCAATTCCTTCAAATTCATCATCGAAGTCATCATTATCTATATGAGTTTCAGTTTCATCATATCTTTCCCATTCAAATTCATCTGTAACATCATTATCATCATCGTCACCATTAAACCTTAATTGTGGGATGTCATCATCGATATTCATGTCTCATTGTAAAAAAGATTTATTTTTAGTAGTCTCTTGAAAAATTTCAATTCCTTGTACTTAATTGGAACCAAATTTAGTTTCAGTAAACTGATTTTCTTGAGATTCAATTTTTATTATGCTCCACTAATTACTCATATCCCATGAAGTAGCATAGAACTATGAATAATATATTTGATTCAACTATTGAGGTAGTAAAAATGGTCCATCTACTGCAAGAAGGCTTTTATATTTAATATCGACGATACCATGAATCAGATGAACAAGAATTCCTCTCTATGTATCCAACATCCAACATTTAAACATTGTTATGTAATTTTTCCAAGATAACACAATTAAATAATTTCATCCAGCATGCCAAAAAAGTCAACATCAGTTTCTCAATGATGTGATCCTCTTAAGAAAACTCTAATATTCATTGTTTTTTTATTCTCCATATGCACATCTATGAAATCTAAAACCAGTCACCACATATGCATTATAAGATTTAACCATTTTAGATGATGGGTTACCCAATATACACAGCTGCTTATTAATTTTAACAGCAATTTGAGACACCTGAAAATTTGTAAAATAATTATCAATACAATAAATAATAATATGAATTGACATATTAAACTACCAATAATTTATGTTTCCTATTTTTGAAACCATTGAGAAAAACATTTGTCGGCATTCTTCAAGAGAAACTGCGGTATTTTGTGGAATTAGTTTCATGATATTATTATCATATAACCTACAAATAAAATAAGTTCATTTACTCTAACTAAAATTTTAGAATAAGTGATATAAGCACTCATAGTACAAATTATGTCTTTTCTTCACATTTGAGCAGAACATATGTATGATCTCTGTGATGTTCATCATCTGAAAGCCATCGTTCATGAACTCCACCGAATCCAAGCACTGGCTAATTAAAAAATGATAATAGATTTTCCATTTAATCATCAAAATTACCCTCATTCCATCCCATGCGTTTGTGTTTTGAAGGGTATATTTAAATTTAAAATAATGAGAGCAGAAAAAATAAATTTCCTCTTACAAATATGCTTTGTCAATTTGGCCTTCAACTGAGGCTTTATAACATACTCTTTTCTTCAATTTCTACATGCATCTATCGAATGGGTAAATCCATCGAAACTATAATAGACCTCTACATTTAAGTTCATCTAAATTATGTAATATTAGAAGTTCTATTGAGTCAATGAAATCCTGTGGGAAGATTTTTCCCAGTTTACATATAACAACAACAATATCTTCTTCCAGTTTACTTAGTACATCATAATCTGTTGTCTCTACAGAAACATCTCAAAAAAATATATGATATGTTTGTTATTGAATCCCAAATCATATAATTCAATAATCCTATGAATCCAATTGGCATAAGTATTTCCATTATAACATGAAAATAATGACTTTTTAATCTGGTAATATGACCATTCTTAACATATCTACCCAGATTGGAAGCATATCCATCTAGATGACTCAAATCTGAAATCAAATTTCCAAAAAATAATGTATCTTTTTGGAAAGCGTATATGATGCTTTTGGCATCATTAACCTCTGGGATCTGAATTTTTTAAACTGGTCAAGTTCTTTCCATCTAGAAATTTGGAAAAGATATCATTGTGCCTTTACATTATCTTTGGTCTTACATGGTGTATCCAAAACTGTAAGAAATAAATTATCAAAATAGTTCTTCTCAATAGGAATGACATCCAACATGTGAAAACAAAAAAATTAGACCAATATGGAAGATCCCAAAAAATGCTATGTTTTATCCAATTATGTTTTTTCCCAAATCCAGGAATTTTCTATTGGTTTACTATTGGCCCAAATGTAATGGGAGGTAATGAAAATATATCTAATTTTAACTTTTTACCTGATATCATTTTTAGTGGATCATCCCTTTCAATTGGGCCTTTTCTTAAATCAGATTTATTCCTCCGAAAAGGATGATAGGTTGGAAGAAATATGTGATGACAGTTAAAATAGAATGTTTTTTTCCATTGATGAGAATAAAGGCTTTGTTGTCTTTCATACAGTAAGGAAATTATTTCGGACCATGTGTACTGCATCAAGATAACATGCCATATTCTGGGAAGTCACTAATCGCCCACATCAATGAAGATTTTAATATGAAGTTTTGTTTTGCAGCAACAACATATGTATTAACACCATTAATCCACATTGAATTTAACTTATAGATTAATGGTTTTAAATAAAAATCAGTATTCTCTTTCAGATGTCCTGGGATTAATAAGTTCAAAGATATATAGGGCTCCTTCAGCAACATCCATGGAGGTAAATTGTATGAAGTTATAAAGATAGGCGAACATGAATACTGACTACAATAAGAACCAAATGGATAGAAATCTCTAGTAGAAAGGCCCAATCTCACATTTTGGGCTTCTAAAGAAAATAATAGATGTAGTCAGTCAAAATGTTTCCATGAATCAACATCAGATAGATGATTCAAGCTTTTGTAACTTGAATTCTTGGTTTTGTTCCATGAAATTATTGTCGTTATGTTCTGAGACATAAATAAATACTACGACCTGGGTGTAAGGGGGAAATATCTCAACTATATTACAGGAATCGATCAAGACTTCCCTGTTTTAGGTTCTTTATACCTCAATTTTCCACATGTGGGAGAACTATCCAACGGATCATTTTCACCAGAATATAAGATTCAATCATTTTCACATGCATGAATGTTCCGATAACTATGGCTCAGATTTTGATTCAGCCTCTTGTTCTCACTGTAATTTAGAGGAAACACATTTTTCAGGTAACATTGTTTTAACCAAAGAAAATATCTGATCAAAACAGTTATTTGACATTGAATTATCTGATTTAATAGCCATAAATTTTGCAATCGCTTCTCATTTTTTTTATCACAAAAGCAGGATATAATTCATCCTCAGTAGACCTCCACAACTCAAAAAAATCAGATGGTGCCAACTCATGAGTTAAATCAATATCATCATGAGTTTCAGTTTGTTGAACAGATGGACCTGAAACATCATCTACTAAATTTTGGAACTGTGATGGATATAGAATCAAGTTATAATATCTTCTATTGAACTATGTTCACAGTGTTGATACCAAAAAACATAATCTAGTTAAAAACCAAACTGCAAGAGATGTCACACATCCTTTTATAATTTGTCAAACATTTTCATAGCACATTTTTTACAAGGATAATTTATTTTTACTTCTGATACAAATTCTGTTTTTGATGATGAAAATGTTAAGAAAGTTTCAACCCCCTCAATATATACAAAATTTAAACCAAAACTGTTTGAATTTCTGTGCTAATTTATCCAAGCATGATCATCTAATAATGACTATTGTTTACTTCCTTGTTCCATATTTTTCTAAAAAATATAAAATCATTACTATTTTTGAATAATTTGAAATTATAAAAACACTAACAAAAAATAGAATATAAATAATTACAACTACTTATTAATAATTTCCATTAATTATGGGTGACACAATTTCATGTGGATTGATGATTACTCTTTTGTCGGACGACTCATTTGCTTGAAAGTTTATTACACTAAAATCCCAATGAAGAATCTACTCAGAGGAATCATATTCATTCTCGTGCATACCAGAATGTATAAGAATACCTCTGAGAAGATTCTTTATTGTGATTTCACTATGAGAAAGAAGCATGTAAATGAGATGTTAGAAAAATACCCCCCTTTTCTTCAATGAATCTTCTTCTTGCAACTATCAATGCCTAATAACATTATAAAAAATGTGGTCCTATGAATGCATATTAAAAATCGTGTATACGAGATTGGATATGCATACATAGAAGCATACTATTCACAATGTTTTGAGTTGGTGGGAGTAGAATGGAGAAGAGTCACCAAGAAAAATGAGTGTTTTCAATTCACTGAAAATTGTGCCAAGTTATTACAATTTATTACAATTGATTTTATTCTTTTTCATTCCTATTTATTTCTATTTATTCATAGTTATTCCTAATTATTCATATTTATTCATATTTTATTACTAATTTTTACTAATTATTATTAATTATTCTTATTTATTCCTATTTATTATTATTTATTCCTATTTATTCATATTTTATTTTTATTTTGTTACTAATTATTACTAATTATTTCTAATTATTACTAATTATTACCAATTATTACTCATTATTACTAAATAATACTAATATTTACTAATTATAGCGAATTATGTATAATTATTTCTAATTTTTCCAAATTATTCTTAATTATTCCCAGTTATTGCTAATTATTACTAATTATTACTAATTATTACCAATTATTTCTAATTATTACTAATTATTACAAATTATTACTAATTATTACTAATTATCACTAATTATTAATAATTATTACTAATTATTCCTAATTATTCCTAATTATTCATAAATATTACTAAATATTACTAATTATTACTAATTATTTGTAATTATTCCTAATTATTACTAATTGTTAATAATAATTCCAAATTATTCATAATTATTCATAATTATTACTATTTATTAATAATTATTCTTAATTATTACTAATTATTACTAACTTTTACTAATTATTACTAATTATTCTTAATCATTACTAGATATTACAATTTATTACTAATTGTTACTATTTATTACTATTTATTAACATTTATTACTATATATTACTATTTGTTACAATTTATTACTACTTATTACTATTTTTTAGAACATGTTACTATTTATTACTATTTATTAGTATTTAGTACTATTTATTAGTATCTATTAAAAATTATTAGTATTTATTACGAATTATTACTATTTATTGGTATTTATTACTATTTATTAGTACTTAATAATATTTAATTCTTTTTATTAGTATTTATTACTATTTATTAGTATTTATTACTAATTAATACTATTTATTACGAATTTTAAAAATTTATTACTATTTTTTCTAATTATTACTAATTAGTGTTAATTACTATTAATTGCTACAAAATACAACTACTAATTTCTAATTACTTCTAATTATTTATACACATTAATAATTAATTTTAATAATTATTAATTATTACTAATTACTAAGCATTAGTACTAATAATTTAATATTATTATTACAAAAAAATATTGATGGAAAAAAATTTACTAATTAGTACTACTAATTCAATTTGGAAATAGGTTTTAACCACCACTGATTATTAGCAACGTCACCTGTCGCAAATACCCTCCGGGAGTCTAACTAGTTACAAAGGTGGAGCCCCCGTCGCAACTAGTTATTACAGTCTCCCAGTATTTGCGACGGGCGATGCCTACCCGTCGAAAATACCCTTACGCGTGGATTGAAGTGCTTTATGCACCAAACCGCACGAAAGATTTTTCTACGGGGAACCTATTCTCATCCCAAATAAGTGGTTATTTGAAATGTGTTGATTGTACCATCACAAATAACCTCTTAGACTGGTTATTTGTGACACGATTTATTCCTATCTGAAAAAACAGTTTTTCCTGTAGTGCTAGTATTGTGATAAATGAATTCCATTATTAGTTATTCAAAACCATGATCTAATTAGAGAACCTTTATTTGTTTTCTTAGTATATTTTATATCTCATTAAAAAACTCCATTAACTTTTCAAAAGTTCCATACTTGGTTTTATATCGATGGAGATAATGGCAACAAAATGTACGACTAAAATCAACATTACCATTATTATTCTAAATGTTATAACCTATATTATCTATATCTAGAATGTGTTAGTCGAATATTATATTTAGGATTCCATAAAAATTCCATTCATATATGTATAATACATTATTTTAAATAATGAATAAAAATACCATATTTTTCAAATGAGTTATATAAATTGAATTCATGTTTTTGGTAGGAACATAATAATAGTTTTTCAATTATAGAACCAATTACCATGGTATTATTAGATCATAAATATTCAATCGAGATATATTAAATCTTGACCCCTTTATAAAAAATAGATATACTTAAAATTCCACCAACCACCAATTATATATGTGTATTTGTTTATTAGAAAAAAAAGACTATTCAAGACCAGTATCTAGTACCCATGAGTGGGAGTTTGAGAAATTGGTCTATAGAACTTTCATATTAATATGATCAGAATAATTCCCCTTGAGAAAATGTATCATCATTGTTTACCAATGTTTATTTTTTTCTCTCACCATACATATATGTTATCTCAAAATTATAATCATGATTATTAAAAAAATCTAAACTAATGACACATATATGGGTGAGGTATATGTATTATATCATTTCATCAAGGTCTTTTAATGAAAGTACTCCCACTAAAAATGATGACCCTATAATACATATACAATTAGTGAGATATGAGACATATTTCATTATGAATTACATCTTCTTGATCAAATAAATAATCCATAACTATATTTAGTAGAAAATAATTTTCGAGGATATCATATTTAATTCTTGGATACCCAAAAGGATAAATCTTCATCCAAATTGATCATATGGAAATAAACACAACATTATTCCATTAGTATCCCAACCACTAGAGTTTTGTAGATATGTGTAATGGATAGGAACTGATAATAGTAAATAACCTTACCATTAACTTAAACTTTTTAATTTTTTCCCATACATAATATAATACATATGTATCGAAAAATTGGGGACACACCTACTTAATTATCAAGGTCCTGAGAAAATTCTTCTTTGCAAGGAATGTCACATGTAATATTTAAGGGGTTTTCTTTCAACATATCCCCAATTAAATATAATCTATACTCATATTAATTTCATAATTATTCAATCATAGGAAATATTTATTATCTAATTTATTATTCTTTTTTTTATTTGTTAGTATAATGATTTATGATTTCAATACCTATTCCTTAGAGTATATTAATATTTTTAAAATTTATTTATATTTAAATATTACATGTCCCACAGTTTGTGATACCCACTAAAAAATAGAAACCAAATTTTTTCACATATCCAAATACATCATATAAAAAAATCTTATGAAATTTAAATATAAGGATTATAATTATATGAAATTTAAAATTTCTACATGATTAATCCTATAATCAATGATATATGACCCCACATTTCTAGAATAAAGAATAATCCTATAGGATAATTGGATGTTTGAATCAAAGACACTTTACCCAATGATATTTTACTCTAGAGGGATTATAATTTATCAGAACTCCTATACATAATATGTATAAACTATATTTATTAAATAAATGAAAGATTATAAATTTTTTTATAATCAATGCCAATGGTAGAAGAAAAATCAATCATATATTATAATATGTATCATGTATTGTGAAACTTGATAATTTTATAATTATTATATCATATAATTTAAAGATTATTTTATGATCACATTTAATATAAAATTTATAAAAACGATTCTTCAAAACTAATTAAAAAGTAATTTATTTATTTATTTTCCTAACATAAGATATTAATACGAACATTTCATATTTTATTTATGTATGAAAATATCCAATTTAATGTTTCTAAAAATTATATTTTATAAATAAATTATAAACTATGATAAATTACACACAAAATAATAAATTACAATAATTTTGTCTTCTACCATATTTTATAGTAGATAAGTGGACTTATCTACGACAATCTATTACTGTAGTTTATAAAAACCATTAAATTATTTTTCTACAACAAATAAAATGACCTTACGTATGGCCAACCATTACATAAAAATATCACATAAAAATATCACATAACTTATTCAATATACTAAAACGAAAGAAAAAATATTTTAAATGGGGTATCCTATATATATGAGTAACTCTAATGATATGGAAAACATTACGTATGTATATATTATTATAGAGAGGATAACTACCTTTTAAGATATTTTCTACATCTAATTTATTATTTAATCCTTTTTTAAACAAAACCTAGGTTTCAGTCACAATATGTGATATCACACGTAATAACATTAATAATGGAACCAAACTTGATTTTTGTGGTATCATACTAGAAGATATGTTCTAATCATATAATATGACTAGAAATTCACATTCAGTTATCATATAGAATAATAATATCTAGAAATATCTATTGATCAGATGGTTGACATTCATCCATTCTATATTGTACATAGAAATACAGCCTCAAGCAGATTATGATATTCATTTTATTCATAATATAATAAAATAACTTGTTTATTCATGGAATAATATTGATATGATACCACTAATCAGTTTCAAAATATTATCATATGATCATGGAAGCCTAAAAACCCATTTATATTCCTTGTCTATCTTCAACGGATCCAACATGGAATATAAATAACATAAATTAATAAGTATACTTAAATATAAAATTTTTCATTTCTAGCATAAATCAAAATATTATATCAATATCATGATTTTATTTTTACATTTTCATGGGATTTTACATAAAATGTAATCTATTTTGATTATAAAATATGATATTTTTCTTAAATTTGGTTGTTTAATTTATTTATGGAATGGAAGTGATTTATTCTAGAATATGAATGATTTATGGGAATTATGGGATTATTTTGGAAAAATATATTTGAGAACATAAATTTAGAAAATGGAACTAATTCATAAATAGTTCATATGTAATAGATAAGAAACTAGGTTGGTGGAATCATAAAATCCCTCTACTGGGGATGAGGTAAGGTTTTTCTTCATGGAAAAATAATGGATGTTTACAAATTCCAATGTCATGGTTCCATGAATACTTAATTTTTTACGAGGAATATGTATACATAAAGATTTTTTTGTTATGTATGTTCACTAAAAAATTATTGAATGAGTATCAATGTAATGAAAGATATTTACATTATATTTTTAAGGGTTAAACAACATTAATATATAAATCAATCAATATGTAAAATTATTCTTGTGATATGGTTAATATATGAAATAATTTCTTTCTAAGATTAAAATAATTTATGTCATTTCATTTAATAGATGTTTAGTGTCATGACATGTTAAATACATTTGAGTTGTCATGAGGCATGAATCATTCATTTCAAGGTGATAAATCTCATAACGGTGATAGTGTAGAATGACACAAGATAAAAAATGTTAAAAAATTTATGTTTCAATCACATTTTGTCTAGGGTTGTATAAAGATAAAGATTTTTTTTGTTGGTTATGAAGGTTATTTTCATAGTTTTTCTAGAGAAAGAAGTATTTTATGAATGATGTGGTGGTTGAAGTCATATAGGAATAAATCTATAAGGATATGAAGTAATTATGTCAACCATTAATCATGAATTATTAGTGTTGGGGATTATTATTCATTTCATGGTGGAAATAGTATAAAATAGGCTTTAAAATCGGAGATATGACATCCGTGTTTTATATATTGATGCCAAATGTAGATGTGGGGACCTTTTTGTGTCGGTTTTAACATATACCGACATAAAAAGATTTATATACTTCTTTTTCACATCAATTTTATTAAAAACCCATCACAAAAAACACTATACAGAATTATTTTTGGTGTCAGTATTAAAAAAAAGAAACTCAAAAAATGAATTTATGGCATCGATTTTTTAAAATCATGATGAAAAGTTTTTGTCGAGTCTTTATGGAATTATTTTGTGAAAAAAAGTCGCCAATAACCTTTCAAAAAATTATGGTCCCCTGAAACGATCATTTTTTTGGATCTATGAAACTATTAACTTGAATCATGATGAATCCAAAGGAAATGCGCTGATACTCAATGGCCATTGGTGTATATTTTCGGATATTTTCATGATTCATGGCATCAATTATTCATCCTCATTCATTTTTTCATCATCTAGGGAATTATTTTCCATGTAGAAACTGTTTTCCTGCTGAGAATCCACCGTGGCTTGATTTTCTTTTGTTGTTATTGTATATTTTTCGTTTTTATAAAAAAAATTGTTAGATATTGTAGTGTTTTTTAAACTCATTCGGGGGAGAAAATTCTATATTAAGAATCCATTTTCATTATTGAACTCAAATGCTGTATGTTTTTTTTCAATTTTGAAGTTAAATTATTTACATTATTTTCAACATTTGTGTTTTCATCATTATTATTATTATTATTATTTTATTTTTACATGAATAAATTTGTTTCTTATATAAACATATAGGACCCCAATTTAATAATTTTGAATGAAATTTATGGCCATTGTTAGATAAGTGGAATCAATGTGTGTATTTACCTATATGATTGACCTGTGATATATTCATCTAGATTGACCAGTCTAATGAGAGATTCATGAATGTATTCTTTTTAAATACTATATTGAGATATTTCATTTCCAATAGTTAGTCTCGATGTATTGGATTATGTATATATTAAATGACTATTCCTGTAATATATGGATATACATTTGGTGGACATGTTCATATAAGGATATGATAGTTATTAAAAAAGATCATTCCAAATAATGTGGGATATTAAATAATAAAATGTTTTGATAGAGGTATTTCATGGATCATTCCAAATGATTGATTTTAGTAAAATTTATTTTTCAATATGAGAGAGTTTATATGTTAATTGTATTTGAAGTAGTTTGGATAGGATAAAAATAGTTGTAATGTTTTTCATAAATTCTAGAATGATTTAGTGCCTGTTGATAATTTTGGGTTATATAAACTAATGAGTCATACCATGATTACAAATTATATTTATTAAATGTTTCTATGTTTACTATTTATCTGTTTCTTTAAATATATATATTAATTTTAATATCTTTTAATATATTCACATATTATATTGTGATATCAGGTCTTTAATGGACTATAATGGGATAAATTTATGAAGAACGACAAGCTAATATAAAAAAATATTTTATGACTTCATGCAATTTTATAAATGAAATATTTAAAACATAGATTTTATTTTATATCGATTTATGAAGTGTTTGAATATAAGGCAGTTACACACCAAAGAAATCACATATCATCTTAGTTTTAATGGTTTGAGCCTTAATTATACATGATAGATATGTCATGGTGAAGGAACTAGAAATTCCACATTTAGTGTTTATGAAACTATTCATAATGAGGTAGAGGATCATATTGAACAATTAATTTATGATTTAGGTATTAAAATAATTAAGAAAAAAAATTATTGAAAGATTGTATAGAGATTCTGATAAACCAATATTCACATGTTGTATTATGTATATAGTGTTTTTAGTAGTGTTGAGATTAGTTAATATGAAATAATGAAATAAGTGGAGTGATAACTGTTTCTCCAACCTACATGAGCTTTTAAAAGATCTACTACCAGAAGGAAATGGGATTCCAAATTCCAATTATGAGGTGAATAAATATTATTTTCCATGGTATTTGTGTATAATATGATTCATGATTTCCCTAATGATCGTGTGTTGTATAGGAAAGAATATTAATATTTATCATGTTGTCCAAAATGTGGAATATCACACTGTAAGATAGATCAAAAAGTAAACTCAAGTTTATTCTCAGGTACTAACATCTAACCATATGGAAAATCAATTTATTAATTTAAAATGACATCATAAAATAATTCTTTCATAAAATTATGATAATTAAAAATTGATTGATTTTCAGTTACCAGAATCATTTCTCCTACTAAAGATATTTGGTACCATCCAATAATTCCCCATTTAAAGCATCTGTGATGGTAACTTATGTCACCTTGATAATTCACCACAGTGGAAGATATTTGATAAAATATTTCATGATTATGGAATTGATGATATAAATCTCATAATGGGATTTGTACTGATGGAATGAATCTCAATTAGAGCATAAGTATCCAACATGGTTGGTGGACTATTCTGTTGGTAGTTTATAAGTTTTTCCCACATATATCTATGAAGAAAAAATATTTTTTGATGATATTCATGATTTTTGGATAGAAAATGCTAGGAAATGATATTGAGGTGTATGTTTCGCCATTTATTGGTGATTTAAAATTGGTATGAAAGACATGTTTAAAATTTTTCAATGCATAAAAGAAAGAGTATTTTATTTTCCATGTTATGATAATGTTTACATCAAATTAATTTCCTTCATACGGAAACATATCTAGATTCAGTCTTAAGGGACATTAATAATGTCCAATTTGTGAATAAGAGACTTCATATTATCAATTAATGAATGGAATAAAGACATTGTACATGGGACATTGAATATTATTGAAATTGATCGCCTTTATTATATATTCAAAAAAATAATTTAATGGTTTACAGGAATACAATCTTCCCTATAACCATTTTTAGTTGAAGAATATTATTATTGAGTGAAAAATATTGATTTTACTTTTAGAAATAAAATAATGTATAGTCTTAAAAAAAATTCTAGAAGAAACATTCTATGTTTTTCAAACTACATTATTATATATTTTTAGATATATAACATAACATTGATGATATAAATGTTGAGAAAAAAATATGTTATAGTTTTATTGTAACTTTGTTATATATAAATTGAAATAAAAAAGCTGGATTTAATGCTATATTGAACTTGATATCAATAAGAATACATTTGGAGTTAGCTGTCACTATGAAAAGAAAACAAAACATATTTACCTTCGTCTTGTCACACATAAAACAAGATTGTGAAGATGATTTTTTTCAGTGTCTTCACGATATTAAAGTTCCATGTAGTTATTCTTCAAATTTGAAGAATTTAGTGTCATTGATGGATTGTAAATTCATAGGTATAAAATATCATGATTTTGTTGTATTGATGCGACAAATTCTTCCAGTCGCACTATGTGTTATATTTCAAAAATCTATTATATAGTCTATTATCAGGCTATGTAAAATTTTCAAATCCAAATGTAGAAAAGTAATTGATTCAAATTAGTTAGATGTGTTGGAGAATGAATCTTCTCTAATTATTTTTCAAATTGAAATGTTTTTCACACCTACATTTTTTAATATAATGGTCCATCTATAGATTCTTTTGGTGCCTGAGATAAGAATATTTGGGATTATAAATTTATGATAGATTTATCCTGTTGAAAGATATATGAAATTTTTTAACAAATATTTTAAAATTATTATCGACCAGTGGCCTCTATTGTTAAAAAATATGTATCAAAAGATGTAATTGTGTTAGATACATATTATTTATATGAAGTGGAGCATATTTTTATCCCTATATCTCAACATATGAAAGTTGATAGTGTTGGAAGAGGGATTAGAGGCTTAAAGTAACAATTGATTCCTCATGATGAAGTGATGCATGTACATTTATTTACATTGAACAACACAGATGAGGTCCAGTCATATATATAATCACATATTGCATAATTAAAGATATAATAACAAAAAATAAATGAAAATTGGATAATGATTGGGCATAAAAATACATTTTTTGATGGTTTAAAGCGAAATTTAACATATATATATATATATATATTAGAAAAATTTAAATGGATGGAAGGGGGACCATATCCAAATGTGATAACATGTTCTGCTTTTGATATTAATGGGTACACATTTTACACAAAGAAGTGATATGATAAGATTACCATTCAAAATAGTGGTGTAATGGACGTTGCTGAAGAAATTCATTTTTGGAGTGAAAAATATAATAACCTAATTTCTAAATCAATTACATACATTGGAGTTCATGAAGAAATATTGTAAACTAATTATATTAAATTTCAAGTCAGCATGTTTAATTGTAATTGGGTTTCCAGTATTGGTGGTGTGAAATATAATGATTAAGGATTTAAGTTGGTTGATTTTATAAGATTTAATTGAAATGTGAAATCATTTGTCATGGACACACATGAAAAGAAATTATTTTATGTCATTTATCCATAAAATGATAAGCCTTCTATCATTTTTCAAGGGAAAATAATCCCTTTTGCTGATGAGGGTGATGATGAGTTCATATATTTATATGATAAGTATTTTTCTATTACATGATTTTTGGATAACAATGAAAATAATGCAGACATATTGGATAAATTATGAAATGATCATGCTGAAGGGATATGTGAAGACAAAAAATTGCTCTTGTAATTAATCTAATAATTATTTACATTAATTTTTTTTTGTAAAATTACAAGTGTAAAAAATGTATTATTTTATTACGACTGGATATTTAATTTTATAAATTTGACTATTTATAGGATTCTTTGTTTTAAATTTTTATATTCTACAGTTATGGTTAAACGTTTTTTCATTGAAATACCTAATGTACAATATTATATTTTGGTTTACTTTATTCATATGATAACACCTTTTCATACATTAATATTTAAATGTTTTAATGTTTATATATTTATAGAAATAATTTTAATATTTAATAGTACACCATGCATATTTTTTTCCTTAAGAGTCAAAACAACATTATTTTTTAAAAAACATACACATATGTACCAATTTTTTTACTTACATATTTTTTTTTCCTATTTTCCAATTACTAACTTGTCTTATTATATTCAGGTACTCAAGATTTTATTACATTTTCATGTTAAAATAGTAGATACAGAAACAGATACTGAAGAACATATACCATTGTATTTTTCATTCTTCATATTATAAAATATCCAATAATATAATTATTTAATGAATTCAGAATTTTAATTTTCAAAAAATAATCATAGGACTACTGATGAGACTTCATCAGGTGGGTCTTATGATTTTTGTATTCAAAAATAAAATTCTTGAGTTGGTTAACATGGAATAAAATGTTTACCTAAACTGTCCATTTATCTTGGAGATGAGTTATTACATATTATTTTTTATGATAATAATAATTCAACTAGCACAAATGAAATGTAGTTTATCATCTATATTGGAATGCAGAGTCATTGTAAGATTATCATTTTATATTCTATTTATAATTTTATCGATAATGTGGTGATAGATCTTCTTTGGGAGGATATAAAAAAAATATCTCAATTGATTTATTTTATCCCATTTTTCAAAAACAATATATTTAAAATTACTATTATTTAGGTTATGTAGTTATAGATGATATTAAATTTGAAAAAAAAAGAAGTTTAGAAATTTTTTTACGTTAGCAGCATTTTGATTGAGGAATTTCAAAATAAAAATTAAAAAAATTATGTGTTTTGAAGGAGATAAAGTGAAAAAACATGACTCAAGTATTTGTTTTTAGATGAAGATACATGGATGAAATTTTTTTACACTCGACCTGATGAAAAATTTCATGTTTGATAATTATAGTATATGATATTGTAAAATTAATTATATATGTACCTAATTACATATTAGTTTATATCTTATATAATTGGACTCAGGGAAATCCCATCAAGACATCCAATTGCAGAATGTATAACCTCATACATCATCACATAGACGGTATCATTTATTTGAGAAAACAAAAAAATTTGTAAAAGTTTAAAGAACTAAGATCTCACTCCACTAGTTGTTCCGATGAGGTCTAATTCAGTCATCCATCTCCACCAACCCCCCCATGAGAAATCGAAAAAGAGGGGGAAGAATAAAAATTGAAAAGTATCCTACAGATAATGATAAGGAAGTATCTTAAAGAATTGTAAGTGAATAATTATTATTCCTCATGATTTTTTGTAAATTATAAATTAAAAATACAAAAATACCATTTTCATGGATCATTTTAGGATAAACTCTAGGAGAAATTGACACTAGGAACTTTTATGAATGAGGTTCGAATGGATATCCTATCCACTACTTTAGGAAAGGCAGAACACCTCGGCCACATAAGAGGATATTAGGTGGGTGTTATTATTCGGAATGTTTTTGGTTATTAAAGGAAATAATTAAGAGACCGAGAAATAAAATCCTTAAAAGATCTTCTGAATGATATGAATCTTTCCATGGGAAATCAAATTCTATATACTATTTAGTAGGCCATGTTAGAGCAATTCATGAGGCAGTCACAATCCACGCAGCTTTCCCAATTTTCCTACTCAGATCCTCCACCTCCTCGCTCAGACCCAACTTAATATTGTGAGTTATATGAAGGAGATCCTGATGTAAATATTTTAGTTTTCATAGTAATTCATTTTTAGGGGATTGTGTACATCATATCATATTCATATGTTTCAAGTTAGAGTGTTGATGCATGATATCATTGATCCTACTGCTCTACTACCATTCCCTACCATGGAGGTTACTAGAGTTGGGGACCGTATGAGTCATTTATCTCTTTGTACATCTATCCTTCTTCATCAAATTTCATAAAATGTATGTATTTTTTTTAATATTTATTATGTATGATTAATAATTACTTATAATGTTTTCTGAAATTTAACTTATATAAGAGTATCTAAAATCCAAATAAATGGCACGAAGGGTAACAAAATGTTCGACAACAAAAAACTGTATATACTTCTGATATTTCTAATGGGATAGAATGATTATCTTATGTTTCTTCTTCCATGGATAATATCTAGAGGTATGGATGTCATTTAAAATATTTAGAAGATAATATACATTGATAATATTCAGAAAATATATCATGGATCTAATTAATTTTTAAGGGCATAGTGTGCCTGTGTTTTAGTTGTTTTCCATGAAATTAAATTGGAATTTATGTTCATATATTTTTATACTAAAGATAGTTTAGTGTGACTAACTATATAACTTTTTTAATTAGGTATCTATACACATTGGCTGTTCAAAATTATAGTACACGTATTTATGGTTTTATTGATCTAGAATTAATTTCAAAGGATGTGTTATATGTTTCAATTAAAAATTGAGAGGCATATATTTGTGAGAGGCTATTGATCACAATTTATGGGTGGTGGTTTTTACCATTCCTTTATGAGTAAGAAAAAAAACATAATTATGCATGAATTTTCATTATAATTCCATTAAATGTGATTTTGTTTTTGTAGGGGTCATTGAATGATAGGAGTATTCTTTCCAAGTGAGAACACATTATATTGGTTTTTCTCCTTATTAAGTGGTGTTTGTCGAAACATTTGCACCAAATTAGACAAGTATGTTTATTTGTTTTTATAATATAATTATGTTTAATTCTCATAGTTTATATATGTATTATTAGTTTGTATACATGAAAATACAGGTTGAAGAAAAAAACAAACAAAGATCACTTGTCAATAACGAATCCAAATGAAATCTACTATGTGAAAGTAAAGGTAATTATTATTTATATTATATAGTACTGTGATTTTTTGATATATATGTATATTGGTTTTCATTATCATGTTACTGATTTGTTAACTACAGTGTCATCATCAACAAGTACATGTCGAATGTGGTTATTATGTTCTACAGTTCATGTATGAGATAATCACAACTGGGGTAACAACTAATTTTTATCTGGATAGTCATGTAAATTATTTTATATTTTCTCTCATCGTTTTTTTAATATTATATTCTTTAACATTATTATATAAATTCAATGATGTCAATTCATACACTAAAGATAAACCTGACCATCTTTAATCATTGTTTGCGAATTATTTTTTATGTGTGATTAAAATTTAAGGTATGTATATTCTAATGTCTATGATAAGAATTAAATTTTCCAAATAAAAAGTTTTCACAACAGAATTATATTTCTAAAATAGGTGTTTGAGCATAATGGTATCAAATGAATGCTTCCACAATAACCAACAATAATTATGTTGTAAAATTTCAGTTATGTGATTTTTAATTACTTTATAATACACAGGGATATATGTTTTTTTATTAACATGTTTAAATTGTGTATGTTTTTATATATTCTTTATCACTAAAAAATGTTATTTAATGGTTGTATACTATATTTATATTATAGGGATTTTGATTTTTTATGGGGTGTAATATTTAAAATTGTCTAAAAAAATTTAACCTTTGGTTTTCTGTTTTCATAAAAACTGATGCCGATTCATTTATAAAAAATCAATTGGATTTAGGAGTCATCTTATATAAGAAACAAACACTGAAAACTACATAATTCACCTTTTCGGCATCAGTTTCTTAGAGAAACTGATGTCGAAAGGTGGAACTAGAGCATTTTTCGATGTCAGTTTTTTAGATAAACTGACACAAAAAATGAATCCCATTTTATTTTTTGTGATGGTTTTTTAAAAACCGACTGAGAAAACATTTTTTTCTACATAACCTTTATAGATAGTGGTTAAAACCAATGTAAAAATTGATGAAAAATTGGAGTGAAATCAATTTTTGAACTACTGAGGGAGATATTTGATCATAATGAGATATTTAGAGGATATGTAGTCATTGTTAATGATAAATTGATGTGTTCATAGTGTGAATTCCTCATGTTGCACTAAAACCATGAAATTGTTGGGATTAGATAATTCTTCTTGGGAAAATATGAAAACACTCATGTTATTAAATTCATAGTCATGTGATATTAAAAATAAAAAATATTACATTACTTTTTTAGAGATATTAGGAAAGTATGAATGGGATTTATCATTTGATATTTTTTATATTTTTAAAATTTAAATATTGATACTTACAAGATATATGGGATCGACCGGGGAATCTTCCACGATCATCCAGGGAGACTATACGTATGTTTTTTATTTTATTCATTCATTTTTATTAGGTTTTGAATTTTTTAATATTGTAACTTGTACTATGGATGAACATTATTTTTGGCAAGATTCCTAATATTCTTAAATATTTTCTTATCTTTCTTATTCTTTATTAAATGTTGTGTAGTTTAGACATTGTAAACTACAACTCAACAATGAGTGTCTAAACCCCTATGAAAGAATGGGTTCAATAGAAGATGGTGTTTTATATTGTGTTAAATCAAATTCAATCATGGTATGTATTTATTTTTTATAATTTTGATACAAAACGATTAATTTATAATATTAATTACTGAATCACTGAATAATTTTATTTTATAATTTATGAAACCCAACACAATAGAGGTAGTTAATTAATTATAAGTCAACAAGATTATTATTTTAATTTTAGGAATGTTTATTAGTGTGATTTAGCTAATTAGGATATTTTAATCATGAGGTTTTTGGATTTTAGAGTATAATTTGTAGAAGTCAACCAAATGGATGTGAATTAGACTTATAACAATGAAATCACTGAGTTTGGTTATTCTTTATATGAGGTAGATTTTTTATTCATAGAGAAAGCATTATTGAATAATTGAGAAATTATTTTTTTAGTCTACCCGAGTTTAAATTATATTTCATAGTCCTCAAAATGAATTTATGATCTTGAATTTTATTTTAAGTTTTTATTAAGAATCCCTATTTCTTAAGGGATTGACATTAGACTCCTCTATTATACACCTTAGAAGACAGTGTTGAATTGATAGAACTATAAATTCAGAAAAATTTTCTTTCATGAGTAATTAGAATCACTTCATGATGTGGAATGTTTTTTTTCTATATTGTTGAGTGTATAGTGGTAACCAAGGAATGACCCAAAAATGATTATTTAGGATAAAACCGTTCTTTTCTGATTTTTTTATATTTTAGTTAGTTTTTTTTGGTTTTTTATCTTATATATTTTTGGATTATTATTGGTTTTTAAAGAATGATAAATAACTAGATAAGTCAATATTATGGTTTTCCATTACACTACACAATCTATTAATTGGATCTGACATTGTGGAAAACATATAATTCAAAATGTTTGAAAAATAAATAATGGTAATTTTTAAAATGTAGTGGTTATGATGAATAATTGAATAATTAATTGTGTGGGGAGTACTATTGAACATGTGAAGTTTCTCATAAATTTCAGAACTATCAATGTATACTATTTTAATATATTCACAACCAGGGAGATCATGAATTTCAATTACCTCAAAAAAATAATTTACAATGAATTTTTATGTAAACAAAATTAAGTACACATAAAAAACTAATATAAAGATCAAATTCATGAGGCACTACTCAAGGATCATGTTAGGTTGAACAAAAACGTCACTAAAAATTAAATTATTAATGTTTCACTTTAGAATAACTAATAATTACATTTAAATGTAGGGAATGAGGAAATAGGAGAAAAATAAAAGGTAAAAGAATTTAAATATGTTAAAGTGAAGTAGGATGGGGAATATGATGATTATTTTAAACCTTCTACAATATTTTATAATGAAAATTAAAAGATACGAGAAAATGAATATAACACTATTGAAATTAAAAAATATATTAGAGAACTTGAATAGACAAATGAAACTTTGTTTTAAAGGAAGATAACTATAATGTTAAGTATTTTTTTGAACTAATTTTTATTTATGTAATAATTAAAAACATGATTTCAAAAAAAATAAGAGGAATTTTTTTTAATGGATGAAAAGGAAAAAAATTTCACTATATGATTATAAATTCTAGTCTTATTTAAATATAGATTTTAGAACATTTTTTTACTCTCATATAACATACTATTGGTGTATGTAAAATATAATAGACTTTAAATAAAGAATTATTTAAAATCCACATGATTTTTTTAATTTCTTATGAAACGTTTTTAGAAAGTAGTTTTGGGTCAATTATGAACTCTCTTAGCAGTCACTAAAAAATATATTATCATTTTTAACTAAAATAAATTGAACCTTGAAATTTTCAAGGTTATTTTTTATGTTTATAATAAGATGAAATTTGAAGGGAGGTAGTGGGGCAATGTATTGAATTTTCTGAAAAGGGAATATTATTCTCTCTTGAGTATATTTTTTACATTCCCATTTTCCATCACATGTTTCTTTTAATAATAAAATTTTCATGTTATACATAGATTTAATTCACCCATGAGATACTTCGTTTTTTATGATGAACTCCCCAATCTTGGATACATTTATACATATGAGATATATTTCTTCTTTTTGGACAATTTTTTATTTATCAGGATCATAAATTTTAGATATGTGGATTGAAATTCTAGGAAATTAAATCCTTATTCCAATTCAATGTTGTTTAAAAGTGATTACGAATATGATATATATTCTTGAATTTTATTCATATAAATTTTCATTTCCTAGACTTATCGTTTGTTTTCTAGACATGAATGGAGTAATCAATATTATGATTCCCATTCCCTAGAGGGTTCCAAGCCATTTTTTTCATTTTCTTCCAAACATATGATTTTTTAAGTGAACCCATGTATCGTTTTATTACTAATTTTATGTTTTAATCGATCCTATTTTTAATCAGGCTTTGTTTGGGACTCATTTAGGGGTTCTTCGGGGTAAATATTTTAACTTTTATTGAATTTTATGGGTTGTTCCATTTTGTCCAAATGTTTTCCCAAACTCTGTGCCATGGAGGTAAAACTAAGAAAACCCAGGTAGTGGGGGTTTTTATAGTTTTTGAATAGTTTTAGAAAGTGTGTTCACACCAAGAATAAACTGTGCACACCATTGCAGGGGAGAATACTTTGGGTTTAAGAAATGAAAATTTTGTTTGATTCATCTCTAGTAAGAGTTCTTCTCCCATACCATCTATCCTACTCACTTCTTCTCTCATCCATATGGTTTGTTATGTCTTCTTGATATTAAGAGATACAAACTCTTTTTTTGGATCATAAATCTAGATTTGTTTCCATGACTCTATTTTTGACATCCATTGTTGGAGAATCCCAATGTGGGTGTTGTGATATGTGATTCCATGATCCCAATTTAGGTGGTTCCATCTATGTTTCGCCAATTAATTTGATATTGATTTTATTTATTGTATTAATTAGATTCAATTTTATTATCAAAATAAATATTTATGTTAATTATTATTTAAATAAATATACAATGGAATTTTGAAAAAAAACCCTAATTCTAATGGAATTGAAATTTGGGGGTGTGATTTGAAAAACATGGAATTGTAAAATTTATTTTATAAATTGATTTGAATTTTTTATTTCATAAAAATGGATTAAATTGTTTTGATAACAATCATGGAATGGTTTTATCTGAAAAAATGTCTTGAATTGATTAAAAACCTATGATTTCATTTTTAAATAGAAAATTCGATTATATAAATTGGTAATGGAAAAATTCTAACTAAAAATTTCTTTCAATAATTTTTTCATTATTGATTTTTCTTTGAGAACATGAAAGTCTAGGTAGTTAGTGAGATATTTTGGAAAAACATACAATGATGGGAATAACCTAACAATGGATCAACACTTTAAAACTCTAAAAAAATATAACTTGTCATACCTTATAAATAGTAAGATTCTGATGATTCATATCTGAGAATTGTATGAGGGACAGGTGTTCACATTTACATGATCACTATATGGGTGTGTGAGGATCCATTAAACTGAAACTATCTTAACAATTGGAAGATTACCATGATTCATGTTTGTGAATTATTTTGATTTATATTCCAATGAATTTAATAGTTCATTACAAATTCCTCATGAATTTATCTAACCTATTTTATATAAAATGATTATTATGATTTTATTTTTAAATATTTCTATCAATAGAAATGAAAATCATGGTTTTCTTTAAGTATGATATTAAACTACCAAGAATTTTTTATTTAAAACTAAATTATTTTTTTGGTTAATTATTGTGGACTCTTTTTATGGAATACTTGGTGAGAACCCAATGTTATTTTATGTCACATAATAACTTTTAGTTTGGTCATTTGTAGATATCCTTATTACAGGTTCTAACAAGGGGAATAAACCACTATGAGGTGGTGGTTTGATATTCTTTTAGGCTGGGAGTGTTGTGTCTTTTGGAACATGGGATGTTTTTACCATATTTTTAGTACATTAATGATGTACAATTTTTTTAATACCTTTTTGGTTTTTTGTAATATATCCTTTTTGATTTTTCAATGATCATGCTAGTATGTGTATGTTACATCTGCAATACTGTTGTGGAAAAACCATTTCCACATTATCTTGTATAATTTAATATATTAGTAAATAAACCTTGGGAATCGGGAATGCTTTAGTGATATGTTTGGATCAACTCAATTATCAAGTTACAAGGGTAACTAGTCTTATTTTTTGAAAAAGTTTTATTAAGTATCTAGGTTGACATTCTTTCTTTGATGTTAGTATGCAGTTCTGTAATCTTTTTGAAATCAGAAATATTTTTTATCTATCTAATCGGATTAATTTCTTTGTTTCTTTTATTTGATTGTTTTTTATGTAGACCTTTGATGTCTTTAATATTTTCTTTTTTATGCTATGTTGAATCATGACTTTCAGAATCTATGCTAATAGAAACTAGGAGGAGGTTGTTGGAGAACCATATTGAGAAAATTCTCTTGTAGACTAGACTCTAGTTGAGGTTATTGTGTGTGTTTTCCAAACTAGGGAAAAACACCTACATTTATTCCTATTTATGCTATAACTATGGAACTTCATAGGGATTTTTTGGAATCATTATAATGAGTTCTTTATCTAGTATCCACCATTTTTTCAAGGATCAAACAACCCTCAAGAGTTTGATGATTGGTTTATAAGGCTTGAACTTTTCATTGAGTTGCTAGAGACAACTGATGAAATCAATGTGATATGATCCACATTCAAGATAGAGGGACCTATGAGAAAATGTTGGGACATGACGGTGGCATCAAATAAGCATTATGGATTATAGTTTAATGTAATTGAGGATTTTTTTTACTGAACTGTTCAATCCAATATCTAGGTTTCTAGCTAAGGCTTTAGAGTCCTTCAACCTCGAGTAGGATAACAAGACCATGAATAAGTATGCAAATCACATTACTGGTCTTATGATGTTTTCACCTCAGATTGTATCGAATAATAATTGGACGAGTTGATGGTTCATGATGGTAATTCAATCTAATATTCATTCACATTTCCCCTATTGAATATCTCTACTAATTCTTATGTGTTGGGTTGAGAATTTATTTCTGGCATGGAGTCGACTGGTAAGTCCAGGTCAATGGGAGTTCATTTTTTTCTAGAGTAAGTTCTATGAGTTTCTTCATAGGAAATAGAATGTATTATGGGTCTGATAGAGGATCTTGATATGATGGATCTTCTAGACCTCTTGTACTTTGTCTAAGAGGCCCTTTAATTTTATTCCAATGTGGAATACTTGGGCACTAGAAATGGGTTTTCATTGAGGCACCCAAGGTATATTGTTTATACAGACTCTTAGGTCACCTAGAAAATATATTTCATGTTTCTTATATTCCATATTGTGTCACAGGATCATCTAATCTAAAAATAACTATGGTGAAATATTATTCTTCACAAAAAAAGGGTTCCATCCATAGGATTTTAAAACAATGATTCATCACATTGTTGAAGAGTCTCTAGAAGAAGTAGATACATGTCTGCTAACTATGATAGGTAACAAAACTACATTTTCATCTTTAGTGACTATATAATTTAATACTGGTGCATCTCATTCATTCATTTAAATATTCATTATGAATATGCTAAATGATCATATGTATATTTTATCTCCTGTAATGAATGTTATTGCACACCATAGAATGAAGAGGAGAATGGTATTCAATATACTTCATGTGTATTCTCTTTATCATAGATTTTTCATTCATAGTATTTTCTTGTTCTCTAATTTAAAACTCTAGATTTTATATTCAGGATGTATTTTATCATTACAAATAATTCTCTAATTGAATTCTATCTTCAATGAGTCTCTTTTACAACACCCAAGGTTGTGTGTTGTATCTTTAAGGGAGAATAGGACATTATTTTATGTTGACCTGAAACATTCTATCTGGATTTAGAGAAAGTAATATTTGTGTTTGATTTTGATCTAGAGTGAGATTACTAATATGATGAACTCCCTTTAATTGTTGATGAATTTCATGAAATTATTTTACATCTGAATTATCTTATATCCCACTGGTTAGGATGGATATGTTTTCTATTGATTACTGTCTAGAACTCAACTAATATCTAATCCTTTTTACCAAAGGGAACCAAATAAAATTAATGAGTTGATGACTTAGTTATATGAGCTTTTGGATAATGTCTTTATACACTCGAGGGTGTCACCTTGGTAAACATAATTTTTCTATGCTAAGAAGACTGATGAGCCAATTCTCCTTTGTAACAATTATTAAAAACTCAACAGGGATATGGTAATGAAAAATTATCTATTACCAAATATTTATGATCTATTTGAATATTCGAGAGGGGAAAAGTGGTTGATGAAGATTGATGTTTTATCTGGTTATCATCAGTTGAAAATAAATGAATCTGAAATTTAGAAAACCACATTTTGGAGTAGGTATGGCCATTATGAGTACATTTTCATTCTATTTGTTCTAAAAAATTCTCATGTTATCTTTATGGATTTAATGAACAGAATTTATATTGATAAGTTCATGGTAGTCTTTTGGGATTATAACCTTGATCACTCTATCTCTAGTGATAATATTGTGCCTCATCTAATAGTAGTTTTTAAGTTGATGAGAAATCATTAAATTTATTCCAAGCTATTGAAATGTAATTTTTGGAATCATTAAGTGATGTCCTTGGGACATGTCACGTCAAATAATGGTATATCAATTGGTTTTAAGAAGGAGGAAGCTTTTATGACATTTTAACAACCATAAAATGTTTTTTAGATTTGAAAATTATTGGGTTTGAATGTGTATTATCACTGGTTCATAAAGGATTTATCAAAGTTGTATTATCTGATAAATTATTTAACATGAGTGGGGAAATTTTTTTCATAGGATGAGAAATGTGGGAGTTATTTTGCTGAGATTAAATTTCATTTAAGTTTTAAAGTGGAGTTTTTTCTTCTAGAGGTTGTGCAAGAATATGGGGTCTTCTTTGATACATTGAGTTCAAATTTTGTATGTGTTGTTGAGATAGGTGATCATGTCATTGGCCTTGGATCTCAATATCTTTGGAACATGAGAAGAATAATCTAACCCATGACCATGAACTTGCAGTTGATATTCATGAACATAATAGGTGGTTTCATTACATTTTCAGAAAGGGGTTACCCTATATTCTAAACAAAAGATATTGAATTATATCTTCCCTAAAAAAATATGTGGATTTCAGCCATAGTAATTGGGTGGAGAGCATGTAATATTTTGAATTTTTCATCTCCAATACATGGGGGAAAGTGAATGATGTTATATATGCTCTGAGGAGGAAACTTCCAACCAAGTCCATGAAATAATCACCAAAAGAGTGAAACTTGATGCCTCTTCTATCATAGTTTCCTATTGTAGTTTGGTAAATAAGGGATGTGGTTGTTTTGGATAGTGTTTAGATGACCATTTCACTTCTATAGATGATTCACCAGGAATATCATCTTGATAATGAATTATAAATCATGAGAGACTCTCTTTATGGTGGGTATTTCATTGTTGATTGGTCATTTTCCTTCGAGGGTATTCTATGTTTTTGGAAAAGGTATGTTGTTCATTTTATTGTGAGGAACGTTGGGATGTGGGATTTTAATAATTACCATTATTCATAGAACCAAGCAACCATAAAGATGATCCATGACATGAAGCATCAATTCTGGTTCCCAAATATGAGATGAGACATTATTTATTTTTTCTATCATTGTTATATATGTCGACAAGTCAATTATGATCACCATTGACCTTTAATTTTCCTCCATCAACATCAAGTGCCAACTTGGTAGTGGGATTAGATATCTATGGTTTTTGGTGGGGTTTTCACATAACCAGATAAAGAATAATGTTACATGGGTTTTGATCAATATTCTGATCAAAACGACTCAATCTATAACCAATTTTTATGAAACCAAATTTGAGGATATTGTAAATATATATTTGAGAGATATTGTTCAATTTCATGGAGATCTATCTATAATAGCCTAATATAGGGATCCTTGGTTTACTTCTTTCTTTTAGACATTCCTTCA
The DNA here is from genome assembly GCA_963277665.1 of Viscum album. NCBI lineage: Eukaryota > Viridiplantae > Streptophyta > Magnoliopsida > Santalales > Viscaceae > Viscum > Viscum album. Next base: position 461,094,896 of record OY728120.1, on the reverse strand, counting down.
AGATGTACTAGGAACCCAGATATGATTGAGTACAACATACTACCCACAAATTGATGGATAGATAGATAGAACTATACATATTCTTGCGGATATACTTCCCACCGTTTTTCTTGAATATGTTGTAGCTTGGGATGATGATTTGGGAAACATTCAGTTTTCTTATGACAATAGTTACCAGTCCATGGTCAAAATGGATACTTTTGAGGCCTTGAATGGCTTTCCTTGCAAATATCCATTGTGTTGTTCAAATATTGGTGAAATTTCATTTTTTTTACCAAGCATGGTTCAAGATTTTTTAGAAAATATCAAACTGATTGATCAGTGAATGTTTATGGCATAGATAACTTAAAATTCTTATGTCTATCACTATCATGGACTATTGGATGTTTCATTTGGTGATCTAATGTTCTTAAATGATTCTCCTCATTTGGTTCATCGATGAATTGGGAGGCATGGAAATATTACCCCTCATTTTTTGGGTCATTTGTTTGTTTTTTTGATGTTTGTGAAAATGGATTTCCCTCTATCACATCTTCCATAGTTGACATCTATATCTAACTTCTTTCATGTATCCCATATTTTAAAGTATCTTTCTGATCCATTTCACATACTTAAATAGACTGATCTTGAAGTTTACCCTAAATAATTCATGACTGAACATCTAGTCGATATAGTTGATTCTGAATCCAAGGTACTATGTGCCAAGAAAATACATTTGGTTTTAGTGCTATAGATTAATGGTTCTGACACTCACGATACATGGGAGAGAGAGGAACTAATGAGAGAGGAGTGGCCTTAACTTTTTGGCAGGAAGACATCTTGATAGGATTCTTGGGGATAAAAATTTTCAATGCTGGGGAGTTTGTAATATCTTTTTACTATATTCATGTTATCCTTTGACCTATTTTTAATCCTTCTTCAATTATTTCTGGTTCATAGGTACTTTGTGTGAAAATTTTTATTTTTTGGAATTTACTAGGATGTTCATGATTGGCAATTTGTTTTCTCATACCATGCAACCTTGGCAGTGGGAATTTTCATAATTTTCACATGGTTTGACAAATTGGGTTCCCACCAAGGATAAATAGTACACCCCATAGTAGGGGTTCAGGGTTAGGGTGTATAGTTTGGGAGACGGTGTGCCCCCTCCAAGAAACCATGCACCTATAATTTTTTATTTTTGGAAAATGTATTATAATTTATGAACCCCCCATATGTTCCACCTGTCAACCCTAACTAGTCCAATAAGGAATTATTATATCTCTATAGATATTAATTAGCCATTTTGGATTATCCAAACCCTTTATGAAGAAAATTTAAGCAAGGCATATTTCATTTGATTCGTCTATGATAAGAGTTCTTGTCTAATTCATTATATCCCAATCACTTCTTATCTCCTCCTTGGTTTTTTTGATATTACTATTTTTGATATATCTATAAATATTTTTTTAGACATTAATCAAGGTTTTGTTTAATGTTCTTAATTATAGATGTTCTTCATTGGATAATCATTTTGTCGGTGTTGCGATATGTGAACACGTGATCCCAAGGAAGGTGGTTCGGTATATATTTTTCTAATTAATTTACCATTGATTTTCATGATTTTTTTAATTTCTTTCAATTGTACAATGAAAAATCTATTTTATGCAAGTTAGTATTTAAATTTAGGAGGCATGAAATATAAGAAAACCCCCAATTACAATGGAATTTGAATTTCTAGGTCTGATAAAAAATTGATGGAATTTTCATATTGATTTATGAAATTTATTTGAAAATTTTAATTCAGTGAAATAGATAAAATTGTTTTGATAATAACCTTGGATTGCTTTTATCACAAAAAGGAATCAACTCTTTAATAACCTATGTTTTTGTTTTTTAAGATGAAATTGGATTATTTAAATTTGAAAATGTTAAATTGTAATTTAAATTATTTTGAAATAATTATCCCATTATAGAATGTTGTTTGAGAACGTTCATTCCTAGATATATAGTGAGTTATTTAGGACAAACACAGTATGATTGGAATTCCCTAGCAACAGAATGATAACTTTAAACTCTAACAAAAACATATCTTAGTATATTCAATCCTCAGAAAGATGTTAATGAGTCCTCTCTCACCAGTTTCTGAAAAACATGTGTGTATATTACCATGATTACTATATGAGAGTGTGTAGATCTCTTATCCACAAATGATTATACCTCTTTCTAGATGACCATGATTTTTATTTGAGTTATTTTTATTTGAAGTCTATTAAAAATAAAAATGCAACACAAATTCCATGAAAATTTATATTAATTGTTTTATATAATATTTTTATAAAGCCAATGTTTATAAATATTTCTTTAAATTTAAATTAAAAAAATTATTTGTTTTAAATATTATCTTTTATGACTGTGCTTATTTTATTTAAAATTAATGAATCATTTGGTTAATTATTAAGGAATCTTATTGTGGAATAATTTTTGAGGTCCTACATCGATTTTAACTGACACCCCACCTTTTCAATCAATAAATTATATATTTTATTCCTCCAGGTTTGAGAAATGGGAAAACCTATATGGAGGTGGTGGTTGTTGATCTTTTGTGCATGGAGTTATATATCCGTTTGGACTTAGGTTTTTTTTCCTATCTTATTTTTTTATTTTGAAGATGCATTGTTTGGTTTTTTTTTATCATATTTGGTTCTTGTTATTGTCTAATGTTGATATATATCATTTTCTCCCTCTATGTTTACATGGAAAAAGTGTTCCCACATTGCCTTGTATAATTCTACGTACTAGTCACCGACCTGTGGGGATCAAGAGTTCCCTTTCAGTATATATCTGGATAATTTCAATTATTAATGTACCGTGGTATCTGATATGGTACATGAGAACTCCAGTTATGAATAAATACTCAAATATTCTTGTTTTTTTAATTGGAACAAGATTATTTTGAAAAAATTTAGGAGGATTGAGTCCATCGATTGATATATTTTTTTCTTAGGTGTTCTTGAGACCTACCCTATATCTGATCTTTTGTTAATCCATTAGGGATTATGTAATTTCTTATGTAGAACAAAAATTACATGAATAATTATCCTTTAACTACGTTTTCCTTTGTATAATTGCATTATTTATTATTAGAGATTTATAAAAGCGGTTTCAGGTATCATTGTATAGTGAGTAGAGAGCTCCATGAATGAGTAGAGTTGAATCAACTCTTTCTAATTTGGGGAGAATGGGTTAAACAAATTTCATTAATTGTACTTATGTGATTCTAATATAATTTTTTTTAAACACCCAATAAGTGAAAAACATAAAAACATGAATAAAACATATAATTTTATTCATAGTTAGTTGGAAACGTACATGAAAGATTAAATGGATGTGAATTGGGTGTCACTTGGTTGAAGTTGATTGAGGAAAATTATTTCATCGATCATTATATTGAATATCATTCATTATTATTAAATAATTTATCCCACATTTTCATTCATTGGAGTTGAATTTTCGCATTACTTTAGGAAACCTATGCATAACATATATAAATACTACATCATTTTAGATTAATATTAAGCACATATCATAACAATATATTCCACAAAACCAAAAAATATTAGTTTTATTAAAGACAAGATATATAATCATTATACTCTATAAAATATCTCTTATATCTCTTACAATGTTTTTCTCACATAGTAAAATTCTTATCTATACACAACAAAGAAAAATTCATCATAACCAAAGTAAAGGAAAAATTAGAAATATTCAGCTTAGATACTCAGTCAGGATAAACCTGGAAAATATCAATCAATTATCATATATAATAATACAATGATCATAAGGATATTAGAACATGAGAATCACATTTCAAATTCCAACCAATGAATTTCAGAAACTATAAACCTGACATAAGGACTAGGTAGGTCATATAACATGAATTATAGAACAATCAAAGTTTATGATCCATGAGATCATATAATAAGCATAAAAACATTTCATGAAGAGTTTCATAAAAATTTATACATACTCATACTCATATAAAATATTCTCTCAAGGATACCCCCTAGGACATTCAACACATTTTTGGATTGGTAAAACTTGCCACTTTCTTTTAGCATGGGATAACCTCTAATGTAACCTCTTTTGGGATTCAGATATCCTTATGTGTTTCCTCTTTTAGGATATGGATAATATCCAATGTACACTTTGATCTCATTAAACATTAATATTTACACAATAAATAGGGGTCAAAATGGATCCACTTATCAGAAAATCATAACCAAGTCATTTTTATTCCAAAATATTGTCAGTTCATTAAAATATTAAACCATATATATGAAAACAAGTATCATAAAAATATCATCATAGTAATTATGAAGAATAAATAGTATAAATATAGTTGGTATCATTAGATCATATGAATAGTGAATTATAAGTTAGAATACTTATTGTTTTAATAGATGAAATACATTTAAAATATCAGTGGAGAATTTCATTAGGAAAATACCTATTTCATTTTGAAAACACTTAATAAAAATATAAAAAAATCTATAATATTTTGATAAAAATTTATTTTAAAATAACTATGGAAACATGTGAAGGAATCATCACAAAAAATATTATACATGATTGTTTAAAAAATCATTCCTTTGGTATACATTAAAATAATGATTTTGGTTACACCTTAGGAAAAAACTACATTGTATAAGAAAACAAAAGAAGATTCCTTTTAAACATTTTTTGTAAAATGTTAAACCTAAAAAAATATATCATTCACAAATAATTTTAGAATAACGAAAACATTTCCGAAAACATTATAATGAATATATGAACATGGATGAAAACATTCCAAACTGAATAAAAAAATTTAGTTTCACATAAAAGTTTTATTTAATAAAATTGATTAAATAGAGAAAGAGAAATTAATGGAATTATGGGGTTCATATGATTATATAATGATCATATTCAGTGAAAGATAATCCAATTATTGTGGATCTATCTTTAATTAATTAATAAGTAGATTTTAAACATAAAATACAGTACCTAGAAATGAAGGATAATATTTTCCTACTTTTCATAGGTGAAAGAAAATTAATGATATAGATTACACGAAGTAGTAAATAAATGTACCTTTCCACTAAGAGGGGGGTGACACCGACAAACCGATCAAATATATCCTCCTGGGGATACCAATAATCCAATTCATTTCCATAACCTTCCCAAAAGAGTTAAATAATTCTTAATGAGGAATAAATATTAATATAGGCATATACATACCAAATGATGCACACCACCAATAGGAGGATCTCATCCTATTATATAGTTGAAGCCCATGGATCCTCAAATGAATCATATGCATTTATATGATTTAGGATATCATTCATTGAATTGTTTTAATGAATAAATGAAACTTCATTTATCCATTCATTAATGGATCACAACTGATTAAACCATTCTGGAAAAAAATTAATAATATATGAATCGTATATCTATATATTAATTCATGTATCTAATTCATGAATAATATATGAATCAGAATAATTTTATGTATAAGGCATGTATAATATCTAATATATAACATATAAATAAATCTTAGGTATCATATTAATGTGTACATGAATCTCATACAAGTAAATGTTTTTACACACCCAACAATATCCCACATTTACTACAATCCCATACGGTCTTTATAAAAACATCCTAACTTTTTATGGATATATCCAAACACTTTTGGATACAAATTTTCATTGAACTCTATTCATTTTGAGAAATTATTTTCTAAAAAATTTTATCCTTATCCAAGGGCCTAACAGTGTTACCCATCACTCTTTATAAACATTAAAAATAACCATAAAATCCCAATTACATAGATATAAGAATTCAGTAGTATCACGAGAAAAATAATTTCTAATCAGTCTACTAAGGGGTCTTACGTGATTTCCATTTAACATTATCCTATATTTATATAAACATCTACAATACAAGATATATCATATACATCATATGTATCCTATATAATTGTTTTTTATGACATCTAGTGACCACTTGACATGGAACATGTCAATCAAGTATTTTCCATTGAAAATTTCTTGATTATCAAAAAATGACTATCCATGTTGTTAAATACATCATGTGTCATTCATTTCTCTGATAAGGACATCACTATCCACTTATCCAAGTAGTCGAAAAAATCATATGTGAAACATATATGAATGGACATGAGTTTTCTCATTCTAATTCAATCAACTTATATATGTCTTTTCTTATCATATAGGTGAAAAAATACCATCTTCGATGCTCTCCAACCAAAAACATGATCAGCAGTACACCCAACCATACCCTAATTAGCTATTTTTATATGTTGGCATTCCTATGTACGATGTCAATGTCTGAATTTTATCATGCAAGGTATCTTTCTACCCTATAGAAATAATGATTAATAAAATGAATACCCCCATGATTATATCGATGAATGTATGAAATTCCATGAGATATACATTAATGGTCCAATCCAGGTAATAAGTATCTACTTATTACCTCATGAATATATTATTTTAATATCATAAATTTCACTCTTGAAAAACAATAATATTCTATTCATTTTAACACTATCAAACCATTACAACCTATAAAACTCCATAATGATAATCAGTTAGGGACAACTCAATGTCATACTTTAAGGGGATATTATTAATCGATTGTTCATGTAAAATTAAATTATAGTATAAATGAATTAATAATAATTGGATATTACCTTTATTATTGTAGAGACCCAAATATTGACATATATAGTCATTACATTACTTTTGTGGAATACATTATACATAACAAAAACCAAAACTCAAGTATTGTAGTAGTTTAGTGTCTTTGGAAACTTGGAACATAATCTTCTAATCATGGTGAATGATATTCAACATCTCCCATAAAGATCTTCCCCTTTTGTTTTCTTACCTAAAAACCTTTATTTATATCCTGGGGAAAAGAAAAAATATAATGGGTGAGCTTAAATTCTCATTAAGGTTAAACATAGAGAACATAAAACAATCCATAAACATTTTAATGTAAAAACATGAGCATAAAATCTAAACTCAAAATCTTGAGCAATGACATAAAAAATTGTTGTACATAAGGCATATATTATAAAAAAACATTAATCATGATAAAATAGCATGGGAATAAAACTTTTAATTGTGTATAAACATTAAGCACATGATATGATTTCCATAGTAGCCAAGGAATTGCTTCCAAGACCATCTTATGGACAAAGTCCCTTTCTGAATCGAGTTCACTCCTCGTTCTAGTCCTGTAACACTAAACTGGATTAACTTACCATTCCAGCCATGTCTTTCTCTTGAGATATAAATCTTTACTCAATGAATTGGAGGGAGATATAGGTCCCACCCATCTTATAGTGAAATCATTATTACTTGTTCCACAACATAAACATAAATCCGTCATCATCACCCAAAGAATAAAAATGGGTTTCATAAACCTCATCCCATCATAACAAAATCCAAATAAAACAAATGGTCATCATTTCATCATAAGAAAAGTGAAACCATGTAAATCATAGAGATATTATACTTGAAACATACAAATATTAAATAATTTCATCTTGGATGGAAAATGGTTTTGATAAAACACTTGAAATGAATTCTTGAGGAAAATTTCCTTTCTTTTTCAAAATCATTTTATTTTCAAAAAATGCAACACAATTTTAAAAGAAAAGTATTTTGTTGGATATAACCATGAAATATTCTAGAGTAAGCTTCATGAAAATAAGGTAATATGAAACCATAAAAATCCATTCTTTCCGTATAAGTTAAAAAATCCTTCTCCTCGTACTTTTATCAGAAAAGTCAAAAAGTACCTCGTATGGTAAATAAAAGAAAGATTATTTCCTTAAAACAATGTAAAAGTCAAAGAAGGGTGAACATGACATTAAACATATATGGAATAATATTAAACACTTTATGAAAAACATTTTATGGGAATGGATGAAAAATATAACCCCAGTAAATACTTACGTATAAGTAATCTCAGATAAAAATGATATTGCAAAATTATCCCTTACCTTAGGTCCGATATGCTTCGTACGTATCTGAACCTCCTCTTCCTTGACGAACCTCCATTAAACTTATTCTTAGGGCACTAGAGTTGGTATTTTGAGAAGACCAGAACCTCTATGATATATAGAGATGTTGATAAAAGGAATTGTTGGGGGTTTTCCAAACTTCAAGGCTCAAAAGGGTGTGAAGAGAAGAGGGAAGGGGTGCCCTTTTTATAAGTGAGGAGAGGGGAACCTTATGGAAAAACATAAAATATTATTTTATAATAAAGTCATATTCAGGTTATAATAGCTCCAATTTGATTTATTTCTAAGATAAGGTGGGGATCGGTCGAAATACTCTCAACCAATAGGTTTTATACAAGTTTAGTTTACTATTTTATCGTTATCATTTAGATTTAACTCTATGTTAAATAATTTAACTTTTACCGTGTATTTTTGTTTTCTTACAATATATGGTCAATAAACATACTATAAAAATCCAAACGAACCCAAATTGGTTCATTATTAAAATATATATCCTTATCTAAGTCATTTGGCTGAACCTTAGATTTTTAGGAATAAAATAACAATTAATAATATAATATTTGTTTTAAAAACTATTTTATGTCAATTTTGATACTATTTGGAACATGATTTTTGTGAAAATCATAATAGCATGATTAGTTATAAAAAAGTTACTTAAATCAACACTAACATTTCATATTAACCTATAAAATTATTTTAATTCATAAAGAGTCTGAAATTACATTTATTTGGGTATTTATAACATCAATTATGTTAATATTTCATTAATAAGATAATTACTCCATCATCATTGTGTCATAAATAAATTAAATTTTTTGATGTCTAAAAATTATAAATAAAATAACATTATGTATTAAATAATTTTATCTTTCTAATTAATATTTATAATCTAATTTATCTTATATATAACCCTATATTAAAAATATTTTAGTTATTAAACTTTGATTTTAACTATTTTAACTCTTCTTTAAATAAAATAATAATAAATGTCTTAATCTAATACAAGTGGACCTAAAGGGTAATATTTTATTCATAATGTTTTTTTGGTGAAATTAAACTTATCCAATATAATTAGGACATGTGTTAGGGTAATAATAATATCATTTTTACCCTTAATTACCCTATTTACTTTTAACCATGGTAAATAATAGTAAAAAATTACTATTCACAAAAAAAATTATTTTTATCTTATCGAAGCACATTTTTCTTATTAATATAATCCATGTCTCTCAGATTTTTTAAATTCCACTCATAGAAGTGGTAAAATTAAGTTTTATGTAAATTTGCAAATTCTCCAAAGATGTGGGTAATAGACGGTGAAAAGTTCATTAAATTTTTTATATATCTAAAATTATTATAAAACGACTCAAATGAATTAAATTGAACTTATATAGGTATTATGTATCAATTTTTACCTAAAATAAATTAAAATAAAGTAAATAATTATTTAAATAAAAAGTCTGTTTTTAAATAGTAACCCATTGTTTTCACTATTCATCAAAATTGAAAGTTTTCAGAAAAAAACCAAAAATTCACCCTAGGATAATTTCTATATTCCAAATCCAAAAATGAACTCCATTTTGAAAAATAGAATTTCAAAATGTGGGTATTACTATTCATAATGGCAAGTTTATATAACATATCGTTGTTTAGTGAAACTCGGTATTGCGTACAACACACGCTATCGGGGAAGGTCACGATTGCGTGTAATGAAAGCCAAGTCAAGGATGCATGTAGTGAAAGCTCCTTTTGGTGTAGCGTACAACAAAAGACATCAATGAAATTAAAAGGAATATTTTTCATAAAATCTTAGGGTGGTAAAATTATAATAACATGATAAATTTGGAATCATTAAAATAAATCTCCCATGTTTCAAACACCCAGAGATTCAACAAGAGACCCATATTGTGGTTGTGACTATGATTTTCGAACATTAAATTCATGTGTAATTCCTATCACATCGCTATGTGACCATCTAATAATATACTGCTTTTAACCTATTAGTTGGTAAAATTTATGATGAAATACATTATTAATAATGGTGATACTTAGGAAACAGATTCATTAATTTCACTTCGTTAAAAATATATTAAAACCATGTAACATCATGCTATTGTCTGTTATATACTTAGAATTATTTTTATATACACAATCAATATCCATGGAGCCCTTCCCATCATTATTTTTTTGAATTATTTTGAAAATAATGTAACAATTTACATTTTCACATCATCTAATTAACCAAAACACTTTTAGGTTAAACAAATATTCACTACATTATAGTAGTAAATGAAAATATTTTCATTTATTTTTCGGATATACCCTAAATTCATTTATGATATCAAGTTATACAGTTCATGTATTGGATGGTTTAAACCTTTCTGGAATTGTGAGTTTCTGTTGTTTTCGTCACTAAATTTTACTCGTTACATTTTTAGTTAACATCACGTATCCTAAAGTTATTTATGTCATTAAATAATGAATCAATATAATCATAGAATGTTAAAATCTTTTAGTTAACATTGACATTGAATTTTTGAAAATTAATAAATGTAACTATTTACATTTTTATTTACTTACAAAAATAATTAATGTTTAGGGTGTGATATAAGTAATCACATAAACTAAATATGGTATGATATTTTATTTGTAAATATTGAACTTCTATAAGTCTAATCACACTCCCAATGATGTGTAATATTTCATATTGTCCTCAAAATATCTCTCTTAGACTCAACCAAAACTAATCCTTTTATAAAAACAACAATTATTTCCTTTTAGTTGGATTATTTAACAAATAAAATATTATTTCCATATCATATATTCTATTATTTTTGTATAAAACATTTAATTTTACCAAATAATATTATATAAAAATATACCACTGATGGGTCATGGGAACACAATCTCATATATTTTAGCAAACTTCTAGATAAATATTTTATCTTGGATAAAAAATTTTATCCACATTGAATACTCTAAACATGTTATAGACATTTATGAATTATTAACCATCTATATACAATTAGTCACCTCATGATTGTTAATAACAAATATTTATAATACAAACACTTATATTATCCCATAATGGAAATGATATAAAGATACAGAACATTTAATTAGATTCATTTTATCTTGATAAACATCATTACATTAAAATTTATGATGTTTCAACTAATTATTTTTCACTTGAGTGAAAACTACAAGATATTTCAATTATTCATTTTATTTTGAACTAATGTATATCCATTACATTGGTGAAGTATAAATTTAGTATCACATACCCTTCAGAGTTGAAGAATATATTTCCATAAAATTAATACCATGCATGGAAATTCCATGGAGTTCCCAAAAATCCATTAGTTATGTCATGGAAAATAAAATTATATCGAACTATTACCAACCCAACCCAGAACCCTGGGATTATAATGACCATTATTTGATTTTTGAAGAAAATGTTTTAAATTTTCAACAAAAGTTTCTTCTTTAATTTTGAAAACTTATTCACTGGTATTATTTATATAGTACCATATTCCAAAAATTATATACCTAGTTTATACTTTCAAAACACAGTGAGAATATCTAGTAATCATTTCTTGATTTCATTTACTTTGTAAAAAAAATTCTATAAATTGAAATAGTATTAAATCCTAAATGAGGATAATTTATTTTTTCCTGCCCTAAAGGCTTATTATAGAACTAAATAAATCATAACTATGTGTATTTAAATATATATTATTTAAAGACATTGTTTCCTATAAGATCATAGAGAAAAATAAATAAATAAAAATCATAATAAATATTCATCTAAGCTAAGGTATCTAGGTCTCTAATACAAAAACACATTTGATCTATCACATGGATATCAATATCATGTTTGATCATTCACTTATTTATTTTTCTATATTCATTTATATTTAAAAAGATTATAAAATATACAATTGTTATGAAATACCATAAAATAATTGAATTATATAACCTTCATATGTTAATTAGATGCTCCACATGGATTCTTTCAACCCTTACATAAGTACAGAAAATTCCAATTCCAATTGAAAAATTTTCCATATTGAAAACATTTTCCTTTTTTTCTGTCTTTGTTTTGTATGTGTTGTCGGCTTCCCACAACCTCTTTTCATACATCCTTTTATAAATCATTTACCCATATCCTTTTGTAACATTATCATTTTACTTGAGCCTGATCCTATCACGTATTATTCTACAATCCTAAATATATTAATGAGTTCTGCTGAGTAGTTTCACCGAAGGTATATTATCGGTGTCCTAAATTATTTTTACCCTAAAAAGTATAGCACCATCAAAGGGTCGATCCATAGAAAAAAAAGGAGTTATTTGTTTCTTGTTTAACTTAGTTTGTATTTTTTTTAAATGACGTCTGGTGAATTTAGAATCGATTATTGTTGTTTGGATAAAAATAACAATTGGTTCTAAGTTTCTTTTAAAAAATTACATAATATAATAAAAGTAAAATACGAAAAAATTTATTTTGATATAGATAAAGAGATACGTGCATTGGGGTTATAGGTTAATGAGAAATTGTTTATAAAATCAAATTTCTTATGAGGTTGTGTTGTTCATAATAACGCAGCACTTTGGGCTTAAATTGTAATAACGTTTCCTTGGTTCGGTAATATTTATATTTAGAGATGAAGTATTTAACTCCATGGTCCGATAGTTAGTATTTAATATATCTTTATTTGTCTTAGTATATTTTTAGTGGAAAAATATATTCAATGGTCATGAAATTATTTATCGGAATTCTTCTTTTAAATCCATGAAAATTCTTCACTTGGTCCAAAAAAGAATTTCCAGTAATAATATGAAGTGTTTTAAGAAGAATAAGAAGAGGTTAAAAAAATAAACACATTAATAGAAACTTAATTCAAATTAAAACTAAACATATCCCACAACCCCAACATACTGGGTGTTTAGTTACACATGGAGGAGAAAATAAACAAAAAAATCATGATACATGATGTGATCATGCTTGAAACTTGGTGGTGAAAAATGTCCTTTGGTACATGGTGGAATGACAGTAGTAAGACAACAGAGTGTCTCTCCTTTGAAACATCAACCCTTTCTCCACAAAATACTATACACACACCTCCTTCTTGGTCCAGAGGCCAAGGCCTCATTTTATAAAAAAAAAGTACATGGTGTGTGTAAAAAGTACACGTCCTGTACTTTTTTTTGATGCATTTTCGCCTCAGTTTTATCCACTGGTAAGAGGCCTGATAGGCCATCTTTGACTTGGAACACGGTTCCACCTGGTAGGTGAATGTACATAGTGTGTAGCGCCGCCATACATAGCATGTATTCTCTTCTTTCACTCACCAGCCGCTTCTGGGAATGTATACACGGTATGTATCAGTGGAACTTAGCGTGTCCTCTTCAGCCGGCCACATGGGCATGTAGACTCGTCTCGTCCACCAGCTGCTTCTATAATGTTATACACGGTGTGTATAGTGTGCACACGGCATGTACAAGTTTCTGGTTACTTGGGAATGTATTTGTCCTTGTCAACCCGTGTCTGAGCTTGAATGTACATGGCGTGTATATAAGTACATGCCAGGTAGTTGTAAATTTTTGCTCAGTTCTTCCCCATTTTGTGTATTTGTCCATAAACCTCCTAGAAATGATCAATATCACCAAAATAAAAGTATTTTTCCCTAAGTAGTAGGTAATTAAAGAATTTTTTTTCTTATTTTTCAATAGCGTATATGAAAATGTATACACAAATTGGGTGCATCAAACTCCCCCAAACTTATCCATTTTCATTCCCTCATGTAAATCTTAACATCTAATTAAAAGTGTATATATTTTAAAATGAAGTAATTCAAGTAATCATTAATGTAAATAATATGTTTGAGGAGAAATTTTTTGAAAAGAATAAAAAACACATTTAATCCAGGAGCTATTCTATTCATTCCTCGTATAGAATTCAATTAAATAATTTCATCCACTTTTAAATCATGTTTTAACCATTCAAAAATAAGCAATCCACTTGATGATTTACCTCACCAAGAATATACTCAACACTCACGAAATTTTAAAGAAAAGTTTTTTTCAATCAATGATATATACACTCTATCCATAGGTTTCCAAGAAATTTAGTTATCCAATTCATAAAAATTGATTTACAAAAATCATGAGGGCTTTTAAATAAGGATCAGATGTTTCTATGGATAAAGTTTGGTAGGTAAATATGTGAAAATAACTCTGAGGCTTGAAAGAGGAGGATAAATTCTTTAAATAATAATGCATGATATTTAAAATTATTCTCAATATAAAAACGTCCACAACAAGCTCAAATGATCTCACCATCTCCTTTAGTTGAGTAGGTAGGGTTCAGAAACCAACAGGTGAGTATAAGGTCCCTTTTTCTGTACTTTTTTTAACATAGGGGACCTCTCATAATTTTGATGAATAGAGGATTGGAACCCTATTTTATTCGAATGATCAAGATGCTTTCCCCCAAACTTAATTTCTTGACAATTCTTGAAATTATGCCATGTATTTCCAATCCCTTCTATTGAGCTCAAATGATTAATCATGAAAAATCATAAAATAATTAGTATAGGAAGGGAAATAGGCTTGTATTATGGCTTCTTATAAAGGCTATTCATGGTCTCTAAGGGCTTCACAAAGAAAAAAAGTAGGGTAGGTCTCAAGATAAAGAGGTTTAAACAATATAATTCCTCAATCATTTTAATATAACTCAAGAATTACTCATGTTTTGAAAATGAAACATGCAATTTCTAGTAGTTATGTATATTCTAAGAGTCTCTCAAGAAAGAGGTCATTAGAAAGAATATGACAAAGTATTTAGAATACCTCTCAAGATGGGAAAAACAAATAAAGAGACAATAATGTCATGAATTGCAAATAATTGACTAGTCTAATTGATGTAATTATCCAAGGATTACAAGTTTCAATTTAAATTATATCAGCAGTAATTTTAAAAGACTTAAGAACCAAAATGAAATTACAATTTTTTAAAATTTCCCACTTTCAGCTTATTATTTAAAAATATTGTTAACAAAAAATGTCCTTGCATATTAATATATATCTTCTAATAATGATTTATCCTATAATATGAAAATGGAAAAGACTAAATAGGTCGAGAGACTCCCCCCATACTTAAAACTGCACGTCATCCACCAAGTTCCCAAAAAGTGGAACAAGGAAAGGTGGGGACACAATAGTCGACCATACTGAGGAGGAGTAATGAAATAAGTAAACTAAGAAAGAAAAGTAAAAAATGGAAAAAGAATACTCCCCTTGTGTTTAGGTGTAGAAAAATGGAACGTGATGTAAAAGTGTAGCCCAAAATGTGCCAAAGTACCTGTGATCGGGGGGGAAGAAAGAGAACACTACAAGCGTACACAAAAGACACAGGCATAAGATATCACAAAAATATATATACAATGAATAAAAAATATTTCCAAAAAACCAGTAAGGGGTCATCTTAGAAGAGGCATCTCCAGTATAGAACTAGCTGGTAGAGATGGATCTAGAATCATGGAAACTAGAGGCTCAGAATCTTCACCTGTAAGGGAAGTTGTAGAATTAGGAGCCACTGGTGTGGGACTCAGGATAGGAAGCTCAGAATCCCCCCTGGACTGGCAGCATTTGTGGAATAAGTAGCAGCAGTTGGTCCCGTAGTAGAGAGGACAACGAAATCTGTGGCCAATGCAGTGTAAGGCGGTGGAGCAGCAGCAGAGGGGCCAGGAGCCGAGGCTGAGGTAGGTGGTGAGGGAAGTGGAATGCCGAGATACTGAAGAATATGCCCCAACATCTACTCCAGCCAGTCCTGGAAGTTGTTAATACGAACCAAATGATTCTCCATCGTAGCAAGGCGGAGGGAAAGGGTGAGATCGATCGAGGTAGTGGGGGTAGGTGGGGATGGTGGTGGTACATAAGAATGAAGGCTAGAAGAAGTTGGTTACGTAGAAGGGGGAGTGGAGGGGATGCTGGAGGGGGTGGGGAAGGAGGAGGAGGTGCATCGGTGGGTGCAGGAGGGTCAGCAGGTGGGTGGGGTGGAGCCTTGGAAAGAACGTAGTCACCCATGCTTCTGGACCAATCCCATGGAAATAAGCATGATATAGTCCATTGGCTGGGGTGAACCTAATAGGTCATGGGGTTGGGAAGGCTCAATGGCCATAAGGTGATGGGAAAGGCTAATGGCATAAAACCCGTCATTCTGGTTTCCTTGATGACCAGTAAACATGGCATGGAAGTAGGAGGCGGCGAGGTAAGTGAGGTCTGGGTAGTCTTGTCGGATGACACAGGTAAGGAGATCCATGTCATGACCTATCACAACCCCCATATCCTCATGGTGGGGGAAAAGAATGGCTCTAAAGCACCGGTGGGTAAAACGGAGGATGGGGTCAGTGATTAGGGTACTCTTCTGTGAGGTACGGGTGTAGCGGTGGTTAGGCCCAGCAATCTCCCACTGAAGAGCAATGAGCTCAGAGAACTTAGGCCTGGTCAGGGTTGAAACAGGGGGTGGTGTGATGGGATGAGGGTAGAAACAACACCTTTATCCAAACTCGGTCATGGGGAGGGAAAAGCTTTGGTCGCCCAGCTGGAACCGAACCACGGGTACAACATCACCAGGTGTCTCTCAGTACATAGCTCTGTCGAACTTGAACGAGGCAGCGAACTCCAAAAATAAATCATGGAATATAGGAGTGGTGACCAGGAAAATAGAGAGTAGTGGATTGTGTCCAAGGAGATCCTCTAACTCTCCCCATATGCCTAGCTGCTGAGGAAGGCTACTGTCAAGGTAGCGGCCACTCAATAGAATCAGATGACGAGAGAACCGCTAGATCCTATCATATGCCAGGTCGCTAAATGGGAACACTATGCACGGGTAGGGAACACCTACAGGTCCCGGCCCAAGTGGTGTTGTAGCAGTAGGAGCTGGCTCTGGGGGTGGATCAACTAAAGTAGAAGAAGGCCCACTGGATGAATCGGTCAATGTGGGGCCAGCATCTACCGAAGGGGGAATAGGAAGTACAAAAGTCCATGGAGATTGGAGGTACCAGACGGTGTGGTGAAGGGGCGGATGTGCTAGGTCCAGCCTCTGCTGAGGCAGTGGGTGGAGGAAGGATGGCCAATAGAGGGAGCTCGAAGACTGGAGTGTTTGGGTCGGGCTGCGTCGCAGGTCGGAGTCACATCTCCTGAACAATGGGCCTCTCCCCCTCAGCGGTGGAGGCACGCCACTTCCCATGTGAAGGATCTTAGTATGCCATAACTTGAAAGAGAAATAAAAACCAAACAAAAGAAAAAGAAAAGAAAAGATAACAAAAAAATGTGAGAAAACTGAAAAATAAAAGTACACGGCGTGTACATCCAGAGTACACGACGTGTAGTTAAACACGTATAGCATCCCGTGTTCTCTGGATAAACACGCCGAGGGAGCATATGGTATACCAGGAAGTAGTACACAGTGTGTACCAAACATACAAGTTGTGTATAGGAAAAGTTGACATGGTTGTGTATTAGTAAAGACACGACCACGTTTTTAACAGTTCTAATAATAAAGAACATGTTGTGGACTGATAGGACAAGACGTGTTGTAAAACCAGAGTAATATGGCCCTATGGGGGGGCTAGACACGGGATGGCCGAAAGAAAATGTCATACATGGCGTGTACCGAACACACCCGTCGTGTTAATGAAACTGGTGTGTGAGGCTATGTGCAAAGGATATTCAGGCACGATGGGGAAAGGTACAAGGTGTGTCTTGAACATACACACCGTGTATATTCACATTGCGAATATTTTGTGTGTGGCCATGTACAAAAGTACATGGTGTGTGTTCTTAATTTCACGGTCGTGTACCACGGAAGCTAAATTGTCACCTGATCCCAAAATCACCCTAAACAGTTCTAACAACTTGAAAGAGAGGGTGTATAAGGGAATACCTAGACCGATGATTGCAATGCAAGAAGAATCATAACCCTAAATGAACTAAATCGACGGATCTAGGAGGAGGGTTCAATGTCGTATGGGGAAGAAAACTGGAAGAAGAGGGCGCTTTGCATGACACGGCCTGA